>CM053590.1:31567345-31586736 GCA_028646515.1 Pseudochirops corinnae
TGGATGTGTTTGTTTATTTTTACATAAAGTATTAAATCTTGGCAGAATATTTGATACTGTAAGACATAGATCATCTTCAGTGTTTTTTGGAATTGATTGGTATTTTGATTTTACAATCATCCATGCTGAGAATGCCACTTTCCATAAATACGTAGTACAAAATGGCCGAAGTATGTTTGGGGCCATTTCAGAAGTTGTTGGAAATTCTGTCCTAATCCCAAATCAAAATTCATTTAATTATTATTATTATTTTTTTTTTTTAGGAAATTCAAGTTTTAAACCTGTGTCTCTTGATAATTTGGCAAATTCTTCCTGAGCTTTTAAAGGCAGATACCTGATTTTTTAAAATTTCAGTTGAGTGTGATTTATGAATCCAAATTAGATTTTTATTTTTTTCCTTTTTTTTGGAGGGGGGAAGGTAGGGCAATTGGGGTCAAGTGATTTGCCCAAGGTCACATGGATAGTTTTTGTGTTAAGGGTCTGAGGTCAGATTTGAACTCAGGTCCTCCTGACTCCAGGGCCAGTGCTCTATTCATTGAGCCACCTAGATGCCCCCAAATTAGATTTTTAGAATCAAAATCTGAAGGGAAGCATTTCTGAAACTATTTCCACAGGTGATCAATTACAATTAAATCTTTGGGAAGGTTATTTTCAATTATAAAATCATCTGCCACTGTAAACATTTCTAAAGAACCATATTCTACCCTATTCTTCCATATGTTGTTTTTTTAGGAAAACTTTAAATTTTATCTTTTAACATAAATATGTTGCAATTTTTTCCTGGAAGTGACATGTTTAAATCATTAAGTTTTTCCAAAATATCTGACAAATAACACAGTTTTGAAAATCATAAGTTTTATGAAAAAAATGAACAAAATCAACTTTCTGCTCGGTCAAAAATATAGCAACTTCATCTTTCAATTTCAATAATTTGTTTAAACTTTGCCTTCTTGAGAACTACTTTACCTCTGCATGTGGTAATAAGCTTCTGTAATCAGTGTTCATGTCTTTCCAAAAGTTTGGAAACAACTGTGAAAGGCAATGGCTTTTAATGAAGTTTATGATTTTATAGTATTTTGAAGCACAACATTAATTCTGGTGATTTCTTTTTTTGGCTACAAGTGCCTCCCAATGGATCATGCAGTGAGTAAAAGTGCTATTTCATTGCCATCAGCTTTAACTTTTGCTGCAAATCCAATAAGCTCACTCATCATTGCTCCAGCACTGTCTGTACAGACTCCGATGCAATTTTTTCACTGAAAATTTGTCCTTCATTTGTGAAAAATTCATCGACTTTAAGATATTTTTCTTCCCCTCTTGTGTGCCCTTCTAAAGGGCAACAAAACAATAATTCCTCATGTAGTCTTCCTTCATAAACATATCTTACATAAAGTAACAATTGTTCTATGTTAGAAATATCACTTGTTTCATCTACCTGAATTGTAAACTTTGGGCTGCCTTTGAGTCTGGGAATAAGCTGCTGGAATTAGCCATTGCTAATTTCAGAAATTCTTTTGGAAATAGGATAAAGGAATTTTACAAATTTCATCCCCATACTTTTTCCTGTGAACTAGTTCTGATATTTTAATAGCATCAGGTAACATGAGATCTTCTCCTATTGTGTAAGGCTTTTCAGTTTTTGCTATTAAATAAGAAGTTTTGTAAGCTGCAAGTCAATACTTTTTGCTGACATGAACAACTTTCTCAAAATATTGTTTTCCTTACTTGAAGATTTTAAAAGTCATCCAAATATTCCTTTGGTTTATTGCAGTATGCTACATGCTTGTTATTAAGATGTCATTTTACTTTGATTGGTTCCATGCTTTCCGCAGCCAAAACTTCGTTGCAAATTAAACAAAGAGGTTTTTCCACACCATCATCATTATTTGAAGAAATCCATATTGTAAAAATGATTTGACGTACTTTCTTTTTCTTGTCAGTTTAGGTACATAACAAACTGGTAGCCAAGACTGTGCTTCACTGGCATCAGTATTTTTTTTTTTTTACCTCTTTTGTCTAAATTTAGCCACTTATCAATAACCAAAAGATATTTTTGTCCTAAAATAGAAATAAATATTGGTAATAATTTCTCAAATAAATACTAGCTTTAGTTTATAAAATTACATTTGTGCTTAATTAAAAAAAATTATGTACACACTTACATACACATACTGTGGTGATGGTAGAGAAATATTATTAAAGGGCTTTTGTAAGGTAAGCCTTGCTACAATTAAACACTTATGTTTCTGTAAAAGAAGGAGATAGCAGCAATTTTTAAAATCAAACATTCTGACACAATATAATCCAAAGATATACTAATTTCATACTTACATGCTGAGGAATGATGCTAGGAAAATATTAAAACTATTTTTCATAATTACACTATTATGTTTCTGTAAGAGCAGAAAACTTTGTAGGTGCAGTAAAAACACTGCAATTCATAACATACAGTAGTTTTGAATCTGAGCCAAGGTGTTTCTGGCAGCGTTTGTTGGTGTCGTGTAGTGTGTTGGCATGCGCAGTGCAAAGTACGTATGTTGTGTGTTCAGGACCAAGGCTGCAGTGAAGTCGCATGATGCAAAACAGACAAGAGTTACCAGAAACATCTTGGATTCATTACGCGTTTGATTTTGAATTAATTTTTGATCATTGTGCATTCAGAAACCTTTTACCGTTGCCCAGTTTTTCATGACCCACAGATTTGTGACCCCCACATTTCGTGACCCCCAATTTAAGAAATGCTGTTTTAGTCTCTGACAGGAATACCAAACTAAAATTATATTTATTTACCATATTCAATATTACTGGTCTAAGATTATGATTATTTCTGTGGGTTCAAAACAAAGGCTACTTCCCTGATGAATCTTAAAGGGGGAGGGTAGCCCCAAACTTATGCCCAGTCTCTCAGCCACTTCCTGTGAGATGCTGGTTAAACAGAAGACATGCAAATATTGAATAAGTCCAGCGATTCTCAACTTGTGGGTTGTGCCCCCTTTGGGAGTCAGATGACCCTTTCACAGGGGTCACAGGGGTTGCCTAAGACCATTGGAAAAACACATATTTCCGATGGTCTTAGGAAACGAGACACCAATCCTCTATCCATCTCCAGGCAGATTCCGCCCACATGCGGATATGCCCACATACTAGTATTAAAGGGCTGTGGCATTAGGAAGTTTGAGAACCATTGAATAAGTCCATTTATCCAAGTTAAAAGAAATTAGAGAAATTATACAGATTAGAATATACCAGGAAATACACAATCATGAATGAGCTCTTCTGACAGGAGTGAGAGGATCTCACCTAGCTGAGAGGGAGGGAGAGAGGAAGGGAAAGAGAGACAGAAAGAGAGAGAGAGAGAGAGAGAGAGAGAGAGAGAGAGAGAGAGAGAGTCAGTTTCATCCAAGGGAAGCTTTACTATCTAAGGGCAAGGAAAGGCAAGCCATGATTCTAGCTCCTTTTATATGTCTACACCTTCCAAAGTTTCTGTGTCTCTGTCTCTGTCTCTCTGTCTCTGTCTCTCTCTTTTTCTCACTTTCTCTCTCACTTTCACTCTCTCACTTTCTCATTTTCTCAAGAGTTTAGAACCACAAATGTCTCTCATCTGAAGCAAGACTGGCACCAGCTCTGCCTCTTGTAGTTACTTCATGTCAGCCTATGCTCAGCACTCTCTCTACCATTCAGAGTCACATTTACTTCCACATTTGCAGCCATCCTCAGAACCCCCCAGATTATATTGTATATTCTATAGGCATATACCTGGCACACAGTAGGTACTTAATGAATGTTTGTTGATTCTCTAATGAATGAGTTCTCTCCCTGCTAGAATCTAACCATCTGTATAGAGGCATATATTTTTGTATTTCTTCTGTTTTTAAGGAGAGACTAGAAGAAAGCAATCTGATGCTTCTTGGAATTTTATTGTTCTCTTAAACGAAAATCCTGTATTTACGCATAAATATGCCTCACAATTTAGCAAATAATTTATTAAACACCCTGTGTTTATATAGAAAAGGGTCCAACTTTTCTTGTGACTAGCTGCACACACTCCTTTCTCCTACCTTTTTATTATGTATGTGTGTATATATATATATATATATACACACACACACACACACACACACATACACATACATACATATACATACACATATATGCGTATACATGTTATTCTTTCTCTGGTATTCCCCAGATTTGTAAATATCCATGTCCTAAACCACCTCACCAATTGGTGCCCCTAAGGGCACCAATCAGGAAACCAATTGTGCCTAGTCCAGACTGGCCTGCTCCCTACACAACCCTTAGCCGTTCTCCAATCTCTCAGCAGCCATGTTGTTTGGGATAACTCAGGTATGTGCATTTAGCGTTCTCACTAAGCTAGGAGAAGCTAGTGGCGGAAGCCTAGCATTCTCTGGGTGTGGGTCTGGAGGGAATCTCCCACTGGATCACTCATTTCTCTCTTCCTTCTGTGGCCTGAAGGTCACTTCACCTAAGGACTAGGCACTAGTTAGGGCTAAATCATGATTGTGTTCTGCCCCTCTGGAGCATCTGGCAGTGTCCTTATTTCTCTGGTGACTAAGAGCCCAGGGGATCCTTCACCTTTCTCCTTAGTATTCATGTTTTCAGACTTTAAATCTTTGTGCTCTTTTTACCACACCTGAGCTGTTTCTGTGGTGAGGCCAGGGGTGTAGCAGAATGTTTGTGGCAGGGTCCTAGAGTACTCAGTAACCCCCCTGGCAGAAGTGTACAGGGGAATAGCAAACGAAGGGAACTTCTGTGAGCGAACTCATCAAATTATTCCACCTTCTCTTCCCTTTGTTCACCAGGAACATACCCATTGCAGGGGAGGAAATGTAGTGTGAAAAGAGCATGGGATCTGGTTTCAGCAGCTCTGGGTTCAAATTCAGCCTCAGATACCTCCTGTATGACCTTGGGCACATCACTTAATCTTTGTGGACCTAACTTCCTTATCTATTAAACCAGGGTTTGGCCTCTGAAGTCCCTCCCAGTTCTAGTTCTGGATTCTAAGTAAAGACATTTTTGGCTGATTAGGAAAAGATGGGGGATAGATAAGGTATTAGACCTGTGGTTCATTGGGAAAAGGAACTTCCAGGTGAGCAAGCTCTATCCACCACTGCAGGTAGCTGCCTTCTTTGTAACTTATCATTAATTTTAGAGAGGGCCTAGAGTACCTTGGAGGTTAAGTGACTTGTATACATGCACACATACACACACATGTATATATAATATATGTGTGTATATATGCATATATATAGAGAGAGAGATCAATGAGCGTTAGAAGCTTTCTCCCTTTTATAGGAGACAAAAGAACTCTTACGAGTAGAAGAAGAAGATATTCAAGGCTAGGAACCTCTCTTTAGGTCCTGGTAGGGTCACTTTGCCTCTAATTTTGGATGAAGGTCCACTTACCTTCTCCTTGATGGCCAGGATTTATGGTGAGACCCCTTCAGCAGAACTAGTCTCAAGCCTTTGTCCCCACAATGCTTCACAAGCCCCGGCACTTGGTGGATCTGCGGGAGACACAAAAATGAGGAACTTGAATAAAGAGCACCATTAAGGAAAGGTATGACTGAAAAAAGATGATACTTTAATCTTGTGACAAGAGCTAGGGGAAACTGTTGGACAGTGCATGTTCTTCACTGGCATCCTCACAGTATCAGGAGGAAGCAAGGAATGCCCCTAGTCCTTTGTTTGGGTGGCTAACTTGTCAGAGTAGAGAGGTCAGAGTCCTACTATGTGGTCAGGCATAGATGAGTTCAGATATGCATCATTGGAGGGGTCATCTGTGGTGATGAAATCCATTTAAATATTTGCTTACTATGTCCAAGGCTCTCAGGATACAAAGACAAAATTGGAAAATAAACCCCTTCCCTCAAGGAGCTTACATTTCTACTGAGAGACAGGACATGTAAAAAATAAATAAATACAAGATAATTTGAGAATGGGGAGCATTGACAGATAAAGGGGGACATGGAAGGCTTTCTATAGGAGGCAGTGCCTGAACTGAGTTACCACTTGAAAATCTGTAGACTGGAATTCCATAGGTGGCAAAGGGAGTTGGGCAGAACTAATTGTCTTCTCTAAGTTCTACATGCTGTGGGCTGTGTAATAGAAAGAAAGACAAAAGTTACATGAGGATTGTAGCCATAGGCCTCAGGGGTACCACCATGTTGTAGTCATTTATAATTATGACAGACAATACAGATAAACAATAGATTGGTCTCTGAATGATATAGTAGGAAAGTGGCCCGAAGTGTCTTTGGGAATTTGTTTGTAAAGCTCCTTTAGTGATTCCAGACTTCTCCCCAAAACAAAAGCTCATCTTCCTCATATCAATATTTTGTCAGTGATGTTATACATTTTTCAGTTGTTAACATCATAGTCCCTGAAAATTAGAAATGAGTATCGCATGGAAGATAATGGATAGGTTAGGATAGGATAGGAAAAGAATGGATAAGAAGCAAGGTGTATCCAATAAGGAACTTGCATGTAGTAAGCATTTAATAACTACATATTAAATTAAATTGTGAATTTACATTTCATATCTATGGAAGGAGGAAGAATTATTGACCAAATGTGGAAGAGAAAGAGGACCAAAGATGGTAAAATGGATAATTTTGATAACATAAAATTAAAAAGTTTTAGCACATATGAAATCAATAGAGCTAAAATTAGAAAAGAAGCAGATGAATGGGAAAAATCTTTGCAGCAAGTTTATCTGATAAAGGTTTTATTCTTGAGATATATAGGGAATTGATTAAAATTTATAAGAATAAGAGCTGTTCCTAAATTGATGAATGGTCAAAGGATATGATCCCTTAGTCCCAAACCAAAATAATAGAATATAAGCTCTGTGAGGGCAGGGTCTGCTTCATTTTGGTCTTTTTATCCCCAGTGTCTAGCATAGTGCCTTTTCTATCTGTTTTAGATTCAGATTTGTGATTTTGTTGATAAAGGGAGTTTCTGGTATGGAAAATCTGTCCACTAATGCAGACTGACAACTCACTGGTAGCTCATAACCTTAGAGAGCTGCCTAGGACGCTGACAGGTTAAAAGACTTGTGATGGTCACACCTTTGAATTATATCAGAGGCACAATTTGAATTTCAAGTTTTTCTAACTGTAAGACCAGTATATACATCTGCATTATAGCAACTGCCTTTCTGTCTTGTGTGTTTAAAACGTTTGTCAAGTTGAATTGAATTAACTTAGGGAAAAATACTGGAATGTAATTTAAAATATCCATCAGAACATAGATTTAGGCAAGTAAAACAGATTTCCATATTGACCACATCCAAAATGTATGTCTAATTGAGTCCCTTATCAAATTGTCAAGAGATGACACATGACATTGATGTCATTGACCCTCTTGAATCCTGGTTGGTCATATTGTTTTAGAACTTAGAGTCCATCAAGTCCAACTCCTTCATTTTACAGAAGAAGAAATCAAGGCTGAAAGAGAAAAATGATTGGCCCAGGATTATGCAGCTAGTAAGGGAGGATTGGAACTCTGTTTGGCATTCAAAGCCTTTCATGACCTAACCTTTCCTGTCTTCTTATGCCTTCCTCCCCAGCATATACTCTTTGATCCATTGACACTAGTCCCTTTGCTGATCAATGAACAAGATATTCCATCTCTTGTGTTTGAGCATTTTCTCTGGCTGTTCCCCATGAGAGCCTAGAATATTCTCCCTCCTCCTCTCTTCCTACTGGCTTCTCTGGCTTCTTTCAAGTCCATCTAAAATCCTGTCTTCTCCAGGAACACTTTCCCAGCCCTCTTAATTCTAGCACTTTCTCTGTGTTAATTATTCCTTATTTATTTTATAGATAGCCTTTTTGCAGATATCTGTAGGCCTGTTGTTTCTCCCATTAGATTGTGAGCTCTTTGAGGGCAGGGACTGTCTTTTGCCTCTTCTGGTATTCCCAATGCTTAGCAACAGTGCTTGGCATGTAGAACTTAAGAAACACTTACTGACTATACAGGCTCAGTGCTCTAGCCTCCTTGTTGCCTCTCTTTTAAAACAAACATAAGAATCTTTCTTTGTTCCTTCTCTTCCCTTCCTCCCTCCATTTCAATAACCAAAAGTCCAATTTAACTGCTAAAGTATCACTGACTTGTTAGTTTGTGACTTGAAAAGCAGCCATCCAGGCGATGAAATGGTTAACAAGCCTACATATTCAGCAGATGTTCTGACGGGGCATTTTTATATAAATAATCACTTATTCACACCAATTTCATTTTATTTTCCTTGGCCTTAAAATTTATACTCTGCATTATCACAGGAGGAGTCGATTCCCCTGGTGCCAGCAGCCCAGTGAATTTTCACCTAAGCACGGTGGTAATGCGGTCTTCCTTGTGAGGACTGCAGCATTCAGCAGTTCCAATTCCATCGGGAGCCTCCGAATGGCACCATTACAACAAATAATGTGAGCAGTTATGTTCCCAGCCACTATTACTGGCAATCCCATGCTGAGTGTTTTAGTCAAAGCAGGTGTGATTTTTATCTCTGGTTTAAGAAGAAGAATGTTTAGTTTTCCTTTCATAAAGCCCAGTGGGTCAATACACCCGTCCCCCATTTATCAAAGGGAAGGATGTGGGATTTGAATAATGCCAAGACTGGGCTGCTTTTCATCCTATTAGGGTACCTGCCAATTAGACATTCAAAGACATGGGACTACCTTGGAAAAAAATTTTTTTTAAATGCAGCCTTTCACATTAATGTATAAAAGCGGATACCCTCTGGAGAATATAAATAGTCACGTTGGAGTCTTCTGGGTTATTTGATGGTGAATAATACTTTGAAAATATCGTGTGTTTTAAATGATATCAACATACAAATGACTGTTTGCAGAAAACAGCAACAGACTGGGTCCTAAGCACTTGAAAAGGTTCTTGGCTGGTGGTGTTGTGCCTAAAACCGCAGGCTTAAAGCCAACAACAAAAAAGCTCCCTTCTGCACCAACCTCCCAGAAGGAATGGCGAACTACCCTTCCTCTCTTGGATGCTTACAGCAACCAACGTGCAATCCTTCTGGTCTTCACTTTGATGTAGTTAGCATAATTTTTTGATTCATTGCATATTTGGGTGTGGTAGTATGGCTGTGGGTATAGAATTTTGTTTTGTTTTGTTTTTGCTCCTTCTCAACTCCCCTGAGAAGAAGAAGAACTCAATCTAATCCATCCTACAGAAGAATACTATTGTTTTCTCCAAATCCTCCCTTCATTCTAAAAATTTGGGCATTTGCTGACGATTTGAAAATTTCCAGTTCTATTCCTTATCTATTTAAAGCAAGGTCTCCAGACAACAGCTGCAGAACTCTCACTAAAGTTAAATAACAACAATAACAATTTATATTCATGAAGCGGCACGAGGTTTGCAAAATGCTGTATGTGTACATCATCTGAAACTCATATTGTGTACATTAAAACTGAGGAAAAGATTCTTAGAGAAGAGGGTGGTTTCTAGTTTAGGGTCGGTACTGAGTGTTCTTTTATTTCTCCTAAGTACAAAAGACCAGAGATGTTCCAGACTATTGTAGTGACTTGAAAGAAACTTCACAAAAGAATAATTTGGCCAATAAAAATTGAAAGCAGTAGCGGGGTAAGAAATAGTGTGTGTGTGTGTGTGTGTGTGTGTGTGTGTGTGTGCGCGCGTGAGCACAAGAGCAACAACCAGGGTGGTCCCTGGACGTTGGCTGTCTATAGTTTTTAGGCTGCTATTAGAGATGTGCTGCTCCTTGGCTTAAGATATAGCTTCATCATCTGCCCATGAAAGCCTAGAATCTTCTCCCTCCTCCTCTCTTCCTACTGGTTTCATCGGCCTCATCTCTCTTCCTGATTGGCATGGAAGATGACCAGGGTCTCATCACCTCCCCGTCAGAGCAACTTGTAAATCCCCACATTCGGGTAGTGAAGCAATATCCCTAACTAGGGCATTTGGGCAATCTACTCCCTACACAATTATGAAGCAGGTGAGGTTAAGGAATTTATAAGGAAGGGTCTTGTTGGGATCATGTTTGATCGGTATCATTGGGCAATGAGGTTCTCCGCATCCTACTTTAAAGCACATTAGCTACATTTGCAATAAGCATATACTGAAATATAGACCAAGGGGAAGAATTGGACAAAACTATTATATTCTTTGAAGAACTAATTAGATTGAATTTCTTCCTATCTTCTCAGGCTATCTGAGAAGTAGCAAAGCAAAACAAAACAAACATCCCATGTCCCAAAATCTATGAATTTTCCAGAAAAGAAACTGGGGTGGCTGCCATCAGCAGCAGCATCATGATCAACAGTAACAACATTTATTAAATGTTTATAATGTGCCAGGTGTTAAGCACTAGGGATACAAAGAAAGGCAAAAACAGTTTGTCTGCCCTCAAGCAACTTATGTTCTAATGGAGGAGACCGCATGTAAATAATTAGATACTTACAAGACATATACAGGGTAAACGGTAGGCAATTTTGGAAAGAGGGCACTGGCATCAGGGGAAGGAGAAGGAGGGAATGAAAACAGGGAGGTGTTGTTGGGCATACAGTTTAGAGCAGAGTCAATCTATTTCAAGAATCTAAGTCAGAAAAACCAGAGACATTTTAAGATCTATCATAGAGATTATACATTTTTAGAGATGTTGAGCTTTAAACTAAGAAAAGGAAAATGACTTGCTCTGGGATTATAGAGCCCAGTACTTCTAACTCATGGTCCTGTTCTTCACATAAGTTGTGAAATTCTCAAAGTAACATTTATTTTAATTCATTTCATTACAAAAAATAGGCCACTTAGTGCTTTTAGGTAGAGAAAGGGAAATCCAACAGCCACAGGCAATTGTAACACTTAAAAGGTCATGTAGATGTTGTATTACCCACAGGCAGGCCCAAGGCTAGGCATGAAGTGAATCGTCAATACACACTTGTTAGGTTAACTTATTCAGTTTGGTCCACTTGTCATGTGCTTAGCTTTAGATAAACTGCCCAACGGCATTTTTATTCCTGTGGTCACCATACTACTCCAGGCATTCAGGCCCCCATCTCCTCTTGATCAGAGTAATGAAACAGCTTCCTAGATACCCTCCCTGCCTCGAATCTCTTGTCCTCAGTACACCCTGTACAGATTTCCGTCTTCCTGTCAAGGCCAGTTTCCTCTTTCCCTGTCCTAACAGGACTGGACCTTCCATCCCTATCCCTTCTGACTTGTCAAATCTCATGAGATTTCCATTGTTTTGACCTGGTTAATGTGACTGATGAAGAGCTTCTCCTTGGACTAAAATTGTCAGTTCTGTCATTCCCTTGTTTGCATGTGTTGGAATCATCTTCCATTAGGAGACATGCCTTTCTATCATGCCAAGTTTTCTGCCTTCAGGGGAAGAGTGGAAATGCTATCACATTTGCATAAATATCCTGCCTGGTCTCCTGTCTTTTGGGGAAGGGGCTATTTCCTCCACTTCCCCCCACTCCAGTGGTACCCTCACCTGAGTTAAACCCTTAGAGATGTTAAATCTACTTGAACTAACTTCTCAGTGGTTAACAAATGGTCATACCCTCTCCCTCCCAGTGATTCTGAATCCACTGTCATCATTCAAACCCTCATTGCTTGTCCCCTTTTGCTTGCTCTCTTATTACCATCCCTGCTGCCCCAACAAAGGCCCTACTCTAAAACTAGCAACCCCTTCCTGTGTGATCTCTGGAATGCCTTCTCCAGAGGTAATATGTTTGATTTCATTTTAAATCTTTTCCTTTCCCACTCCTTCTATTTTTGGTTGTTACCAAGACATGGCTTTCCCTTGATGATAAGGCCTCCCAGGCCAGACATTCCAGCACTGATTGAACTTTTACTCATACCCTCAACTCACTGTTTGAGGTAGGAGAGTTGAAATACTCCATTGTTACATTCAGGTTCCCACCATTGCTTAGTAATGTCTTCCCCTTTGAGGCTCAATCACTCCATAGCTATCACCCAATTAAAATTTTGGTTGCTGTTGCCTACTGATCTCCAGGACATTCTTCTTCTTTCCTTAATGAGTTCAGCACTGAGCTCACAGTCTTTCTTTCCCTCCTCTGCAACTGTTGCTTTCATATTAGGGGACTTCAAAATAATATAATTCCCTCATACACTCTAACCTCTTCCCAATTGTCCAATGTTCTCATTTTACATGACCTACTCCTTTATGTCACCTAGTTACCTAGAGAGATCATCATATTCTTGACTTTGCTATCACCCACAAATATATCATTTCCATGTTCATAAACTCTTAAATTGCCACAACCTTCCACAGTCCAGGAACCGTGTTCTAGTTACACTCTCCTTACTTTCCCATCTTGACCCCTTAGTGAAGCCCTTCAATTTCTGCACCATCCTGTTCTCTTGAGTCCCTTGCCCCCTACTTCTTTTGTTGAACGTTTCCTGCTAAGCATCAGCCTTGGAGTACTTCAGCCATCTGCTGTCTCCACTCCTACTCATGTGCTGCTGAATGAAGCTGGAGAAAATAATGAAACCTCGTTGTCAATATCCATTACAAATTGATGTTATGTAATCTCAACTGGGTCCCCACTGTAGCAAGGCAATCCTTTTATTCCTCCCTAATTGACTCACTGTCCCACTTATTTTCAATTCTCTTCAAACCTCCGATGGTTCTCCCTCTCTATTCTTAGCTGAGAAGTTTGCTTCATATTTTACAGAAAAAGTTGAGCACATTCATCAAGACTCCTATCTCATTCCCTCTCCCTCATCTGACATCGCTCATATGCCTTTTGCCACTATCTCTGCCTTCCCCCAGATCTCACAAGAAGAGGTGGCCTTTCTTTTGTCCAAGGCTAACCACTGTACACCCACTCACAAATTGTTCTATTTCATCCTTTATTGTTTAGCAGATTGTACCGTCTGTCATTCACAGCCTCTCAATGGCTTCCCTACTTCCCTACTCCCTACCAACATGCCCATGTCCTTCCTTTCCTTAGAAGACCCTCATTTGTTCCATCCATTCACACTAGTTATCATCCCATAGCCCTCCCCCCTCTCATCCCCTAAGGCCATCTATGATGTGTGTCTCCACTGCCTTTCTTCTCACTCTCTTCTTAATTTCCTATAGTATAGCTTTGTGTTTGTTTTTGTTTTTTGCTTTTTGGAGGGAGAAGGCAGGGCAACTGGGGTTAAGTGACTTGCCCAAGGTCACATGGCTAGTAAGTGTTAAGTGTCTGAGGCTGGATTTGAACTCAGGTCCTCCTGACTCCAGGGCCAGTGCTCTATTCCGCCACCTAGCTGCCCCTATAGTATAGTTTTTGACCTCATCATCCAGCTGGAACTGCTGTCTGCAAAGCTTCCTCAATTCTCATTGTTCTTGACCTTTCTGCAGTTTTTGACACAATTACACTTTTTGTCCTTGATTGTCTCTTCTCTCTAGGTTCTTGTGACACTACTCTATCCATCTGGCTTTTCTCTTGCTTATAGGACTATCCTTATAAATCACCTTTTCTGGATCTTCACCTAGGTCATGTTAACTAACCATGGATGCCTATGGATGCTTCTGAGGGCTGTCTTGGTCTCTCTTCTCCCTCTATACTCTTTCATTAAGTGATCTCATCAGCTCCTATGGCTTCAGTTATTTTCTCTATGCTAATGACTCTTAAATCTACTTATTCAATCTTGAACCATCTTATGACCTCCAATCTCCCACTTCTAAGTGGTTATCTTACAGATGTCTCAAACTCAACATGTCCAAATCTGAACTCGTCTTTTCCGCTAAACCCTCCCTCCTCTGAATTTCCTTATTACCATCAAAGGTACTGCTTGATAGGTTCTCAGTCACCCAGCCTTAGAACCTAAGTGTCGTCCTTCATTCTTAATTCTCTTTTTGCCCCCTCCGTATCCAATCTATTGCCCAGTCCTGCTGATTTTTATCTTAGTAAAGTCTCTCAAATATATCCCCTTCTCTGATGAGACTAT
Source organism: Pseudochirops corinnae (assembly GCA_028646515.1). Classification (NCBI taxonomy): domain Eukaryota; kingdom Metazoa; phylum Chordata; class Mammalia; order Diprotodontia; family Pseudocheiridae; genus Pseudochirops; species Pseudochirops corinnae. The sequence goes on from CM053590.1 coordinate 31,581,305, forward strand.
GAGTGAAGGTATAGGCCCTCATTAGCTCACATGTGGACTGTTGGAATAGCCTGAGTGCTTGCCTCTACTCTATCCTCACTCTATTCTACCTTCTATTAAGCTTCAGAAATGATGTTCCTAAAGCACGTCTGAGCATCTCTGTCTCTGTCTCTCTCTGTCTCTCTCTGTCTCTGTCTGTCTGTCTGTCTCTCTCTCTCTCACACACACACACACACACATCTCAACGAACTCCAGGATTATATATAAAATCTCTTCGCTATCCAAAATTCATCATAACTGATTCCATTTCTAGTTTTCCAGTCTTCCTATACTTTATTCAGCCCTTACCCCCAGATACTTTGCAATCCAGTGACACTTACTTCCTTGATGTTCCTTGAACAAGTCACTCCATCTTCCAACTCCATGAATTTTTGCTGTCTGTCTCCCATATGTGGAATTTTCTCCCTCCTTATTTCTGCTTCTTGGCTTTCTTCAAGTTCCAGCTAAGTTACCACCTTCTACAATAAGCCTTTCTTGATTTCAAATCTTATTCCTTCTCTCTGTTGATTTTCTTCAATTTATTTTGTATACATCCTCTCTGCATATAGTTGTTTACATGATGTCTCTCCCTTATATTATAAGTTTCTCAACAGCAGGAACTGTCTTTTACCTTCTTTTGCATCCTCAGTGTTTTGCACAGGGGTTTGTACACAGTAGGTGCCTAATAGATATTTGTTGACTGGCTCAGTTTCTTTGAAGGAACATTTTAAAACTACTTTTAATTTTGTTAGAATCAATTTAATTAAAACAATAATGTAAACCTTAAATCTACTTATAGGCACATATAAAGAGGAATATATTATAAAAGCTAAAAGTGAATAAACTTGTAAGGACATACTTGTAAATTCCTCTGTGTTATGGAATTCTTGCTCTTCTGTCTTCTTGTACCATAAGTGACACATGATCATTTGACATATGGATCAAATTAGTGGTGCCAGTGACAATCCATACACTAGACCTTTGTGAAAATGTATTTCTCCATAATTCCTTTAGATTAAAAAGTCCTTACAGGTTAGCTCTCAGACACAAGTAGCTGACTGCTTTAGACAGAACTGCTCTGTCGATCCTTACTCCTAAAACTATAGGTCATAAGCCTGTGTTGCTGTTTATGTTGTCTCTAGGAGAAAGAGAGAAATAAAGAAAAAAAGAAAAAAAAGAAAGAACAAAAGAAAGAAAGAAAGAAAAGAGAGAGAAAGGAAGGAAGGAAGAGAAGAAGAGAAAGAGAGAGGAAGGGGGAGAGAGAGAGAGAGAGAGAGAGAGAGAGAGAGAGAGGGAGAGGGAGAGAAAGAGAGAGAGAGAGACACAGAGAGAGAGAGAGAGAGACACAGAGAGAGAGAGAATATTTAAGGAAGTATTAAGCAAGTATTTATTAAATGCTTAGTGTTTCCATGTAGGAATTTCTTCTCAGCATTTCTCATGAAATAGATATTTTTTCTGAAATCTCTAATCCTAAGAAAAACCAGTAGAGATATTAGGGAAAAATATAATTTTCCTGCAAGAATTAAAAGTTAACAATCAGCCCAGATGCATTACTAGTTTGAAGGAATTCACTGACATCAAATCAAAAACAAGGGCAGGAAATATTGACTCTCAGAGCCAAAGATTAAGGTCAGCATTTCTGGGAACCAGGACAGGAGCATGTAGGAGGAAAGTGCTTGTGATTTAATCAGTTAGTCTTCCTTGTTACTGCTCTCAGGTTACAAATGTGTGTTTGTAACCCTGTCTGTTGCTAACAGTTAGTCATCCTTGCAAAATAAATATTAATAAATTTATACACATAGTGTACTTTATACAAATCCTATGAGTGGTATTCCAAGAAATAGCAAGTTTTGGATGCAAAATAAAATTTTAAATTGGCAATTTCTATACATAATTCTGTGTAGTGCTGTCAACTTTGCTGGAGATCTGAACGTCGTGTTATTTGAATACTACTCAATAATGTTTGCTTGTGTTTTCCAGTGTTTAAATATTTGCTTTTAGGCTTTAGGCAAATAGTGTTCTTTGTAAACACTATTAAATTTAATATTTCTTATTTTTAATTTTTTTCCAAGATATCCATAATAATGAATAAAGAGTATGAAGAATGTTGGAAGTATTTTAAGAAAGATAAAGGAAATCAGTCAGCTTGGTGCCAGATGTTTTAAATCATTTTTACAATATATTGCTTCATAATAATAATAATAAACCATGTACTTATTATTATATAATTTTTAATAGAAAATCTCTGAAACTTAGTACAACTATATCAGAGAAAAATGATTCACTTTTTATTATTATAGTCTCCTAGTATTATTTTAAAAGATGTCATTAAAATGTTATAAAAATATTGAATAACATGGCTCTTGGAATTCCCAAGAATTCTAATTTCTTGTTCCTGAATCCTGAAGATTAACATCTGTAGGGAATTTGAAAACACTATGTGCTAGTTGCTGGCCTGAGCCTTGGGGTTCCAAAGATAAGCAAAAAGAAGGCTAGTCTTTGCCTTCAAGGACATGATATTCTAATGGGATAAGACAATCCACAAAAGAGAGCTGAAAAGTAGGGAGTAGCAGGGCAGCTAGGTGGTTCAGTGGTTAAAGCACTGGCCCTGGAGTCAGGAGGACCTGAGTTCAAATGTGACCTCAGACTCTTGACACTTACTAGCTGTGTGACCTTGAGCAAGTCACTTAACCCCAATTGCCCTGCCTACCCCCCCTAAAAAAAAAGCAGGGAGCGGGATGGTGACAGTTAAGGCACCTGGTATGCAGACATGACTTAATGATAGGGAGCAGAATGAAAGGAGGCCAGTCTGGGCTCTTTTGCCAAATGGAAGCTCCAGGAAGGACTGGCCAATGGAAGAAGGATGGACTTGATGTTCCAAGATGAGAAGATGCCAGGCACTGAGGGAAAGTTCTTGGGTGAGAGGGCAGAAGAGATGCCCAGAGAAAGTCAGGACCAGGAGGGCTATGAAATTAGCTGAAGCAGAGGCTCTGATTGAACCGTCACACTAAGAACTGTAGCAACAAAACGTCACCCTAATAAACCTGGGGCAAAGTCTACCGTGATTGGGGCAGTGGGAAGGACAGACATACATAACGGAGAGGAACCTACATAAGGAACACACGTAAGGAGGAGGAGGAACATGTGCTCGCAGGGCTAGGGGACTGCCAATGTCCCTGGCCTTCTGCCTTGGTCTGGATGTCTCCATTGGACAGTGGACCATTTTACTCTGCCAGATGCTGCTTCGTGGATTGACTGGCATCACCAGAGCCTTGAACTTTTGGCTTAGTTGATCACCTGATCTCAAACTCTGCTCTGTACTTTCAGAAGGAACAGGAGGCTACCCTCTAGGACCAGCAGGAGACTTGGTTCTGGGGTCTACCATCTTCCACCTCCAGGTACTAGACTCTTGACTCCTTTCACCAACTTAACTCCAGAGCTTAAGTTCCAGCTCAGGGAGCAGGGCTAGCTTTTGAACTCCATCTTTCTCATTCAATCACCTCAATGAGAGGCCAGAGAAAGGAGCACATCAATCCCAAGTCTTCTATGAGCAAACGGGCCAGTCAGGTTCTGAAAGGGCTGTGCCCTTCCTTCAAAGATTACTTTTCATTTCACTACATAACTCTTTTATTTGCATTTTCTCTCCCTAATTAGAATGCAAATTCCTTGGGATTAGGAACCATATTTTTGCCTTTCTTTGCATCTCCAGTGCTTATCATGGTGTTTGCATGTAGTAAACATTTAATAAGTGCTCATTGACTGACCAATAGCTCCTATATCTCATTGTCCCTCTTAACTGCCCCTTTGAGCCTATCATTTCATCACTCGTGGATGGGGTGTGGGAGAAGGGCTAAACTCATCACAGGTTCGCTATCAATCTCCCATGATAACAGCATGAGCTTGAGTACCTTTGCTCTCCTGATCACTCTCCTTTATAAGATCTCCGTCTTATCACCATCATTTCTAAATTGTGACACCCAGAACCAAATTGTTGTTGTTGGATCTTTTTTTTTTACTCGTGTCTGACTCTTTGTCACCCCGTTTTGGTGTTTTTTTTTGGCAATGATACCGGAGTGGTTTCCCATCTCCTTTTCTAGATCATTTTACAAATAAAGAAACTGAGGCAAACAGGGCTAAGTGTCTTGCCTAGGATCACACAGTTGGTCAGTGTCAGGCTGGATTTGAGCTCATGAAAATGAACCTTCCTGATTCCAAGCCCAGTACTCTATCCACCGTGCCACCTAGAACTGAATACAATCTTCCAAATGTAGTCTGATTGTGGCAGAGTGTAGCAAGATGATCGCTTCTTTATCCCTAGAAGTTGTGCCTTTTAGAATAGAATCCAAGATCTCTTTCTTACCTGCTGTATCACACTGTGGACTCTGATTTTTCTAGGTCACTGGGCTCCCTAAATCTTTTTTCAGCTATGTTGCTGTCTGATACTAATAGATACTATTGCCCTATGGCTACCACTTGAGTATCTTTGCCAAGAAAACTCCAAATGGAGAAATGAAGTCAGACATGATTGAAACAACTGAACAACAACAATAATTGATATTATTGCAGATATATTTGTCCTTATCACTGTTACATAATCAGTGTTTAGTCATTTCATGTGTCTATGGCTTGAGCTAGAAGGTAAGATTTTCTTTAAAAAGTTTTATTAATGCCTTTTAATCTAAACTGACATAGTGTCTGTGCCTGATAGTGCATGAAATATTTCACACCTATAGTCCTCATGGGAGACCGTAGACAGAAAGAGAAAGAAGAAGAAAAGGAAAAAACCCAACCAATAGATTGTTGGCTTCCCTCCTTCTTCATCTCTCAGGAAATTGAACTTGTAGTGACTATGGTGAAAACTCTTGGACATTTTTGGCTAGTCTCTGTTCCTCAGAGTTTTACAAAGTCTTCTTAAGACGTGGTCCAGGCTCTTCTTGGAAGAAAATAGACAAACTTTGGGGATGAGGGTGCTGCTGAACAACCAATCCCCTCCCTATTGAACCTGCTTGTGGGAGTGGCTCCAGCTTCCTTCCTGAAGTAGACTGCTATGCAGAAACATCAGGAGACATGCAGTATGTCCTCTTCTTTCTTCAATGAGCATACAGTAACAAGAAATCCCTTTTTCTCTTGAGAAGATCCCCAGTCTCTTGAATTTGGATGCTCTTAAACTTGGTCCAGGTGCTTGGCCTAAAGTCAGGAGTATTCATCTTCCTGAATTCAAATCTGGTTTCACATACTTACAGGCTGTGTGACCCTGGGCAAGCCACTTAACCCTATTTGGCTCAGTTTCCTCATATGTAAAATGAGCTGGAGGAGGATATGATCAAGAAGACCCTAAATGGGGTCACGAAGAGTCGGACACAACTGAAATAAATGAACAGCAGCAGCAACAAGAAGTAGAAAAACACACACAT
>CM053590.1:31586836-31600781 GCA_028646515.1 Pseudochirops corinnae
CCCCCCCCCCCCCCCCCCCCCCGCCCTTGGAAGATACCATATAGGCACAGGGGAAAAGGTGAAGAATAATTTTTCCTCAAGGATTGGGATTGTCCTCCATCGCAGAGTCTCCTCACCACCAGTAGAGATAGAATTTGTTATTACTTTTAAAAGTTCTTCAGGGGAGTGGCTAATCCTTCAACCAATGGCTTTCCATCTTATAATTAGATCAAGTTGCTTGAAGGACATCTTCACACCTTTTAAAGGAGGTATTCACACTTCTTTATACTTCCTTTTCATTGGCCCATCAAAGTCAAAAGGGACAGAGACTTTATAATGTACGAAATAAATCATTCAGGGTGTGAGTTACTCATGGTTTCATGCTTTTTAAAGCTGTAAATATAATCTGTTACTTAGGGGACTCAGTTAATAGACAGGTTCCCTGATCAGCCCAGTCACTTGGATATCAGATTTTTATGAGAAATAGAATGGAAGGTTCTTGAAAGCAAGAATTTTTATTTCTTTTGATCTTGCCTACCCTTTTTCACATCCTGTACTTCATATAGACACAGGAGTTCAATTAATGTTTCTTGAATAAGTGAATGAATGAACACAATGAGAAGTATAATGGACAGAGAAGCACCAGCAGATTTTCTAGGAATAGCAGAGTATGTTTCTTATGTGAACAGCAGAGGTTAAGTCTTTCTCCTAGAAAAGCCATCAAACCCCAGGGTGCCAAGGGCTTTTGGTGCCTTTGTGTAATGGGAGCAGATCCTTGTTCTTCACTCTCGTGGCTGGAATAATGAAGGCTCTGCAGAAAGGGTCCGTGCCAAATGAGCTAGGTCTCAATAGCCAGCCGACACACAGCTTTGCTCTTTGCCTGTTTCATGCCTACAGGATATACACCTTTCTAATGGAGTCTTTATCCCTGAGCAGCTCCCAGCAGGGAGTTCTGACATGTTCCAGCCAATATTTGCAAAATTTTTTGAGGTTTAATTTAACAAACTCTGCTTTGGAGATGAAAGTTTGGGTTTTCTTTTCCACAGATTTATAGAAAAGAAAACAGGAAGAGATTGTAGGTTTCTTTCTTTCTTTCTTTCTTTCTTTCTTTCTTTCTTTCTTTCTTCCTTTCTTTTTTCTTTCTTTCTTTCTTTCTTTCTTTCTTTCTTTCTTTCTTTCTTTCTTTCTCTTTCTCTCTTTCTTCTTTCCTTCCTTCCTTCCTTTCTTTCTTTTTCTTTCCTTCTTTCTCTTTCTCTCTTCCTTCCTTCCTTCCCTCCTTCCTTCCTTCCTTCTTTCCTTCCTTCCTTCCTTCCTTTCTTTCAACTAGATCTCTTCCTTCTTTGTTTGAAGAAGTATGACTCTTTGCCCTTCGGAATTTGTATTGTGCAGGCAATAGCTTTTCAAAACCATCTTATTGCTGATCTTTTTAAAGAAAGCTGTTCTGGGAGCCAACAAGCCTGGAAGTTAAGTCCTGCCTATGACACATACTGGCTGTGGGACTGTGGGGACAATCTCTTAACCTTTCAACACTCTAGACAACTCCCTAAGACTCTCAAGTGGCAGAGAATGCTCTGGCCTGCATTCATAGAGGAGCTTTTCCTGCTTGGGAGCTCTATATCCATGAAATCAGAGGTCTCATCTGTAACCAAGACTATAGTTTTTCATTGGGCTTTATATCGTATATATGGTGTATATGGTACATAGTAAGAGCTTAATAAATTCTTGTTGTATTGTTTGACTAAGCAAAGGAGGTGGAAGGTGAAAATAAGCCCTGGTTGATATTTGTCAAGTCATGGTCAATGATAGGATAAAAGGGAAAGGGAATCAAGTATAGAGGATAGATTCATTAAGGGATTGAGATTGGGAAGGCAGGAAAGTGTAGCCAGTGCCAGTGATGGCTCTGAAAATGCTGAAAAAAAAATGCTAAAGGAGAGAGGGATTGGAGACCCTGGTGAGGACAAAGAACAAGATGAATGATTGTAAGGCATAGGGAAAAGGAAGTGATAAAAGATTGTTGTTGATGTTAAATCATTTCAGTTGGGTCCAACTCTTCATGACTGCATTTAGGGTTTTCTTGGCAAAGATTCTGGAGTAGCTGGCCATTTCCTTCTCCAGGATAAAAGGTTATGATCAGATAAGGGAATTTCAGAGTGTGTGGATATGAAAATGGAATACTTGTGGGCAAAAGCAAGAGACAACAATAATTGCTCTGGTTATAGAATACTTTAGTTTGCACAGCACTTTACATACATTATTTAATTTGATACTCAAATACTTCAATCCGAAAACAAGCACAGAGAAGCATGATGAAAATATTCTAGAGAATGCCATTTAGAATTAAGATGTGAAAGAAGCAAATACTTGTAAATTATTCAAGAATAGGGTTGGAAGATGCTGGACATGGTTTACAACAAATAGTGTCACCAAAAAAATTGATTTTATCTTAAAGGACAGGAAACTATTAGTTACCAACATGGGAATGATTTCAGAATTAGCTTTTTTCATTGATTGCTCAGAGAAGAGGTCAAAATCAATATCAAATTAGAAGAAAGGATAAAGATGAGAAGAAGACACTGGGTCCAATTATAATAGAGTTAATCCTACTTATTTAAATTGCTGCCAATGCTGCAAAATGGTGAGTAGATAAAAGTAAAGACATCATGCTGATTTTCACCATCACCAATTCTTTTTTTTTCCAGTGACTTGTTTATTTACTTTTAGTTTACAAGATTCAGTTTCACAATCACTTGAGTTTCAGATTTTCTCCCCTCTCTTCCCCCTCTTCCCATGGTGGCATGCAATCATGTATAGGATCTGCAAATACTTTCACATTGTACAACAGTCTGGTTGTATAGAAGGGCTGTAACCAATGAGCGAACAATGGGAAAAAAGAAACAAAACCAAACATGAAAAAGAATGATAGCATGTATTGCTTCAGTCTCCATTTAAACTCTAGTCTTTCTAGATCTTACTCTGAATGTAGATATCTCCTTCCATCCTGAGACTTGTAGAGTTGTGTTGAAGCTGTGTGTTGCTGAGAAGAGTCCAGTTTATCAAGGTTGGTCGTCACACATACAATGTGTTTGTCATTGTGTACAAATTTTTCCTGATTCTGCTCTTCTTGCTTAGCAATCAGTTTGTATAAGCCTCTCCAGGTAATTATGAAGTCCATCTCCTTCCCATTTCTTATAGCACAATAGTATTCCATTACATTCGTATACCATAGCTTGTTCAGCCATTCCCCAATTGATACCATCACCAATTCTTACAGAAATTTAGCTTGTATAAAATCGTTGATCAAACAAGGAAGTCAAAAGAGTTTATAAACCGCATTAGTCAACCAATGATATTTTTGCTAAGGGGAGAGATTTGTTTGGCAGCCAAGGGCAACAGCCATTTAGAATATTAATAATAATAGTAAGAATAAAACTTGAATTTATATAGTGCTTCAGGTTTGTGGGCCACTTTATATACATTATCTTGACTGATCCTCCTAACAGCCTTGTGAAGTACATATAATTATTATTCACATTTTACAAATGAGGAAACTAAGATTGAGAGATTAAGGTTAAATGACTTGCCCTGGGTTACACAGCTAGTAAGAGTCTATGGCAGGATTCCCATGCAAGGCTTCCAAACTCCAAGTCCACAATATTATCCATTATTCTGCCTCCCTGAAATGTTACAAATGTTATTTGTAAAATATTAAAAAGGATCATGAAAGAATATTATAATATTATTTCTTCATAGATCAGTGTAGGCGAAAGCAATTCTAGAAAAAGTTTTGGTATGAGACACCCATAAGCTATTTTCACAGCTGATTCTCAATAGAGGGCAGCTAGATGATACAGTGGGTAAGTGCTGGGCCTAGAGTCAGGAAGATCTGAGTTCAAATCCAACCTCAGACATTTCTTAGCTGTGTGACTCTCAGGAAGCCACTCAACTTTTTTTGCCTCAGTTTCCTTAACTGTAAAATGAGCTGGAGAAGGAAATGTCAAGCCACTCCAGTATCTTTGCCAAGAAAACCACAAATGAGATCATAAAGAATCAGACACAACTGAAAATGATTAGCAACAGCGTTCAATAGACAGACCACATTTTCATAGTAACACAATCAACTGAAAGTTATATAGAGAATACATGATCCAATTGTAATCCCTGACTTAGAACCCTAAACTCAGGGATTAAATAGATTGGCTTCAAACTTGGGGTAAGAGAGGGGCTGTCCCTCAACTCATGTATATCTCTTTGGCTTGTTTTGCCCGGTCAGTGATTCCTTTGAGAGTTTCATAGCTCATTTCCAGATATCTACGGATGTGGATAAAAGGACACTCAACTATTGTACAAGTACCCAAAGTAGTCTAGAAGGAATCTTTCCACGAATATGGAAAGTCTTTTTTTTACCCCACAGAAAATGCCAAACAACACGAAGGGTTGACAGTAGCCCATAAACACCCGATATAATTTTCAGTCAAATCCCAGATTTCCTGAGTTCTACTGTCACCTAGAGTTTCACACAAGCTTCCAGTCTTAATGCTACTTTAGGAGTTTGACCTCTTCTTGGAATAGAAATGAACTTGGAGTGGCCAGAGAAATAGCCTCCTCAAAGAGATCATCAGCCTTGTAGTATTGTCCTAATGGTCTGATTACCACTAAAGGGAAATGAATTTGGGATTGCTAGAAAGAAGTCTCCTTACATTGTGCTAAGTACCACTTCTCATCTCGGGGATCTTCAGCAACATCTTAAAAGTGTGAAGGAAGGAAAGTAAACTTGGGGTTACTAGAAAAAAAAATTCCCTTTCCATTTGACCTGGACCATCTGAACAATTCATGATAGTATAGAGAATAAGTAAATTAATAAATGAAAAAGCATTTATTGAGATTTTAACATGTATAAGATACTGTGATTAGATCTGAGGCTATGAATGCAAAAGGGACACAGCCCCAGACCTCAAGAAGCTTCCATTCTAACTGGGCAAGACAACACACAGCAGGGAGGTGTGTTAAGATTTGGGGGGGGTCACAGAAATGATGGGCGTGGCCATAATGTAATAGACTGACACACCCTTTCCAAAATAAATGCTAAAATTGATTTGATTACAGTTCCCAGAGGAAGAAGTGGAAAGATGAGGTAGCATGGCATGGCGGGAAGTATGGATTGGTAAGAGGGCCAATCTGGATATGGCGAAAAAGGGATTTATTCCTCTGTATCATGGTTTGTGTCCTTATTTCTCCTTCCCAGGGCTATGTTCTTAATCCTCCTCTCTCCAGGAGGCTCAAGTCCAGGCTTTCTCTCCTCTTTGCCTTATTTCCAGCTGTTGCCATTTCTTGACCGAGGCACTTTCCTCCTCTCTCTAGAAAACTGGGATCCAGGGCTCTTGATGCTTTTGGGGTTCAGAAATTTCCAACACCAGGTCATATGGCCTCCATCTTCCCCAATGCCATTTCTGAGGTCAAAGTGATCCATTATAGCCTCTCCATAATCTCATCTGGGGTCTCTTGCCATTCTACTCCTTCCCCCTGGCTGGTTGCTAGCACCTATTAGTCTGAGAGGTCCTGTCATTGCTTCTTACTGGCTGGCATCTCTGGAGCTGAGAGCTGCAGCAAACAGTGTCTGGGGGACTGTGTTATCATACAGGCTCCCACCTCTTACATACAAAGTCTCCAGGTCTCTGGTCTTTAATCTGCCTCACTTCTCTGAAACTCTCTGGTGAATTGGCTGTTGTGGTTTGTCCCTCAGTGACTTATTAAGTTAATCTATAATTGCCCCATGAGTGGAAGATGGATTATTGTATTATGAATTGATTGAATGATTAAGTAAGGAGGGTTTCCCCCTTAGGGAAACCAGATGATTATTCCTTTGTTCTTTGTTCTTAAAGCTGTGGCCACTTTAGTGAAAACTATGTGGCTATTCTAATGTTAAGCTGTTGTGAACACTATATTGTGATTTTCTGTGTTAAGATGTAACGTGATTTGTTGTGAATGTTTGTCTTGATTTGTAATGGAATAAATGGGGTGTTCACTATACTGTGTAATCCGAACCTAAAAGCTGTTTGCAGTAGCATTCTTTTGGGAATCTGCTTGTGCGTGGCATTACATCAGCTCACAGTGCTACTCTGGTTTTCATGAGACTCAGACAAGGGCCTCTGGTGTATGGGGATGGACTCTCTACAGATGATTTATGGAAGGGCGTAGAGAAGAATGGCAGAGCCTGAGAATGGTTCTGATGAAACAAGAAATAGATTTTACTGGGTCCAAATCAAATTAAAGAAACCAGTCAATGTGCCAGACACTGTGCTAAGTTTTGGGGCTATAAAAGGGCAGATAGACAACCCAGGGGAGACAGTATGCAAACAATTATGTACAAACAAGGAATAGATGGGATAAACTGGTGATAATCAGTAGGGGGTAGGGACCAGCTTTAAGGGGGATTGGGAAAGACTTCTCGAGAAAGTAGGATTTTTAGCTGGGAATGGACGGAAACCTGGGATGCCAGAAGGGAGAGTTGAAGAGGGAGAGAATTTCAAGTATGGGGAACAGCTGGTGAAAATGGCCAGAATTAGTTAAAATCTTGCCTCAGACAACTTACTAGCTGTGTGACACTGGGCAAGTCACTTAACCCTGTTTGCCTTAGTTTCCTCATCTGTAAAATGAGCTAGAGAAGGAAATGGTCAACCACTTCAATATCTTTGCCCAGAAAACCCCAAATGGGATTGCAGAGAGTTGAATATGACTGAACAACAACAAAGCATTCACAAATGTAAGCGAATTATGGAATGGTTTTAAAACTACGATGCTTAAACGTTATGAAACTGCTAGCATCTCACTTAATTTTTCCTTATGGTTAATTACTCCATCTCTTTATGGCCAGCAATGAAGTACAGTATTGATTTCCTCACTGTCAGATCACCTGTTTTGGGCACTTAGATTATCCTAAAAGTCTAGAGGGGCCCCAAGGATCATCTTTAGTCATCTTTTGTCCTTCATTTTAATCTAGCTTTCATTTTAAATAAATATTTAGCTGCAGTAATTTTGATGAAAGGCTCTTCACTGACTTAATGAAGTATTTTTATGGGTCTCTATAACATCAGTGTCTTAATTACTACAAATGGATAATAAACCCTTTCTCATATATGAGATTGGGAAACGCACAGAGTGAGCGCCATTAGGAACAATTGGATTTCCACTTGATAATTTGGTAAAAAATGTAAATACTGCAAATCACAGCCCAAGGGGAGGTTCTGTAGCTACACCAGCAACCACAGAGCATGACTAATTTTTTCAGAGATGGTCTTGTTGTTATCCTGGCTGTGACAGAAACAAAATAGAAAGTCTTGGAGGGGATCAGATAGTTTTTCATTCTGTAGGCACTAATGAATTTTCTTCTGTTGTCTAGAGATATTTAGATCTCCCCTGGAAAAGGTGGTTGAGTTTAGGAACATGCCAAGTAAGTAGAAGAGGTTTTTAGAGAATGGGCAGCCAGGCCCCTGAATTTCCCTGTGGCCTTGGGGAAATCTCTGAATTTCTTTGTTTCAAAAATGGTCAGAACTCACTGGTTCAGGTTAAGTTGCTTTTTTTGACAGGGGAGAGTACAGGGATGGGGGAAAGGGAGGATTCTGAAATAATGAAAAGGAAGATGATAGAATATTTTCAAAGAAATGTAGTGTTCTGACTTTCAAGTAAGGTATAAACTTGAATAAGGCCAACAAAGTGCTGCCTAATGGCATTTATGTCTTGTCTCAGTGTCTCCTCATCTCCTCATTAGGGACGTAGGATGGTACAGTGATTAGGGGGCTGGAGTTGGAGTCAGGAAAACCTCTGTCAAATCCTGTCTCTGTATGATTGTGAGCAAGTCTCTCACTTATTGGGCCTCAGTTCCCTTTTGTGTAAACTGGGTGGTGGTGGTGTACCAGATGGCCTCTGAGGACCCTTTTGACTCTAAAATCTAAGATCCTGTGATGCTATACCTGACATCAAGTGCTTCAGTTACAGAATCTGTGAAATAGTACCTTAGTTTTCCCACGTAGAAAATGAGTTTAGACTTCCCTGACATGGAAAAGGTATAAACCTATTATATGTGGATTTTTACATATACAATATTTATACATTTATATATATGAATTTATATATAAATCCATAAAACCATTGGAGAAGGTATAAATCAATCAGCAAGCATGTATTAAGAACGGACTGCTTGCAAAGCACTGTGCTAGGCACTTGCCGTAATGATGTAAAAGATGCTCTCCTTTTGGCTCTTCTGCTAAGCCATGGGCTCTGGTGCTTAGGACAGTGCACCATGGGAGGGAGGCTCCACTCCCTTGTCTAGTCTAGTTAAAGTGAGGCACATGGTCATCCCTTCAGGTGAAACAATTCCCACGTTTGGGAGGCCAAGCAAGTTCCTTCTGTTCGGGGAGGTCATCAAGCCCCTGTCCAGCAAACTTTGGCTTAGTTCTTTGGCTTTGGGGGCCGGTTTCAGCCATTACCCCTTGCACGGTTGGGCCATTGCTTTATAAAATGTTACCTAAATGACTTCTAGAGGAGGAACGTTTCAGAGCAGAGCAGACATTGCCTGGCAGTTGTGTTGAGCAAAAATGAATGGCCTCGAATCCAAGTCAAAAGGAATCATTCTCCGGGATAACTCCAGGTATAGACAGGATTGTCATGTTTTCCAGGGCAGCCTCAGCTCCCGAGTGCCTCGGATGACGCCTAACCTCTTCTCCGTGGATTCTGGTGCTCTGATTTGACATTTTGAGTGAAACACCAAAGAGTCTTAAAGAGCCAGACAATAAAGAACTTCCCCAGCTAATTAAGGTGTTGTTCGCTTTATAACCTCCACTGGAAACTTGAGTGGGAGCGGCTGTCTATCTGGCTTAGGCAAAAGGCAGACAGGACTTTGTAGGTTTTGAAAGCACTGAGTTTTGCCTGGAGGGGACAGTCAGAGGGAGAATAAGAGGGGAGCCTGAGGTTGGGGTAATGGAGCTGGTTGATTTCTCACACAGAAAAATGACAGGTTATTAGGCAAAAGGGGGAGAAGGGAATCTGAGGTTAGGCCCGATGATTTTACCATCGAAGTGAGAGGTGTCTGTACCAGGTGCATCTCACAATGGCTAGAAAATATAGATTAGCCAGGCATCAAAGCCTGAAGGAAAGGAAATTTCTCTTGATGCCAGCTTTAGGAAATCATTATCTGAGCTGTCGCATCAACAATCCAAGTTCCTGTTAAGAATGCTGAAAACCAGAGCCTTTCGGTGTGAAATTAATGCATTTATTAGTGTCATATATTTCTACCTGGAAGGGAAGCTTAGGGCTTATCTAGTCTGGTTCCTTCAATCAGTCAAGGAATGAATCAGTGGGCACTTATTAAACACCTGCTGTGTGTTAGGCATCATATTAGGTTCTGAGAGTGTTGTTCAGTCATTTTTCAGGCATGTCCAACTCTCTGTGACCCTTTCTTGTCAATGATACTGGAGTGGTTTGCCATTTCCTACTCCAGATCTTTTTTACAGATGTAGAACTGAGACAAACAGGGTTAAGTGACTTGTCTAGGGTCACACAGAGTCACATAATAAGTGTCTGAGACAGCATTTGAACTCAGGAAGATGAGTCTTGCAGATTCTAAGCCCAGTGCTCTAGCCATTGTGCCACCCAGCTGCCTTAGGTACAGGGGATACAAACACACAAATAGCTCCTGCCTTCAGGCAGCTTCCATGTTATCAAGGGGAACAGCACAGATACATCTGAATATGTAAAGTGTGTGTCTAAAGCAAATACAGGGGGATTTTAGAGTAGCGAGAGGCACAGCAGATGGGCAGATCAGAAAGGGTCTCGTGTAGCAGGGGCATTGGAGCTGAGCTTTGATGGAGGGTGGGGATTCTCCGTGGAGCACATTCCACCAGTGGGGAACAGCTGGGAGATGGAAGGGAGAGTGAGGTGCTCGAGGAACAGAAAGCCGGGCCATTTGACTGGAACGTAGGAATGAAATGAACAAGTGCCAGCACAGGGCTAAGTGTTGGGAGTATAAAGTTTAACAAGCAAAGATTTGCTCTCAAGAAGTCACATTCTAAAACAATACATAAAGGGGAGCTAGGAAGCAGAGGGTAAATATGTCCATGATGATATCTTTTGGAAATGGTCAAGAAGCAACATGGTGGCCTGGCTGGAAGCAATATAAAGCAAAGGTCACCTACTGAAGGCCATGGTCTGTCCCAAGGTAGGGGAATAATGTGGGATAAGTCTGGAAAGGTTGGTTGGGGCCATTATGAAACATTCTCAATGCCACAGAGGACATGGGAGACAATAAGGATGAAGGAGGAAGCTGAGGTCTAGAGGTGAAAGCTACTTGCCAAGGTCATGCAGGTAGCAAGTGCCAGAGTCAGAATTTGAACCCAAGTCTTCAGACTCCAGCCCCAGCATGGAGGGGATACAAACACACTTCACTTCACTTCACTTTTTTTTGACTATCCTATATACAATGATACTCCACGTGGTGTGGGGGCTGCTGTTGAGTGGCTTGACAGGTTCCAAGCATGGTGGAACATGGAAGCAGGAGATATCTCAAATGAGCTAATGTATGAGAAATGCTTTGCAAACTTTAAAGCACTTTATAAATATCTATTTATCTTCATCATCATATCATTATTATTATTAAACACAGCAGATGTTATTACTATGGAATGTTGAGTGTGAGAAAAACTAGCATCTGGTATATCTGAAACCTAGACTGTCTGAGAGGATGGATATGAAGTAAGGCTGGAAAGATAGGCTGGAACCTTGATGTGGGGAGCTTTAAAAGTCAGGCAGAGAAATGTACATTTTACCTTAGAGGCCATAGGGAGCTATTAAAGATATTTGATTGGATCACAATATTGTTCAATCTGTGCATTACAGGATTATTTTGGCTGCTGTGTGGAGGATGGATCGAAGAGAGGAAATGGATAACAAATGTTAAAGAACCTTACATAAATTATGGCATTTTAATCAAGTACTAATATACATTGGTGGTCCTTTTACATAGCTTTTCTTGACTTGTATTTAGAACTCTACGAAAACCATAATGTATTATTAACAATTACTACTCCCTGGGGGCAGGTGTGAAGATAACACATTGGGCCCTGTCAAGTGCAAGGTGTATACTTTGACACATATTCTTAGAAGCAAATCTGGATTTACATTGATGACTGCCAATCTAATCCAATCCAATCCAATCCAATCCATGCCAATCCAATCCAATCCATGCCAATCTAATCCATTCTATTCCTATCCATTAGAGAGCGCTGTTAATGAAGTTCAGGGTAACAATTCAATGCTCTAATCCCTCTGTAGGCCAATTATTTTCATTCTGTTTCATGGTCAAATCCTGAACCCCCAAAACGTGTTGTCAGAATTTATTGTTGGTTGCCATTCAATGGCAATTCCTAGCCAATCAATTCAATCCATGCCAATCTAATCCAGTCCATTTGTACCCAATCCAAGAAGAACTCATTATGAGTTTATAACTAGATGAAAGGCACTGTACTAAACTATAGGACTACAAAAACAACAGTGAAAATACTCCTAGCCTTCAATCAGATCATATTCTACTCATGGGGATAGAACATAGACAGAGATAAAAATATACATGGTAATTTGAGGAAGAGAGAGAGAACACTAACAAACAGAAGGATCAGGAAATGTTTTCTCACAGATGGTGGTATGTGGATATGAGTTTTAAAAGAAGCTGAGGATTCTATGAGATGGAGACGAAGGGGAAAACATTCCTGGTGTAGGGGACAGCCTATGGCAGGAGATAAGATGCTGAGTTTGGGGAATGGTAAGGAGTTCACTTTGATTGGAATGTAGAGTTCATGAAGGTGAGTAATGTTAAATTAACCCAGAGAGATAAACTGGGTTAACTGATTAATTATACACTGAGGAATTTGTATTTGATCTTCCCAATGTCTCACCCATTATCTGTGGTGACCAACAATAAGCTCTTACAACATGGTAAGCCAGTATTTGGGTTTCATGGTCATGAAATAGAATGATAGTAATTGGCCTACCTAGGGATTGGACCATTACCTTGAACTTCATTAACAGGGCTCTCTAACTGGAGCAAACCATGCCCCTGGGCAGCTGAGAAGGATGGTAATGAACAACACCAAGTGAACAATCCTCAGAGGAATTCTACTGGGAGAAGCCCGCTAGCTCAGATCACTAACTTCTCCCTGATTCATTTCATTTTTCCCTCTTCTACAATGTGTAACAGCACCAATATATCAGAAGATCATCTTGATATGGCTAATCCCATTACCTGCTGGTCCCTTTGCCCTGCAATCTCATCATTAATTCCCCTGGAGGAACACTTAGTATTAAATTTGGTTGAGGGAATCCTAATTACATACAAATTTCCCCTGTCTAAACCAGACTCTTCTCCACACTGGGAGACCAGAAAGATACATCTGCTCATTCCCATCCCATTGGTACTAATTTCTTGGAGATTTCATTTTTACTGCAGAAACAGTAAATACATAAAATGTAGACCAGAGTGCAGACAGGCTAGATTATACACAGAACTAGCAATTAGGGAGATTCAGAGCCTTTGAGACCAACAACTCCATAGACCATCTGGGGGGGGGGGGTGGGTAGAAAAAAGTTTATCAAGGTTTTAATAAAAAAAAGAAGCTAGCCTTGGGTTTAAGGAGAGCATTTGTAGGGGGAAGATGAAGCTACTTTTTATTTAGTATTGAAGTTGAAACTTGATCAGACCAAAAAGGGTTTTCAGGACTGTCTTAATTTCAAAGACTCAGGGAATTTCAACTGGATATGGCAAAAGGATCCCAGTTGACAGCATGAGAATGTAAACTCTTGGGAGGATTGGGACAGTCTCGGTCTCCTTGTGTCTTTTGTGTTCCTAGTGCTTAACGTAGAACCTTGCACATGCACGTAGTGGGTGTTTCATTGCTCTCTGGGTCCCACTCCTGGGCTTTCTTCCTCCACTATGCTGCATCAGCCTTCTCTTCCTGGAGGATTCCTTCTTCCCCTGGATATCCTCTCTGACTTGTAGCCCATTCTTCTGACCGGTCCTTTCCTCCGGGAAGCTCTGATTTAAGGGAGGGCATCTGGGCTGGTCATGTTCACTTCCTTCCTGAATTTCTGGATTTCTTTCTGCGTTGTGCCCCTCATCAGATAGCTCCTCTGCCCTTCAGCTTCTTTCTGTGTGTTGTCTTCCTTCATCAGAATGTATTTAATTATTGAGGGCAGGGATCATCTTTCTTTTTGCTTCTGTTTGTATGTCCAGAGCTTAGCACAGGGTCTGCTATATAATAAGAGATTAATAAAGACTTTTTGACTTGAATTGTTGCTGAATTAGAGTATGTAGTCCTTGAAGAGAGGAACTGCTTTTGATCTTCCTTTGTTTCTCTCTTGAGGCAGCTAGGTGGTACAGCAGTTAGAATGCTAGGCCTGGAGTTAGGAGGACCTGAGTTCAAATCCGGCCCCAGACACTAGCTGTGTGACTCTGGGCAAGTCACTTAACCCTATTTGCCTCAGTTTCCTCATCTGTAAAATGAGCTGGAGAAGGAAATGGCAAAGCACTCCAGTATCCTTGTCAAGAAAACCCCAAATGGGGTCAGGAAGAGTTGGACATGACTGAACATCAACAAATTGTTATCTTTAGGACTTAGCACAATTGCATGGCACATAATAAGCACTTAATAAACTATTTTTGACTGACCAACTTGATTGAATTTAATTCAACTTGTAACTGAGTAGACTCCTATGTGCAGATGTTTATTAGACTCATCCACCTTCTAAGCACTCCAGCTTGAGAAGTCTGAGAGTTTTCTTCTTTTATTACCAACTTAATAATCAACAAATACAAATAGCCCCATAAACAAAGAATAAGAAATAATAGATAATAGATAAAATAATGGCCTAGTGAAGTGCAGCTAAAAAATGTTTATTATATTTGACAAAGTAGTAATAAAAT
>CM053590.1:31601281-31621117 GCA_028646515.1 Pseudochirops corinnae
TTCTTCCTTCCTTTCCTTCCTTTTCTTCCTTCCTTTTCTTCCTTCCTTTCCTTCTTTCCTTCCTTCCTTCCTTCCCTTCCTTCCTTCCTTCCTCCCTTCCTTTCTTTCTTTTTTCTTTCTTTCTTTCTTTATTTCTCAATATCTCTCCCCTACTCCCTTACATAAAAACCTTCTATCACAAATAAGTATAGTCATACATGACAAATGTACACATTGGCTGGCCTTGTCTGAAACTGTAAATTTCATTCTGCATCTCTAGTCCTTCATCTCTGACCATCCAGAGGTGGGAATCATGCTGCATCCAGCTTCTAAAGTTGTGATTGGTTACTGTATTAAATAGCGTTCTTAAGTTTCTCAAAGTGTCAATTCTTCTCCTGGTTCTGTTCATTTCACTCTGTATTAGTTCATATAAATCTTCCTGAATTTTTCTGAATTCCTTACATTTTGTCATTTCTTACAGTTAATTAATATTCCCTTATAGTCATATGGCACAATTTTTTCAGCTCTAACCTCACTGATAGGCACCCATTTTGTTTCTAGTTCTTTGCTACAGCAAAAATACATTTGTACATGTGGATTTTCTCCTGTTTTTGCCCTCTTTGAGATACATATCTAGTAGTGGTGTCACTGGGTCAAAGGCCATATACTGTTTAGTGAATTTTGGGGAGTAGTTTAAATTTTCACTGAGAATTCACTGGATCACATGCAGATTTAAACCTGGTGGGATGTCAAAAGTCATCCAATTTTTCTCTTATCTTCCTTGTTCCCCTTTTATAGATGAGAAAACTAAAGGTCAAAGTCGTTAAGAGACTTGCTGAGTTCTTACTGGTAGTAAATAGCAGAACCGTCAACTCTGGTGTCCTATATTTATATGTACGTCATTGATATAGTTTACATATCTATCTATATCCATATCTATATTGGCATGAATAAATATATACATATTACTGAAACATGTACAAATGAATAACCTGCATATATTTTTTATTCAGCAGTTTATTGAGTCCTGGTGTTAAATATATGAGTCATGAGGCCACTTACCTCTTCCCCATAAAGATACCTAGCAAGGAAGATTCCAAGGCTTTGTCCACTGACAATCTCTAAATTTATTGAAGCAATCATTCTGGGTGGAATTTTCTAGATTTTATGGATGGCACTGCTCATTTTTTTACTCAGATATGTACGGGTTGCAAGCTTTAGAAAACTCTGTCTTTCTTCCCCTGGGATCTTAAATGAGGTTATCACTGATACATTTTATTGGCTCCCAAATGAAAAAATGGCTCTTTTCAGAATGACAGAACCAGAGACCTACCTTGGCCATTTCCATCTATGCTTGAACTTTCCATCAGCCATCTTCCCATGGTGCATTGCCATTGAAATCTTTTGGCAGCAAAATGATTATGCTGTAAATCTTAAGCAGTGCTGGAAAATGTCAAATTAAACTCACTGTGTGATTAGTGGAGGATTTTGTGATAAATTCTGCACATAAAACTTCTTTGTAACTGTATCATCTATGAGCATTTGTACACTCTCCTCCCCCATATATATCTCTCAAAATGAAGAACAATGACTAATGGGTTGGCCAAGCAATAAATGCATAATGAAGCATCACCTTTGATCTCTCCTGCTTACTCTGAGGTCAAAGTTTGGATGGGTTATAAATCATGATTTATGCTTTTAAGTCTTCGGTACTTTTAAAGGGGTTTGTTTCTCTTCTGGTTTGATTTTGAACTATTTAATTATTCATTGGTTTCTCAACCAACAATATTTTCACCCCCACGTTATTAGGTGCAATTTGTATTGCTTTTGATGTGGTTGGATTTTCAGAAATATTTTTCTTTTCCTTTATGATCTGACTTTTCTTTAACTTTGGCTATACTGAAATTACATGGTCATTGGGTCGGGCTGAGCTAATGCACCTAACAAAAATCTAGAACAATTCTTTTATATACATATAATTAAACACAAGATGGAGAACACCATGTATAGTTTCACATATCTTCAAATGTATTCTTTGAAATCTGATACACATGATCTCTTTTTATCAAACACTTAATTTTTTAATGTTCCAGATCTAAGACCCTTGAAAAATGGAAAGTATTTAATGACTAGAGAATTACAGAATTTCAGAGCTGGACAGGACTTTAGTGACTGTCTCGTCTAACCCTTATTGGAAAAAGAAGCCTCTATATTATATGCCTGAAGAGTGGCCATCTACTCTTTTCTTAAATATCTCCAGCAAGGCGGAGTGTGGAGGAGGACACCCTTACCTCATGAGGTAGCCCCAAAACCTTTTAATAGATGTAATTGTTAGGAAATTTTTCCTGACATCAAGCTGAAATTTGTTCCATTCCTTGTTCTCAGTTCTGCTGTTTAATTGTTTGGGTTTTTTTTTTTTTTTTTTTGCTTTTTGGAGGGGAGAAAGGGGGAAAGTAGGGCAATCGAGGTTAAGTGAATTGCCCAAGGTCACATGGATAGTAAGTGTTCAGTGTCTGAGGCTGGATTTGAATTCAGGCCCTCCTGACTCCAGGGCTGGTGCTGTATTCACTGTGCACCTAGCTGCCCTGACATTCTGCTATTTGAGCCCAGAATGTCTAATGCTTCTTCTACATGACAGCCTTCCTGTTTTGAAATACTTAAAGATGGCTATTGAGTTTTAAATACTTGTAGATGGCTATTATATCCCTGTCCTAAGTCTTCTCTTCTCCAGATTAACCCAAATTTCTTCAATTGTTTCTCATACGTATGGACTCTAGGTCCTTGACCATCCTGACTTCTTTCCTTTGGATGATTGATATTTTTCCTGAATGGAGGTGTCCAGAACTGAACACAATGCTCCCAGGGAAGAAGACAGAGGTGCCATCACTTTTTTATTCCTGGGAGTGATGCTTTGCTCAGTGCTGCTTAAGTTCATGTTAGCTTTTTGTGTTATCATATCACACCATTGACTCCTACTGCATTTGTAACACATTAAAATCCTCAGATCTTTTTCAGATAAATTGCTGCCTAGCCATGCCTCCGCCATCTTGTCTTTTTGATAACAGTAATGGATTTTAAAATACTGCCTGAATGTATGATGGGAGAATTTTCCAATACAACAAATGGGTGGGTAATTTTTTTTAAAAAATAAGACTTTAATCATGAGCCTATTGGTTAACAGAACTAGAAATTTGAATTGGTTTTCCAGCTATTAAAAAGTCAAAATGATACCATCAAATGACATTGACTGTGTGTAAATTCCTTTTAATCTCAGTGGTTAATCTTAAATCTCAAGTTTGATTGATGAATAAGGACTCCTTAGCCTCATGCTATTTCATGTGAAAAATATATCAATCAACCTTTTAGCATAATCTGACATGATAATTGGATACTGGCAAAAGCTTATTTCATATATTACTTTTGTTAATTTGTTTTTATGTTCCAGTTAAAGCTGCATGCCACTCAGAGACCCATGAAGAAGAAGTATGAGACAGAATTTTCCTGAAAAACATTGGGGTGTCTTTTGGATATTGTCTGAATTAACTTGATGTTTTATGTAGCATTCTCTCACCTGGAAAGTGATTTCTTTGCAATAGGAAATTACTGAAAGATCACATCATGCCTTAGGTACCCTTTTGTCTCCTTATTCAAAGTCCTGACCACATGGTAATTCTGGAGAATGTAGCCACAGTGCTAAAAAGCATTTATCACCATCATTAAAAAATTGGAAAATGAGTATGGAAGAAAGCCATTACCTTCTTAACTACCAAATAAACTCAGTGGTCTATGTAGATGATGATGAACTATCTCTGGTCCTTCAATCTTTTTCTCTTTGTTCTCTTTGCTGAAATTCATGTTGGGATATTGATGATGATGTGTAACCCCGGTAACCGTTTCCTGCACTCTCCTTCCTCCTCCGTATTCTCGCCCCAAGCTTGTCCTTTCTGTCTGCAAAATTTGTTTTGGGCTTTATTTCTGCCTTAATAAGAATGCATCACGATATCTAACCCATTTGGGACATTTTATTCACTTATATGTTTTTGATTTATATAGTTTTAGATGTTAATCTTTTGCATCTTCATTTCTATACTACTAATTAAAGCTAAACTTATGTATTCACTTATATGTTTTTAATTTATTTCGTTTTAGATGTCAATCTTTTGCATCTTCATTTTTATACTACTAATTAAAACTAAACCAAGCAAGAAATTATAGCTATTTCCACCTCAGGTTCATGCTGACATTTTTTTTTCCTTTTAGGCAAGTGATCCATTGTTCTGGGGATAGAACTCACAGTATATTTGGTAGCATTTAATAGGAATTTATTTACATTTTCTAGACTTATGTAAAGCCCTCCTATCTCAGCCACCCAGCTCTCAGGGCCTTTCTTTGCTTAAGGTTCTTAGATCTTGCCAAAGTTAGGTTTTTCATTTCAGATTCAGAAGGTCATAAGAATTGTAGCAGGACATTTTGGAAGAGTAACCTTCAAGGGAATTGTTTTCAAATTCTGGATGGCAATCCATGAGAGATTTTTACTTTGTTAATATCCTTCTATCTCCACTTTTAAAGTCTTTAAAATTGTGGATATGACCTAACTTGAATAAATCCAGTCAATAGGGGTGGTGCTTCCTAAGGGATGTAGGGTTAATGATAGAAAGTATTGACTCTGGGAATTCCAACCATATACTGAGAACATGAAGTCCAGGAAAGAAAGGTCTTAGGAATGAATATGAATTGAGGTGTCTGCAAGAGGAGCCGCTTTTGGGCTCCTTTAGAGATGTTGAAAGGCAAAGCAAGTTGTTGATATGTTCAACAGTTTATTGGTTCAAAGTCTAAAAATCCAATAGGAAAATTGGTTAGCTCACTTACGAAGGGGAGATTTGCACTGATGGGGTCTAGTATTGGCAGCAGGATCTTCTGTTTTTTCCAAAAACCTTGTTTTCTGGGGCTATTATAACATGCAAAGAACAAAAACCAACTTAATGCAGACTAGCATATAGGAAGTAGAGACCTTGACCCTTGGCTCAATTTAGCCCATGGGCTTTTATAGGATTAGAGACCATCAAACTCTTCATTTTATAGATGAGGAAAGTAAGGCATCAGGAGGTTAAGAGACAGTGTCAGAGGAGGGATTTGAACCCAGATCTTCTGACTCCAGTGCCCTTCCTCTGTGCCATGCTAAGTCCTCGTATTTATGGAATCGAGAGGAAAAGTTCACAGAAATTACTCTAAAATAAGGCTGAAAATGACTATTTCTAATAATAGAAAGAAAGGCAGCAGCAAATGGCCCAGCAGGGCATTCTTTTCTCCACCCTATACTTCTGAATGTTTGATCAATGTGGGTTGGATAGGGCCAACTTAGTCTAAAACTTGTTGCTCCCAGGTACATCTTCCTTATGCACAGATCTGCCAAAGTATCTTCCCTTCTCTAAAACCTTCCATGGTTCCCTA
Organism: Pseudochirops corinnae; assembly: GCA_028646515.1. Classification (NCBI taxonomy): domain Eukaryota; kingdom Metazoa; phylum Chordata; class Mammalia; order Diprotodontia; family Pseudocheiridae; genus Pseudochirops; species Pseudochirops corinnae. The sequence goes on from CM053590.1 coordinate 31,606,712, forward strand.
TTATCTCATAAGTTAAATTCAGGCTCCTTTACCTGGCATTCATGATTCTGGACAACTGGCCACCATCTTACCTTTCCAGTCTTATCTTCTACTGCTTATACACCATACCTTGGGCTATTTGTGATCTCCCAGACTTTCTTTTCTCTGACCCTTGGATCATGTTGGTCTCTTCTCAAATCGCTGTCTCTTAAAATCTTACCTTTTCTTTGAGGAAGGAAAGAAAGGTGTAAGCATTTATTTTTCACTTGTGTCTGACTCTGCATGACCCCATTTGGGGTTTTCTTGGCAAAGATTCTGGAGTGGTTTGCTATTTCCTTCTCCAGCTCATTTTACAGATGAGGAAACTGAGGCAAACATGGTTAATTGACTTGCCCAGGGTCACATAGCTAGTAAGTGTCTGAAGCCAGATTTGAACTCTGGAAGAGGAGTTTCCCCGACTCCAGCTCCAGCACTCTACCCACTTGCCACCTAGCTGAATTTGTTAGGTACCTACCCTACAAATATTATTTCCTTGGATCCTCATAACAATCCTAGAGGTAGGTGTTATCAGCATGCCCCATTTTACAGATGAGGAACCTGAGGGAGACAGAGTTTAAGGGACTTACTCGGGGTCATACAGTTATTGAGAGTCTGAAGCTGGAGTTGGACTTGGCTTTTCCTGATTCCAGGCTTAGAGCTCTGTCCACTGTAGCACCGTAGCGCCCCACAGCTGCCTCCGAGGCTCAACTTTTGTGCTTAGCCTGGCACCAGGTACAAAGCAAATGCTTCAGAGCTTCCTGACCTATGGTATCTCCTACAGGAAACATTCTCTGCTTCTTCTGGTCAGTAAAACACACAAAATAAATACAATACGTTAAAAAAATAATAAAAAAAGAGAAATGCCAGTTTTGGGGCAGCTAGGTGGCACAGTGAATAGAGCACCGGCCCTGAAGTCAGAAGGACCTGAGTTCAAATCTGGCCTCAGACACTTAACACAAAACTAGCCGTGTGGCCTTGGGCAAATCACTTAACCCCAATTGCTCTATTTTCCTCCCTCCAAAAATCAAATAAATAAATAAATACAATCCATCCACATACACACACACATGCAATACAATACAATACAGTCCACACATACATTTACAAATAATGAGAATACAAAATCACATCTGTTAAGTGCACTAAAGGTATGTGAAACAAATGCTATTCCAGGTTCAAAGCAAGTAAGGAAGGGAAGGGTATTTATTTACTGATTAGAAGAACCAGGGGATGCTTCCTGTAGGAGATGGTGTAAAATATATGAGATAAACAAACAAACAAACGAATGAATGAATGAATGAGTAAACAAATGAATAACTATATATGTATATGCACATATATCCTTCTATCAGACCATGACTTCAATGAAGGCAGGGCATTGCCTAATTTTCCCAATTAAATGTTTTTCACTTAATAAGCATTTATTTTTCCCCTTACAAGAAAGAAAGCAAAACAAAGTCCTTTTTAGAAAAGTATTCACATCAAGCAAAATAAATTCTCACATTGGCTCCATCTACAAATCGTAAGCTACAAATTGAGTCTGTCATTTCTATCCGGACGTGGGTAGCCTTCTCCATCCTTGCAGGGACCTGCTATTTAAGGTATCTCCCTCTCTTCCCTCAGCCCTTAGCAAACTGCTTTCTATGTAGTAGGAGCTAAATAATTTTTTTGTCGAGAGGTGACTTTGGAGCATTAAGAATCCCCTTCAATAGTAAGCTAACTGATTTAATCTAAGATCTTATCCTTTATATTGCAAGCCAGTCTAAAGTGAGTTGGGCAGAATTATATATGTTCAATAACCAGAGGAAAACCTTATTGAAACAATCACAGGGCACACACTCACATTTAGCAGAAAGGTATAATTGCAAAGAATAAGAGTTGAATCAGGCAACTAGATCCTAGCTCCAGGGCATGGCGGCAGATGTAGGGCTGAGTCTAATAAGCTTCAAGTCCCCGTTGCCTAGCCAGCCACGGTACAGGAGTAATAACAACACACTCGAAGAAGGAGCACACCCATCAAAGGCTGACAAACCTCTGACATAGATTTTCTTTATGTTTCTAAAGGAGCTAGTTAAATGTGATGGAGTTGCTAATAAAAATTCTTTGGTGGTCCTAATGAAACATGTTTCAGCTGTTGACTCCCCCTTGCATCCTGGCCAGTGACTTAGCTGCATAAATATATGGGGAGTCAAAGTTCCCTGGTCGTCCAAGACAAGAAATGGTGGCCTCATTGAATGTCTCATCTTCAGCTGTCTTTTGGAATCTTTCAGGAAACCACAGGTGACCGTTTCTACCCTGGGTCTTCTCACCGGAAGGCTAGACTAGATGGCCTGGTCTCTTATTGGCTGGGTGACCGTGGACAAGTCATTCTCCTTTTTTGGACTTCCAATGCCTCTCTGTAAAGTGAGGAAGTTGACACAGATCAGAGGTGCAGGTGAATCAGATTAAAATATAACTGGGAAATATTTAACAAAAGAAATAAAATACAATACAACATAGATAACGTTAATTTGTAGTTTTCTGTGTCAATAGGTGGCTGTGGTGGATAGAGTATCAAGCCAGGAGTTCAAATCTAGTCTCGAGCATTTAATAGCTGTGTGACCTGGGGCAAGTCAATTCCCTTCTGCCTGCCTCAGTTTCCTCAACTGTAAAATGAAGATAATAATAATAGCATCTACCTCTCAAGGTTGTTGTAAGGATCTAATGAGATAACCATGAAAGTGCTTAGCACAATGCCTGGCACATAATAGGTATTTCATTTTGTTAGCTGCTTTGTATTTTCTATGTTTATTGTTATTAATATTATATTCTTCCCGCAGCGATCTGTTTCTGTTTGTATTTAACAGCACCGACCTGGGTTCTTTCCAGCTCTAACACTCCATGCTTCCATCATGTTAGGAAGTAAAGGGCTAGCCCCTTGCTCTGCACTATCCACATCCTAGCCTTCCCTTTGTGGCTCAAAGGGATGGGCTCAGATGACCCCAGCTGGGGGTTCTCACTTTTTTTTGTGTCATAGACCCCTTGGGCTTCTGGTGAAGAAACCTATGGACCCCTTCTCAGACTTAAGTCTGTTATCTACATTCATCATTGAAGGAACTGCTACATTTTGGTTCGAGGTGAATGAAAATAAAACGTGACTTTTGCCCCAAGTTCATCTGAAATCTACCGAGATTAAGAGACTCTTATCTAGACAGAGAATCATAGATCTAGATCTAGAAGGCATCTTGTCCAAACCACCCATTTTACAGATGAGGACACTGAAGCCTTTGGAGGCTAGGTGATTGGCCCAAAGACACTTAGGTAATAAAGCACCAAAAGCAGGAGGTGAATCCACATCTTTGACCAGTGTGGTATGGTGGAAGGAGTATTGTTTTAAGAAGCAGAGGTCTTGGGTTCAAATTTTGTCTCTATCACTATCACTACTTGAGTAACTGTGGGTAATCATGTCACCTTTCTAGGTCTCAGTTTCCCATCTGTAAAATGGGACGATTGGACTGCATGGCCTTTCAGGCTCCTTTCAGCTCTAAACCTGTGATCTTATATGTCCTACACAGTGAGTTTTCCCCTGTGCTGTTGCTGGGGTCCTTTTTCAGCTTTAATTCTGAATCCCATGAATGACTGGACATACCATGTTGGGGAAGACTTTCAGACACTAACTCTGACCCTGGACAAGTTATTTAACCTCTTGGCCTCAGTTTCTCTACATATGTAAATGGAGGAGAGTAATAGTACCTGCCTTGTAAAGTTGAGGATCAAGAGAGGTAACAAACAAAATGTTTCATAAATCTTAAAGTCATAAATAAATGTTGTTGCTATTATTCAGACTGTTCTTCCCCTGTTCTATTAAAAGAATTAATTTTGACCATTTTCTTTTTGCTTTTTTGGGGGCCAATTGGGGTTAAATCACTTGCCCAAGGTCACGCAGCTAGTTTTTGTGTTAAGTATCTGAGGCTGGATTTGAACTCAGGTCCTTCTGACTCCAGGGCCGGTGTTCTCTATTCACTGTGCCACCTAGCCATCCCCAATTTTGACCACTTTCAAAGGAGGAAGAACAAGTGAAGGATGACAGAGGGACAGAGATGTGAGGAAAGAGATGGTGCCTCATCTAGGAGTCTCACTTCTACCACTGGCTGACTTTGGGACCTTGGGGGAATCTCTTTGTCTTTGATCCAGTTTTATAGGGTCAAAGGTGTAAAGCTGGAATGGATCCTAGAAGCCCCCTACTCCAACCCTCACATTTTACATGTGAGGAAACTGAGGCCCATGGAAGTGAACCTCACACATGTGGTAAGCTTTGGAGGTGGCATTTGGACCCATGAATTCTAACTCCAGAGCCAGCAGGGGTCTTTCCATGGTGCCATGTTCTGATCTCCTTTAAGGAAGGAGCATCAGGGATTGGTTTTTGGAAGATATCATTCATGTATCTTTGACTCATCTCAAGTCACCTGTTTTTGTGTTTATCAAATATTCCAGCTTTAAATAGTTTCCATAGATAACTTTGTGACATCTCAAAGTGGCATTTCATAGGGAAATCCTGCTGGACATGTGTACAGATATACATACATATATACACATATACACAGACATATTATATATATACGCACATACATATATGCATATATATACACATTCACACATATATATACACACACTACATATACATTCACTCATACACACACATATATACACATACACACAATAAGGTATTATCTTGTAAACAATTTCTACCTTTTCAGAATTGGAATCCTCTTCCCTGAGAAGTTTGGAGGACTAGTATATTGATAGAAATAATTCACTGGTTAATTATTGTTAAGCAGGTTCCTGAACGAATATGAGCTGAGCTTAATGGACTTCAAGACTGTGGTTTCAATGCTGAGAGTCTCTGATTCCTAGGGTACCAGACTTTGCCTGTGTATGAAATGGGGCATCTCAATTAATCTTAGTTATTCAGCCTTTAGGTCTAAAAAAATGATTGGTTGTCCTCAGGGACAATTTTTTCTTCCATAAAAATGAGGAAGATATTCACACTGACTGGAAAATGGTCTCCTCTAAGCCTTGCTTTGCAATCACAGATCATTTCTTGTTTAAAGAGGAGTGGCAATTGGCTACAATAGCACAGAATGCATCTTTTATTTGACTATTTTTTGGCGGTTCTGGCAGAAGTATTTTGAAAAGTTACTGCTCAAGTTAGTTTATCATTCAACTCTTGTGCTAGCCACCATGTTGATTAGATCAAAATTTAAAGAAACAAATATTCAAAATGTTCACCATTAGCAATAGTCATTTTTGAGAACAACACACAATATATACTCCAGCACTTACATATAAATGTAGGTCATGACCCTTTCAACTAATAAAATAACCAATAGATTTGAAGCATTTTCTGGGTTAGTGTCTATTCAAGATCCGCTGGTCAGAAACCCCAGCTAATGTTTTTTTTTTTTTAAACTGGAAGATATTTTAATGAAAAGCAAAGACAATTAATTCAATGGCATAGCAAGCTTGATAACAAGGAAAGTTCTCTCTGTTCACATGGAGCACACTATCTGGCAGATTCCTACACCAATGATAGGAAGGGAGTGCGAGAAACCTAGATTAACTCATACTTCTGGCCATACTTCTTGGCTGGGATGATGATTAGTCTTTGGAGCTGCCGCTTGCTACTTCTCCATATTACTACTGATATAATTTTTTTACTCTGCCAATGTAACCTGCTGGGTCATTTTATCTGTTACCGATGTCATATGTGGGGTTGCTTTTTCCATGCAATGGCCATATGCTGATTCTCTACTGGCTTAAAGCTGCTATGTAGCCTTCTCTTTTCAAGGAAGTGGTTGTAGCTCTTTTATGAGATAGCTTATAGCCTCCATATTATTTCAGCCCCTCTGTGAGTCAGACCTACAGTTACACCTAGTATAGTAAAAGCTCCAAGGTCAGTTCTATCTTTTGAACTCCCTTTTCCTCCCCTAACAACAACTTTGAGTTGTGGTAACTAAATTCCTTTCAACTTCTTTCATTTTCTTGGCTATTAGTCCCCCTGCAGTTCAAATTGGCCCAGAGTTTCACTTAATAAGAATGACGGGGCAGGGTGAGCTGGTGACCTTTGTCCTACATTCTCGAGGTTCAGATCCCACTTCCTGTAGGGGCCCTTGCTGGTCCTTCCTCCTCTTCTTCCTCTCTTCCCCCTGAGATTGTTGTTGTTTAATTGTTTCAAATGTGTCTGACTCTTCATGACTCCATTTGGGGTTTTCTTGGCAAAGATACTTGAATGGTTTGCCATTTCCTTCTCCAGCTCACTTAACAGATGAAGAAATGTAGGTAAACAAGGTGAAGTGACTTGGCCACGGTCACACAGCTAATGAGTGTCCGAGGCCAGATTTGAACTCAGGAAGATAAGTATTCCTGACTCTAGGTTTAGCATTCTATCCTAGCTGCAATTCCCTCTGAGATTACCTTTCAATTATACTGAATGTACATAGTTATTTACATGCTGTCTTTTCCGTTTGAAATGGAGCTTTTTGGGAGGACACAAGTTCTTTGGCACATAGTAAAAGCTTCAGAAATGCTTGTTGATCGACCCACCATAACCAAATCACTCCTCTCCCTGCACAAATATTTTAACTTGTAGCCCTTTTCCAGATCAATCAAATTTGCTTCAAACTTATTGTGCCATCTTGAAACAATGGCATGTGTTCATGATTCATTTAAAATTTTCATCTTGGGGCAGCTAGGTAGTACAGTGAATAGAGCACTAGCCCTGGAGTCAGGAGGACCTGAATTCAAATCCGATCTCAGACACTTAACACTTACTAAAGTGTGTGACCTTGGGCAAGTCACTTAACCCCAATTGCCCTGCCTTGCCCCCTCCAAAAAAGACAAAAAAATTTTTTTATCTTTACTCTTAATAGTATTTTATCTTTTCAAACAATGGTTTAGAATATTTTTATATTACTTAGTATATTCTTATATACTCATTGGACATAAACAATACTTAGTATTCATATACTATAGTAAATATATTTACCTAGTATATGTAGTATATTCTTATATAGTTACTGGCTATAACTTCACCATTTTAAATTTCTACTTCTAAATCCACATTGCAATTCGTGTAATCTTATGACAGACGACAGTTCAATCCATTGGTGTTATTAAACAATGACAAGAGTAAGTCCTATTTCATCCTAAATTTTCTTATCAGCATTTGAACTATCTATTTCTGTAATTTACACATCCTGGTTAGTTGATCTATGAATGACTTGTTTATACAATTATTATAATATTTCTATAGAAAAACAATGAACAATGAAAACTTTTGTTCCTTCTCCCCTCCAAGCTGCCCTGATTTATGTCATTTGAATGCCATATGTTTAAATTTGTAAATTTGGAATGAACTAAATTAAATTTAATTTGTTGGGCTCCAAACACTGCTATTGTCCTAATGTCTAAATAACCAAAAGGAAGAAATTTTTTTTGCCCCCAAATCTTAGAAACACACACACACATTTTCCAGGCAGTGAGGGTTTGGTTAATGCTGCTTTGTCAGGAATCGTTAATAAAAGAAGCATTTCCCCAAAGAACAGTCTTCGTCTTTAATTAAAGCCCTTTCCCATAGGTTTGTAATATTGCATTGTACAATATTTGGTCAGTTTTTTGCCTGGTCTTTTATTCACATGTAGGACTTATTGGATCTCAGGCCCTAAGGGAGTGTTGAGAGCAGAGATGGGATGCATCAGATGAAAAGTTAATTGTGTTTTAGCTGTCTGTGAAAACTCCAGATCCATTGTGCTTTGCTATAAGCTAAGTTAAGCACATAGAGACTGACTGCCCATGTAGGTGAGTTGGCAGGTAGCTTACTTGAGTCAGAGAGACTTGAAACGTCACAAGAGCTGGTGCCTGTGGAAAAGGCGAAGTCAGACGTACACATTACCAGCTGTAATTGTCAGGGGAACAATGCACAATGAAGCAATTCATGGTGTTGGTGAGGATGGAGGGGGAGATATGTCAATTAAAAGAGACCCATTTACTGTACTGGCCAAATTGAGAGATGAGTATGTGTTCATGCAGGCTGCAGTCCCGAAGACTAATATAACATGGAAATGTCTTTGAGGAGAACGGAGTTGATTTGATTTTAATGAAATTAAGAACAATGGCTCTCCTAGCTTGAGGAAAATGTGCCAGCATTTCTTCCCACCCCATATGTTCCTTGTATGCCCTCAAGTCCAGGATGTCCCAAAGCTATACTTGATTTTGTTTTTTAATTTATATAGCATAATTCTAGAAATATTTATGATGATCATGTTCTTAAATAATTAACTTCTCATTTATTTGCGTTAATTAAAATGTAATAATCACTTTAAAATAATTATTATTGTTGTGAATTTGTTTCTCCGGGATAAACAGATACAATCTGACAACTGATTAATTCTTAGACATGCTTAAATTAGTGAGATGTATTGTCATCTAACACTGAAGGCAACCTTTTTAGAATTCTTGAAACTGAGTGACAAATACAGTGTTAACTTAGTTCTACTTCATTTTAAATACTTTAACTAATATGTATTTGATGAATTTTAATAAAAAGTAGGATGCTGGATTTTCAGTCAGGAAGACCTGAGTTCAAACCCTGCACAAGATGCTGAAACTCTTTGGGCTCAACTTCCCTATCTGGAAAATGAGAGGGAGAGATCTGATGGTAATAGAGTCCCTTCTAGCGCTAAAGCAGTTACTATTCTCTGACAATTTCAGAGAATAATTATTACTTCTGAGGGGTGGTAACTTCTTTAGTTCTGAGTGACTGGAGGACTTAGACAATCTCTTTGGGCTTGCCTAGAAGATCTGAGGCATAAACTCATCTGTGCCTCCGGCTGCCCTGGTTTCCCTCAAATCCCAGCTAAAATCCCATTTTCTACAGGAAGCTTTTCCCAATCTTCCTGAATTCTAGTGTCTTTTCTCTGTTGATTTCTTCCACTTTATCCTGAATATAATTTTTTTTTTTTATACCTTGTTGTTTGGACCTGGTCTCACGCAATAGAATGTGAGCTCCTTGAGATCAGGGGCTGTTTTTTTAAATAAAAAAAAATTTTTTTTGCCTTTCTTTGTATTCCCAGATACAATCAATTAATAAATTGATAATCAATTAATGAATATTTATCAACAACCAATTAATAAATAAATATTTATTAAGCACCTACTATTAAGCTGGCACATGGTAAGGACTTAATAGATGTTTGTTGAGTGACTGGGCACAGAAGGAGTGAATAAGGATTCTGGAGAAGAAGAAAAGGAGAGAAAAAAAATAAGAGAAGGGGATGTAAAGTAAGAGGGGAAGAGAGAAACAAAGATGTATGTTTGATAAAAAATGGAATCAACAACTGTTATAGGTTATTTACCTTCCATCAAGTGTAACTTTTTTCCCCCTTCAGGATTCAAGATCCAAAGGGGTCTTTGGAAGACTTAACTAGGATTATAAATACTATCCAATCCAACCCCAAATTTAGGCTATTAATATGTGCCTGCTGTATACCAGGTCATGTGCTATGAGCTGGATCTTGTTCTGTAAAAACACAAACCTTCTGCATAAAGGTCTCCAAAATGGCAAAAACAGAACACAAAAAACCTTGACAAAAAAACTCAAAAAAGTGTGGTTGGGAGAACAGCACCAGAGCATATACTAACCCTTTCTTGTTCATGGGAGGAAATATCAGCACTTCCAAGCTGTTGGGGACTCGATGGTGGTGCCATGATAAACTCTGAGCTGTAGGAATTGAATGAGCTAGTCTCCTTGGGCTCCTGGAATGAAGATTCAGGCTCGGTGAGAACAAGGCAGGAAACAGGGAGCCCACTTAGGCTCCTGTGAAGCTATTTCTTAAGCATAATGTGCACAAATGAATAGAATCTGATTGAAAAGGAAAATACACCATAGTTCAGGAACAGAAAGAACAAAGATTTCTAAATGAAAGTGCTTCCAAGAGCCTTGGGCTTGCACATCATTATTGCATGATGTTTATACAGCGGGAGGCTCATCACCATTTAAAAAAGAAAAGCCAATGCATTTCTCTAAAGAAATTAAGTGTTGAATAGAAGCGTTGCCGGTGCTTCAGAACACAGAATGATACACCTATGAGGCATCATGGCGAAGCCCCTTCCAGGCTTGGGGGGAGAGCTCCAAATGACCAATCCGGAGATCCAGTCAGGCCTTGTGTAACAGCAATGATCTCCTATGGATTAGAAGCGCAAAGACTTGGGTTCAAATTCCCTTTGAGTCACTTACTTGCTCTGTGTTTCTCGGTAAGTCACTTAATATCTCTGATTTCCAGTTAACCCCTTTGAGAAATGAGGATAAAAACAGTGCCTGTTTCAAGGAGGCCAATGAGATAATAATGTACGTAAATTGTTTTAAACCTTAAATAAGTGTGTTATTGTTATTACTCTGATTGTCACACTTATTCATAGATTGTGCTAAATTGGCTAAGCATAATTCTTCCTGAGAAGGGGCATAGCACAGTGAATAGAAAACTGGCCTTGGAGTCAGTATGCTAACACATACTGGCTGTGTGACCCTGGGCATGCCACTTAGCCTTGTTTGCCTCAGTTTCCCCATCTGTGAAATGAGCTAGAGAAGGAAATGTTTAAACACTCCAGTATCTTTACCAAGAAAACCCCAAATAGCATCAAACAAGACTGAACAACAACAACTCTGGGCATCTCTCTGAGATATAAATGGAAAAGAAGGTGTCAGCTTGTATTGTCAGAGGATATCTCTTCATCTTGGAGTCCCCTTTGCTGCAGAAGTCACAGGTCCAGTCCCTAAAGACATTATTTTGCATATGGCTATTAAAAAAACTTAGAGATCTTAGAAACCTTGCATTGAGTTATGTTATCCACTTTGGTTAATCCCCTACATTTGGGTTGAAGGTCACGCAGAAGGAATAACTCAAATTTACATAGATACATATTTACATAGATTTTTAAGATTAGCTAAGCACTTTCTTCCCAACTAGTATAAATATTATTATCTCTGTTTTACATAATAAGAACAGTGAGGGTGAGGAGTCTAAGGTGACTTACTCACCATGTGACTACAGGTAAATGCCGGAGCTGAGATTTAAGCTCAGATTTCCTAGGTTCAGGTTCAGCTCTTGTCTCTGTAGACCACATTGCTTTCTTAAATATTTATATGACTTTGGTCTCTGTGTGAAAAGCATAGAATGAAATGGAAACGAAGTTAGCATTTGATCCAGGGAGACAATCACTACCCACTGAGACCTTTTCTTGCTAAGGTGTAAATACCCAGCCAGACCTTGTTGGAATTTGTTTTTCTTTTACAATGATTTTTTTAAAAAAGAAAAATGGGGACAATTAACTCTTTTGTTTCGTGTAGTTTTTATTTATGATTTCTTGAAATATAGCTCTGGTAGACCAGTCTTTGATAAAGTCCATTGGGATTCAAATGGAGCTATCTGAATAAACCTTTAAACCCAGATCACTCTGGCTCTCCGCATTAGATCTCTCTCTCAGCATTAGGTCCCAGTCCAAGCCATACAGGCTCATTGCTTGGGTTTTGATGGTTCAGAGTAAGTGTAAAATAGCAATTGTTTCTGTTCTGGCCAAAAAAACTCAAGGGTCTTCCCCTCTTTGATTCTTTTGTGAAGACAAAGAAGGCCATCTTTTGCTTCAATTCTGACCTAGCCTTTAATCACCAAATGGGTATTGCCTCAGACAAACTGAGACCTGGGAAACACCTTAGCTTAAAAAGGCCAAAGTCACATCTGAGGTCATCTCCAGTTGTCTTGACCTATGTCTTGCGACTGGACTCAGATGACTCCAGAGGAGAGAGAAACGCTATTGACTCTGCACAATCCTGCCTCACTAAAATCCAATTTATTTTCAGCTCGAGACATCAACAATAACATCAACAGAGAAGGAAGAACTTCCTGTTTGTTGTGCATGGGCCTCCCCAAATCCTAGCTACAACAAGCAATGACAATAACTACGGTGTCGTTACTGGAGGAACCTGTTGCAAAGCTCCATATTAGATTGTAAGTGAATTGAAGGTATCACAATACAGCAGAAAGCACAGTGGGGAGACTTGTACGAACTGGTGTAAAGTGAAATGAATGAAACCAGGACAATTTACACAATGACAACAATAACATAAAGACAACAGCTTGGTAGGATTTCAGAGCTCTGATGAATGCAGTGAACCATCATGATTTCAGAACCCTAATGATGAAGCAAGCTTCCTCCCACCTCCTAGTAGAGAATGACAGACTAGCTGTTCAGAATGAGACATACATTTTCAGGCATGTCCAAAGTATTGATTTGCTTTGTTTGACTATATTTATTTGTTACAAGGGAGAGTTTCTCTTGGTGGTAGGGGGGGATAAGCTAGTGGGTAGTGAGAGAGATGAAAAAAAAAGGAAGAAAAATGTGTATTAAACATACACAGAAGTAAACAAAAAGTTCAGAAGGGTACATGAAAAATCAGGGAAATATTGTTACTAACATTTTTTCTTCTTTTGCCCTTTTTTTTTGGAGGGCAGGGCAATTGGGGTTAAGTGATTTGCCCAAGGTCATATGGCTAGTAAGTGTTATGTGTCTGAGGTCAGATTTGAACTCAGGTCCTCCTGACTCCAGGGCCGGTGCTTTATTCACCATGCCACCTAGCTGCCCCGTTACTAACATAAAAAAAAAAATGCTAGTATATTCACTTCAGATTTTTTTCACACCCTGTATGACTCCTTTCTTTTTTAAATAGTATTTTATTTTTTCCAATTACATGTGAAGATGTTTAGCATTCATTAAAAAAGAAATCTTGAATTCCAAATTTTCTCCCTCCCTGCCTTCCCCGCTCCCTAAAACAGTAAGTAATTTGATATAGGTCACACACACACACACACACACACACGCAATCATGTTATAAACATTTAGAAGTCAGATGCAGTGGTAGTGATGGGGAAAAAGCAGGGATTAAGCGCGCCCCCTAGATCATTGGCATCCTGGGCCAAAGCTCTCTCAACCCTGTCCTAGTTACAACTAGTGGTTTCTATTGCTGGTCTTCTGTTTGTTTGGCTTGCTTGATGAATGCATTAAGGGGTGGAAGCAGTGCAGGACAGACAGCTTTTAATTGTCAGCTTCAGGACTGGGAAGAGATGGAAGGAAAGAGGGGAAGAATATTTATGTTGAAAATTATCCATTCTTTCATGTTAGCAGTTTCTAAAATGTGATGGGTGAAAATGAATAGGATGTGATTGAAGAGGAAAGCTCAGTGGAGAGACTGGCAAGGCAGAGAGATAAGAAAAGAATTGGAATAATTGTCTTAATCCTGGAAAACATGATTGGGGGGAAGGAGCTAAAAACATCTCAAGAGGAAAGCTGGCAGTTGCCTCTGAGAAAACCCAAGAAGGTATTGCTCCTCCTGCTCCTGCTAGTGTCCTGGCCACAGAGAATGGTGCCTAGCGGTGGGGCCAGGACAGGGTTGGAGTGGAGCCCTTTTGTCTAAGGGGGCTTTCTAAGATTTCAGATCAAATGAGTTAAACATATGGAAAGCACTTTGAAAGCCTTAATGTGTGATATAAACACCTGCTATGCCACACAAAGATTGTCTGCGCACCAAAGCATCTGCCATAGTCCTAGGGGACCAGAGTAAGCAGCCCGATTGCTCAGTCCCTCATCCCCCTCGGGAAGAGTCTGACCATCCTTTTTTCTGGCAGGTAAGAATGGGTTTCTATACCCAGTTCATCCTCTTCCTCCTCAATTTCTCACCATGGCCATGAGATCTTTGGCACAGGGTTTTGGAAAATACCAGTGGTGATAGGATGCTTCTCCCAAACGAGAATCATCTTTGGCTTCTCAATTGTTTGACTCTTTCTTGCCTCTCTCCTTTGCCTTTATCCTGGGGTGTGCTGGAGGTCATTCAAAAGGACTCCGAAGAAGAGTCTATTGCTAAATTTTCAACACAAGCATTTGCACTTTGGAAATAGGCAAAGGCTTGATTTCTTGTTTTGTTGATTTTCCAAACTTAAGAAAATGATAGAAAAAAATTTAATGATGCATATTAAACTTACAATTATACATTTTTTCCATACATTTTTTTTTCTGGGAGAGTTGATTACCGATCATTTACCAGCACACATTGTTGCCCACCCTTATCACTTCCTGCCTTATTTTTGTTTCCAGAGAGGAGAAGGGAGGGAGGCAATAAGCATTTATATAGAACCTACTATGTGCTAGGCACTGTGATAAGTGTTTTTCACAAGTATCATCTAATTTGATCCTCACAACTACCTTAGGAGATAGGTGCTGTTATCAAACCCATTTTACAGATGAAGTAACTGAAGCAGACAAAGGTGATCTGACTTGATTGTTTTGTAAGGAGCTGTATTT
>CM053590.1:31621217-31635855 GCA_028646515.1 Pseudochirops corinnae
CCCCCCACCCCTCATATAGCTGTTCATAGCTTGGATTTCTTTTTCCAAAAACTCCCTCCATATCCTTTGATTGATTGGGGGAATAGTTTTTATTCTTATAAATCTGTTAGTTTCCTATATATCTTATAAATGAGACCTTTATCAGGGGAACTTGGTACTTAATATAACATTCATGGCAGTGATGAGTTATTATATCTCTGTTCCCACCTTCCTGGCCTTAATCTCCATTAAGAAAGCAAGCAAAACAAATTCCTGTATTGGAATGCATGTCAATTGCAATCATGTCTCTTCCTCTCCCATTCCCAAATATGTCTCAGTTTGTATTCTGAGGTCATCACCTCTCTATCAGAAGGTGGGCAGCATATTTTATCATTAGTCCTCTGGAATCATGGTTAGTCATTGTATTGGTCAGAGTGCTTAAGTTGATTAAAGTTGTTTTTCTGTATAAATTATTCTCCCAGTTCTGTTCACTTTACTGTATCAGTTCATATAAGTCTTCTCTGGTTTTTCTGAAATTATCTCCTTTTATCATTTCTTTTAGCACAATAGTATTCTTTCATATTCATATACCACGACTTGTTCAGCCATTCCCAAATTGATGGGCATCTCTTCGATTTCTTCTTCCACTTCAAAAAGAGCTGCTATAACTATTTTAGTACATATGAGCCCTTTTCCTTTTTCTTTGATCTCTTGGTGGTTTAGACCGAGTGGTAGTGTCTTTACTGCGTCAAAGAGTATGCGCAGTTTAGTAGCTTTTCAGGAATAGTTTCACATTGCTTTACAGAATGACGATCACAGCCCCACCAAATAGTTTCTGTTTTCCCATAGCTCCTCTATAGTATTTGTCATTTTTCTTTTTTAGGGGTCAACTTTGCTAATCTGATGGGTGTAAAGTTGTACCTCAGAGTTATTTTAATTTGTATTTATTTATTAGTGACTCGGAACAATTTTTCATGTAACTATTAATAGGCTGGATTTTTCTACTGAAAATTGACTATTCAAATCAATTAAAAATAGTTCTTATTCTTATAAATTTGAGATGGTTAGAAATGAGACCTCTATTAGAGGAACTTGCTGCAAATATTTTCTCCATTTGCTTGCTTCTCTTTTCATTTTAGCTCCATTGGTTTTCTTTGTACAAAAGCTTTTTAATTTTATGTAATCAAAAGCATTCATTTTACCTTTTTCTATCCTCTATCTCTTGTTTAATCACAGATTCTTCCTCTATCCATAGATTTAACAGGTAATTTCTTTCTTTCCACCTTAATTTGTTTATGATGTTACCCTTTATGTGTAAATCATGTACCCATTTTGAGTTTGTCTTGGTATATGCTTTGAAATGTAGGTCTATACTTAGTTTTCTGCCAGATTGTTTTCCAATTTTTTCCAACAGTTTTTGTCAGATAATGAGTTCTTGCCCCAATAGCTGAGATTTTTGGGTATATCAAACACTAGGCTATTGTTCTGGTTTGCTTTTGTATATTGTTTATATATAGCAGAAGTTAGGAAGGAGATTCTCTGTCCAGAAGAGAATAGGGAACCAGAGAGAGGCAGTATATTGTTTTCCTTCTCTAGCAATTGCTAGATTTTTACATCAATGCCTAGCACAGAACTTTGCTCCAAGTAGATACTTAATAAGCATTCATGGCAGCGATAAATTGTTACACCTCTCTCTGTCATCTAACCCTCTTGATTCCTTTGTAGGAAATATGGAATCTGAAAAAGCCATTTTAATGCACCACCTTCTGAATTTATTAAATTTTTGTAGGATCTTGCACAGTATTCTATAGACATTGGTTGCTCATTTCATATGGATAACTGGGTAGATAGAACCTAACAATTCCATTGATGTCTTTGAGATAAAAATCTGGACTTAATGACTTTTCCTTAGACCAAGAGCCTTTCATTCATTCATACTAAGTCAAGCTATGAGTCATTTACCATGATGCTCTGGGTTTATATCTTTGGGAATATGGGCACATGCAGCCAACTCCTCCATGAGGCATTTCCTGATCACCCCAACCATCCTTTAAAAATCATCTTGCATCTGTTTTATAGACAGCATTGTGTGCATGGTCTTCTCTCCCC
This sequence comes from Pseudochirops corinnae, assembly GCA_028646515.1. Taxonomy (NCBI): domain Eukaryota; kingdom Metazoa; phylum Chordata; class Mammalia; order Diprotodontia; family Pseudocheiridae; genus Pseudochirops; species Pseudochirops corinnae. Next base: position 31,623,306 of record CM053590.1, read on the forward strand.
TTCCCCCACAGAATGTACACTCCTTGAAGGCTGAAACCATCTCACTTTTGTCTTTGTGATTCCAGCTCATGACACTATGCCTGGCACCTAGAAGGCTAAGGAAGTGCTTGTTGATGGACTGACAGTTGAGGTGTGTGAACTTTAAATGTTGCTGATGTGACTTAGTCCCTCCACAAGTTAATGAATATGGAAGCAACCTCCTTCTAATACTTAAAAGCGAAAACTGTCAGACCCTCATTATAACACTGGCTATAGAGCGAATTGTTAAGTCGGTCTCAAATCCTAGTCAACGGCATCAGTCTTATGGATAAGGTAGTCTTCTGGCTTAGAATCATAGAATCACAAATGGAATCAATGATACAGCCTGAATCCTAGAGGCAAAATTCTAGGAAACAGCCTAGCAAAGGGGAAAGAAGAATGGAAATGAGGAGACCTGGGCTCTAAAAATTCCTCTGTCACTAACTTTGTGACCTCAGGCATGTCACTTGGCCTCAGTTTCCCCACCTCTACAAAGGAATTAGAACTACTTATTTCCAATGCCTTTCCAATGACTTTCTTCAATGCTTCTAGTGAGACTTCAGTGTATTATCGATAAAAATGAGTTTGGATGCTCTGTGTATAAAAATGTGACGATTGATATAATTGAAATATCTTTCTGCTTTCTAAAATTCTTGTGCAAGGTATTTGCTTTTCTGTTTGCTGGATAGATTTTAGAATCCATCCCCTACTTCAATCCTGTGTAGATTTAAGGTGCTTACCTTCCAAACAAAAGAAGTTAATGAAGTGAGTTACATTAATATTTTGTTAAGTAAAAGTCTCTGTAGACCACATTCCTCAGCTGTGATTAATTCTTTTAAAGTTGCTCTAAATTGTATGTCTGCTCTACTGGTGTGGAACAAATATATGATTTCAAACTTATGTTTCTTGTTAGGACTTTGAAACAAAAAAAATGTACTTCTTTATAAAAAAAAAAATCAAAGACCTGAAAATGGATTGTCGTGAAAGGAACACACAAATACATTGTGATCAATATTTGAATCCTCTAAAGTACCATCAAGACAAACTGTTAAATGCTCTAAGTCAGTGATTGGTGAAGCTAGAAATCCATAATGTTGCAGGTCACACAATATTTAATAAATGGTATCTGTAGTGTCTTAATTGTACCCATTTATCACTCTCCTCTGTTTCTAGATACATAAGATTATTAGACTCTCAAAATACCAACATTCTCCTTCCTCTATCCCCGCTTTGTTGGTTTGGGCTTTGTTCTTCCCTTTTGTTGAATTGGTTTTAGTTTGATATTAAAAACTTCTGACATTGCCTTCATGAGTCATTGGCATTTACATATAGCGAGAGGAAATTTCTTTGCCAAGAAGGATATTGGAATCAAATTTTACACCAGATCTTATTTTTAAAAAGCCTTATTACCAACTATTTCATACATCAAAACATTCTGGGTTTTCATTTGAACAAATGCAAATATTATAGGCATTGTAACATACTGTTTTGGAGGGTCAGGAGCTATTTATTATATTGAGAACTCATAATATTGATCAGTTCCTATGTGTCTAAAAAGAAGCAGTAAAACTGACATATCTATAAGATGAATAATACATATACTTTGATGACACAATGGTGAAAGGAGAGAAATAGAACCTTTACAAAGGAGGAAATGGGCACTGTTAACCTACACATGCAGAGATGCTCCAATTCTGTAGTAACAAGAAAAATGAAAATAAGAAGAATCATATACCTGCTCAAATGGCAAAAATGTAAAAAAACAAAAGAGCAAATCCAATGTTGGTAGGACTGTGGGAAAGTGAACATTCCAGTACTTTGATGGTAGGATTGTAGACTTGTAAAAATATTTTGGAGAACAATACAGCAATGAATACATGATTGAGAAATCATCTATTAAGCAAACATGGGGCTAAATGTTGGGGATATAAACTAAAACAACAAAAAGAAGATTGTTCCTGCTTTCAAGGAGCTCACATTGTAGTTGGAGGAAGTTACACACATAGGAGGGTTCAGATGGAGGGCAGGTAGAAAGACTTCATGGTCCTATGGTTATAGTGGCAGGGCAGGTGGCAAGATCTGGGAATCCTTATGGCACATTGGAGTGTCTACTCTCAAAGACATACACCCTGGGAGAGACTGACCCACCACCCGTAGGAAGGGAGCACAGACCCAAGGGTTGCAGTGGAGCAGAGATTCTATGTTTGAGAATTGGCGAATCAGTGTCTGGCCAGATAGAGAAAAGTAGAAGGGAGCACTGAGAGTAAATATTGGAGTGGAATCTGGGTGCCAAGGGAAAGGGGAAGGAGAGCACAATCTGCTTTGCACCATCTCTACCTGGAGTTCTTCAGGCATCCCAATGGGTAATACGGAGTGAGTCATGAAACTAATCATACATTTCCACCCAGTGGAAAGCAAAATTAACTGAACCAGCATTTTGTGCACACAGATTACAACTACATAAAAGAAAGGAAAGAAGGAAAAAAAGGAGAAAGGAAGGAAAGAAAAGAAAGAAAGGAAAAGAGAAAGGGGGGAGAAAAGAGAAAAAAGAGAAAGAAAAAGAGAAAGGAAGAAAAAGAAGTAAGAAAAAAATTGAGTAATGATAGAACTTTAGATAGTTTTGGAAGGGAAACTTAAAAGCATTTTTTTTTTGTGGTCGTTAATCCATTTGATTCTATTTCCTTAGATGCTACCAGGTTTTATGTAAACATTTACCTCATTATTTTCTCTTTTTCTGGTTGAAAGTTTTAAAGTTTGTAATACAATGAGTAGCCAACTGCTGAGATGTTGAAACTCCAAATGTTTGCTACTTATGTAGGTGAAATTTTGTCAAAGGCTTTCTTATAATATATTTTATGGAGCTTGTATTTTTTAAGTTAAGTAAGATCTGTATTTACAACGGACAGTATACAATTAATAGGAGATCTGATGAGATCAAGTGGATTTTTAATCAGTGAATTAATGTCTGATTTATAATGGTCAAACTACATGGTGTTTTAATTAGTCTTGATGCATGTCCAGAATGATTGGAGAAAGCAAGTCTAATTAGAGAACAAACTTCCACTGAGGAAGCTAGCAAGATTTCGTTTCTTTAGACTTGTAACAGTTCTCATGCATCCAAACAGGGACAACCAACCCTACTACCTCATATGCTCAGGAATCCTTTTAAAAGGATTTTTATCAACATAGGATTGTTCTCAAGCTTATAAAAAGTGATTTGAATGACATCAGCTTAACCAGGCATTGTTATTCTAGGTGTCTGTAGGAGTATATGTGATCATTGCACCAAAATTCTAGCAATGCTTTTCCTCTGAATTACTCATGGCACTTTTACGTCTGGAGTGCCAACTTGATTAACTGAACTGCATGGATGTTAGAGTCTATGGCTGTATTTAATTTCCCTATTAACTAAGTCAAAAGTCTATTTGTTTAAACCCTTACACTTAAGGTTCTGAAAGATATGAATTCACTTTCTTGGTTTAGTATGTATAGTTAGTATACTTAACATAATAGAGTATTTCTCTGACATTTTTGGATCTTGTAGCACCTGAAGGTAATTTTTCTGAACACCAATTCTTATAGAATTGTGCTTTAGAGGAAAAAGGTTCACTTTTGTTGCTGAATCATTTCTTTTGTGTTTGGTTCTTTGACCCCATTTGGGGTTTTCTTGGCAAAGATACTGCAGTGGTTTTGCCATTTCCTTCTTGCTTTTACAGATGATGAAACTGAGCCAAACAGGGATTATAAGTGACTTGCCCAGGGTCACACAGCTAGTAAGTGTCTGAGGCTGCATTTGAACTCATGTCCTCCTGACTCCCGGTCTGGAGCGCTAACCACTGCACCAAAAGTTAGTAGGAGGAAGTAGGGCAAAGACCAACAATATTTCTCCTACCTTTTTTCAGTCTTGTTCCCTAGTTGATTTGTCTGGCAAATAGGCACACGCATTGTAAGGATGGGAAAAAATTCTCCTTATCATGGTATGATAAGCTCTTTTGCAGTTGTGTGCTAAATGGAGTTCTTGGTGTGAGTCTAAAGCAAGAATGAGGACTTGGAGCCTTGAAGTCACATGTGGCCCTCTAGGCCCTCAAGTGCCACCCTTTAATTGAATCCAAACAGGTTGGATTCAGTCAAAGGGCCACACTTGAGGACCTAGAGGGCCACATGTGACCTTGAGACTGCAGATTACCCACTTCTGGAAAGTTATTCATGCTAACAATCAAAGTTGTGACAAAGGGAATTTTTGACAATAATTTTGATGCCAGTTTGGAGGGTGGGGGCCTGGGCAACAAAAGGAGGAAAAGGTGGCTCAAAACACAGAGTTTAAAAATCCCTCAAGACTTTTCTAGCTAGCTGAGGTCCATATAATGAAATAGCTAGAGATAGCCACTCCCACTTATGGGAAGAAGCCACATTGTAGCTAAATACCAGCAGGAGGTAACAAGTGTCTCAAGCTCCACAAAAATTGGCCTCATCACTGAGAACAACCAGCATATGGCAGGAGACAGCAGGAACATTTCAGGAGTGTGTAAGCAACATGGTATCTCTGCAGCAATGTAAGAGTTAATTCTCCTTGTCACACATGATCCTTGGCCACATGTGTTCCTGCTCCATTATTCATATTTTCTGTAGCAGGAATAGCAAAAAGGTCCGTGTTGCTAGATCATAGAGTAAGGGGAACGAGGTGTGATGAGATTGGAAAGGTAAGAAGGGGGCAGGTTATGAAGAGCTTCAAAGGCCAAACAGAGAATTTTATATTTGATCCTGGAGATAATAGGGAGCCCCTGGACTATATGGAGTAGGGAGGTAACATGGTCAGAACTGTGCTTTTGGAAGTTATTATTATTATTTTTTTCACTTTTGATTTTAATCTATTATGGACATTTTCATGATCACTTTCTTAAGTCTAGATAATAAACATAATAATAAAGTTAGCCCTGAAGTGTAGCAGATCTACTCCTCCAACCCCTTCATGCTTTATACTTTTTCACTTATGTGCCCCAAAATATAAGAAATTTTTAGTTTCATTCCCTTCTTCCTTCTTTCTACATTAGTGTATTCCTTCTACTCTCCCTTTCCTTTTCCCTTCTAAAATCTTCAGAATAGTTTTAAATTTTCTCCCCCTTTTTCCCCTCCCCTCCCAAGACAGTGTGCATTGTGATATAGGCTCTACATATACATTCATATTAAACATATTTTCACATCGGTCATGTTGCAAAAAAGCATTAGAACCAATGGGAAGAACCATGAGAAAGAAGACAGAACAAAACAACAACAAAAAGAGAGCAAATAGTATGCTTTAATCAGCTTGGAAGTTATTTTTGGAAGAGACTTGAGGCACAGTGACCAACCAGCAGGCTATATATGATAATATTCTAGGCTAGAGGGATGAGGGCCAATACCAGGGAGGGGACTGAGTGGGTAGACAGAAAGCAAAAGGGCATATGGAAGATGCAAAGGTAGAAATGGTAAGATTTGGCAATAGACTAGAAATGAGCTAGCAAGTGAAGAATTAAGGGTGCTGCTAAGATTGTGAACCTGGGTGATTGAGAGGATGGTGGTCTCTCAACAGGGAAATTTAGAAGAGGGGAAGGATGGTAGGGGAAAGATAATGAGGTTCCTTTTGGATATGGTGAGTTTGAGATGTCTATAGGTCATGCAGTTCAAGATATCCAATAAGGCAATTGGTGATGCAAGAATGGAGGTCAAGAGAGGTACAGTGGTCATAAAGCACCATAATGTTGTCATTAAGAACAGATAATGTCAGAATAACCTCATTTCCCTCCCCCCCTCCCTGTATTACTAATGTAGTAATACAAGCACACATGTTCCCCTAGTTTTTAACAAAGCTGTCAAAAGTCTTTCATGCTATTCTTGAGAGGAAGATAGAGAGAATTTTCATCAGTGGCTTGGCTAAAGGCATAGATTGGCATGAGCAATAAATTTGCAGATGGCATAATGCTAGGAGGGACAGCAAACACGTCGGTTGACAAAGTCAGCATTCGAAAATAACACAACAGGCTAAGATATTGGGCCAAATTTCATAAGGAGAAATTTAATAGGCAAAAAAGTACAGTTTTCTACTTCTGTTAAAAAAAACAACCAAACATCCAACTTTGCAAGTAAAAGATGGGGAAGGAATAAATCAACAAAAGTTTGTCTGAATAAGACTTTTAGTACACTGTAAGCTACCTACTTCTCTAAAGGCTTAGTTCAAGTTCTCAGCAAGAAATTAAGATATGTATGTATGTGTGTATATATGTGTGTATGTCTGTGTGTATGTTGTTCAGTTGTTTTCAGTAGAGTCTTACTAATCATAACCCCATTTGGGGTTTTCTTGGAAAAGATACTGGAGTTGTTTGCCATTTCTTTCTCCAGCTCATTTTACATATGAAGAAACTGAGGCAGATATTAATTTACTTGCTCAGAATAACATAGCTAATAAATGTTTGAGGCTCGATTTGAACTCCAGTCTTCTGGACGCCATCCAGGTCCAGGGCTCCATTCCAAGCCACCTAGCAGCTGTGAAAGCCATGTTGTTTGGATTCCAAGTTCCACTCCCTATTCCATGCCATACTGCCTAAATGTAGGTATGTGTGTGTGTGTGTGTGTGTACACACACATGTATATACACACACACGAACATAATACCTAATACAGATACACAAAAGACATTTTCAAAATATCACACTATAAATTATGCTTGTCTCTGGGCAAAATTGTTAGCATTCCATGTTCTTTTCCCTTCCTTTCTCTTTTATGGTTGATGCCCCCCAGCGCAATCAGTTGTGCAGTGTCTTTGTGCGTTCTGCCTATTGGACAGACTCTACCTTATAGGGCTGTACCCAGGCACACATAGTCTAGGCCCCTCATTCTGAATCATATCACTGTAGAACATTGTGACTGTAAGAAATCTTAAAGATCTTGTCATTTTATTAACGGAGAATCTGAAAGCCCAGAAGGGAAAAGTCTAGGGTTGAATATAGGAATTTGTACTAATAGCTACAAACACCACTCCAAAAACACCAAACCAAAACAAACCCCTCAAAAGTTGTAGGACATATGAAAAAGTAAAGGCTGGGAATGCTGGAAAAGGTGGAAGGAAGCGCCTTCCAGTGAGGGATCATTTGTCTCTCAAATGGTGCAGTTTTTTCAAATATACTTCGTTAAGTAATTGAGGCCATACGGTGTGACACAGTGTATTGAAAGCTGGATCTGGAGTTAGGAAGACCTTATTTCAAATCCAGCCTCAGATACTTAATAACTGTGTGACCTTGGTCAAGTCACTAAATCTCTGTTTGCCTCAGTCTCCTCATATGTAAAATTGGGACAATAATAGAACCTATTTCCCCTGGTTGTGGTGAGGATCAAATGAGTTTATGTATGTAAAACAATTCGCAAACCTTAAAATGCTGTATGCATATCAGTGACCGCTATTATCTGTCTAAGGTAAGACTAAGTTAATGGGAGAGGAAAGGCTAAGGTGCAAATTCTGTGAGTCCAATTTTGTTTTTATCATCATGCTGTTTTCCAATTGACAGGCATCTTCTTTCCCAGGTCTTAGTTTCCAAAGTTATATGTGATGCCTTACCCCAAAGATCTGCAGGGGTCAGTGGCAAGTTCTGGGCACATCAGTGGTGTCAGGTTGGGGAGATCTGATGGTAGAGAGTCCTTTTGGCCCCTTTCACATAATGCCATGGGAAACAGAATACTCTGTTTCCAGGTAAGCCCTTGGTGATAAGGGTTGTGCTGTAGTAACCCTAGCAGCAGACTGGAAAAATGAGAGTTACAGGGACTATTTGTAAGATATTAACAGAGGCTTCAATTGTGCATTTCCAGGTTCATTTGAAGTATCTTTTCTTTTCCAGGAGTGATCTCAGAATCCAAATCCCCAAATCTTAGAGGTGGAACGGAACTCATTTTGACCAAAATCTCATTGCAATAAGAATCTCCTCTATGACACACCCCTGTCTTCGCTTGAAAACATCCCACAATGGGGGACTCACTACTTCCCAAAGCAGCCCATTCTGCACTTTAGGGCGGTACTAATTGTTGGGAAGTTTCCCTTTACCTCCAGCCTAGGTTGACTTTTTTTGGTGTCTCCTTCTCATTTCTCCTAATTCTGCCCTCTGTTTCTAAGCAAAACACTTTGAATTCCTCCTTCTCCAGGACAATGCTTCATTTACTTGAAGACAGCTAAGGCTCTTCTCCAGGCCCAGCATAGCCAGCTGCTTCCACCTACTGTAATATGAATTTAACAGTCTTGGCTATCCAAGTTGCCTTTCACCTAGGTCAGGCGTTCCTAACCAGCGGTGCACAGACTTCCAAAGGGATTATGGACAGATTTCAGGAAGTCTCAGAATATCGATGGAAATCCCCTCTCCACCATCTTATTTTTATGGACCTCTCATTGAAATTTGCCATTTCTTTCAATTATGAATGAAAAAAAATCATTTTGAGAAGGACCATTGATTTCCACAGACTGTCAAAGGGTTCCATGATACAAAAAAATGGTTAAGGACTTCTGCTTTAAATGTTCTCTAGCTTATCAGTGTCTTTTCTAAAATGGGGATCCTGGAACTGAACATAATACTCCTGATGGAATTTGACCAGGGCAGAATAAATCAGGATCATCATTTCCCTAGTCTTGGAGGCTAGGCCTTTCTTAAAGAACCCTAAGATTGCTCTAGCATTTGGGGGCTATCATATCACACTGACATTCTCTTCCCTCTTTATAGAGGTGGGGTACTATATGGGTATGGAATATTGTGTATGCTGTTGGACTCAATTCATATGTTGGTTGCTTTTTCCGAACTTGCTTTTCTTTCTTTTTTTTTGTTACCATGGATAGCTCAGTATTTAGGGGAGGGCAGAAGGAGATACCTTGGAACTGGATGTGATCTAAAAACAAATTATGTCAGTAAAAATGAAAAATAACAGTCAGAGCTTTTAGCTCACAAAAACTCCCAGACCTTTCTCACAAGAACTGCTATCTGGTTGTGTCTCCCAGATCTTACACCCTTATTTGTTTGATTAATGGGAAAAATGGAGACTTCAACATTTGAAAGCAGAGCCAAGACAGTCACAAAAAAAAAGATGTGGACATAAGACCCTTGATATTCACTCACAATTAGTTACTTCCATTGTGATGGTACCTCACTAGGACTGCCTGGGTAATTAAGCTGACTTGAGAAGTGCTTTAGAGACAATGGCTTCCCCAAAGACAGTTTGGCTTGTTGTGAGACTGATTCACATATGCACAAATTGAAATAATTCTGGACTTGTTCTACCTGTTGTCTGAAAAAGGCAATGCTGAAAACATTTGGATGATTTTGCTGCTGGGGTTTTGGCAGAAGATATTTCAAATGAGGAAAGATAACAAACAGTGGGAAGGAACGAATGAGTCCTATATGAAGCATAGCTAGTTAGGCCACATCTGAAAGTTCATTCTGTATGTGAATTAGAATATTTTGAGACCTGCTGGTATTATTTTCAAAGGCCATTTACCCTTTATAAATGGCTCCATTATCAGCGCTTTTATTCATACACACATTTATTGGGGGACCTGGGTTAGCCATTTAAAAAACAAAATAAAACTCACCATATATTTTTGAGTTATAGGTGCATGTATTTTTTCTACTCCATCAAATCTTGCTTTTTATTTTAGCCACGTAAACTGGTTGTCATAGGGACATTTGCTTCCAACCACTGCAGCTCTGATAGGATGAGCCATGCCCACATAGTATACGATGGCCATAAATCCAGTTATAACTGTCCCCTAAGCTCTTGGAGACTCATCAGAATTGAGCCTGGTCCCAGAATTATCTAGACTGGCAATGAATCCAGTTGAAAACACACTTCAAGACATAATGAAACAGCTGGACCCTCAATCTGATTGGTGTTGCTTAATTTTAGGATGGTGGGGGAGATAAAGTTAATTATTCATTCAGAACTGAAAAGGGATGTTTAGCCAGGACCGCTGGCGGTGCATCTTAGTAAATGGTAAAGAACAAGGTTTCCTTAATATTAACTATCTTTGTCTGTGGTGAGAGGGTGGGAATTTAAAAAGTTGGTGTGGCTTGCTAAGATTTTAAATCTTGAAAGGTTGTTAGTCCAACAAGACCCTTAAATATCCAACTGTTCCAGGTCTTCATTAACATTATTAGGAATTAGTCTTGACATTTATTAAGAGTAGAAAATCATTAGGTTATTGAAAAATATTTTTCTCATCCTCTGAAAAATAAATAAAAGGTGCATTGGTTAATATACATAGATTAAAAGTACATTCTTTGTAGCTGAAAACCCCATGAATTGGGGTTTGGGTTTGTATAATTATGTTCATAGATGTTTGCTCTCTATATGTTTATAGAGGAAGATGGGGAGAAATAATCCTTTTGTCCAAGAACATTAAGGGTTGTGTGTTTGGTATTAAGACTGTGTCCTCAGACACCAACTGGAGCAGAATGCTTCCAGTCTGAAAATAAGAAAGGAGATGGGCTTTTCATTCTCAGCATTGGAGGTAAATGTGAATTTGACCTGGTGGCCAGAGTCACTTTCCTGTATTTCTTGTCTTCTCCTGCGAGTGTGGTGTGGTAGATAAAGTGCTGGACTTGGGATCAAGAAGACCTAGGTTTGAGAGCTGCTTGATAATTACCATGGGATCACAGGCAGGTTATTTAATCTGGAATTCACTTTGCTCATCTATAAAATTGGCACATATGTCACAAGGCTGCTGAGTGTGTAGCAGAGGGTTGGTCATGGGACCCCTAATCAACCGAGTCTTTTTCATTCATTTGATGAAATTGTGGGGTATGGTATGAACCTTTGTCAGACAGGGGCACTTCCACAGAGTAAGTTACATTATCTGGCTCCATCTGAGGGGCTTTGGTCTTGTTAAGAGAACACAGAAACTTTTGAGACTGGTTCCTATGACTAGGGGATTGGATCAAAATGCCCAACTCCTGAGCCTCAAGGGGTACAGATTCTTCTGGAGAAAAGCTTCACCTAGACCTTTCCCTTGTGGGACTCCTTCTAGTGATTTTTCTTTTTCTCTCTCACCAAGCTTCAATGGGAGCTACCAATACAAGGCAGCAGGAACATGTGAGTGCTTGAGTTCAGATAATCCTGAGTCCCTGGAAGCCTTCTGCTTTACGTTTCCTTCTCTGAACCTAGGTCCACAGTCAGTCAGGTAGTATTTATTTATTCACCCTTTAACCCATTTATCTAAGACTTAATAATTTAAAATTCATTTTAATATTCATTTTAAAATTCTCTCCCTCCCTCCATCCCCTTCTCCATACCTTGAGAAGATAAAAAAACATGAAATCAATTGTAGATATGAAATCGTACAAAACTTATTTTCACATTATCCATGTTGCAAAAAAACCCCCCCAAACAAACAAACAAAAAAAACAACAAACAATGAAACCCAGCCCATGAAAAATAAAGAAAGTTGAAAAATTATACTTCAATTTGTGTTTGGAGTACATCGGTTCTCTTTCTGAAGGTAGAATTTTTCATCATGAGCCCTTTGCAATTATCTTGGATTACTGTACAATTCAGAGTAGCTAAGTCTTTCACATCAACCAATATTCACCAAGCCCCTCCTACAGCTACTGATCCATGAAAATGGAAATTTCCAACCTTAGTGGTTACCTCATGAGTCTGAGAAATCCTGAGATTTGGAGTCAGATGCCACCTACCCAGCAGGACTTGATTTACATACAAGAACTCTTTTAAGAGAAGAAGAGCTATTTTCTGTTTCTATGGTATTTAATGTATTCCTATAAGTCTTTGTATCTTTTAATGCTAATCCTATGGTGGAGGAAATAGATTGCTGTCCTATACCTGATACTCATATTGTACATAAATGCCTTTTCTAGAAAGCACCCTTGCGATCTTGGCCAAGGGACTTAATCTTCCTGGGTGTCAGTTTCCTTCCCTGTAAAATCAGGGAGTTGCCCTGAGGCAACTTCAGCTCTAGGGCTACATGCTCTTGTACTCCTGTCACCTACATTTTTGGCAGAGCCTAGACATGAGATATGCCTAAGCTTTGTTTGAGAGATTTTGCTAGAGTTTTACTCCAAACTGGGGCAGAGAGAGAGCAAGAGCTGTAAGATATTGAAGGTAAGTTTCATTTTTGTTTTTGTTTTTCCAGAACCTAACATGGTTATTGGCATATAGTAGTTGCTTAATAAATGCTTATTTTTCATTTTCAAGATAAATCTTTTATTATAGACTTGGCAGTCATCAACAGATATTTCTGTATATAAAGGAGAGAAAAATACTTCATATGGAATGGGAATTGAACATTTATAGTTAGTGTTTTTTTTAAGAATGTATCAACTATAACATGACAGTAATAATAGTACCAATGTAATAACACCATCAATTTCATTCTTGCTTGTGTCCCCTTCTGAACTTTCATTTGCTCCCTAATAGATGCTTGTTGAACTGAGTTGTGTAAAGTGATCTGCAATGTGAAGATAGCCATATCAATGTCAGCTTTTTTTTTTCCCTTTGATTGAACCTGTAC
>CM053590.1:31636355-31658697 GCA_028646515.1 Pseudochirops corinnae
AAGGAAGGAAGGAAGGAAGGAAGGAAGGAAGGAAGGAAGGAAGGAAAAAACACAAAGAGCTCTGTGACTGGGCTCTAGACAAGAAAAAGAGAAGAAGGACAGGGAAGGAAAAGTTGATGGCATCAAACATAGCACTGATTCTGAACATAATTCTCATTTGTCAACCTCTTCTTCTTTATAAAAAGGAAGTGGGAATCTTGGGAACTGATCACCTCAATGACTGACCATGATTTCAGAAGACTCATAATGAAACATACTACCCATCTCCTGACAGAGAGATTGTGGGCTCAAGGTGCAGATTGAGACATTCTTCTGGACATGGCCAATGTGGGAATTTATTTTGCTTGACTATGCCTGTTGTTACATAAAGTTGGTTTCTTTTTTCCTTTCTATTTCAATGGCAGGGAAGAGGTAGGAAAGAGAAAAGGTAGACTTTCGCCAATTAAAAACTTTTATTCAATTTTTTTTTAAAAAGAGCATCTGGTAAATGCAGCTAGGATGAGAAGAGAATAGAAAACTGGAGAAAACAACCTTTGCAGCAAGTTTTTCTAATAAAAGCCTCATTTTTAGGATAGAAAAGGAGCAGATTGAATTTTCTAAGCCTAAGAACCATCCCCCAAATGATAGTCAAAGGACATGAATAGGCAACTTTCAAAAAAAAAAATCCAAGCTATCAGCAGTCATATTTTTTAAGTGTCAGATCACTAATAATTAGAGAAATGAAAATTAAAGTAACTCTGAAGTTCCACCTGACACTCCTCAGAGTAGCAAAGTCGACAAAAGAAAAAAAAAACAGAAAATGTTGAATATGCTAAAAAAAAAAAAAAATAGACTTATGAATGCATTGTTGGTGAAGCTGTGAATTAGTCCCACCACATTTGGACTATGTGTCCAAAGTTACTAAAATACATTAAGTCCTGTGACACAGAGATATTACTATAACCGAAAGAAATCAAAGAAAGTGAGGAAGGACACAGATGAACAAACATTTGGAGAAGTTTTTTTCCCCTCTCCCTTGAGGACCTTAAAGAGAGAGACGATGTCAAGCCTGTGGTAGAGGATGCCCTCTAGAAGGCACTGAAGTCCCTATCCAATTTTGTGACTGGTACCATTTTCTATAGAGATTAGATTCCCCAAAACTCAGAAAACTACAGAAAAACAAAAGGACTTGTTCTAGATCTGTGATTTCATTGGTAAATGGAAATCCTAATGATGAAGTCAGAGGCAATTATTGAGTCATTAAACGCAGGTTAAAATCCTCTCCCATTTTACCTCACCTTAGGACCTCAGTATTCCCATCTGTAAAAAGAGGGGGTTAGACTATTTGGCCCCTAGGGGGGCTTCCAGCTCTAAAACTGTGATCTCAGAACTCTTCCTGACAATGCAAATAATTTTGCAATTTTCATCTTACAGAGCTGCCTGGGGTACTAAAAGGTCAAGTGACTTGCCCAGGGTCATATCACCAGCATAAAGTAGAAGCAAGATTCAAACCCACGTTATCCTGACTACAAAACCAGTTTACTATACTGTCTGCCATGCTCTCTCTCAATAAAACTATCCTAGTTTATAGGCTAAAAAAAAAGAAAAAAAGACCACAGTATCAACCACCTTAATCTACTTGTTGGACTAAGTGTAAGGATATATTTTCAGCACCAGTGGGCAAGAGTTTGTAAGTGACTGCTTTATTTTCAGCTACCACCCCAGTGAAAAGATCACAGCAGACAGGAAGGGGTCTCAGAGCAAAAGAAAATCATTCCTTTTGTTTTCTCCACCTGTGCCAGAACAGCCTTAAAAAAATAATCAGCACAAAGTCATGTGTAAATATTGCTTTCTTTAGAAAGGCAGAGACATTCTAAGCTTGGCATTTCCTTGTGAACTTAGATCTTCCAAGTGGGATATAAGGATCAGAGGAGAGATGCTAGTTCTGTCGAAGGTAGATTTTTCATTCCTTGTCTCCTATTTTATTATCACAGAAAAGATTTACATGCAGATGACAGAAAATGAAAAGCTTTTCAAGTCTGCCAGGAGGTTAGAGATTGGTATTTAGTAACTAACCTCTGGAACTATTAAACGTTTGCAAGGGCCTAAAATTAAGAGCACAATAATTTGAATAGCAGTCAACGAATGACCCAAATATATTGATTTGCACTAAGCATGCAGCAAATTGTGTTTTCTTGAATTGAGTGGAGATGAAGGCTTTCTTAGGAAAGGCCCAATCAATGTCTGATGAGCCCCACCATGCTGGAACAAATAAGCAAATGTAAACCAAGGAACACCCAGACTGTTTCCAACTAACTCTCTGATTTTTGCACATCAACCTTCCAGCTCTACCTGGAGAAAATCCAAAATAATTTTCTCCCATTTCCAAGCCTCTCCCCCTTTCTTATTCCCTTAAGTCTTTTGTATCCCAAAGAGAGTTTTTCCAATGGAATATTTCATTTCCTTGAGGGAATGGAGAGCACAAAGTCTAAGACTATAAACTATAGATCTATTTATGAATTTTCCTTTTCGATTCATTTCTTATTAACTCCAGCCAAGAATGGCAAGAATTCATCAGACTTATTAAGCCAGGAGTGGATGGTTAGCTCCTGGGGAGAAGCTAATCAACCTCAGATTGAGTCGATAGGCTGCGAAGAGGTCTGTCCTGGAGTGATCCAATTAAATTGCAAAGCAGTTAGGAGGCAAACTGGAGTCACATTACACAGTTGTTGACTATAAATGCTTGTTCTGGAAGTTTGGGTTTCAACTGTGGCAAGGGATGGAACTCTTCAAAGAGAGATAGGATTGAGTCCAAATTTCAGACGAGGAAGCATTGGCATTCAGCAAGCTCCTCTCCATAAGACTTTCTGTGCACAGTTCTCTCCCTGGTTAAAAGGCGAAAAATGTCAAATGCAAATTACACTGAAGAGAACTGGCTAATTGTAGCTGCAATCAACCACTAGTGCATTCAGAAATAACAGCAGTAGCTGATTGGAGGGGATCAGAGTTTCCAAGTTTTAAAAAGGCTGCCATGTTTCTTCCTTTGCATTGCAATGCTCCACTGGGAGTATTCAGCAGCCACTGGTTTAACCTCTCCAACAAATATAGCTTCACACATTTGAAAGAAGCCTTGTTTCTTCTTATGTCCGGTAAGGTCTTAAACTCCCAATTTTGTAAACCAGAACCTTAACTGGCTTCATTTGTACAAAAAAGAAATAAGACATGATCATCATGATGATGATGATGAAGAAGAAGAAGAAGATAGTTGGTATGTTCTAGTTTCTAGATTTACTCAAGATCTTGGGCAAACTTAAATTTCTCACATTGCTATAATGTCTCCATCTGCAAGAAAACAAAAATAATGCTTGTGAACCTTCTTTGTATCATTAGTGGCAGTTTAATATAGACTTTTAAGTCTAGGGCTATTGGTCTCATGGGTATCCTCTTGTCCTTCTTCATTGAGTGACTCTCTACTTTTATAACAAACACTCACTGGGAATATCAACTTATCTTTATCTGGAGACAAAACCCATTATAAAAGTACACAGAGGAAATGAATAAGTTTTGAAAAAATCAGAAAATTCCCAGTGGTAGACAATGCCAGTTTATCAGCAATAAGAAAGGAAAGGGAAAAGTAGAAAGTGTAAAATAACTTACCAGGTTCCAGTAGCCACAAAGTAGGCACAGTCATTGAAACAACAAAAGTCTAACCAGGCAGATCATTCCTTCAGAGGGTCAGTGAGCCAAATAAGGCTCCAGCTGCTTGTTATTATATTCAGTTCATGGTAGAAGCATCCTTCACTTAAAATCAACTCACCACAAGCATGTGACTATATGACCCAGGCCCCTCTCCCCTCTGAGAAACTCAAAAGTTCCCAGACTTTCCCCATCTCATGTGGCTTCTACCATCCATTATTCTTAAGTTTCCTCTAGCTAGGAGAAACTATTTGTCCCATCAACCCTTTTGCCAAAAGATTGACGATACTTAGGGACAAAAGGACAAAGTAAATTTTAAGGAACAGAATGAACCAAAGCAACGTGAGTCCCTACATGTTCATACTATTCATTAGTTCTCTAGAAAATGTGTGATATAACTACCATGGCAAGTTGTCCATCATAATTCATTGATAGCTGATATTGAAAAGATCAATACTGATTTGACCCATTGATCTCACCACCAGGCATAGAACCCAAGAAGATCAAAGACAGAAAAAAGAGTTGTGTATATACCAAAATAGTCATTAAAATACTTATTTTGCAATAGAGAAAAGAAGAAGAAGAAGAAGATGGTGATGATGATGATGATGAAAAAGAAGATGGAGAAGAATAAGTAAATTAAGTACATATGTGAGGCTGCAGAATGGACAGCAGCTTGCTGCATCCAGATTAGGTCATTATATCTTAACCAGCTCATGGTGCAGATGACTTAGCACATGTACAAGAATGAGAAATTCATCAATAAGCAAAAAGCAGCATGATATAGCCAATAGAGGATGGGACTGGGAATCGACTCAGCCTATCTGTGCCTGTTTCCTCTATAAAATGAGGGGGTTGGATTTGATGATTTCTAAGATGCCTTGTAGCTCCAAATCTATGATCCTGTGAATGTAGCAGGGACCAATTCTATCGGCATAGTCTTCATCACTGAAGTTGCCACGATGACCATAGACTGGATCCAAATCAATTCCAACTCCTCAGTGCTGCCTGAATGATTGCCCTGAGACTTGACTTAATCTCATTCTTCAACATGTGTTGTAGGTTAGTTGTTAAAATCTACCAGTAAAGAATCCAGCATTGAACCCTATGTAAAATTCATATATGATGTGCTCCATAATGATGACCAGAGCAGCCATTTCACCATTCAGGAACTTATCTCTAACATCCTCCTCCCCAGTCATTCTGACAATATCCCATGGTAGAGAAAAAAAAAAATCTGACAAAGTCTCATGGTAGTGACTTCATGTAACTGAATGACATCCTCATTATCAAACCCCAGAAATAGTAGGGGCTGAATCTATAAGGCAGTGCCAAGATAGACTCCCCCACTAATGCTGGAGTGTTCTTTGAATATGTCTCTATGGACCCTTCTATCTCTAATGCTCTGACCCTGTGTGATAAGTCTCTTTTCAAGGGCATTATGATGTAGCCAGGAGAGACAACAAGTAGTTAACAGGTTTACACGGAATAGATATAAAGAAATACAATATACTGGGGATGGGGGTAGGGGACTAACAGCTGATTTCTTCATGAGTTATAAATGAAAAAAAGGCAACTGAACATAATAGAAATGACCAGTTTTTGTATCAGGGAACAGATGATGAAATACAATTTATCCCTGAAGAGGTGAAGAACCATGGGTGTGAAATGTTGTATACATTGTCAAATGAAGTCATTTTACAAATGGTGTTGCTTAATTTTGTTGTTGGTACTGGTACGAGGATGAGTTCTAGTGTGGTGGTGTATTGGAAAATGATTGATTTTTTAATAAATCTATTAAAAAAAACTTTTTCAAGTCAAAACTGACCTATGTCTATGACAGGCAATGAGCTAGCTAAGGAAGCAGACCATCCTTGGTGAGGAAAGACAGTAGGCTGGCTTCCTTTCCCCTTGCAGTTTGTGCCTCTGATTATTCCAAAAAGAGATCACCACCATTCCCACCCCATGAACAAATTAAATTCAACTTGTACCTGAAATACGAATACCCACCATCCACTACTTTGGGGAAGATTGAGCAGAGTAGTGTTGAGAACTCAAAAGACTAGAATATTTCAGCTCCCAGACTGAAGCAGGATCACTTTTTTCTGATTATCGACAAATTCTAATGGATGAGAGCCAAGGAAAGAGAATGGAAAGGTCTAGGTCCTAAATGGAGGACAAATTTCAAGAGTGAGAGCAGGTCTGTTCAGATCTACCCAGTTCTATTATTAAGTCTCATTTTAATTTGCCTGAGGGCTTTTCCTCCCCTACCCTTCCTAGGGAACCAAACTAGCTGGTTGTACCTTGAGCTCATTGGTTCCTTCAAACTCCTTTATATTTGATGCCCTTCATAGCCAGTTATCTTGCCCTTCATAACACTAATGCCACGCCTGGGCTCCCACCCATCACAGGATATCATCATCTCACATGGTCTCTCATTCAAATTTTACTGCTATTTCAGGAGCAATTAATTGAGGGAAACCTATAAACTGTCACTTATATAATGGACAGAGCCCATGTCAAGTAGGCTCCCTCTCCTTAAGGGGACTGAGGTATAAAGAACTTCATATCCCTTTTTATCATTAACCTCCCTTTGCTCCTCCCAGTGAAGGTCCATTATTTTTCTTCCTTGGCTCTCAAGGGGAATCTTGAGGGGGGGGGGGAATCTCATCTAACAATAGTTCATATTTATATCATGATTTTTATGACCTCCTCACAAAATAACCCTGTGAAAGAGGTGCTTCCCCATTTTACAGATGAGGAAACTGAGGCAAACAGGTTAAATGCCTTGCACAGGGTCACACAGTTAATAAGTGCCTGAAGACAGTTTGAATTCAGTCTTCCTGATTCTAAGAACTCTATCCACTATGCCAAATGGTTTCTTAAGAATAATAATTATTATTATTTTGAGTAATTAATAAACATTATTAGTAGTACAGTTAACACTTAAATGCTGCCTTAAAGTTTGTAAAGCATTTTATTCACGGTTCCCAGAAGTCTTCGGTTGATTTTAAGCTTTAACCTACATTAATAGCTTGCAAATACTCATATAGCTATAGGTAGTTCCATGCTTACTAGCTATGTGATCGCAGGCAAGGTGCCTAAGGCTGGGAGTCTCATGTAACTGTAGGACCTGTCTCACAAGGTTGTAGTAAAGACCAAATGAATTAATGTATTAAAGTGTGGCATGACTATTGTCAGCTTTTATTCATTGGTAATCCATTTGAGATTCTATTTCTCCTATCTACTTCAACAGGGACTATTGAAAGAGTTTCTCTTCTCCTGTGTCTCTAGACCAGTGGTTCTCAACCTTCCTAATGCTGCGACCCTTTAATACAGTTCCTCATGTTGTGGTGACCCCCAACCATAAAATTATTTCCGTTGCTACTTCATAACTGTAATTTTGCTACTGTTATGATTCGTAATGTAAATATCTGATATGCAGGATGTATTTTCATTGTTATAAATTGAACATAACCCACAGGTTGAGAACCGCTGATCTGGAGGGTTTGGTGCAAGTCAGTCATGGGCTAAATAAAGTAACAATTGTGCGTATTGTAAGATATGACTCCCAGAGTGGTGCCCTAGTAAGAGCATTTGTGTCCAATTGGTCCACGCTCCCATACTGGAATCTGCTTTCCATGCATGTTTTCTGATGTCCTCTGTGTGCGTGTGACTGCCATTACAGTGGGAGAATATATTCCTGCATGTCTGGGAATATCCCTTCTTGTCATTCTCTTTTTTTTTTTTTTTGTGAGTAAAGCCAATAAATATTATTGAGACATTTCGAGAATCTCAAACATTGTTGTATTCATCTTACAATGTTTGTCAAATCCGGTCTCTTCTTTCTACTCAGATAGCCACCACTTCATCCTCCTTCTCTTGAGATAATGGAGTAACCTCCTAACTCATTACCCTATTACCTTTCTCTCTAATCCAATCTATCCTCCACACAGCCACCAAAATAACCTAAAACAAATAGTCAACCACATAACCCTTTTTGTTCAATAAACTCCAATGGCTACCTATTATCTTTAGGACAAAATATGAATGCCACCATTTGACATTTAAAGCTCTTCACAACCTGGCATCTGCCCATCTTTCCTATCTTCTTTTACATTATTTCCCTAAATGAAACCTCTAGTTCAACCACTCCAGCCTTACTTGAAATTTCTTTTATACATTCCTGCATTCATGCTATTCTTGATGTTCACTCTTTCTGGAAAACTCTTCTTTTTTAACTTTATCCTTTTTTTTCATTTTTTTATTTTTTATTCATTTATTTATTTTCTTGTTTACATCACTCATTTCCATGAAATTTTGAGTTACAAATTTTCTCCCCATCTTTCCTCGACCCACCACCCCAAAACAGCCATCCCATTGTATCCCCCTTCCCCCAATCTGCTCTCTCCTATGTCCTCCCCCATCACCCCTCTGACTTTCCGGTAGGGCAAGATTGTCATTCTATTTTCAACATTCTTTGATGAAATGTCTTTTATTTTTCAATGTGTCTTGTGACTGACTCATAAAAGTAAATATATTAGTGGGGGCTTGTGAGTTATGAATATGTGCAGGCCCAGGGAATGCTTTGAATGTAGGATGCCTTCTCTGGGGGCTAATACATACATAGCCCAAATGCTATGCTTGTCAAATGTGAACTAGTACTGAAAAAATCCTCATCCTTTTTCAGAGATTAGGAGGTACAGGGAGCTTCTGTGATAAGAAAGTTGGAGAGTTTATGGAGTGGGTAGCACCTTTAAAAGAAGAGGAATTTCTAGCTTAATCTTTTAATTTTTATTTAAAATTAGTTTTAATTAATTTAATTAATTAAAAATTAAAAATTTTTAATTTAATATTTTTATTTTTCCCCCAATTACATGTAAAAAAATTTAACATTTGTTTTTTAAAAGTTTTGATTTCCAAAGTCTTTCCATCTCTCCTTGCCCTTCCTCCTTCACTAAGAAGGCAAGCAATTTGATATAGGTTATACATGTGCAGTCATACAAAACATATTTCCATATTAGGCATGTTGTGAAAGAAAACACAGGCAAAAAAAAACAAGAAAAATGAAGAAAAATTATGCTTCAATTTACATTCAGACTATCAACTCTTTCTCTGGTGATACATAGCATTTTTCATCATGCATCTTTCAGAACTGTCTTGAATCATATTGTTGAGAATAGCTAAGTCATTCACAGTTATCATCATACAATGTTACTGTTACTGCATGCAATGTTATCCTGCTTCTGCTCCTTTCACTTTGCATCAGTTCATGTAAGCCTTTCCAGGTTTTTCAGAGAGTATCCTGCTTGCCATTTCTTATAGCACAGCAGTATTCCGTCAGAATCATATACAACTTGCTCAGCCATTCCCCAACTGATGGACACACCCTCAATTTCTAATTCTTCACCACCAGCAGCAAAAAGAGCTGCTATAAAAATTTTTGTACATATAAGCCCTTTTCCTTTTGGGTTTTTATCTCTTTGGGATATAGAGTAGGTCAAAGAGTAGGCCTCATTTTATAACCCCTTGAGCATAGTTCCAAATGGCTCTACAGAATGGTTGAATCAGTATACAGCTTCACCAACAGTGAATTCATGTCCCAATTTTCCCACATCCCTTCTGACATTTGTCATTATCCTTTTCTGTCATATTAACCAATTTGATAGGTGTGGGGGTGGTAGCTCAGAATTGCTTTAATTTGCATTTCTCTAATCAATAGTGATTTAGAGCATTTTTATATAGCTTTGATTACTTTGTATCAAAACTGCCTATTCAAATCCTTTGGCCATTTATCAGTTGAGGAATGGCTTTATTTCTATAAATTTCACTCTGTTCTCCATATATTTGAGAAACCATGTCTTTATCAAAGAAACACTATAAAACTATAAAAAAAATTTCACAGTTAAGTTGTATTTCTCTCTGTCCTATTCTCTCTCTCTCTCTCTCTCTCTCTCTCTCTCTCTCTCTCTCTCTCTCCAGCTCTTCTGGAGAACAATCAAACATTTCAGGCAACACTGCCATCACAAGTGGGATGATGTTTCCACCGTACTGGGTCTACAATGGAATTCTTTTTGGTATATAAATTTACTATTCTAAGAGTCGTCTTGGTCTGAGAGTAGGTGATGCAGATGCAAATATTTAGCAAGGGCCTGAAGGAGAACCCTCCCAGTTTAGCAGCATATCTTGTGTCTCCAGACCTAGGGGCCTTAAGTGATGTGACTTGTCAGTCAGTGGAAGGACTGCCTAGGAGACATGAAGATGTGGCAACTCCAGAGGAAGATTATGAAGAGCTGCTGGGACAACTGGAGAGCCTCGAGCCCATGCAACTAGGGCTGACATCTCCTAAGCTCTGGTAGTTAGTAGACTCACCAGGGCCAGTATTTCAGGTGTGACATCCCTCATTATGTACCCTGCCGGTACCCATGGGTCTAGATGAGAGACCATTCAAAGATGACTGTGGAAAGGTCTTTGGTCTAAGAGAGACAGCCAAATGAGTATTCCTTTTATTAATAATATGCTAGTATTATTTTTAAAAATCATTAACTATCTAGAAACTATGTCTCTTGAACTTTTTAAATCAACACAAAACACCTTTGTGACCTTGGTCAAGTCACTTAACCCTAATTGCCCTGCCTTCCCCCCTCCAAAAAGCAAAAAAATAAAAATAAAATAAATTAACACACAACAAGCCTGGGAGGTAGGTGCTATTTTTATTGACATTTTACAGATGAGGAAACTGAGGCAAAGAGGGATTAAGTGACTTGGCCAGCAAAACAAAAAGCATCTGAGGCCAGCTTTGAACTCAGGTCTTCCTGACTCCACATCCTGCATTCTAGCCACTGTACCACCTAGTTGCTCCAATCAGGATATTTTGACCTTCTCCCTCCTCCTTGGCCTACTCTTCTTTTCTCAAGATTAATCATTTCCAAATCTTTCAACCAAGCCTACTCCGATGATATACATGATCTCAAGGACCTCTACCAACTTGAATATACTCCTCCCAATACTTTCCAGTTTATCAGTCCTTTAAAATGTGATATCCAGGACCCAACGCGTGGTATACCTTGGACTATACTGTCCCCCTCCAGACCCATTCCCCTATTACCCACAAACCTATGGCTTTGTCCTTCTCCATGTAAGTAAAGCTTATTGGACTGAGCTCCATTTCCAGTGATCAGCTATTTCTTCCCAAAGACCATATGGCAGTTGGTCTTATGTCCACCAGCAACACACCTTCCTCCCCTGCTCTTTAAATCCTTTCTCTAAATGTCACATTCATGAGACAGAAGATGAGGAATTTCAAACAAACACTGCTGCTCCACTGGCTTTCATGGCCCCACTGGGTTGCCCTAGTAACATAAAAGTCCCAGAACTTTGTTCCCTTTTTGTCAGGATTTTTTTTGCAAAATCAAACAGAGACAGGTTATCATAACTTTGCCTAAAGGTGAAACTGTCTAATGTGAAATGTATGACAATGTGGTAGAGCTGAAGGTGAGTTGGTAGATTATAGTGAAAATGCAAAAGGAGGGAAGGGCATTAAAATATGCTTTAACGTGTAAAAAAGATACAATAGAACAGTATTGTTTCTACCATGTTAAAAATTAATATATATTTTTAAACTACGCAACAGAAGTTCTGTTTTCTGTACAATCCTGGTTTTTATGTGTTCAAATGATGGTGGGTTTTGATGATCGTTAGGTTCATAATAAAAAAATGAAAAAAAAAATTTAAAAGAAAGAGTGAGACCTGGGCTTTCGAGACATAACTAGGAAATGTGTACTTGGTGCAAGTACCATAAACTAAGACCAGAGTAAGTGGGACAAATCTTCTGTGAAGACCATCATTTATGGGTCAGGGTCAAGTGACAGTTCCTATTTTAATAAATTATTCTTGCTAACTGGTTGGTAAACTCTGCCAATCCCTCTCAATTCAGTGCTCTGAGGCAAACTCCAAGTGACCCAACCCTAGTTAAAGCTCTTCTGAATGTGGCATCAGAAGAAGTGAATTTGTGTCCTGACTGAGATTACTAGCTATCTGATCTCAGAAGGTCTCAACTCCATCATGGAGCAATTTGGTACAGTGGAAAGAGTGTGAAGTTTTGAATGAGAGGATGTGAATTTGATCACCTGGGCAAATCCCTTAACTGCTGTAGGTTTCAGTTTCTTCATCTGTAAAATAAGAGCGTTGGACTAGATGGCCTCTAAAGGCACAGCCAGCTCAAAAACTATGATCTTAAGACCCTCAGTTTTCTCATCTGTAAAATGGAGACAGTGTTTATTACTATCTATTTCACAGGTTGTTATGAGGAAAGAGCTTTGTAAATTGTAAAGAGTTCTATAAATATGAACTATTAGTACTACTATTATTATTCTTTATGGTCAAAATTTTTCCAGTTTTCTAATTAGTTATCTTCTGAATATTCAATGAGGTTATGCTCACAAGGGGACAAGTATTACAAAAATAGAACCAGGAATTCAGTTTGGTGGATCCCCTTTCCATCACTATCACCTGTTTAGTGAATACCAGGGAAGGTGACACCTATATTTTAAAGTCAAGGAAACCAAGTTCCAGAAAGAGAATTGAATTGTAGAACAAGTAGGCAATGCAACCATAAGTAATGAGAAGCCCCCAACCTCTAGCAATCATGTTTTTGCCTTTCTTTGTATGCCCAGCACTTAGTACTAGATGTGGCATGTAGTAAGAGCTTGTTAATAAATGCTTATTCACTGACTTTGGCTTTAAGCATCAAACGACCTGCCTTCATATAAAAGGACAGATTTGGGATCTTTTTTTATTTTCTTGATTTTTTTGCTTTGAGGTTCCTTCATTTCCAAATATCTCTAATTTCCTTTTCTCCACCCAGAAAGCCACTCCTTGTTATAGAAAGGGTGAGGAGGAGGAGAGAGGAAGAAATTCAGCAAAACGAACCAAGACATCGACTGTCCGACAGTGTAACGTTCCATATCCATGGGCTCACCTCACAAAAACAAAAACTGTAAACATCCGTGGAATCCTGGACTAGCTCTTTTCTTTTCTTTTCTTTTCTGTAATAAAAATAAAAAGGTCCAAATGTTTCATTTCAGGCAGACATTCTTTTTCCTAATTATGGGAAGAATTCACAAAGAGAGATCTTCCCGGTGCAAACTACCTTAACGAAGATGGACGGGGGTGATTAAACTCGATTGGAGAACCAGGGAAGATGACACCAGGTGAAACCCGAAGTGCTAATGAGAAACTTTGGGAGCGTCAAGGTTCCTCTCCCACCTCCGCTCGCCCCGGAGCCTTCTAGGGAACGCTCCCTCTCTCCTGGCCACAGATGAGAAAAGGGAGTCGGCAGCGGCTTTTCCTCCAGGTAATTACGCTCTCATCACGGGCCCACGAGCAAGTGAACATGAACTCTGTGGCAGCTCCCACCTTGTCTTTTCATTTCCCTGCACAGACAAGCTCCTGTTCAGCTAGAAAGATAAAAGGATTCTGATTCTGTGGCTGTCAGACATTGCTCTGAAGAATTTAGGGGGCCCTGCACCAGCGCCGGGGCTGCCTTCTAACATTCTCCTCTCATTATCAGGTTTTCCAATAGTTACCTCCCTTACTCTAGGCATCTCAGAGCAATCAGAGAACTGGGCACAATTTAATGGCATCCTGGGGAAGCAGGGGTTCAGAGGATTAAATAGCAATGCCCTCCTTCTAATTGTGGAAAAAAACCCTTTCTCCTAGATGCCCTGGATTGTAGGTTAGGCGACAGAGTAGTCAGGGAGCCGGAAGCATTACAGCTGAATAACGAATTTTGCCGATCACTCTCTCTCTAACTTAAGACTAACCAGAAATGTCTAGAAACTGGCATGAAAGCTAACAAGCATCCCAGTTCTACCATTTCCTAACTGTGTGACTTTAGGCAAACCGCTTCATCTTACTGGGCCTCAGTTTCCCCATCTGTGAAATGAGGAGGTTGAAGTGAAGGGTCTCTGAGGGTCCCTTTCAGCCCTAGATAATAACAGCTAACATCCCTATAACACTTGAAGATTTGAAAAGCACTTTAAATATATCATCTCAGGGTGGCTAGGTGGCGCAGTGAATAGAGCACCGGTCCTGGAGTCAGCAGGATCTAGTTCAAATCTGGCCTCAGACACTTAACACTTACTAGTCCTGTGACCTTGGACAAGTCACTTAACCCCAACTGCTCTGCCTTCCCCCCTCCAAAAAGCAAATGTGTGTGTGTGTGTGTGTGTGTGTGTGTGTGTGTGTGTATTATCTCACTTGATCTTCACCATGACCTTAGGAGGTAGTTTCTATTATAATTCTCATTCTACAGATGAGGAAGCTGAGGGCCAAGAAAGGTTGAGTGAATTACCCAGGGTCAAACAGCTAGTAAGTATCTGAAACAGGATTTGAACTCAGGTCTTCCTAACCTGGGTCCAACACTCTATTACATCACCCAGCAGTCTGGATATAAGATCCCAAATCATGACAATCAAAATCCAATGACCAAAGAATTCTTCTTTCTGGACCATACATAGGCTCCCTAGAATCCAATACTCTCATTTTACAGATGAGGAAACTGAAGCCCAGGGAGGCTCAGTGACTTGTCCAGTGTCACACAGGTAGGAAACATCAGGTATGGGATTTGAACCCAGATCCCAAGGCAGTGTTCTTCCCAAAGAGTTTGTCATGAAATGATGATGCCCTCAAAGGCTTTGCCAGAGGATTTCCCATTCTGTCAGGTAACTGGAAAGGCCTTCAGTATGGCTCAGTAATAGACTCTGCATCTTTGAGTGAGATTCAGGACCCTCTCTCTTGGTTGAGCTGAGTTACCTTGCTCCCAGTGGGAAAGCTACTTCACCCTATGGTCTTTTATATATTTTCCTGTGTATACATTCTCTGATGTCTGTTTTGCTAAGATTGGATAGATGGACTCCTTTGCTAGTTTTTTTTTTAAGGCTTATTGCCAGAAGGTTGGTTTCCTTGGGATAAATTTTTCTTTGGGCCACAGCAACTTCACAATTGTGAAATATGGAAGATGGGGTGCTGATGGGGAAAAGTTTGGGAATTTTAGTGGACCATAAGCTCCATATGAATCCATAGTGTGACATGGCCTAAAAAAAAGCTAATGCTTTCCTAGGCTGCAACCAAAAAGACCTTCAGTCCAGAAGAAAAGAGACTATATCTAGGGGACTGCGTTCAAGTGTGGGCACCATATTTTAAGAAAGACACAAACAAGATGAACTATGTCCAGAAATGAGGGACTAGGATAATGAGAAAACTGGAGAATATGCCATAAGAGGAGCAATTGAAGAAATTGGTTATGTTTACTCTGGAGAACACTTAGAAAGACCATTACAATGGGCTTCAAATGTTCAAGGACTATCATGTGAAAAAAGGATTCGGCTCATTCAGTTTGGCTCCAATGAGTAGAACTAGAAAAAATGGGTGAAAGTTGCAGAGAGACATGTCTAGGTATCAGGAAGAATTTCCTAACAATTAGCAGTATCCAAAAGTACAATGAGAATGTGCCTCTAGAGAGAATAGCTTCCCCTTCACTTCAAGCAAAAGATGGATGACCATTCCTTGGGTTTAGTACAGAAGAGGCATTAGGAAGGAAAGAAGTGAGAGAGGGTGGGAGGAATGACTATGACTATTAAGTGCTGACTATGTGCAAAGCACTAAAGATACAAATAGAAATAATACAATCCTTTCTCTGAAGGAGTTTACCTCAAATGGGGGAGATAATACACTCGACCTATTGTAGCTTCTAGTTCGTGAGCTGCAAGTCAGATGGAAAGGTCCCATAGTCCTTAGCTGACATAGAGAGATGGGAATGACAAAATAAGCATTTTTAAATGTCTACTATGTGCCAATCACTGTACAAATTTGCATTACAAATATTATCTCATTGGATGACATAGATATGAAGGAACTTCTCATTTCGAAGTTTCAGGTAAGCCAAGTCCTGAATTTCCTCCCAAGAGATGCACCATGAGATGACTTGTTTGTTTAAAGATCTTTCTTTCTTAGTCTCCACTCTATCATGAGCACAAGCTAGTATTCATAGCCAACTGCAGAGGGTCATGCACACACACACATACACACACACACACAAGCACACTCACACGCATATGCACACATGCATGCATGCACGCACACATACACACAAATACAAGAAGATGTTCTGTTGGGCCAGAGAGTTACAAAACACAAACCAGATATTAAATTCAAAAAGTACCCTCCAGACTGTCAGGCAGATGAACATTTAGGATGTGTGCACTTGCCCACAATCTCCAAAGTGTTAGAATAATTTAATTGGGTATTTCATGGCACATTTTGCATTATTATAGCTCCCTTCGGATGCAACAAATGATTTGCTCCAGTAATACAGTGTCCCAAGTAGTGGTATTATGTGATTAAATAAGCGAGAACACCAACCATTAAATTTAGTTCAGTCATGCTTACATCCATCTTATTTTTTATATAATTTAAATTTTCCTGCCAGCATATATTCACCTGAGACTATTTTTAAGTAATCTGTTTATGTGAGTTTATCTTCTTACTCCTCATCCAATTACTCATGTGTGTAAGGTTTCAGGGCTGAAATCTGATTCTCCTTTGTTAAACTGATTGACCATTATGCTATAGAGTGGAGCAAAAGATAGTTGATTTACATATTTATAATGGGTCTTCACATGCAAAATATCTGAAAATGGCTTATTTTGTGCTTTTCCCTCCACATTACTCAGGAATGCATCACTTAACCTGAACTTAAAGAGTCATGGCACCCTGGCTGCTAAGTGGTTTTGAATCCGGTGAGGAGCCACCTGTGTGACATGGGCAAGTCAATTAACCCCCCAGACTTCAGTTTCCTCACCTGTAAAAAAAAAGGGCGAGACTTGTATTCTATGTTTTCTAAGGCACCTTCCTTCTACCTCCAACTATATGATCCTTTGATCATATAGTTGCATATGAGTCATAAAAAAGCATGCTAAAAGACTAGGGCAAAAAAGACTTGAATCTTACTGATACTTAAGTACATCAATAGATCTATGATTTCATCAATGTGGAGACGCCATCCAATGGTGCATATTGCCACCCATCCTTGTCTTCTCATCCTACATCAATCTTATAGGAGTCTATCTGTAATTGTTTCACAGGGAATCCAACCAGTATGATAGGGACCTCTCCTCTGGCTCTTGTGATGCTGCATATCAATGGGTACCAACAATACACACAAATCATTCATCAGTCCATCAGTTTTCTCCAGCTCTCAATCCACAACTGAATAATGTATTTTTCTGCTCTTACCTGTTTTGGGGGGGCAGGGAAGGGTAGAGGGATGCTAGGGCAAAGAAGAGAAGTCAAGACCTGCAAAGTGAGGAACCCCCTTCCCCTGCATAGAAATATCTTCCTTTTAATTGGTAGGGAGAGGGTTCAGATGAGGAATGGTTCAAAATAGTGGTCCCAAAAACAGGTAAAGAGGGCCACTGTAACATTTTTTAAACACACAGAAGAGAAGAAGAAGAAAAATTAGAAGAAAACGTGAACAATCAGGACATTTTTGAAAGTGATGTATGGGTATTTATTATGTAACTTTTTTAAACCAAGTAGCAAAAAATGCAGGAGATCCATGGCTTCACACAGACTCCTCTTTCATGTCTGCTGTGTGTATGCAACTCCTCTTGTGTGTGCATGGGTGTGTATGTTTAATATGGCTTTTTGCACTCTCTTGAGGGTCACTCAGCATCACCCTCAACCCTCATGCACTCTTACCCTACATGTTGGATTTGTTTTCAAATCATGCTATTTTTACCTTCTCTATGTCTCTTCCATGTATCCCATTCTCTCCATTCACAAATAGATCATTACCCTATTTCTGGCCTTCATCACTAGTCTGGACTATGGCAGCCATCTCCTACTTGGCTTTCCTTTCCTGAATCCCTCTCCACTCTACTCCATCTTCCACTCAGCTGCCAAAGTAAATTTTCTAAAACTGAGGTCTGACCTTGTCACTTTTGTTGTTGAGTTGTTCCAGTCATGTCTGCATCTTCCATGACCCTATTTGGGAGTTTTCTCGGCAAAGATACCAGAGTGGTTTGCCATTCCTCTCTCCAACTCATTTTACAGATGAGGAAACTGAAGCAAACAGGGTTACATAACCTGTCCAGGGTCACATATCTAGTAAGTGTCTGAGGCCAAATTTGAGCTCATGAAGACTTGTTCCTGACTCCAGGTCTAGCACTCTATCCGCTGAGCTACCTAACTGTCCCCAGCCATGTCACTGCCCTACTCAGTAAATGCCAGTGACTGCCAATTACTTTCAGGATGAAATATAAAATTCCTTGCTTGGCATTTAAAGCTCTTCACAACCTAGCCCCTTCCTACTTTGCCAGTCTTCCAATACCTAACTTTCCTCTATGAAATCCACAATCCAGCTTTCGTGGACTATATGCTATGCCTCACACAAAACAGCCCATCTCCCAATGGAGTCTTTTTTTTCATTGACTGTCTCCATACCCATAATGTTCTCCATTTTCTTTTTTTTTATTTAAAATTATTTATTTATTTACTTTTAGTTTATAACATTCAGTTCCACAATCCCTTGAGTTCCAAATTTTCTACCCTCCCTCTCCACCTACCCCCTG
Organism: Pseudochirops corinnae; assembly: GCA_028646515.1. Lineage (NCBI taxonomy): Eukaryota > Metazoa > Chordata > Mammalia > Diprotodontia > Pseudocheiridae > Pseudochirops > Pseudochirops corinnae. Next base: position 31,654,664 of record CM053590.1, read on the forward strand.
CCATGGTGGCATGCCATCCGATATAGATTCTACAAATACCTTCACAGTAAACACCAGTCAAGATGTAAAGAAGGATTATAACCAATGGAGTGAACAAGAAAGAAGGAATGAAACAAAACAAAACAAAACAAAACAAAACAAAAAAAGAGAGAGAGCAAGTAGTTTGCCTCAATCTGCCTTCAGACTCTGTAGTTCTTTCTCTGGATATGGATAGCCTTTACCATCACGAGTTCTTTGGAGTTGTCTTCTAACCTTGCATTGCTGAGAGGAGCACAGTCTATAATAGTTAATCATCACAGATACGATATGTCTGTAATTGTGTCCAAAGTTCTCCTACTTTTGCTCGCCTCACTCAATGCTCTCCCTTTTCAGCTCTGATTCCTGGCTTCCCTAGCTTCCTTCAAGACTCAGCTTAAATTCTGCCTTCTGCAAGAAACCTTTCCTTAGCCTGAGTCCCTTCCTTTTGAAATTATCTTCTATTTTCACTATATACATACATAATACAGATATATTATATGTCTTGTATATAAATAAATCTCCACATGCCATCTCCCCCGTTAAAATAAGACCTCCCTGAGAGCAAAGATCATGGTTTTTTTTTTGTCTTTCTTTGTATCCACTCTTCCTAGCACTGGACTAACAGATCACAATTTGGTTCTTTCCTAAAGGTACAATGTGGTTTTTTCATTGATTCCTACTCTTGTCACACCCTGATATGTTCAACAACTCTTTATCTTTATGTTTGTTTTTCTAAAAAAAAAATAGAAACACCAGTGGCTTGCAAAGTGGTCTTAGCACACGACATTGGACAGAGCAAGTCACCATCTTGCTGGAATATTTAGTGTCCTGTACAGTATTTAATGCCTTTATAAAGAGGCAGTCAAAATGCATTTCTGATTAATGCCTTTATAAAGAGGTAGTCAAAATGCATTTCTGATGACCTGGTCCATCTCCAATTGCCCATTCCAATGACCTAGTAGAACAAATTGGTTCAGAACCAACATCCTTTATTGTCCATGGAACTGTAACATTAGCACAGTTCCATGGACAATAAAGGACATTGGTTCTGAACTCTGAAGATGACCCTCGAAAAACCAGTTCCAGTATGAATCACTTGAAACAACGTGATTGTCACTGCTGATGGACCTTTTTCATTTCTTTGGTGTATTCTTTTAAATTTGTAAAGCTTAGCCACCAACTCAAAGAGGCCCAGTCCAGGGCTGAACATTAATTTTAAATATACACAGGGCCTCATTTCTGATTCTGATGCTGTTGTCAAGTGAAACTTAATGATGAGCCTCCCTGGGGAAATTCATGAAGCATGTGTTGCTCTTTGACCGCTAGCCAAGAGTTTTCTTCCCAATCATACACCACCTGTCATCATCCTTCCAATTCAGAATGAGCTTAGTCACCAAGCTTGCCATGAGCAAAAAGAATGGAGGTGAAGGTGAATGGAGAGAGACTGTTCTGAAAGGAAAAAATGCATAAAAGTCTTGACTTCCCTTTCTTAAAAATAGAGGTATCTATCATATACAAAAGTTTGAAAAATATTGTCTTCTATTCTGCCTGGAGTTGAAGAAAACAAGAAAAGGCTGTCCAAAAAGTTTTCTGGTTCTTCCATCTGAAATTAATAATCAGTGCCATACTAGGTCAAAGTAATGGTCCATTCAAGTCAGTATTTTCTCTCTTATGGCAGAGTATTAAGTAGGGAAAGGTGATCAGGACTCTGGCTGCAGTTACTAAATTTAGAGGGTGTAGACAATACTTAGAAACAATAAGAGTAACTAGTAATCTAATCCCAAAAAAAGAAATCCCAAGGAAGCTCAGAAACCCATGTCAGGGTAAGACCTTCAATAATAAGCAAAACCTCCTTTTCCCACTGGCAGGGAGTCTAGTCAATTCTCCCAGCATCCCCCACAAATACATGAATCAACCTCAGTCCCCAGGTCCAGGCTTCTGTCTCGCTTCCCCCAATGCCTAACCCTGACAGACCCAGAGAAGAACACTATAAAAGATTACAGATTTTCCCAGTTTGGAAGAGTGCCCCAGTGGACTGCATCCATTTCCACCAGAGTCCCGGTGTCCATCTTCCCTGATTGCCCTTCATATTGTATGCCCCCCCAATAAAGTTGTCTTGCTTTGTTCTCTCTGCATATTCCATATTTCTTCACACAGGGCTCTGGTCTTCTGAACCTTCCAATGATTCACCCGTGGACTATCACTCCAACACCATCCCTGAAGGAGTCGAAGGACCATGACTGACGACCATCTTATATCTTTTAACTGTAGTACTCATATTGAGCAGAGCCCACTGTCCAATTCAGTCCAGTTCAACAAACTTCTAGTAAGCACCTTTTGCATACACAGCATACTACTAGGCATTGGGAGCATTTCAAAGCTTACTGTCTTCATGGTATCTATAGTCCAGGAGAGTAATAAAATATATACAATTATGACTATAACCCAAAAAAATGCATTATGGGCATTTTTAAAAGCACTGCAGGAGATCCAAAGGGGAATTCTGACAGACAAGTACAATAATTGTCATCATCACCATCATTATAGCTGGCATTTGGTGGCACAGTGGAGAGAGCATCAGACCTGGAGTCAGGAAGACCTGAATTCAAATATGGCTTCAGACACCTACTACTTGTGTTACTTTGGGCAAGCCACTTAACCCTGTTTGCCTCAGTTTCCTCATCTGTAAAATGAGCTGGAGAAGGAAATGGCAAACCACTGCAGTGTCTTTGCCAAGAAAACCCTAAATGGGGTTAGGAAGAGTCAGACATGACTGAAATTACTACACAACAATTAATGTTTACAAAGTGCTTTACATACAGATCCTCACAACAATCCTGCGATGTGGGTGTTATTAATTCCATTCTACAGATGAGGAAACTGAGAGTGAGAGAGGTTAAGTCACTTACCTTGGGTCATGTAGCTAATGAGTATCTCAGGCAGGATAATACTCAGGTCTATCCTGATTGCCAGTCCAACACTCTATACACTGTACCATGATTTGATATCTGATTTGACCTTTAAAGAATGAAGAAGAATTGAACAGGTAAAGAAATGTAATAAGAGTAAGGTATAAGCAAATTCACAAAAGTAAACAAAATCTAAGTAAGTGTAAGTATAAGGAATTTTCCAAATATAAGGGAATTCATGCAAGCAGGAAATTACATGGTTTGTTCTGGGAAAGTGGGGAAGGGAATTTAGAATATGGTAAGGGAAGAATATAAGATTAAGCTTGAGAAAAGGTGATCAGATTCCAGGGGGCCTTGAATGCCAGGAAAATCCATTTCAGTTTTGTTCAATAAGCAATTGGAAGTCATTGAAGATTTTTGAGAAGAGTGACATGAACTAGACGATAAAAGCGCATTTGGACTCTGATGTCTTGGCAGCCAGTGTCTTATGACAAAGCAGAAATAGTCCCTAAAAATGAGTAAGTCCCAAAGGGTGACTGCTTCCGACTAAAATAACTATGGGGGAAAAAGGAGATGCTGGGGAGGCATGATTTTTGAGAAACTCAAGGAACCTGTTCTCAAAATCAGCCAACAAACATTTATTAAGCACCAACTATATGCTAAGCACTAGAATATAACATAAGTAAAAGGCTCTCCAAGCCCCCGCAATCTAATAAAGGAGACAACATGCCATATAATCGCTAGAAAGAAGGCCCTAGCCTTCTTCAAAGAGGAAAAGAGTCTGAATGTTCCAGTGACTCTTCCTCATATGGTACAATGGGTCACTCAGACCTAAAGGGTTCAAATTAAGTGTTTTTACCAAAAAATATACGTGTGTGTGTGTGTGTGTGTGTGATAACAAGCATTCATTAAATACCTATGTGCCAGGCACTGGGATAAGTGCTTTACAAATATTACCTCATTTGAAGAGCAGAACCAGGCAAAACCTGTACACAACTACAGACACATCGTACATATGATGACCAACCCTGATAAAATGGACTATCCTCAACAACGCACAGCTAAAGACAACTCTACAAACCTCAAGATGGAAGGAGTTACCTAAAC
>CM053590.1:31659197-31686938 GCA_028646515.1 Pseudochirops corinnae
CTTCCATCCTGAGGCTTGTAGAGTTGTCTTTAGCTGTGCGTTGTTGAGGATAGTCCAGTTTATCAAGGTTGGTCATCATATGTATGATGTGTCTGTGATTGTGTACAGGTTTTGCCTGGTTCTGCTCTTCTCACTTGAGAGAACACTCCTGATGCTGAAATTTCTGATGTTCTCATGGAAGGAGATTCTCTTTCCAAGCAATAACCCTTCCTCCTGCTCCTCTCTCTCATCTCCCTCACACCAGCCATGACTCTTCTCAAAGGTAAAGTGCAGGTGAATTTGTTTTGTTTCTGGTTTATATTGTGTACTAACCATTGCTATTGTATTTCAGGTGCATTAGGGACAAAAAACTTACTTAAAATTATAAATAATTATTTTTTATATGAATATTTTTGGGGATGTGGTACCAATCATCTGACTTTACATTATTTGCTATGGGAAAATTCACTTTGCAATACGAACAAATCACACAAACAGAATATCAGAATCAATTAAATTCATAAACTGAGGTTCTACTGCACTTGAAAAATATATGCTGTGTAAATAGAGGGTAATCTCTATTTATAGGGAAGGCATTGTGGGGGACAGTAATTGGAAAGATGTCCTATAGAAGGTAGGATTTGAACTGAGTCTTAAAGGAAGTCAAGGAAGCTAGGAGGTAGAAGAGAGGAGAATGAGAGCATTTGAGGCACAAGAGATGGTTGCATTCAAGTAAGGAGACCAACGTACCTGGATTGTAGAGGGCATGGAAGGGAGCAAGTAGAAGAGTGGGAAGGAAGGAGGGGGGCAGTTCATGGAGGACTCCAAGTGTCAAACAGAGGGGTTTATATTTGATCTGGATGGTTTTATTCAGCAGGAGGGGTTGCATGGGCAGACATTGATTTGACATAAATCTCTTTGGTAGGTGAGTAGAGGTCATGTTGGAGAGGAGAGAGATTTGAAGTATGGATATTAATTAGAAGGCTATTGCAATAGTCTAGGAAAGAGTGATGAGAGCTGAAGTTGGTGGTTGTTTGAATGGAGAGATTTTATGTTTGATACTGGAGGAAATAAGGAGTCACTGAAGTTTATTGGGAAAAGAGGTGACATGAGCAGACCTCCACTCTAGAGAGATTCTTTTGGCAGATGAATGGATGATGCATTGGAGTGGACAAGAGGCAAGGAGACCAAGACTATTGAAATAATCCAGATAGGAGGTGATAAGGACCACATGGCTGGGTCAGAGAATATAGTGAATGTGGGAGTGTAGAGAAGGGAATATATCTGGGAAATTTGTGAACATAGAAATGACTGATACAAAGAGCAATTCCTGGAAATAAAGATTCCTTGAAAGGGCATTTAAGAGTGATGGAAAAACCCATTAGGCAAATACAATAAGTACCTCAACTCTACAGCTTATTGAAGTTTTGGGGGGTTCACCAAACACAGGATCTTTGCAAGGGCTCTCTTCTATGCATCTCTAGACATCCTTTGCCAAGAGACAGATGCAGAAATAACTTCCAGCAATAAAAACAAGCAGTAATCCATCGACTCCTCCCCTAATTCTACTTGTGAACACTCCCAGATAGCCACCAAAACAGAGAGGGCTGGGGATGTTAGTCAACTAGCATTTATGCCTCCCTATTGAAAAAGAATTGAGTTATATGTTTAGTGTTGGCCTGCTGGCCCACCTCCCTGTTGTTATGAGCCTTTGCCCGGCGTATCCTATGACTTCTTCAGCCTCTTTCCTGAGTAATATAGTGGCCCTACAAAACCATATTTCTCCTCTGCTCCGCCATCTGGTGCTCATAAATATGATGATCTCTTTCTCTGTTTCCCACTGCTCCTTCCAAAAGGCAGTGGTGTTGGCTACAGCTCAGAGGCCAGGTTTCTGGCTTTCCCTTCCTAAATTGCTTAGTTTGTTATGTGCTCTTTTATATCTTGTCCAAGTCCCAGAGCCTGTGACACAGGATGGCTCATTGAAAGCCCAAATTCTATGATTGCCGGGATTGAAAGCCAATCCTGTCTGACTTTCCCTTGTCCCCAGCAGTATTTAAACCAGCTGCTCAGCCATATCCAGTTTGGTCCAAAGTTGGCAATGGCTGGATTCTACAAGAAATCACAACTGCCAAATTGTTCTTGGCAGCCCTGGAGATGCTTCAGCATATCTCTGATCACATCAGGGGAGGGTTTGTTGGGAAGATGGATCTTCTAATTGTCTGAATTCCTGGCAAACACAAGTTGCAAGTGATTTCAGTTATAAATAGAACCTATTGTTTCAAACAGAGAACATAACCAGGTGATGTTCATGTAAGTGGGACTTGGATTGACTTTCCTGTGAGCAGGTTCGGGGGTTGAGCCATTGGTAGGGATGCAGGAATTTGCAGTCTAGGAAAAGACTGAGCTATCAAAAACTCTGAATTAGAGAGTGGAGTAGAGCCTTTAGAATAACTTGGTGATGGACTAAAAGGGGGAGAGTGGGCATGAAGGAAGAGAAGAGGAAGAGTCAGAATCTGAGGTGTGGCAGTGAGAAAACTGTGACATCATTATGGCAGTGAGATCCCCTATGGAAGTCTTGCCATACATATTCTGGGATCAAGGACTAAGTGTGGCAGGTTAGCCTCAGCGCAGCTTTTCCTCTATGGAACAAATAACTTAAATGGTACCTATTAGAGATGACCATCCCTTAAGAACTATGGGAATGTGGTAAAAGGTTTTAAATCCCTCTCCTGTGTTTGTTCCTGCTGGTAGGCAGGCTGGTAGGTAGAATTCTTTTTGCTGTGTTATTTGCTGATTTTAATAGTACTTTAAAGATGATTTTCTCTTGATAAAGATGGATATTGATTGCTTTTAGAGTCATACATGTAGATAAGTTGGGGGAGGAGAGAACTGGAGCTAGATTGAATATATAGAATTTAAAGAGGTCAGAGATTCTCATCTTTGGAAAAGTTGGATATTGAGTCTGATCCCCTCAGGATCACAGATCATAGATTTAGAGTTGGAAGCAGTCATAAAGGTCATTTAGCCCAATCCCCACCCTTTACAGATGAGGAAACTGAGGGCTAATGGACTTTAAGTGACTTGCTCAGGGTCACTCAGAATTATTTGTATCAGAAATAGGATTTGAACTCAGGTCTTCTGACTACAGCCAGTGCTTTTCCCACTAGAGCATATTTTATAATCTGCTTGTTGGGGATGAAGAGTAGGGACTCATAAGCCAGGATTTCAATCAGCTAAGCATCACTTTTTTTCTATCCAGTGTGGCTCTGACTCTAATTGCTTTTCTTATGCTACTTCTTGAGATCTCAAAGAGAGTAAAGGATCAGTGACTTACATCTAGAAATTATTGTTTAGAAGAGCTGTGATGTACTTTTTAAGGAAAAAAAGGGTCCAGTGGACTCTTCTTGATTTAAGGCAGAGCTGCCCATGTTTGATTAGTGACATTTAATTTTATATGTGTATATATATATATATATATATATAAAATTGATGTTATTAGATAAAACATTGTATAGTTAGGCTTTATTGTAAGTCACCTGCATTTAAAAGGTGCAGCAACCAAAAAAAAAAATCTCAACATGGCATGTGACTTTTTCATTACAGGTGTTAAAAATATCATAATGGACAACTAACAGATCATTCATTTCCTTGAAAGTAAAGGCTTAATGAATATTCTGGAAAACACCTCTCACAGCTCAGCCTTTCTTGCAGAGTCCAACACATATGATCATAGAATGAGAAATGTCCTCCCCCATCTGCTTGCCCTCAGATCATGAGCACAGGTAAATAGCTCCCCTCCAGGATCCTCAGCCTGAACCTCAGTGTGCTCCTACCTGGTTTTACTTCAGCTAGTTACCAGGTGTGTGATTTGTATTTGAGGCTGGCTGAAATGTCAATTTCCAGACCTTTCCAGTTGGTAAATAACACAGCCTATACTATATGGAACCCATTTTCAAGGGCATATTAATTTAACTCTCCTGTGTTAGCACCATGTTTCTTGTGAAGTTCACCTGTGTTATAATTTACGTGAATTAAGCAGATATAATCCAGCCACAAGCCCTAAAGGTACAAACAATGAGTTTTTTAGAATGTAGGAAAGATTTTCCCTTGTACTGATGAAGAATTAGCATCTTCTCCTGACCACCCAGCTGATATGATTGATGGCTTTTGGTGTCTTTTTATTTGACAAATGAATTTCAAGGGCATGGGGGTGTGTTGAATAAGCTGAAAATCAAAAAGCAAAACCCTGGGCCCAAGAGTTCCACATGCAGTAAATCTTCAAGTTTAATTACTATTATAGTTAAAATAAGAGGAAATATAATGAGGTTTGTAAAGCATCGTTCCCTTGATGGTAGTAAAGGGAAGGGTGGCTTTTCTTTTGGTGTCAGTCAGGAAGAAAAGACTGGCATCTAGATTTTTTTTATGAAGAGTACATGGGAATATAATATGAATACTACTCCCACCTCTCGTATGTTTTTTTTTAAATTATTAATGGTTCCATGATGTTGTATCTTATTCTAGGCTCTTTTAGCACCTGAACTCAACTTAGAAGACATGACAGCCTATAGGACTTTGGATGGTTCAAGTCAACATGCATTTATTGAATGCTTGCTATATACAATGCCTTCCACTCATTTCAATTTGTGATGAGTGTTCCTCTAGTTTCTTTCAAAGTTCATCTTAAATGCTGCCTCCTTAATGTTATTGTTCAGTCATTTCAGTCATATCTGACTCTTTGTGACCCCAGTTGGGGTTTTCTTGGCAAAAATACTGGAGTGGTTTGCCATTTCCTTCCTCAGTTCATTTTATAGATCAGGAAAATGAGGCAAACAGGGTCACACAGCTAGTAAGTGTCTGAGGCTGGATTTGAACTCAGACAGATGAGTTTTTCTGACTGCAGGCCTGGTACTCTGCCACTGTGCCATCAGCTCATTTTCAGGGCCTCCTCTTCTCCCTAAAAAACTATATTGCATTTATTTTGTGTATTTTAATTTGTGCACTATTATTTCTCTGGTAGGAGATAAGGGTGGGGATTGTTACATTTGTCTTTGTGTCTCCTGTATCCAGCACAGTCCGTGACTCATAGAAGGTAAATGCAGGTTGATGGATCAATTGATTGCTTAATTGATGCCTCATTGCTGTATGTGGGTGACCTTAGATTCTTAAAAGCTATGACAATGGAACATGAATGCTGGCAGTTTCTTGTAATGTAGAAAGGTATTGAATGTAGACCTGACAATGATCTAAGGACCAGCCTTGCAAAGTTATGAGAATTTCACCAGTAGAAGGCTGGCCATTATGATAATTTCCAAGTCAATATGGTACAGAGAATGTTGACTCTAAAGTCAGTGAACCTGGGTTCAAATCCCAGTTCTGATGTTTATGACCTGTTTGACATTAAACAAATTACTCCAACTTTCTCAGTTTCTTCATCTATAAAATGAGGATTGGAAAAGGTGTCTTATGAGGTCTTTCCTGTTCTGGATCTATGATTTTTTTTCACAGCAACTTGAGAAGATAGACTCTTAAGGCATGGAGAGGTTGTGAGAGACAGCAATAGAGGAAGTGCCCCGACATTGAAAGCACAGGTATTCAAGTATTGAAATCTAAGTGTAGTAGCCCTGTGGCTCACCACATGAGGCCCTTGGTCTGATGAGGCAGATAAAAGGTGCCAAGTTCATAGTAATCCTGCCCTTGGGAAGGGTTGTTAAGAAACTGAATGGTTAGTGATTGTGCCCCATGTTACAGAATAGGAACTCTCTGACAATGTGCTGAAGTATTGGGATCCTGGTCCCACTCCAGGAAGGTTGCTTTCTCAGGTGGATCCCAAAGCTCTACTGTGCCCTCATGCTGTGAACAGAGGGACACAAGGGAAGGCAAAGGACAGGGTCAACCAGAGGTGGAGATGAAAGATGAGATTAGATCAGTCAGAGGCAATCTTTAACAAAATAAAAGAGTGTGCTTAGAAATAGATTCCAGTTGGACACATCTGTACTAGGGATGGAGAGGAATAAGTTCTCCATTTCTGTCTTTTTTCCTCAGTTTTCCAACCATTTTATCGAGTGCCCATGATAAAAAACAAACCAACTACACTCTCTCTCTCTCTCTCTCTCTCTCTCTCTCTCTCTCTCTCTCTCTCTCTCTCTCTCTCACACACACACACACACACACACACAACCACAGTCAGTTTCTTTCATTAGTTTTTGCCTTTCAGAGTTCCCCTTGCAGACTTGGGTTTGAGGAAGGGAATTGAAGACACGACCATTCCTGGTCAGATATGGTCCAGTGCTTCTCCATGTGTGACTCTGGGCAAGTCATGTGATTTCTCAATGCCCCATACAACTCTCTAAGACTACCAGGTACAGGGATAGAGCAGATCTGCATTCAAAGAAGATATTTCCTGAGTGGGAAGTACTTAAACCAGTTTAATCCCAGGTCTGGTTAAAAAAAAAAACAACATCTCATTGTTGTGGCTAGAGCTCCAAGTGTCTTATCAGGGTGTCACTCCCAAGATTCCATGGGGCAAAAGTCAACCCTTCTGTAAAATTATGTGGGTGTTCAGACCAGTTGGTTCTGAGTCTTTCTCTTCTCCACTTCAGCTCTTTCTTAGACAACTGCAATAGCCTCCTAATTAGTATCCTTGCTTCAAATCCCTCCCCTCTCCAACATGACCTCTACTCACCTACCAAAGAGATTTATGTCAAGCCAATGTCTGCCCATGCAACCCCCCTGCTAAATAAAACCAGTGTTTTCCTATTGTTCAGGATCAAATATAAACCTCTCTGTTTGATACTTGGAGTCCTTCATGAACTGCCTCCTTCCTTCCTTCCCACTCTTCTCACCCTTGCTCCCTTCCATGCCCTCTACAATCCAGGTACACTGGTCTCCTTGCTTGAATGCAGCTATCTCTTGTGCCTTGAATGCTCTCACTCTCTCCTCTCCTCCATCTTCTAAATTCCTTGACTTTAAGACTCAGTTCAAATCCCACCTTTTATAGGAGATCTCTTCAGTTACTGCCCCTCACATTGCCTTCCCTCCGAGATTGCCCTCCATTTACACTGTGTATATGTTATGAGTACATGGGTGTTTACATGTCATCTTCCCTAGTGGTGTCTGTCTTCAGGGAGCTCATTGTCAAATGACAGATAAAATACCAATCTAGTAAGCTACTGTTATGATTCTGATTGTGATTATAATTATAATCCTCATGACATAGTGAGTGCATTTGAGAATGAATGAAATTCCTCATGTTGTGAGGAGAAGCTTTCCAGAGTCAAGACAGAGGAGTAGCCTTGACCAAGTGAACGCGGCACTGCCATCTCACTGAGGGGAAAAGGGAAACTGTCCATGAAATTGAATTGCCAAGGCTTCTTTGGAGCTAAATTTGACCAGTTTGCCTCCAGTAAAATGCCCACAATGGGGCCAAAGAGAAGTATTAAGAAAGGATAAAAAGTTACCAGCAAAGAGATAACAGGTGCTAAGGATGCTCTTAGAAAGGAGACAAGCTTGTGAATTATGGCAAGAATAAGCCCAGGTGCCCCTTGGTGCTTTTTAAAAACCCAAGTTTTATTGATGCCTTTTGTTTTTATACCATAGTTGTTTATCACCTTGTAATAAAGAAAAAAACCAGTTATATACAAACATTCTGCCCCTATTGTCCCTCACTTCTTTACGGAGAGGAGCATCAGATCATCTCTTTTCTGGGACAGAGATCGCTCATTACAATGAACCAGAGTCTGACTGCCTTTTAGGGGTGTTTTATTTCTGTTTTTGTGGTCATTGTGTATATTACTTTCCTGGTTCTATTTACTTCACTAGGCATTCATTCATACAGGTCTTTCCATTTTCCCTGATTTTCCTACATTAACTTTGTTGTTGAGCCATTTTAGTTATGTCCAACTCTTTGTAACCCTGTTTTTGGGGGGTTTTATTGACAAAGAAATTGGAGTGGTTTGCTATTTTCTTCTCCACTTTATTTTACAGATGAGGAAACTGAGGCAAACAACGTTAAGTGACTTGTCCAGGGTCACACAGCTAGTAAGTGTCTAAGACTGGATTTGAACTTAGGTTTTTCTGACTCCAGGCCTGGAGGTCTAGTCACTTCTCAAGCTAGCTGTCCCTTATATCAATTACTGCAAAACAATGCTCCATTACATTAATATGCCACCATTTCATAACCATTCCCCAGTGGGTGGATTTGTACCTTGTTTCCCATTTTTCACTGCCCCCCAAAATGGACTCCAGCCCTTCTGGTTGAAGAGAGAAAGGAGCTAGTTTGCAGAGCTGACATTCTCAGGCATCTGGCCACAATATTCAAGGTATGGGGTTTCATCTTCCATGCAGGCAACTTTGACTCTGAACTCTGTTAGATTTCATTTGTAATTACTTTCACTCGATGACATCCGAGCTCAGGATATTTTTATTGCCTACAGAGAGGAAGTGCCCTCAAGTTATCTAAGAGAACTCAGTCAAAGGTACATCCATAAAGGTATTGACCTTAAGACAATAATAAAGTGTGTGGTTGAGGGAGTAGGAAAGGATATTGGGTTTGTGCAGGATTCAGAGAAAGAAGCTTGTCACTGGGGATAGAGAAAGGTGGGAAACAAATTAGAAAATTGGAGCATAGCAAATGATGGCAATGTGAATACCTTCTTTTATTGTGCTTTGACTTGGAGAGTCCAGAGGTTGTTTTCCAGAATGCTTTATGTGTATATAAATATCCTGTAGAATGGTATGGCTTTTTTTTACATTAGGCAGTTTCATCGCTCCCAATGAGTGCAGGAAGAGGAGAAAGTGATTTTTATGAAATGCAGGGTCTATACTGCAATCTATAGAGCCCGGAGAGAAAGGAAGAAAGGCTGAATACAGCAATGTCTCCTGAGTAGGCTTAGACTCTCTAGCCCAAAGTGAGGGATTTAGAGAGGGTAATACAGGAAAACACTGTAGCAGAGAGCTGTCTTCATTACCAAGATCCCAGAAAAAAAGCCTGGAATTTCCAGCTTTAGTGGAAGGATACGTGGAATCCAATTCAATAAACATTTACTGAGGACATCCAAAAAGATGTACTCTGATGCCTCATTGTGGCATGGAAATGAGCCTGGGTTCTCAGAGGCCACACTAGTGGAAGACAAGTAAGTTCTGACCAGGATTTACCTTGCTGGAAAGACTTCAGGTATAATCCAAAGAAACTGCCTATTTTCTGGGAACAAAACTAGTTGTGTTCAGAGAGGCTAACTACCAATAGGTTAATCACTTGGTGATCAATTCATTGTGGCCCAAAGACAAATACAAGATTACCATCAGTCTTGAATGGTTCTCTTTCACGTCTGCAGTGATGGTAACACAATGATGGGCAAGGGTACAGAGGGTTCTCAGAATCATATGGTTTTTAGATAACTTACAAACATTTATCTCTTAGTACTCTAAACATGAGATCCTTTCCCAATGACCACCAAGAAAATATACTGCTGAAAGAACTAAATTGTTTCAATCTTGACATTTTTGCCATAAATGGAACCAGAAGACAAGAAGAAGTTATAGCTATGTGCAAAGATGACTTCCAGGTTTTCCTTGGAGAGGCCAACAAAGAAAATTCACAGAGTTAGTTTTAATATGCATCCAAAGGCCATAGGAAACATCATTACATGAAATAATTTGGTCATCTGGTATTACACTGCTCATAATAGATATCTGCAAAAAGACACCACCACAAAAATAGTTACAGCTTATGCGACAACATCTGCTGTGGAGCAGGAAGGAGTAAAGAGATTTTCTGAAGAGCTTAATTAGACTCTCCAAATTCAATAACATTTACTCCAAAATTTGTTGACTTCAGAACAAAGACATACAGGAAAAGATGGCAAAATATATGTTGTAAGTTGTAAGAAAGGTGTGGAAGTGTAAGAAAATACGTCTTTGGGTATAAGAGTAAAGCCCAAGGCTTGTAGTGTCTGCAGAAACCTCTTGCTTGTATACCCTGAATATTTTTCTCAAGAGGAGAGTTGGGGTGGAAGGGGTGGATGAAGAACATGGCGGGTACCAAATAACATTAGAAAACAAAAACAATGAAAGTTTCACAGATGGGAAATCACTAGTTACTAATATGGGATTTGTTTCCAAACCAATTCCCTGTGCAGTTAGACTCCTGACTTTCTAGAGCAAAGATCAAGATCTATTGAAATGAGAAGATGTGGTGTACAACTGAAGCAACTCCAACCTAACCTATTTAATGAATTACTGACTCAGAAAAAATGGAGAACAGAATAGATATTGACATGGCCTATGGCCATTTTACAAGGAAGTTTAGCTGATGTAAATCAATTACCTCCGCAAGGGGACTGAAACCACCTTAGCTAACCAAAACTTGATCTCAGAAAAGTGTGAAGCTAGAGTAGTAGGAGAAGGGAAAATGCATTTTTTCCCCCATGTTTATTACATGCCATGAATGGAATCAGATTCATTGAAGGAGGGAGCTAAGTTACTAAGTATTCACTGTATCCAGAAGACTGTGGTAGGTAGTAGGAGGAATGTGGGTAGTATTCAAATGCTCTAATGCAGTGGTTCTCAACATGTGCGTCACAACCCCTTTGGGGGTCGAATGACCCTTTCACAGGGGCCACAGGGGTTGCCTAAGACCATTGGAAAACACATATTTCCGATGGTCTTAGGAACCAAGACACCACACCTCTATACGTCTCCAGGTGCGTCAGCCCACATGCAGATATGCCCACATACGAGTATTAAAGGGTCACAGCATTAGGAAGATTGAGAACCACTGTTCTAATGGATCTATGTGCTCATCAATATGGGTCTTCCCATCAATAGTGCAGATATTAGTCCACTCATGCCATGTCCATTTGGTATACCAATAGAGCACACAACCTGTCCATTGGTTATCTCCCATTTGCTGCTTGACAAGTCAAGTCAGCAAGCATTTATTAAGCATCTACTGTATGGTAGGTACTGAGCTAAATACTGGAGAGGCAAAGAAAAGCAAAAGATAGTCCCTGCTCTCTGGTAGCTCACAGTCTGAGAGAGATAACATGTAGATACATATGTACAAACAAGATAGATAAAGGATAAATTGGAGACAATCTTAGGGGGAAAATCCAGGTTCTTTTCCTCTCATACATTTCTTTGATGGCATCCTTTATTCTGTATCACCTTTGCAATTGTAATGAATGCCTTGCTCACGAGTGCACCATGCACCTCTCTATAACCCTTTGGGTGATCTTCCCTTTCGGTTCTTTAGAGACTAGAGTTTTCTATGACTCACATTTTGCCACAACACCAGGAGATTATGGGTTTGGAAAAGGTGGGCCTTTGTTTCAGGGAGAAGCTTAGATCACTAAAAGAACGTTGCCATTTCCCCAAAGCAATCCTACTCTTTTTCTTATGCCCAATTCCAAGCCCAAATGAATTCACCGATCATTTGCACTGCCTGTCCAAGATATGTATATTTTATTGGACAAGCTCGATAGATTGCTCATGCAAATGCATCTCATCATCTGGGGAGCAGACAATCTTTCCACACTTGATTTTTTCTTGGGTAAATAGGCCAAAATCTTTAGAGTGATTATAGATCTCATTTAGGAGGTGCTGCAATATTCTAGGGTTCTAGAGTTGCAGCAACATCTGCTACTGATAAGGAGACTGGAGGGTCCCTTGCCATATAGTCTGTCTGCAAAAGGCAATTAAATCATCCTTGAGACTAAATAGTCACAGGGGATTAAGGCTTGATATAAACTTCATGACTGCAAAGCACAACTGCCCTATGCATGCATGGTTAATGCTACTCAGGCTGGACAGATGTACCACTGCCCTACTACCTAATATCCCCTTCTTTCTGGGAATACCTCTATGGCAAATGTAGAGGTGAGGAGGTAAGAGAGGCTGTGCCTTCCCAAAGCAATGCTGTATCTCTGCTGAATACCCTTTCTATGCTTTTGTTGTGTTGTCTGTGTCTTTTGTAAAATATTATACAGTCAAAGAGTAGGACTCATTTGGTTCCAGTCTTGAGTTGAACCAGTGGACTGACCTGACTCAGGCCTGGCCCAGAACATGGGGCTTGAGGCAATCAGTACAATGTCAGCTGCAAACAGGAACATCTGGATGAACTCACCCTCTCTAGGGAATCAATCCCCTCTTTGAGCAGGACTCTGAGCTGGCTCTGCTCCATGGCTGTGGCACAAACCTTTGTTGAGCATATGTTTCCCTGTTTCATACCTTGTTTGATATTCGTGATCACAGGGGTCGTGAATAAGGTCACCTCTTTTACCTTTCAAGGAATCTGGTATAGTTTTGTCAAATGCACGGGAAACTCCTCTTTGAATGAGAGCTTGCAAGGCAGCATTTTCCTTTGCTGAATCCAGTCCCTTTCTATAGACCACAAACAAAAGCATCTCATATTCTCTATCTCTTTCCATCAATTGTCTGATAACAACGAAGAAGGCTACTATGGGATATTGCCTGTGAAAGCTGAACTGTCGCATTCTGATACTCTCATCAACCGTACCTTTGGTACATTTGCAGATTATTCTCATAAAAATTCATATGGGTGGGAAAGTAGGCATACGGATTAGTAGTTATTATCTTCTCCGTCTCCTTTGAGGGGTAATAAGAAAAGCTGGCATTTAGATAATGCTTTGAGGTTTGTAAAGCTCTTTACAAATATTATCTTATTTGATCCTCATAATAACCCTGTGAGGTAGGGGTTATTATTCCCTTTTCACAGATGAGGAAACTGACTTCCCCAGGGTCACTTGCTAAAATACAGATATTATATTTGGGAGGGCTAGCATTTCTATCTATTTTTGTCCAATTTGAAAGAGAACTTGGAACCTAATGTGGTAGCTGAGGCCTGGGAAATTCATGATGGGAAGCCTTGAGCTGTTCAAGGCCAGCAGCAGAGAGTGGAGCGATTATTTATAACTATTTGCAGTTGTTTAGTTGGGACAGAGGCCCCAACCAAGAACCTCCCACTAATGGAGCCTCTAGGGAGAGTAGATAGGGTTGGCTTCCAAGATGGAAAATGGAAGAGGCCAAACCAAGTCTGATGTCCAGGCCCATCTTGGGAACCCAGGAGACTGGATAGAAGTAACAGGAATGGTCATTCTGACAGCAGAGATACACACAGAACCCAGGTCAGAGATAGAATGCTATAGAACCATGGGGGGCAGAAAGCCAGTTGGAGGAGTATTAAGAGAGAGTTGACTCTGATATCCTCATCACATTTCCATTTTGCAAGATTTGCTCTGGCCATAAAAACTCTGCATCTTAAAGGGTCTGCTTGGATTAGGTCCTTCTGAACATTGACACTTAAACTATTGGTTTAAGGCTTAGGCAATGGTTCTCAACCTTCCTCACGCCACAACCCTTTAATACAGTTCCTCACGTTGTGGTGACCCCCCAACCATAAAATTATTTTTGTTGCTACTTCATAACTGTAATTTTGCTACTGTTATGAATTGTAATGTAAATATCTGATATGCAGTATGTATTTTCATTGTTATAAATTGAACATAACCCACAGGTTGAGAACCACTGGCTTGGGGTAAAAATATACTTCTCTGTATATTTTGAAAGAGATAGGGAAATGGGATGATGAAGTTCCAAAGAATGAGGCTTTGGTAAGAAAGGTCCTGGGGATTTATGGGATAGTGGCACGGCTGTGGGCATCATGCCAGTGCCAAGAAGAAGACCGTAGGATCAAGATCTAAAGTGGGAAGGACATCAGAAGCCATCTATCCCAACTCTCTCATTTTACAGATGAAAAAATTGAGGACTAAAGTATCACAAAAAATCTGGGGGGAGGGATGCCACAAACAAACCAATAGTATTTCACAACAGACACTAGGGCTGACCTTGCACATGGGTATTTCTGGGGAAAAATCAAGGGACTCCAAGGAAACTTTATACATAAAATCAGTTCATATGTGCTATGGGAGACAAAGAATCAGACAGATTTTGGGGGACTGATATAGAAGTTCAAGTAGGAGAGTGATTAGATTTCCAAACAAAGGCATTTCTATACTACTTTTTCCTCTCTGTGTAGAAGGGGGATTCGTGGAGGTCAGATTCTCTCCTACTATTCTCCTTTCTTTCATTTTATGTCATGCTTTTGTACCTGTCAATAAGTTCAAGCCGCTGTACTTGCAAAGAAGTTTCCAAGCAAAGAAATCCAAAGGAAAGAAGGTTGATGCCAGTGTTAGACACACCAGTTGGACTGATTGGACCACATGCTGACTTCACTGGGGTGCTTGTGTTCTTGTTACTTTTGAAGTACACCTGGTAGGGTGGATTCCCCTTCCTTTTCCCCTATGGTCCTTTCCTACTGTTCTTCATCTCTCAGTCCTGCCCCTTGATCTTTCAAGGAAGAAAAAAGTTGGCTATTAGCTGCCTTGTTGGCAGATGCAATCTGGAACACCTGTGAGTCGACTTTGCCTAGCTGTGTGTGGGCCGGAGCTCATCCCATCTGCAGAGTATGACACCTGCTGGTTGTTCTCCTCAGAGTGGGTCAGGACAGGTGATGGATGAGGAGGAGAAGAGGAGGCTAGGAGAGTTGGGGAAAAAGAGCTTCTGAGTCTCCTTGCTCTTGGTTCCTACAGATCTGCTTCAGTTCTGGGGGCGAGAGGGCAGTTCTGACTCAAACCTGAAAATCTCACCCGCAGAACAGCGATGACAGTCAGGGCTCCATCCAATAGACCTCAGATTTCATTCATGTAGCTATTCTCTCCAATGGTACAGATTGCAGCCCATCCATGCTGGATCATAGTAATGAACATTAGCAGAGAGATGATTGATAGCAACAACTCTTGTTCACATAGGAGCTTTGCCAAAGCACTTTCTGCAAAACAAACTTAGAAATAGATTCTGCAAGCAACCTCAGCTCCATTTTACAGATGAAGAGCCAAGTTTCCCAGAGGTAAAGAGACTTGCCTGAGTTCACACGTTTTTAAAGTGTGAGAGCCAAGGCTTGAATTCAGATCTCAAAACATCAGGTCCAATACCCAATTCATCATACTAGGCTGCATTAACTGTAAGTTTGTCCCTGTTATTTTGAGCAGTGAGCAATTACTGTACAAGGATCATCAAGGATGTTTCTTTTGGAACCTGAGAGATGGAACTATACAGAATGGATTCTCCTGCACATTTCTTGATAGTAATAGTGAATGATATTTATAGATTGCTTTAAGATTCGCAGGATTATTTAATAGGATTTCTTTTGATTCTCATGTCAACTTTTGGAGGTAAATGCTAGAGGTATTAATATCAGTCCCAGTTTACAGGCAAGAAGACTGAAATAAACAGGTTATAGGCAACTACCAAACGTCTGAGATGGGATTCAAACCCAGATTATCCTGAGTCCAAGTACAGTATTTTGTCTACTATGCTATGTTATCTCTTAGAAAGGACATCTTGCAAATTTTATTTCCTTGAATTTAAAAATATAACCTCCCACCCCGGAAGTGGGGAAAAAGTATTCTACTTTTTGACTGTGACTTAAAATATCATTTTAACCATGGCATATGATGCCTCTGATCTGAGTCACTGAATAATCAAAGATTTCCACAAGGAATGTGACCTTTAAAACTGCTTTTTAAAAAATTGGAAGTGGAATAGATGATAACAATGGCTGTCTAATTTTTTTTTCCTTAAGGAAAAAATTGGTTTCTTTGAAATCAAATTTCCTGACTCCTATTTTACCCAGGAAATATTTTATTCTTCCTTTGCAAAGTCCTAACTTGTCTAAAAAGACCTTCTCTGTGAGGTCAAGGCAGAGCGGCTTTTTGCAAATTCTCTAACAGCTACTGACTGCTAAGCAAAATCGAGGGGGTTTGCTTAATGAGGGGTGAAGACAATATGGACTTGGAGCTGTGGACAGTTGCTTTTTCACAGTTGGTAGACTGTGTTGCAGGTGCATTTTCCTAATGAGGGTTAATTTGTCTCATATTTTAATCTGACAGAATCTGGCAGCATTCTGCGTTCCTCAGAGGTAACTCAAGCAATTCTTGATTGGCATTGAAAAAGAAAGGGGAGTCCGTTTTGGGGGTGTTCAGATGCTAAACTATCCAACTGGAATTCTCCAGAAAACATGACTTCTGCCTGTACCCTGGAATTTGATTCACAGGCTGAAAAGCTGCAATGGGAATAATGATGAGGAAATCAAGGTCATGAATGGGAAAATCAAAGATGCAGAGGTTTTTGAAAGGGTTCCATTTGGAATCATTCAATAGAACGTG
The DNA here is from genome assembly GCA_028646515.1 of Pseudochirops corinnae. NCBI lineage: Eukaryota > Metazoa > Chordata > Mammalia > Diprotodontia > Pseudocheiridae > Pseudochirops > Pseudochirops corinnae. The sequence continues at coordinate 31,675,418 of CM053590.1, forward strand.
GCTTGAATCAGCAAATGGATGCCATTGGCAGAGTCCTAATGAGAAATTCTCACATCTGGGGTAAATTCAGTTGAGCAGGGAGAGGGTGGAGGGTGGCTAAGGTATGACCATCCTATTGATGAATGAGGTAGATTAAAGACAGAAGTCATGGGAGTTGAGTGGGTGAGATGTTGAAAACTAGGCAAGTAGGGTGTTTGAAGAGGATAGGGTTCTTTGGAGACAAAGACTGGGAGCTTGGTATAGAACTCACTGGGAAGGAGGAAGAATGACTTGGAGGTCCTTAAATGACAGCAACAAGGATCTGGGTGAGATGAAGTAAACTTTGAAGAAGGTGAGAATGGGTGCTTAGTGATAATGGCAGAGGGAATATCTGAAAGTGGTGATGAAGAGGAAGGAGTCTGCCAACATCTCTTCTTGGCTCCATGTATTGAGGTGAGAGAAGGAGCAGTCAGGTTTGGAGAGGGTGACAAGAGATGTAGTATCAACAGAAAGAAGCTAGGTTTTAGTGATCATCAGAAGATTGAAGGAATACAAGAGGAAGAGATTTGTAATTAAGGGGTAGTATATATAAAGGTGAGGCAGTGGATAGAGTGCTGGCCCTGGAGTCAGGAGGACTTATCTTCCTGAGTTCAAACCTGGCTTCAGATACTTACTAGAAAGGACAAGTTCTTTAACCCTGTTTGCCTCAGTTTTCTTATCTGTAAAATGAGCTGGAGAAGGAAATGGTTAACCACTGTAGTATCTTTGCCAAGAAAACCCCAAATGGGGTCATGAAGAGTCAAACACAATTGAAACAACTGAACAACAATAAATTCAAAGTTGGAAGGGACATTCTCTATCCACTTTCTTCATTTTACACATGAGGAAGCTGAGGTCTATAAAGTTGAAGCGACTTATCTAAGATCATAAGTCCAGGATCTGGACTCATCCTCTGAGCTAGCAGTCTGTGCCACAAGATTCTCACAGAAATGAAGGGAGATTCTGAGTGCAGAGAAAAATGAGAGCTGGAGGATAGTAACAGAGAGGGCTACCATGAGAGGTGGTAAGAGATGGAAGTGGTGGTAGATAGTTTGGTCAGGGATGCTGCCTTTTACAGTAATCTGGTGAGGATCCCAGAATCCCAAGGGTCACTAAACTGGGTACCTTGTTCAGGGATAGGGTGAGAGCTGAGTAGCAGTTAGATGCCCTGGTGGGAAACTACAGGCCCCTCGGGGGCTCTTAGTCCAATGTCAGTGAGGGAGTTGATCAGTTCATTGTCTTGAGTTGGGAAGGACAAGAGTTCCTGTTTTGGTCTCTGATCTTAGGTATCCCTTACAACGAACTTGGCATTTGGCTTATTTGGGATCCAAATCACTCTGTATGCAATAACAATTTCCTGCTTACTCATGATGGTTAGATTCTGTCCATCCTTAGCTTAAGATGGAAAGGTTTTTGAACTTGGTCAAGGAGGGAAAATCTTGGCATGGAAACTTCTTTACCCAACACAGATTTTGATATGTTTATGACTTATTAAATATATTTTTGGGCTCGTTCAATAGTACTAGCTAGCAAGTAAATGGCAGAGACAGGATTTGAACACAGGTCTTCCTGGGCCCAAGCTCAGGATTATATTCATTATGTATAATTAATTCTAATTAATAAAGATCATTCTAAATTTTAGCAGAATCCAAGGCAAATGTGTTTGTTTGCTTGCTTTTGTTTTTTTTAAAGAACTACAAAGAATACAGTCATCATGGTGCAGTAGATGGGAAGCTTGGCCTGGAGTCAGAGAATCCCAGGCTCAAATCCAGTATCATACACTTTCTAACCACATGACTCTGGGCCAATAATTTAATTCTTTTGAGTATCAGTTTCTTCATCTGTAAAATAGGAGTAACAATGTCACCTACCTGAAAGGGCTATTGTGAGGACCAAATCAGATTAAAATAAGTAAATGTCTTGCAAGCCTTAAAGTACTATATAAATCCTAGTTATCATCATCATCATCATCATGATCATCATGATCATCGTCGTCGTTGTCATCATCATCGTCCTCATTATCATCGTGATCATGATCATCATCATCATGATCATCATGATCATTGTCATCATCGTCGTCATTGTCATTGTCATCATCGTCATCATCATCATCATCATCACTAGTATTACATCTTATGGCCAAGGAAAATTTAGACCAGGGCATTATCCTCAGTGGAGCTGATAGTGAACTTTACCTAAAAGCCCTTGTTTTCATCCTCTAAGGTGGTACATTGGTAAGAATGCTGAATTTGCAGTCAGAGGATCTGACCCTGACAAAATCAAAACTCCAAGGCTGCACAGGTAGTAGGTGACCTTAGACAAATCACTTGATTCCTTCGAGTATCAAGTTCCTTATCTCTAAGATGGGTGGTTAGACTCAGATGACACCAGCTCTCTCTTTTAGCTCTCCATCTATGACCCTATGAAAGCAGGAAGAGGAGGTCTAGATACGGGGCCAACCTTCTCCACAGGCAAAGTAGGTGGTGATGGTTTTGGCCCCATACAAGCCCTTGCTGAAAAAATGCACCTGCCCTGTTTGTTTTGGGGTGCATGAAGTACTGGCATTATAACTTTATTCATGGCTTTTAAAAGACAAAATCTTCCTGGAAGATGCGATCTCAGTTGATCAGTTGCTAATCAGATTTTGATAGGGGGAGGATAGAAGAAGCATGAAGATCTTGCATCTATTTGGGGATACTTCTAATTTTTGCTAAGTTTTTTTTTTCTTCCAAAAGGCCTCAATTTGCCTCTTCCCAATTCTCACTCATCATTGCTAGTTTTGCTCTCTGAGGCTGTTGTTGTTGCTTAGTCATTTTAGTCGTGTCCAACTCTTCATGACCCCATTTGGGGTTTTCTTGGCAAAGATATTGGAACAGTTTGCCATTACCTTCTCCAGCTCATTTTACAGATGAGGAAACCGAGGCAGACAGAGTTAAGGGATTTTCTCAGGGTCACACAGTTAGTAAGTGCCTGAGGCTTGGAAGTAGAGTCTTCATGACTCCAGGCCAGGCACTCAGTCCACTGTTCCCCACATCCAAGTGACATACATTCAAATACTAGGGAAAAAAAAAAAGCTATGATGTCTTCCTTGAATGTTCACTTCTCCAGATTAAACATTACCATTTCCTTTAGCTGATCCATATAGATCATGAAGTCAACGATTTTTCACTATCTTCATATCCCTTCTCTAGATGCTATATAGTTTATCAGTACCCTTCGTAAAATGTAGCAACCAGAACTAAACACAATATTCTATATATGGTCTGAACAAGGCAAAATATCCTTCACTGGATGCCATCCTCTTAATGAATCCCAAGATCACATTAGCTTTTCTCGCTTCTTTAGAACACTGTTAGCTGACATTGAGCTTTCAATCTACTTAAATCACCATGGCCTTTTTGAAACAAACTGCTATTTAGCCATACTTCCCCCATAGCACTTTTAAAGCTCATTTTTTGAACCCAAGAGTAAAACCTGACATTTATTTCTATTAAATTTCTTCTTATTAGTTTTGACCCACTGTTTCTGGTCTATCAAGATCCTGTTATTCAGGGTGTTAGCTATCCCTTCCTGTTTTTGATGTGATAAACATGCCATTTACATCTTTATCCAAGTCACTGATAACAATGGAAAGCACAACTGATCCAAGTTGAGCCCCCTGAAGCATTCCATTGGAGACTTGCTTCCAAATTGACATCAAACCATTAATGACTTTTCAGAGGTCCAGTTATTCCCCTAGCTTTGAATCCATTGATTAACTTACACGTCTCCATTTTTTCTCCCACAAAGACAGTATGAAACATTTTGCCAAATGCTTTGCCAAAGCCTAGGTAAGTGATATTTATAGCATTCACTTTAGCAACTGTTTTTGTTTTTTTTTAAGAAGCCGGGGTAGTCTGACCTTTTTTTGATGAGGCCATTATATTCACTGCTTCCTTTCTAAATGTTCACTAACCATCCTTTTATTTTCCAGGAAACGAAGTCAGATACATTGGCTTATAGTTTATAAATTTCATTTTCTCCCCACTGTCCCACACACTTTTTTTTTTAAATTGGCACATTTGACCTTCTCTAGTTCCTATACTGGGAATTCATATTCTGATAAAATTGTAGGTCCTTGATATAGTCACACAAGTTTATTGCGTACATAGATTTACAACCAGATTGGCACTGGCACAGGGTAATGAGTTTGGGGACCACAGCAACTTTCAAAGATGACCCCACCAAAGCTGTAGTCTGATGAACTCATGGGTCCTTGAAATATCAAAATGACACATATTCATCACTTACAATATGTTCATTGTTCTAATGTAAACACTCAGGACTTTTAGGAGAGTTTTGAAGTTTTTATAGGCTTGTATGTCAGGGGACAAGGATAGGGTCCTTGGAACCAGGAAGATTTGAGTTCAAAGGCACTTACTAATCTAAGACACTTCCTAGTTGTTTGAACCTGGACAAGTCACCTAACCTCCAGCTGCCTCAATTAAAACAAGGATGATACTAATAGAACCTATCGCTATTATCTCTCAGGGTTGTTGTGCATATCAAATGAGATATTTGTAAAGCATTTACCACAGTGCTTGGCCCATAGTAGGTGCTTCATAAATGTGTATTCCCCTTCCCTTCTGAATGGTGCAAAGCACTTTGCGTATGTTATCTCTTTTGATCTTCCCAAGAATCCTATGAGGTAAGTGAGATTACTGCTCTCATTTTATAGATAAAGAAATAGAGGTTTAAATTGGGTCACACAGCTAGCAAGTGTCTAAAGCATCATTCGAACTCAGGTCATCCTGATTCCAAGTCATCAACTCTATCAATCATGACACTTAGCTAACTTCTTTCTATAGGAAGAGCCTCCTCCTCCTCTTTTCCTCTTCCTGTTCTCCTCTTCCTCCTATTCTCCTCCTCCCTTCTTTCCTCTATCTATTCTCTATATTTTATCCTCTATCCTCTTCCTTCTTTATTATAAACTTAACAAACAGCATTTGAAATGAAATTTCAATGTAAAAGAAAAAATAGGGTGTTATCTATTAGACTTTCAGCTCCTTGATCACAAGGACTGTCTTTCACCTTTCATTGTATTCCCAATGTTTAGCAAAATGCCTGATACACAGTAGGTGATTAATAAATGCTTATTGACTGACTGATATTAAACTGTGAATTTTAGTTGGAATTTTTAAAAGCGCCTATATTAAATTTAACATGGTAGTAATAAAATTACCTGTTTTTTATATCTCTATTGTAATTTTTATTTTCTTCTGTGTGTGTTTTTTAAATGTTTGATGCTCTCCATCTTTTCTTATTTCCATACCACACTCTACCTTTTCACCCCAAAAGAAAGCTAGAAGCCCTCCCTTGTAACAAATAGGTATAGTCAAACAAAATCATTCAGAACACAGGCTACATGTGGAAAATGCAAACCTTATTCTACAGCTCTAAAACAGAAGGCATGCTTTGTAGGACTGAAGCAAAATGGGCCTCAGAAGACACCTGGTTCAACCTCCTCATTTTGCACGTACAGAAAGTGAGACTTAGTGAGTTTAAGTATCTTGCCCAAGGTTTACAGAAGTAGTAAATGTCAGAAGGGGGATTCGAATCCAGGTCCTCTGATTTTTTTTTTTTTTGCCTTTTAGAGGGGAGAAGGCAGGGCAATTGGGGTTAAGTGACTTGCCCAAGGTCACACAGCTATTAAGTGTGTCAAGTGTCTGAGGCCAGATTTGAACTCAGATCCTTCTGACTCCAGGGCCAGTGCTCTATTCACTGCACCACCTAGCCGCCCCAGGTCCTCAGATTTTTAAAGCTAATACTCTTTTCTAGTATACTTTATGTCCTTCCATCATCAGTCCTTCAAAGGCATATTTGCCTGTTATATCAAAGTTCTGATGTCTCTCAGCCTTGTTTTCCTGTACATTATTGTGCTCATCACATAGATCATTCCCCTGGTTCTACTCATTCCACATTGAATCACTTCGTACACGTTTTCCATGTTTCTCTGAATCTGTCATACTCATAATTTTTATGGTATAATAATATTTGTATATTAATACTCAACCATTATTCCATTTGATGAGTACCAATTTTGTTTCCAATTTTTTCTATTTCTAACTTTTAATAAAATGTTCTGCTGTAATATTTTTGCACATATATGTACTTTCCCTCTTTCTTTGGTCTATTTGGTCTATATTTCCTGTATATACCTGATTCAGCGACTTTTGGGGTACAGTTGTAGTAAGCTGCTTTCCAGACCGTTGGCACCAATTTACAGTTCTGTCAACAATGCATTGATATGCCTGCCCTCTCATAACCTCTGCAATAATTGTCATTTTCCAATTTTTGTCATCTGCCAATCTGATGGAAGTAAGGTGAAATCTCAGAAGAATTTTATTTGTCATTCTTCTTAGTGATTGGGAGCATTTTATATGATTTTTTATGGCCTACATCTCTTTATATTCTTTAACCACCAATTTAGTGAAGAATAGCTCTTCTTTGGAAAAGGTTTTCCTAATCCTCCTAGTGGCTAGTGTGCTCTCCCTCCTTATACATTCCCAAACAAATAATTTTGTGTTTTGGTATCTATGTGTATCTCTTCCTTATATGTTCTTATATATATAGTCTTGTATTTACAGATTGGTGTATATGTGTATTTCTTCTTTATATATCATTATGTAAATAATCCTGTATTTACGTATTGGTGTACATGCGTATCCTTGGTAGAATGTAAGACTCTTTTTTTTTTTTTTTGCTTTCTGGAGGGGGGAAGGCAGGGCAATTGGGGTTAAGTGAGTTGCCCAAGGTCACACAGTTAGTAAGTGCTAAGTGTCTGAGGCTGAATTTGAACTCAGGTCCTCCTGACTCCAGGGCTGGTCCTCTATTCACTGCGCCACCTAGCCACCCTAGAATATAAGACTCTTGAGGGCAGGTTATTGCTTCATTTTTCTTTGTCTCCCCCAAATGCCACATAGTGTCTTGCAAATAGTAGGTGCTTATCAAGTGCTCATTGAGTTAAAAATAATAATATCAACTAGCATTTACGTAGCAATTTAAAGTTTACAAAGGACTTTAGAAAAAGGATTTCATTTTCTTCTCACAACAACTCCACGATGTAGGTACTATTATTATTCCCATTTTAGAGATGAGGAGACTGAGGTTGAGAGGTTAAGCAATTTTGCCCGATGTTTTGGTGTCTGACGCTATATTTGAGTCTTTCTGGAGTCTTTCTGACTCCAGACCAGGACTCTATTCACTGTTCACTGTGTTCATTGCCTGTTGTTGAATTGGTTTACCAAAGAGTTATTACCAGTCCTCAGTGAGTGTGGACAATATGAGTACCAGCTATTTCTAAGGTTTTGCATGGGCTATTTTCTGGGGAAAACCAGATAAGATTTTCAGGACAATATCTAATTTAATTTCTAGGCAATATCAAATACTTAATCATTTTTAAGTAGACAGTACGATAATGATCAAGAGCACGTATCTTTCAACACTAATTTCTATAGGCTGGCTTTAGGCACAATTCATTGTCATTTGCGCTTTAGACTGCCCCATAAAGAATTTGGAGTTGTGGGATGGATGGGGTGGTTCCCTGGTGAATGAAGTGAATGGACAAGCCTGAGAGAAAGATGACAGCAGACGGAGAGAAAAGTTATCAGTCATAAGAAGGTTTTTTGATCTCTATGACAAAGGAAAGAGCTTCAGAAACTCCCCCACCTCAGATGTGTGAGCTAAATCTTCCCCAAGGCTGCTCTAGCTAACTTGTATAATGGGTCCTTACTGGATATTCCCGGTATTTAGAAAGTTTGGCAGTGGGAGAGGCTCATCCTTCCTGAAGATCCAACTGTTCTGAAACAATTTCTCTAGTGTTTGTGGCACAAACATGGTTGGTGTTCCCCCACCTCCATGCCAGCCCCAGCAGCAATACCTCTTGTCTTATTTCCCTGTTTACCACACTGGAGATGGAGTATGGAATTCCCAATTTTTGTTTATGTCTCACCTAGCCCATATTTATCAGACTCAATCACTACTTAGTTATGAAACATTGAGATGGACCTTTGAAATGGAAGCCAAATCTTATTAGACACTTAATCACAGTTCTCCCCAACATATAATTGCCTGTGGCTTCTGATCTCTCTTTCTCTCTGTCTCTCTTTCTCTGTCTCTCTCTCTCTGTCTCTCTCTCTGTCTCTCTCTATCTCTGTCTCTATCTCCATCTCTGTCTCTCTCTCTCTCCCTCCCTCTCTGTCTCTCTGTCTCACTCTGTCTCCCTCTCTCTCTGTCTCTCTCTCTCTTTCTGTCTCTCTCTCTCTCTCTCTTCCCCCCTCTCCCCGTCTCCCTTCCCTTATCTCTCTACACCCCTTCTCATCTTTTTCTCTCTTTTTGTTGCATCAGATGGCCATTTCATCTTTCAGAGTGTGTCCTCATCATTGCTTCTGAATGTAGGTCCTCATTTGTGTATAAGAAGTAAACTACCAGAGGGCACACACTTTCTATAATGCTTAGCCTGGCTCCTCAAGTTTCAGGTCACTCAATAAATGGCACTGGAAATCTCTGTGTGAGTGTCTATGTTGGCATGGGTTTCTGAGCTTGACTTGGTCAAGGATTCTTTCCAGTGTCGTGACTGCCTAAGGACTTGGCATCTTCAACAAGACTCCAAGTGTTTGCCTCTGAACCCCCAAATAGGTTCAGATGAGCAGGAAGGGCATGTGCAGAAAAAAATCAGAAGAGTCGGAATCTGTAGACACTGAGTGAAATTGTGTGGCCAGATTTGTTAAAGCGGGTTGGAACTGCAAACAAAGGGGTTTGTTCTAGCCAGTAATTTCCTACCATCTCTCAGTTGCTGGGTAATATGCAAGTTAGTCCTTGTCTGTATCTGACAGCTCTTGAAGAATCATAGCGCCCTTTATTTGGAGTGTTTTTCATCAAATACAAATTCTAACAAATATACTCAGGCACAAGGTCAGAAATCAATTCTATCCTCCTAAAATTACTTCCATGCTAGAGATAACTGCTTCAGGGAATCTAGTTCAATAACTCATATTTTACTCTTAGAGATTACTTGTTTCTTTTCCTAATATCTGGAACATGCTAAGGGATATTTTCACTTTTTTTTTCCCTTTCACTTCAAGCAGAGACTACAAAGGCACTTTGTGAAAGAAGACGAGATAACCCAGGATTGAAATAGGAAATCCAGTCATTTACTTCGAGCTTGGTTCAAATCTGGCCTTTGTCAGATGTGTCTCAAAGTCATTACTCGCTCCCCTTCCCCCACAAAGGACATTCTGCACGGGCAAATAAATTAGTCGCATCATCCCATTTCATACTAGATAGCATTATCTTTCCTTGAGTTCAACTCATTTTGTAGTAAAGACACCTTTCCTCCAAATGAAGAAAAACTCAAGCAGATGTCTTGAAACAGTTTTTCATGATGGGGTGGCAGTAGTTTCCACACTGTGCTTGAGGCCTCTGTCTTTTTTTTCTATGCCATAATCCATCATCTCAGGGGAGGTACCAAAGCATCCTACTCAGACAGTCTGGCAGAGGAAGGAGCCCTACTCCTCAGCACGTTTTTATCTCCTGGCTGCGCACCATTCAGATGAATTTTTGGCAGCCAAGAGTCAGAAGAGGGAGGAAAAGGCTGCTGGAAAAACACCCCTTTCCTCCTCCTTTTGGTCTCTTTTGGGCTCCTTGCCAACCACCACTCAGCTGAGCAGTCTCGGCAAAGAGCCAGGAGCCCTCTGGTAAAGAGAGAAGGGCTCTATTGTGTTGAGTGAAGAGAGAGCAGGTCGGGGCAGATGCTTAACACAGGGCCCTCCCACCTCTGCTTTCCTTTTCCTGTCCACTCTGGTAATCAACACATGATCACTCTGGACACTAGCTGAGTGTTGCTCTTACCTTCACAGGGGCCCTGGAATGGAGGAAGAGACTCTTACAAATCAGTGGACACTTACCTGCCCTCACTTGAGCCTTAAATCCAAGTAGACATTGATTATAGGGAGAGAAGAGGCAGGCCAGTTCCATTCCAGATGGAATGCTGGATCGGGAGTCAGGAGTACTTTGGTTTGACTCCGTGACCATGGGCAAGCCATCCATCCTCCCTGAAGCTCAATCTATAATTTGTGGATAATAATATTAGTTATTGCTGTTGTGGTATCCAAATGAGATCAAGCACTTGATAAATGTCAGTTGCTATGATTATATAACCTGTCAGCTTTAGGCACAATTGGTATTGTCATTCCAGTAAAATGTTTTCCTAATACATCACTGGTGTGGCGCCATGAAGAAAGCATTGGCTTTAAGGTAGAGGACGTGTATTCACATGTCAATTCTGTCATTCTTGGGGGACTGTGGACAAGTCAGTTAAATTGTCTGGGCCTCAGTTTCTTGATCTATAAAATGAGAAGGTCATGCTATAAGACTTCTGAAGCCCTTTTGAGGTTGAAATTTACGATCCTAAAATCCTAAAACAGATTTAATATTTTCTCACCATGCTTTCAATAAAAAAAGACTTTGGAAAGACCTGTTACATTTAGGAAGTGTAAAGTGAACTGTCATTTGCTATTTCTGCTTATTCTTTAGAATCACAGCATTTTGGAGCTGGAAGAGACCTTAGATGTTGTCTGGTCTTGGGTTTTACATATGAAGAAATTGAGTCTTAAAGGAGCATCCTTGAAGTTTTACTGCTAAAATAATAACATATAATTCAGGTTCCTCCTGATCTGCTGATTAAAATTACACCTCCAGATTTTCTGGTTGTGTATTTATCAAATCATTCCTTTTCAGTTTGGCAGAAACAATTTTAATTGTAATTGAGTTTTAATAGAATAAAGTGATTCAACAAGAAAATAACCAGTGATGGCCATGCGATCACTCTTGTGTAAGGGACTGGTTCGAGGTAAGGCTTAATCTGATGAATTGTGGAGTCAAGACATCTTTTAAATAAAGCTCCCTTTCCCAGAGTCACAATCTGCTTGGAAGCCCATTTATTTCCCTTACCTCATAATTTGCAGAAAGCTCAGATGTGGCTGAGTAAATAATGACAATATGATCTGTAATCAGACACCTGTCTGTCCATTACAACTGTGAGGTTCCCATGTGTCCTGCCATATATGGAGCACTGCTGGCACTGAGATGCTGAAGCACACAAAGCAGACATTTGGTGGCTCATTAACCCTTCAGTGGGAAAGGGGGAGTGCTGAAAAACCAGGGCTGTAAAGATCACATGCCCCTCTGGAACTCATGTGCATTATGCCCCTCTCCCCACTTGCTTGAGTGCTCTGTCTCTCTATCCCCATCCTCTCCCTCCCTCTTCTCCCCATCTTTCTCTTTTTCTATCTCCTTCTCTGTCTCTGTCTCTCTCCCTGCTGTCTGTTTCCCTCTCTATCTGCCTTTCCCCCCCCCTCTCTGTCTCTCTCCTCCTATTCTTTCTCCATCTCTCTCTTTCCCTTCCTCTCTCCCCTTCCCCCAGTCTCTCAGTTTGTCTCTCTCTCCCCCGTTCTCTATTTCTCTC
>CM053590.1:31687438-31740178 GCA_028646515.1 Pseudochirops corinnae
GTTCTCTATTTCTCTCTCTGTCTCTCTCTCTCCCCTTTCTGTCTCTCTGTCTCTCCCCCTTCTCTGTCTCTCTCCTATTCTTTCTCCATCTCTCTTTCCCTTCCTTTTTCTCCCCTTCCCCCAGTCTCCCAGTTTGTCTCTGTCTCTATTTGTCTCCCTCATTCCTTGTCTTTCTCTCTCTCTTTTTTTCTGTCATTCTGTCTGCCTCTGTGCCTGTCTCACAAAAATTACACTACTGCTATGAATGGGGCCATGGTGATGAACAAGGCCAGGAGTTTCTCTTGCACAGGAGTCATTGTCCTGACAGTTATTCCCTGACTAGGCCCTCCCTCCTGGTCCATCACTGCTGTGCTTGCATATCTGAGAAGAGAGATCACAGCTGTGGCTGTGCTCTTTCTTCCCATGTTGTTGGCCTCTCTCCCACAAGGGCTCCATCACACCTCTACCACCATCCTCAGCTTGGCTTTGTTGCTCTGGCTCCCTTCTGCTGGTTGTTCTCTGCCTTTGGTGCTCCATGCTCTGCTTCTTGCACACCTCCCACAGATGCTTCTTGCCATGACTTTGCCTCCTGCCAGTTGCTGTGGGTTCTTCTTATTGTTCATCATATTTTGCTTGGATTGCTCCACTCTCGGGGAGCTTGTGGTAAGCCCATGCTGATTACGTCCTTGGTCCACCAGCAACTGTGCAATGTACCTCTTGCAGGGAGGGAGCAGCTCCCACTTGGGGTTCTCAGGATACTCACTCACTTTGCTCCTTCTCATTCCCCATCTTCCTGGGTCTGGCCATGCAAACTACCCCAGGAAATATTATTCCAATATTTCCACAGGTAGGGGCACAGCAGGTAGTTCCTAGTGGCTGCTCCCATTGCCCGCACCTCATCAGTTAGAGTAGGGATAATGACAATGCAATAAGATTTGAATCCCCACTACATAAGAGAGACAAGGAATGGAGTCCTGACCTCATCCCCAAGAGAATGAGAGGTAAGGGGCAGGCTGCAATCAGCTCTAGAATCAACCCAGCTCCAAATGATCACTCTGAGAATCTTAAGAACCATCAGCTTTATTTATAGCTTTTTTTTTCTGGGTTTTGGCCATTATGAAATTTGCTCTTACAGGTAAGGCCATTGTGTTCAGTGGTTTTGACACCAGCCCTTTCTATGAGCACCTCTGCTAGGTTCAGGAAAGCAGCCATCATCTTTTATCATTTGATAACTGGCTCCCATACTTTGTATGCAAACTCCTCCTCTACTTCCCTGGGCAGAGGCTGCCTCAAAAAAAAAATGTCCCTGTAAAACAGGAGTGCTTCACTAATGATCTCATTTACATCTGGGAGAGAGGGGAAAAAAGATTTAGTTCAAAACAATATGGGGCCAAGCTATATTTCTGTTCCTCTTTTCAAGTAGCATATAAAGTAGGGCCTCCATAATACCTGCTCTCCCTGGGACCAGAGGATTCAAATCCTGGTAGACACAGTAAACATACCTTCATCTTTCAAGTCTGAGAAATCTGCTGTCAAGGTAGTGACTGTGTGGGAATGTTTTTGCTAGGTCCTAAAGATAAGCAGCCCTTCCTTATGTTTTGAAGGTAGGCTGCATTTCTCAGTACTTTAAAAAGCTCTTATTGCGTGCCCTCCCAGGCTCAAATTTGGAGAAGAAGCCCTGGGGTCCACTCTCTGGAAAAGTTTGTGTTTTGTAGAGGCTGGAGGTGGAAGGGAGGGGTTATTTTATTTGTTGTGATTCTTAAGCTTCTCCCTTCCTAACTTTCTTTCCTTCTGAAAAGGAAGCAATGCCACTGGGAAATTTTATTTCTTTTTAAGAGAGGATGACTGACTTATAGGGGAAAAAAACCCTGAGTGAAGCCAATGATTCAATAAATAAACAATTTAATTTTTAAAATTTTTCCTCATTAATATGTAACAGATAAGGGGTGTTGTGACAAGTTCTAGGATCAGAGGAAGTGCCAGTGGTAATCAAGCATCGGTAACATCTGACACCAGAGAGTTCTCTGGGGTAACTGCCAATTCTCCCTGGCTTTCAAGGAGCTGGTGGCCTCTCTCCCCTTCGCTCCTTTGTGAGATCCATTTTTTTTCTCCTTGGTCTTGGTTTTGAATATGTATTATGAAACTTGATTGTGGCTCACCCCTAGCGTACTCTGGGAAAACCCTTCACCTGCCTTCAAAGACCTAATGTGTTTCCTAATTACTCAAGCCTCTGCTAGTAGATTTGTAATTAGAATAAATGTTTAATTGAAGTCATAAATATTCTAAACCTCAAGGAGGGATGAGAGTCAGCAACAACTTTCATTCACCCATTTTCGCAACCACAAGCTTTCATCTCCCAAACCAAACAACCTCATCCCAGCCAACCCTTCAAGGACAGATTGGGATTAGTATACGTGGAGAATGGGAAACCCACTTGACTCCTCACTGTAGAAGACCTAGCATCTGTACAGGCTAGCAAACACTTTGCTTTTTCATAGGAACCTGGTTTGCAGTAGCCTCCCTTTGAGCCGTTGGGTAATGAATGCTCCCTATCTCTCTTCGTACTTGTCCCAGGCCTGGCTCTGTCCCATGGTGATGGATTCTCATTCTTTTCCCTTCCACGGTTCCCAGTTACTGCCTCTTGCTCACTCATCCTCCTGTATTCACTGCTTGCACTTTGATCTGGTTCATGCTCAAAACATTACATGACCTTATTATTAAAGCCTTAGCACTGGTAAGGGGTGGGAGGCATAGGCAGGCCAGCTTTGCCCTCATTGCCATCTGCTCTCTATTCACCTTCAAAAGTCTCCGTCTTCTTTTAATATCTCGTGTTCCTTCCCACTTGTGGCCAACTCTGGCCATAGGCCAAGAAAGGAAAATTGATATCGGCATCTCAGAAACACCGGTAGGACCATATAACAACAACAAACATTTATATTGTATGTTTGTATTGCTGTAACCCATGGTACAGCTCCCCACACTCCGGGCTTGCTCAGATCCAGTACACATGTTGGGCGTATCCTAAAAGACCATTCTCTTTTTGACTCATATTACCTCTATCTAGTTTCCTCTGGGAAAATCTCCAAATATACACGTGTCCGGTTCTCCATAGATGTAGGCTAATGTATCCCTTAGGTCCCACATAAGTAACAATACACTACTGGAGATAGCCTTTGTTCAGCCTTACAGGAAATTCATAAAAGAGAATTCACAGGGGTCCATAAAAGCAGAAAACAAGTAACAAACTTACAAAAGCCAATAAGTGATCAATATAATTCTCATTATTATCTGTTGAATTCTACTTCCCACTCAAATCCTTCTCACACAGTCTGCTTGCCCTAGGCTCATAGTACTATCCTGTGGCTTACACTCTCCTTGGAAGGGACTAAATTTGGGGTTGCCAGTGGGACGACCACCTGGCATTCTCATGAGTCCTTTTGTTACCTCTAGAAACTCATATATTACAACTATTACTACTCTGACAACTTGAATTTCCCTGAAAGGAAAATGCACTTGAGACTGCCAGACAGATAATAATAGCCTAATGTTTTATTTAGTTCCACTTTCACCCCACAGAGAGCCTCAGAAGGCTTATACTTCCTGGGGTAGGGGAACATATTTTGTTTTGTTTTTTGTTTTTTTTTTCTTTTGGAGGGGGGAAAGCAGGGCAACCATGGTTAAGTGACTTGCCTAAGGTCACACAGCTAGTAAGTGTTAAGTGTCTGAGGCCAGATTTGAACTCAGGTTCTCCTGCCTCCAGGGCTGGTGCTCTGGGCAACATACTTTGGACTGCCCAACAGCTTTCCCATTACACCCAGATAGTCTAAATTCTTAAAATTCCCCAATAGACCTATGATTTCATTGATTTGGAGGTTTTCTCTGACGATACAGATCCCAGTTCAGTCTGAATAACTCATTCTCATAATAGTGGCATACAAAGTCCAGGTTCTTGTCCCTTGCAGAGCCTGGGTATAGCCTTTCTCCACTTATTCCAGTATCAAAGTCCATGTGGTCATCTTTCCTCACCAAAATTATGCTGCTTGGGAAATTTCTTTGGTAGACAATCAAATCCTTGAGTTTTTGAACTTGGGGTTCAAAAGGATGGGACCCCCCAAAATTTTCTTTTCCAGAAGAGAAGGCTATTTGGGGATCATGCTACTTAGGACACGCCCCCTTTAACTAAGAGCTGAGAGTCAGGAGCAGTTTCTAGGAACTGCCCTTTCAGGTCACTTGGGTAAACAGACATATGCCTTTGCTAAGCCCTTTTGGGTGCTCTGGCAGCTCTATCACTGTTGCTCAGGTTGAGGAAGTCTTCTTTGGCCTCTGAACACAAAAAAGTGTTAGGAACTTGGGGGGGAGACAAGAAACTTCCCTCTTTAGCCAACACCATGTCCAGCACATGCAGTATGCTGTGTGTTTCTGCTTCTAGGTAGCTATTAGTGGCTTTCATGCTAGACCTGTCATCCAACCACTGTGATCACAAGACCTTTCCAGAAAGAAGATGGAAAAGGAAAAAAGTACAAATGCTCAGTTAAGACTGAGTGTCATAGACCATCCAAAAATTTGAGACAACAGATTCATCTTAAGAGCCACCTCCATCAGTGAGGCTCATTTTCCAGGAGGTACCAAGGGCCAGCTCCAAACCAATCAACCCATCTTGGGGACCAGCCTCTAGCAAGCAGCAGGGGACATATTCATTGTCTCTATAGACATATTTAATTTTAAATCTCAAACAAACAGACCAGACTGGAAACTAATCAAGCTAATCAGAGAACTCTCTTGATCAGTTCCCTACATTCACAAACATTTTCTTCAGAATCACCTGTTTTATTCTCCTGAGTTATTCTCCATTTCATAAATAACATGAATAATTGCTGCCATTTATTCAGAGCGTCCTAAAAGTCTTTGGCTTTAGTAGATTAAAACTGTATCAAGGTATTTTGGGACACTGTATTAGCAAGCACCCTAGCACACAGGGTGGGGTGCTAGCATAGGTTCTTTGATCTGCTTTTCTAAAGGAAAGACAACCTTAAAAGGGTCAACAATGTTGTTTTAATTACAGATAAGTAGGAAGAAGTGAGTATCCAAGAAAGAATCCAATAGACAGGTTTCAAATGTCTAAACAGAATAATATAACCACCTACATAAAACACCAGACCCAGAGAGCACCAACATCTGAGTAGTCAGGAGGCTCTTAACAAATGGCTAATCAGAGTCCCAGCCAGGGAATCAAAAGACGCTCCTCATGAGCAAGCCCCCAAAGTAAAATGCCAACCTCCCAGTATATATAGTTTTCAACCAATAGGCTCAGAGCCAGAAGGCACCACAACCTGTGACTCAGGGCCTAATGAGCTTAGTACCTACCACAAGGTGTGAAAGCCTTCCTATAAGCAAGCCTCCCTGTAAGAAAGTTCCTCCTTAGGAAAGTTCCTCCCCTAATGGGCTCTATGTGACTCAGGACGTATCACAACTGTGAAAGCAACAAGACATCTGTGATTGGAATACCTGTGTACCTTTAGCCATGGGAACACAGCTCCTACTCCAAGGGAAAAGGGGACACATGTGGTCACATAGACCTATTAAAGGACAGGGAAGATTGTCCTATTCCATTAACATCACAGATACTCTGTATAGTGCTTTAAGATTTGTAAAGCAAGGGATGGCTAGGTGGCACAGTGAATAGAGCACCAGCCCTGGAGTCAGGAGGACCTGAGTTCAAATCCAGCCTTAGACACTTAACACATACTAGCTGTGTGATCTTGGACAAGTCACTTAACCCCAATTGCCCTGCCTTTCCCCTCAAACCCCCACCCAAAACAAAAACAAGATGTATAAAGCGCTTTGTGTACATTATTTATGTGAAACTCAACCACAACCCTATGAGATAAATACTATAGGTAAAAGTATTATATTTCCAATTTTACAAATGAGGAAACAGACTCAGAGACTTGTCCATGGTCAAATAGTAAGTGTTAGAGGTGAGGTTCTAAATCCAAAGACAGCGCTCTCTATGCTGTAACACAGGTAATAAGTAAGTGACATCAGACTCAGATCCTCTCACTCTGAGGCCAGACTTTTTCCACTACATGAAGCTTGGCATGATGGGAAGAGCTCTGGTCTTGGAATCAGGAGATTCCCAGGTTCAAATTTCAACTCTAATATTTTGCTAATGTGACCCTGGGCAAATCGTTAAACCTTTCCGTGTCCTGGTTTCTCCATATTTATGATGGGACTAATAATATTCAAATGAGATAATATTTACAAAGGGTTTTGCAAACATTAGAGCACGAAATATATATTAGTTTTTATCCTTATGTACTTCACAGGGTTGTTGGGAGGAAAGAATTTTATCAACTGTAAAATGGCAATATGAATGAGATGTTATTGCTTCATTATCCTTCCTCTGCACAGGAAATATTGACTTCATTCAACAAGTTAAACACACACATATGTGTACACATGTATATACTCATTTCCATGTTATGATCACTTACCAAAGTGGGGAGAAAGATCAATAAAAAAGAAAGGATAGGAAGGAAGGATAGAGAAGAAAATGAAAGGGAAGAAGAAATGAAGGAAAATTAGAAATAAAGCAACAGAGAGAGAATGAGAGTCAGAGAGTGGGGGAAGAAGAGAGAAATAGAGGAAGAGGAGGAAGAGGAAGAGGAGAAGGACCCAAGATGTGTGTCTTGTTCCTAGAAATGATTCTTCTGTTCACAAAGGCATGAAAGAGTTCCCCCACCCCATCTTATGGTAGGTTTCCTCTTATTGGAACAATT
Organism: Pseudochirops corinnae; assembly: GCA_028646515.1. Classification (NCBI taxonomy): domain Eukaryota; kingdom Metazoa; phylum Chordata; class Mammalia; order Diprotodontia; family Pseudocheiridae; genus Pseudochirops; species Pseudochirops corinnae. Next base: position 31,694,197 of record CM053590.1, read on the forward strand.
GACACAAAGCTGGACAGGCTCTTACAAGGTATGCTAGACACTTAATGCACTTCACAATCTAGATGTAATTTACTTTTGCACTCTTATTTATTATGCATTGTTCCATACATTGTGGCTCAGTCAAGCCGACTTTGTTACTTTTCCTCATCCACAATACTCTATTTTCTCTTTCAATACTTTTGCCCTGGCAGTTCCCTTCGCCAAGAATGCACTCTCCCCTCAACTGTATCCTTGAATACTTGGTTTCTTACAAGATTCATTTCAGTCACTACTTTCTACATGGAACCTCTTTTGAACCATCTGGCTGTTAGTACCTTGTCTCCCAAATCATGATTTTTTTTTTGAGACTGGGTGTCCCTATCTTACTCAGACTAGAAATCCAGACTACTCTTGAGCCTGCCCCCACTGCTAATTGGCAAGGAAGCTTTGACCTGCTCTGTTTCCAACTTGAGCCAGTTTACTCCTTTCAGTCTGCCTGGTGGATGGATGGGGCAGGAGAAGAATGAAGGGCACCGTGTTGGTGCTCAGCAATGCAGACATCCAGTGGATTGGTTGATCAATTATCTTTATCCCTGCACTAGCTCAGGACTTCTGAGTGAATCACTAGTTTTAGCTTCACCCAGCAGCAGACATTATAGGCTTGCATCAGCACACTTGATTATTTTGTGTCTCTTCTGTGTATATTTATGTCTTGGATAGCTCTCCCTGATAGACCATAAGCTTCTTGAGGGTAGGAACTGTTGTTTTTAAAAAATCTTTGTATTCCCAGCACCTGGGACAGTGCTTGGCATTTAGTGGGTGTTAAATGAAGGCTTGTTGACTGGTTACTATTGGAGCAAAGATTCATGTCCATCTACGGTTTAAAGTAGACAGGCTCTGGGGTCCTCTTCCAAATCTGAAATTCTGTGTTACCATTAGCCCTATGTAAATAAGAAGCAATCCTGAAATTTCATTCCCTTAGAAACTTTACTTCTAAAGGGAAGACAAGGGCAGATCATCAGAATGAAGGTTATTCCTGGGCTGTAAAGATGGTACCCAGAACACTGTCAGTCCAGGGGTTGGAAAAACCTTACTCTTGTGTTAAAGAATGGAATCTTCAGCATGGATGGATTCCTTAGGGTACTGCAGAAAATACAGAAATGAAGTAATCTCATTTTAAGCTCTCTTTTTAATGCCTCGATTGAGCCTACTAGGAAGAAACATAAAAGACAAGCCTATCTGTCTGATGGGCTAGTCTTTAAGAGCATCACGATTTTAATTTTTTTGCCCCTCAAAGGCCTCATCAGGGAAGATGCAGATGGCAGATAAGCCACGGTACAGGGAGAGCTGATTTTGAGAAATAAATAAGTTTTGTTATAAATCCTCATTCAATCACCGCCATCCATTTTGGACAAGCAATTTTACAACTGAATTCTCAGCATAAGAAGCCATGTATTCCACCTGGCAATACAAAATCCGGATTTGGATGGGGTGGGGGAACTCTGCCGTGCCTTTATGAACAGAAGAATTATTTCTAGGATCAAGACACACATCTTGGGTCTTGTAGCATGATCCTCTGTCAGTTTTAAAGGAAAAGCAATCCAAATCGTATTTGGAATGAATTATCTTTCAGGCCTATGCTCTACAGTGTAATACTGTAATGCCATATAATGCTCAGCGGTTTGATGTGCTATATTCAATGACATGTATGACCATTTTGTGGCTTTCCCTCATTGAATGCACTGAGTGCAACCAAAAGCATAAATCTGCCAGCTGACAAAACATAAAATTTACATGCGAGATCTAATCTCTCCTGTCCTGACTCACAGAACAGGGTCACCAGTGGGTAGTAAATTAAGATTCAGCATAAAAGTTTTACCTGCAGGTGCTAAATTACTAGACCATGTCAGAATCATAGGACTGTCTTCTGTGAATAACTACAGTGTTGGTAATTGGCTCCTCTGCTGATACAAACCTCCAGGACTGGTTAATATTTGGATAAGGAAAGGTGCCCTTTGGCTCGCAAAGAACGTGTGGGTTTCTTTCACCCTTTGTTAGGTACCATCATTTTCAATTCTTGTTGTTGTTGTTGAGCTGTTTCAGTCATGTCTGACCCTCTGTGATACCATATGGGGTTTTCTTGGCAAGGATATCATTGCCTCGAGCTCATTTTATAGGTGAGGAAACAGAAATAAACAAGGTTAAGTGACTTGCCCAGGGTCACACAGCTAGGAGGTGTTTCAAGTCAGATTTGAATTCAAGAAGATGAATCTTCCTGACTACAGGCCTGACACTCTGTCCACTATGGCACCTTTGCAAGATCATAACCTTTCTTTTTTAAAAAAATTAAATTTTATGTTTATTTTTAGCTTACATCATTCATTTCCACAAGATTTTGAGTTACAATTTTTCTCCCTGTCTTTCCCCTACCCAACACCCCAAAACAGTGATCCCACTGTATACTCCTTCCCCCAATCTGCTCTCTCCTATATCCTCCTCCATCCCTTCTCCAACTTTCCGGTAGGGTAAGTTGGATCTCCTTACCCCAGTGCCTGTATATCTTATTTCCCAGTTGTATGTAAAAAAATTTTTTTAAACATTTGATTTTACAATTTTGAATTCCAGATTCTTTCCCTTCCTCCATCATCAACCATTCTTACTGGGAAGATAGGCAATTCAATATACGTTGTGATGTGTAGTTACTCAAAACATTTCCATGGTGGATATATTGTGAAAGACTGACTATACTTCCCTCCATCCTATCCCACCCCCGGACTTGTTCTATTCTCTACTTCGACCCTGTCCCTTTTCAAAAGTGTGTGCTTCTAACTACCCTCCCCCCAACCTGCCCTCCCCTCCACCATCCCCCCTCTCATCACCTTCCCCCCTACTCTCCTATAGGGCAAGATACTCAATTTAGAGTGTATGTTAATCCCACCCTAAGCCAAATTCAATGAGAGTAAGGTTCACCCATTCTCTTTTGCCTTCCTGTTCTTCCCCTCCATTGTAACAGTTATCCCTTGCCTCTTCTATATAAGCTAATTTACCCTATTTTGTCTCTCCCCCATCTCCTCTTACTATATTCCTCTCTCACCTCTTAATTCCACTTTTAAATATCATCCCTTTCTATTCAATTGATCCTGTGCTCTCTGTCTATGTATACCTATACACATATATATACACAGTCACATAAGTACTCATACACACATATACCCTCCTATATAGACATATATATGTATGTATACATATATACATATTTACACGTTTACATATGCACATTTATATTCCCTTCAGCTATCCTCATACTGAGAAAAGTTTCATAAGTTACAATTATCATTTTTCCATGTAGGCATGTAAATAGTTCAACTTTGATAAGTTCCTTATGATTTCTTTCCCCTATTTACCTTCTCATGCTTCTCTTGCTTCTTGTATTTGAGTGTCGATTACTTGACTTTTGAGCTCTGTGGAACTCTGCTTCCAGAGGGGAGAGCTTTGTCCCAAGTTGCTGGGGTTTTAGCAGCTTCCAGAGCTATTAGGAGGTCACCATCTCCACAGCCCCCACCAGCTTTGGCTCACTGGTCACACACCTCAGGACCACCACCCAAGACCGCGATCTAGATCCAGGCAGGTTAAAGCAAGAGTGACTACCCTCTGAATGTTTGCTTGGCCCCACTATGATCTGCAGGTCAGGAGCTCTGAAGCAGCCATATGGAGGCAGCCGCAGGGCTGCCACACTTCTGCCACTTCTAGCTCTGGGGTCAGGAGACGGCCCTGCTCTTCCATTCCCCCGTTCCAACATTGACCTCTCACTTTTTCTTTGGCATTTATGGGTTGATAATTCTCGAAACCACTGCTGCTGCTGGTGATCCACTCTCCCAAAGTCTGCTGCAGCCACTGGGTGGGTCCGCTTTGGGGCTAAAACCACAGGCTCACATGGGGCTGGGCTCGGCTCCCAGTGTGCTGCTGGACCCTTCCTTTCCGTCTGCTGGGCTGCCTTCAGCAGGTGATTTGTTTCTGTCACTTTGTGATTCTGTAGCTCTAAAATTTGTTTAGAGTCATATTTTATAGGTATTTAAGGTGGTTATGGGAGGAGCCACAGAGTTTTCCTGCTTCTATGCTGCCATCTTGGCTCTGTCCCAGACCCTCTGGTCCTAAACTTTCAAGGCCTTAGGTAGAAATAGTAAAAAGCCCAGGGAATATCAGAAACAACACGGCAGAGTGGAGTGTATGTGGGATTCAGAATCCAAACATCTGGGTTCAGACTCCAGCTCGGCAATGTTAGGCAAAGGGCTTAACTGTTCTGTGCCTCATTTTCTCCATCTGTAAAATAAGTGGATCAGATGATCTCTGAGGTCCCATTTAGCTCTAGATTGCTTATTTGAATGGTAATATAAATGAGAATGATTTTCTCTGGTCATGCTTTATATAATGATGATAAGTAATCAGTTTACCAATAAATGACTCAGGATTCAGTATGGCATGAGACCTTAGAAGTCATTCAGTCCAATGTCTCCATTTTATAGGTGTGGTAACTGAGTCCCACAGAACCGCAGATTTGGAGTTAGGGGGGACTAAAGAGGACATCAAGTCTGACATCCTTACTTTACTGATAGGGAAACTGAGACACAGAGAACATAAATGAGTCACATAGGCAGCAAGCACCTGATATAGAATTCGAACCCATGTCTTCCGGTTTCTAAGTGAAGCACTCTCTTGACCATACCATACTGCCCCTCAGAAGAGAGAGGAGAAGCTGCCTAGAACACATAGAACAATGCCGTTGTCTAGGTGCTGTCCATGGTCCTGGGGAGGTGGCTCTCAACTGTTTGATCTTTCACTTCTCACTACTGCCTCCCAGGCTCATGTGGGGATATTTGATAACCATGACAGGTCATTCCTATAGCTTTGCTCCTTCCCTTTTCAGTCTCTCCACACCTCCTTCTGCTTAGCCCCAGCAATGGAGCAGAAGCAAACTAGGTGGCAGCTAGGAGTGCAATAGAGGGTCAAGCCTTCATTCGGGAATGCCCGAGGGCAAATCTGACTTCTATGTGACCTTGGGCAAGTCACTTTCCTTCTATTTGTCTTAGTTTTCTTATCTGTAAAATGGCAATTAATAATAGCACCTACCTCCCAAGGTTGTGAGGATCAAATGAGACAATAATTATAAAGTGCTTAGCATAGCTCCTGGCACATAGTAGGTACCATGTAAATGTTAGCTATTATTATTATTATTATTATTATTCATATCATCATCACCATCATCATCACCATCATCATCATCATCATCGTCTTGGTATCTCACATTAGCCCTCCTGTCCCCAGCAAAGAAGGAGTGGGAGGCAGGAAGACAACACCATAGCTTTTTTTTTGCATTATAATTGGAGACCCCTGTAGAACCTTCTGTGATTTTCATCCTTATGACTGAATGGAAGAAGAGGACACCAGGAACCCCATTCCTGCATCTGGCTTGAATCATATGTATTTCTGTATACATGTATGTATATGTATATATATAAAAGTGTGTATATATGTGTGTGTGAATATATATATATATATATAATATATGTGTGTATGTGTATATATATATTATATATATATATACATGTATGTATGTATCATTTCAACCCTAGCAACCCTTTAACATGTAGGATGTTATTATACCCTATTCACTGTACTGGAGGTGTCAAAGTCAAGGACTCTGTTTTCAGTGACTTGCAAAACTCCTGAGTGCACCAGGACCAGATTGAAATGTCATTAGGAGATGTTTAACAACATAATTAAAATACAATACAACACAGATAGTGCTCATTTGTGGTTTTCTAAGTCAGTATGTTGACAGCATGGATCTGTTTGTGTTTGACTCCACTGCACTACACCTTGCTGCCTCAAATACAGGTTGTTGAAAAACCAGGTTGTCCTGGACAAATTGGAATATTTGACCTATTTTGGAGTACCTTGCTATGCACACACAAGCGTCCTACATTTAGCTACATATTCCTGTGTCCCATATTGAATGAGTAAATAGCTGATCATGAGAAAAAGGAAGTCAGAGAAAGGCTCTTTTCAAAGAAAATCTACCTATATCATAGATTATAAAGGCAGGGAGACTTTAGTTTCCTATGTGATGGATGCCTGACACACCAGTATCCCTCACTAGGAGTTCTCATCTGGCCATCCATAATGGGCATTCGGTACTTGTCTTGTTGCTAGGGTCCATATTTCTGACTCTTTCATGATCATTTAAAGCCACCTGGCCATTACCCTTCAGACTTGTCTACTGCCTAAAGTGGGCACCATGATCAACCAACCCTCTGAGTGTCAGAATATTTGTTGATGATTTTTCCTGCTTAATTTCTAATTGAGTTGTGGGTTTTTCCTTTTGTGATTGTGTTGGAATCTTAATGGCAAGATGGACTGTTTCCTGCTGAGCCCCAACTGTGCGAAAGCCAAGCAGGTGGCATGCCTGCTGGAAACCAGAAAGCTTGGGAGGAGAATGGATTAGATGCTATGCCTTCATTGTAATGCTTTTTTCTCCTTCAGACCTGCTTAGGAAACTAAGCAACCAACCAAAAATGAAATGACCCTTCCCATGCCAGGAAACGTCTTATTACCCATTATTTTAAAGGCCTATTGGTATTAAATAAATTGCTATCAGAAATTTTTTAAAATTAAGTTTTCTTTTACTTTAGAAAGATAGCATAGTATAGTGTAAAGAAAACAACCTTCGGATCCAGGAAGGCCTGTAGTCAAGCCCTGCCTCTCATTCACATGGAACGCATGACCCTAGACAAGTCACTTGACTTTTCACCTCCCTAAGAGAATGCGACAACCTGAATTGTTGAAGGAAAGGAAATTCCTGACACCAGTGAAATCATAGTTTGAATCCCTCCCTTATTTTTAAAAACAGGATGAGACCTTAGGAAACATCTAGTCCAATACTTTAATTTTACAGTGGCAACCAGAACTTTGTGAGGAAGGGGAGGGAATAAATATTTGCAGAATTCCTGGTATGTGCCAGTCACTGTGCTAAGTGATTTACAAATACTACTCATTTGAGCTTCGTAACCACTCTGTGAAGTAGGTTATATTATTATCCCCATTTGGAAACTGAGGTAAACAGAAGGTAAATGACCTGGCCAGGGTCACATCCCTAGTAATAGCCTGAGACTGGATTTGAATTCAGATCTTCCTCATTTCAGCACTCTACCACAGTGTCGCCAATCTCCATCATGTATATGTGTGTATACACACATAAATATTCATATACATATATACACATATATGTGTATACATACATACACACACACACACACACACACACACACATATATATATATGGAGAGAGAGAGAGAGGAAGAGAGGAGAGAGAGAGAAAGAGAGAGAGAGAGAAGGAGAGAGAGAGAAGGAGAGACAGAGAGAGGGGCGAGGGAGAGAGAGAGGAGAGAGGGAAGGAGAGAGAAAGAGAGAGAGAGAGAAGGAGAGAGAGAAAGAGAAGGAGAGAGAGGGAGAGAGAAAGAGAGAGAGAGAGAGAGGGAGAGGGAAAGGGAGAGGGAGAGGGAAAGAGAAAAAGAAAGAGAGAGAGAGAGAGAGAGAGAGAGAGAGAGAGAGTTTAACTGGTCCTCTTCCCCATGTCAGCTACACTTTGTCCATCATCTTCGTCCCCCTCTCACCTAACACTTGGACTCTGCCCCTGGAGCCACCCTGGGCTCTGATATGTGAACTTTCACTTTGTCTTGTCTAGAAGAAGCCCCCATATCACTTCAGGACACTGATGGCCCCCATCACTCCATCCTCTCTTCTAGCTCACCTTTATGTATTCTCTTGTCCCATCATGATGCAGGCTCCTTGTGGGCAGGGGCTGCATTGATGTCTTGTATCTGCACTTCCAGCACCTCAGACAGCAGCTAGCACCTACTTCCAGGTACTGTGGCACCTAATAAATACTTTTCTTTCACTGAGTTACTTCCATTTCTCCTAATTTGCCCTGAAAAGGGAAGAGAAGGGAACAATGATTTATATAGTGTCTACTATATGCCAGACATTGTGCTAAATGCTTTAAAAATAATCTCATTTGATCCTTAAAACAACCCTGGGAGGCAGGTAAGTTATTATCCCTCCTTTTATAGTTGAGGAAACTAAGGCAAACACCATTGTTGTTGTTGTTGGTGGTGGTGGTGGTGGTGGTGATGGTCCTTCCTTCTTGAAGAGGACCATGATATCAGGGAGGTGATGCCACGACATGCAAGTGAATTGGATTTAAGTGAGGGAGGGCTGTGCAAAGTCACCAGCCTCACTGTCTCCTCTGGAGCCATCTGGGTCCAGTGGCCAAATATAGATCAAGATGAGTGGAGATGGATGCAGTGGAAGACCTTGGTCTTTTTAAGCGAAGGTCTTTAACAGGTTCCAGTTTGTCTGACACAATGCCCATTCAGTGACTAAGTCTAGGTAAGAAATGAGATAGAGAATGGCCTCTTTTACCTACTCAAAAAAAAAGTCTATGGGGTGTGTGTGTGTGTGTGTGTGTGTGTGTGTGTGTGTGTATGTGTGTGAAGATCCTAAGGGTTTCTGGCCCAAATAGAAACAATTACTATTTACATTCACTCTGAGCCAATCAGGGCCCAAACAATTACCAAGTGGGGCTTGGACCGGCACCTATTGTTGGCCAATCAATGAGAGCCAGAGTAACTTGGGTTTAAGGAATGGACCTTAAGAAAAAAATCTAGCTTGTAAACCTCAAGATATTTTGTGAGATTTCAGTGATCAAAATATACATTCTTTTGGGTAGGGTACCCAGAGTAAGGGTATGATACCCTCCGGACAGAGGGAAGGAAGGAAGGAAAGAAAGAAAGAAAGAAAGAAAGAAAGAAAGAAAGAAAGAAAGAAAGAAAGAAAGAAAGAAGGAAAGAAAGAAAGAAGGAAGAAAGAATGGAAGGAAGGAAAGAAGGATAGAAGGATGGAAGGAAGGAAGGAAGGAAGGAAGGAAGTTGTGTTGCCCAACTGACCAGGTCCATTTGAATCCCCAGCGGGGAAGCTCCTACTCACAGAGGTTGTCTGTCCTTTGCTCTCAAAGAGGCTCATGACATCAGGGAAGTGATGCCACGACATGCTGGTGAATTGGATTTAAGTGAGGGAGGGCTGCGCAAAGTCACCAACTTCACTTTTGCTTTGGAGCCATCTGGATGGTGACTAGATATAGATCAGGATGAGTGGAGATGGATGCAGTGGGAGACCTTGGCCTTTTTAAGTGAAGGCTTTAACAGGTGTTTTTACAGTTGTGAAAACAGAGACAAACATCAATAGCTGGTATATGTCTGACGCTGGATTTGAACTCAAGTCTTCCTGACTCCAGGTCCAGCACTGAGCCACTTCTCTGCCTAAGAAAAAGAAACACACCTCTACTCTTCCACTGTGATTTGACCTCAGTTTTATTGTCCTTTTTATTTAATTGTTATAGTCATTCCGTCCAGTTTCCTGGTTCTGCTCACCTCCTTTCAGGTGACTTTCATACAAGTCATGCAAGTAAGATCTTTTAAGGCAGAGACTGGATTTTTGTCTTGGTAGTCCTGGCACCTATTAAGCACACAGTAGGTGCTTAATAAATGCTTGCTGGTTGGTCTTCTCATGTCTCATAGAATTCTTTATATCTGTTTATTTGAATACCAACATTTGCCTAGTCCTTCCCTAAGCAATGGACACTTACTTCATTTCTAGTTCTTCCCTGACACAAAGTGTAACTATGAATATTTTAAAAAATAAGGGATCGTGTGTGTGTGTGTGTGTGTGTGTGTTTAATCTTCCTGGGGTATGTGCACAGCACTTGATCTCTGGGTCAAAAGAACAGCTTAGTCTCCTTTCTTCAATAATTCTAAATAATTTCTCAGAGTTGTTAGCCCACTTCACAGCTCCACCAACTATATATTATTGTGCCTGCCTTCAGGCAGTTCAACCAACATTGAATATTTCCATCTCTTGTTATCTTTGCCAGTATTTTGGGTGTGGGATGTTGTTTTAATGTGTATTTCTCTTATTAGTAATTTGGAGTCATTTTCATCTCATATGACTATCAATAGTTTACGATTCTTTTAAAAAAATTTTTGTTCACATCTGAAGAAAATATTTTAGTTGTTACTTATTAGGTTACCTTTCTGAGCCTCAGCTTCCCTTCCCTAAAAAGCTGGTAATAATAATACCTACTTCACAAAATAATTGTGAGGATCAAATGAGGCAACAGACAAATTGGTTTATAAGCCTTAAAACACTGTAAGTATTTGCTATTATTAATTTAAGGCAGCTAGATGGCACAGTGGACAAAGCACCCAGGCCCAGAGTCAGAAAGAGTTGAGTTCAAATTTGACTTCAGACACTTACTAACTGTATGACTCTGGGCAAGTCACTTAACCCTGTTTGCCTCCATTTCCTCATCTGTAAAATGAGCTGGAGAAGGAAATGACAAATCACTCTAGTATCTTTGCCAAGAAAACCTTAAATGCGGTCACAAAGAGTCAGGCATGACTGAATAACAAAATTATTATGATTATTTTATTGAATATTTCACTGGTATGGGCCCTCTTTTTAGGTTCATTAAGGTGCTGTATAAATCATAGCTATTATTAATATTTATTAATTAAACAATTAATTATTAGTTGATTAATAATTAAAGAAATATTTATTAAGTGCTTGGCTATGCCAGATACTTTAAAAATATGATCACATTTAATCTGAAAAATAACCCTGGGAGGGAAGTATTATTATTATTATTATCCCCATTTTGCAATTGAGGAAACTGAGGCAAACAGCATTTAAGTGATTTGTCCAGAGTCACATAGCTAGTAAGTGTCTGACTCTGGATTTGAATCCAGATCCGTCTGACTTCGGGCCCCGTGCTCTGGCTATTTAAACTTGTAACTCAGTTCAGTTCAGTTCGTTTATTTTACAGTTGCGTCTGACTCTTCATGACCGCATTTAGAGTTTTCTTGGCAAAGATACTGGAAGGGTTTGCCGTTTTCTTCTCCAGCTCATTTTATAGAAGAGAAACTGAGATAAACAAAGTTAAGTGACTTGTCCAGGGTCACACAGCTAGTAAGTGTCTGAGCCCTTATCTGGTTATCTCACTGGTACTGCTTTATGCCAGCAGGATAGAGCATAACTCATTTGTGTCCTGCAGATGGTCTTCTCCATGGTCTCCAGTAAATCCCACAAAGAGGACCTCCCCAAGGTTCCAGAGGTCTTCTAGGCGGTTCAAAATTTCACCCCAGGGAGCGCTCGGAATGCCCATCACTTATCTTTTAGTCTTTCAATATGGAAGTGGTCTCATCTCGTTTCCAATCCACACATTTTCTTGATGATTTAATTATTTTATGCACTTCTCAAGAACAAGTCACTATTGGTAACATATTGCAATCTATTTTTATTCACTTTCATATTCTCCACTGCCTTTTAAGGCTCCCATAATGTTGATTCTTCTTGGATAGTAGCTGCTTAACAAATGTTTGTTGAATTGGATCAAAAGTACTAAACACTTTTTTTCTGAACACAGGCCAGCAAACCCTCCTATTTAATTCTAGGCTGAAATGGTTGTCCATCTGCAGTGTTTGTATAAGATACATGGACTAGCTCCATGAGTTACCCATGTGTGTTATGATTGGGAATTAATATTCTTCATCTACTTGGCTTGTCTTGTTTGTATTGACAACCTTATTTGGGTGGCCTCAGATCTCATCGAGGAGGCTTTAGAGAGTAGTCTGAATCACAAAAATCACAGAATCACTGAATCTTGGAGCTGGAATGAACCTTGTAGACCTTCCAGGCTAACCTTTGTATGAATAAGAGCAGCAAGGTGGAACAGAGGATAGAGCGCCAGACCTGGAATCAGGAAGACCTGAGGTCAAATCCAGCCTCTAACACATACAAGCTGTGTGACCCTGGGCAAGTCACTTAGCCCTGTTTTCCTCAGTTTCCTCATCTATAAAATGAGCTGGAGAAGGAAATGGCAAACCACTCTAGTATCTTTACCAAGAAAACCCCGAATGGAGACATGAAGAGTTGGACATGACTGAAATGAGTGAACAACAATATATATGAATAGAAATTACTTCTATGGTATTCCTAAGCATTAGTCATTGAACCCACTCTTGAAAACTATCTATTTTCTGATACCCATCCATGCCAGCCCTATTGTCACCATTTTACCCTCTGGAGCCCTTATTCTATTGTTAACAAACTGCCTTTAATATTAAGGCTGTACTATCTTCCATGAAGTATATATACCTATATATATATATATATATATATATATATATATATATATATATATATATATACACACACACACACTATCTATCTATCTATTTTTGTTTGTTTGTTTGTTTGTTTGTTTTACTTAATTATATACATGTTGTCAAGGCCAGTATTGTTCAGGTCCTCTGGAAGGAGCATATTCCTTGCTGGACAAGAGGCGCAATTTAGAAAACCAATTTATTAATTAAAACTATAATAATTAAAATTTTATTAATATTTATAGATGATTCTCAAATTGCAAGATTCTTAGAATCCTATCCCTGCTTTCCCTTTTTCCCCCCACTTTGACACTATCATTGTAAAAGAAGGAAGGAATACAGGACTGATGGTCATTTTACATATATTTTTCTTTCATGGCCAAAGTGGCCACCATGTTGGTTCTGAGTCATAGGATCACAGAGCTAGAAGGTAGTTCAGAAGTCATCTTTCTCAATCCCTCCTTCCCCATTTTATAGATGGGGCCCAGGGAAGTTAAGTGACTTGTCCAAGGTCACAGATGTAATAGTCATCAGAGATGGGATATAAACCTAGGTCCTTTGACTCTAGAGCCAACATTGTTTCCATACTCTTATATTGCCTTCCTGAATCTCTCCATGCTTAATCCATTTGGTCTTCAGACAGCAGACAAAGTCTGCCTTCAGTACCAAGAGGATCTGTACAAACTAGACCATACATACTGTGTTCTATGTACCTGCTGGGTACTATTTTCCTCTAATGTAGCATTTAAGAACTAAAATGAGATGCTGGAGTGCAATTTTAGGAAAGAAATTTTTAAAAAAGCTCAGAAGAACAAAAACAGTCTTAGGGTTGCTAGATCTCAGAGGCTGACAAGGGAAAATGAAATCACAAATTTCCAAAAAGGGAAGAGAACAGTTTTTAAACCATAGACCAATGAACCTGACTTTGATCTCTGGAAAAATCCTATAATGGCTCAGTAAAGAGATGGTAGTCAAGCATTTAATTTAGAAATGGAAATGGTGATTACAACAAGCCAATATGGCTGCATCAAGAACAAGCCGTGCCACACTAGCCTTATTTCCCTTTCTGATAGGATTACTGAACTAGTTTATGAAGGGAAAACTGTGAATACTAGTTGGTGTAGATTTTAGCAAAGCTTTTGGTAAGAAAGAAGAGGGAGAGAGATAGAATAGACTAGGCATTTGTAAACTATTGTCTACAGGTCAAATCCAGCCCACTCTGGCTGTACAAATATTTGACCATGGCCTATAGTTTGCCAACCCCCAAATTGGACAATAATATGATGATAAGGATCCAGAACTAGTTAAGTGACTGGACTCCAAAGAGGAGTTGTTCATGATTTAATGCCAAAGTGGCAGGAAGTCTGAAATGGAGGACCCCAGGGAGCTATGTTTGGATCTGTACTGTTTAACATTTTTGTGAATTACTTGGAAAAGGAAAGGATGGTATGTTCATCAAATTCTTAGTTGACACAGAACAGGAAGGGATACTGATGCAGTGGCTGACAGAGTCAGGATTCAAAATGATTTTAATAGACTAGATCACAGGCCTGAATCTAAGGAGATGACATTCAATGGGGATAAATGTAATGACTTGAACTTGGTCATAAAAAAAATCTAATCTCAAATCTAAGATGATAGAGTCATGGATAGACTGTAGTTGTTCTGAAAAAGGATCTTAGGATTTTAGCAGGCTCTGTGTGAGTTCTTGGCCTTATCTGGAAAATTGTGTGCCATTCTATAAACTTTAGTTTAAGAAAGGCATTGACAAGAAAGGCAAGAATCAGCAACCTACAACTCTAGTAATCTTTTTCCTACCTGTTTTATATCTTAAAATAAAATGCTATTATCCTTTAAAATGTAGAAAACATTCTTAGCTCGTGGGCCATAGTTTGTCATTCCCTGGGCTAATCCATTAAAGTGTCAATAGGCAGATAACTAGGATGAAGAGTTTTGAGTCCATGACATATGAGAGCCAGTTGAAGTAGACAGAAGAAGTTAGATATTCCAAGAGGAGTTAGGAGACTTCAGCCATATTTGAACACACTAATCATCAGTGGGTCAAATAGAGCTAAGCACAGGGATTCGTTGTTGTTGTCTATCCTTTGTTCTCAAAGAGGATCAATGACATCAGAAGGCTGATGTCTTGATTTTTAAGTGAATTAGATTTAAGTGAGGCAGAGCTATGCAAAGTCATCAGCCTCACTCTCTCCTTCAGAGTCATCTGAGTAGAGTGACAAGACATAGGTCAGGATGATTGGCGATGATCCCTGATACAGTGGGAGACCTTGGTCTTTTTAAACTAAGGTCTTCCCCAGGTTTCCATTAGTCTGAGACAACACACAGAGATTTGTAGATTTCCTCTGAAGTCAGAGGCTTCACTCGTGGATATATATCAGTCAGTCTAGCTGTCTTTCCTGTTAGATCCTTCCTGATCTTCTGGGTAATAGAGTCTAATCTGACTCTTCTACAAGGGAAATGGGGCCAGGGCACAGAGTTCAATGTCTGCAAATGCATCAAGCGAAAAGTTAGAGGAAAATTGGAAGGGGCAAGTGGTCCCAGACTTTGAGGAAACCAGAGGGTGATTGTTCTGAAACTGAGTTCTTTTCTTTTCTGAAGAAAAGTCAAAGTAACCTGTCCAACTTGTGATTGAAGTCATTAAGGAGATCCCAGTGACTGCGAAGAGGAACCAGTATAGCTGTTAGGCAGTATACTGAAGCAACCTGTGGAATCATTCTAGGAACATGGAAAGAGGGAGGCCCTGGGTAGAAGCAAACTAAACTCAGGCAGCAACTGTTCATGCATGGCAACTTTCCACAACCTACGAGCTCCGTTGTTGGGACTTGCAAAGTGGACTCTCCACAGTTTGTGAATGGCTTTCTTGTAGAATCAGGGCTCATTATGTGACAATGTCCCCACTTTTGTTTCAGGCATGCATGAGTAACTTATGATGGTTAATAAAATCCAGACATCGACTCATTAGGAATGTTCTCATTAATTCTGTGGAAGGTTTTTCTACAATGGCAAATCAGAGGGGGCATATAGTCTGCACCGTGTTTTACTCCAGTGAAATGCTGTTTAACATCTAAAACTAAAGAAATGTTGTTCTCAGTGATTTAATTGGTATGAGGAATTCCCAGTATGGAAACTCTCTCCATTGGTCCATAGGATCATTGGTTTAGACCTGGAAGGGACCCTTGATTCCATTCACCTTATATTTATGACTTATAGTCTTAGAGTTGCCTCTAAGAGGTTGTGAAGACACAAACCCAATTCTTCCTGACTCTGAATATACCATGATGCTGTTCTGCTTCAGCATCCCAAAGTATCAGTTGCTTAAAACAAACAAAACCCCCCCAGAAACAGAAACAAAACACTTCCCTTTTTAACTTTTCCATGAGGAAATGTGTAAAAAAAATGTAAAGGTTTAATAAAAAGAGATATTAAACTGTTATAGAAAAGATATTCTCCATTCCCCTCTTTGTTTTTTCCAGTGGAACCAATTGAAAATCTTGCTCTTTGGCTGAGGAGGCAGCACAGAAGGAAACTGGAGGGTGAGAACACAGTGCTCCAGGCATCTCTTCGTTCCTATCAGGGAAGGCCTATGAGGAAGAAGAAGAGAAAACAATCGGCTTTTCTCCCTTTAAAAGATGGTTCCTCCTCACAGAGATATGCAGAACTACATTTGGGAGAATAGGCAATGACAAATTGAGGCTCCTTCCCCTGTGAAATCAGACCAAAGAAGTGATTTAGAGAAAAGAAAAAGGAATTTTGTCCATTTTCTTCCAAACCCAGGGTAGCCCCTTTTCCCCTAAGGAAGCCATGCAACGTCATGGTAAAACTTTCTGGTCCAGCTCTCCAAACTAGAGAATTGACTGGGAGCTCTATGCAGTAGAAGGCTTGTGGAAGATAGCACAGGTTTGAGCCATATTTTTCTAACTGACCTAACTTGAGGCAGCTAGATGGCGCCATGGATTGAGTCAGGAAGACCTAAGTTCAAATATGGCATCAGATATTGCATGGCTACAGGGAAGTCACTTAACCTCTGCCTACCTCAGTTTCCTCAGCTGTAAAGTGGGGAAAATTAAAATATCTACCTCACAGATTGTTGTGAGGATCAAACGAGATAAAGATAACATTTGTCAAGGGTCTGAACCATAGTGGGCTCTTAATAAATGCTTATTTCCTTCCTTCCAACTATTTACACAGAATGAAACAAGTGGATGAAGAATGCTTGTTGTTCAGATCATGATACGCTTTTGCATAGATATGAAGCTACTCTAGCAAACCATGAGAGATAGGAGAGGGATGCACATTTATGGAAGAATTTTGATTTTGCCCTATTAATTTTACTGTTGTGAAACATTGATCAGGGCACCTTTATGTAAGGTATGATTAATGATCAAAGTATTATAAATTCCATTAGTTTTACCTTCGTGGTACAGTGAAAAAAAATTAAAAGTCAGAAGACTGGGGTTCAAATCCTGGTACTGTTACTTATTACTACAGGAAAGTCATTAAACCCACAGGTCTGTTTCCTCATGTGAAAAATGAGGGAGTTGTTCTGCCTGTTCTCAAAGAAATCCCCATATGGTTTCTATGATTCTATGATCCTTTGATAATGGGTGAGAGTCTATTTTTTTTCTTCCCAAAGGAAAATTTTACTTCATGTCTGTTCACCATGTCCTACCACAAGAAGGCACACATCAGTTCCTACCATGCATGAAAGGCTTTTGATAAATGATGCTATAAACACAAGCAATTTCCACCATCCTTATCTTGGGCTTTGGAAATTTATAAGGTGTCTCTTTTACACAATTGTTTACGCTAGTTAAGGCTAAGTTTTATGGTGTACCTAGGTTTCCCATTACCCATTCCCATTTAAAAATGCTCTTCCCAGACTTCATGTTCCTCTGCGTGAATACTTCATCCAAGTAAAAAGAGACGTAAATGATACTTCTGGAAGGTTGTATCTACCCATGTTGGGGCTTAGTGAACCAAATGGGAAACAAGCCAGATTTGGTCAGCCTCCAAACCACGTTTCTCAAGGTTTTCAAAAGTATGAACCACCTAAATCACATGTGTTCCATGTAGCTTCAGTTTAGAGATAATTATCAAAATGTGAGAGGCAACTGTGGCATAACAGACATAGAGGTAGCCTCAGTCTCTGACATATGCTGGCTGTCATAACCCTGAGCAAATCCCTTAACCTCTTAAAGCTCTAGACCAGAGGCGTCAAACTCACGGCCTACAGAACTCCCGGTGGGACCCAAAGAAGATTAATATGGAACTGGGAAAAATTGAACAAAATGAATAAAATGACAATAATGTATTTGTAAAAAAAATAATAAATGTATTTTAAGATGTAAAAATACAATAAATGTATTTTAGAATGTAGAAATACAATAAATGTATTTTAAAATGTAATAACATTTTAAAACTAAGTCAATATGCAGTCTGTAAGGATAATTACATATGGATTAGAGGCCCTTATTTCTATTTGGATTTGATAACATTGCTTCAGACAACCTCTCCAAGACTAAAAATTGCAGGAAAAGGTTCTATCTGCATTAATGGAGGGAGTTCCCTCATTTGGGAGTGAAATCACAGGTTCAATCCCTGTCAAATAGTGCCTTTTTTTGTTCAAGATGGTGACTTCCTGGGTAAATAGGAAGCTTAAGTGCCCCGTTGCACACATGTTTTCTTAGACATAGTTAACTGACTTTGGTGAGGGACAGGGATATGTGTCTGTGAAAGCTGGAGAGGTACATTTCAAACTCAAACAATCCCCAGGACTTGTTGTAAATAGGAAAAATCCAGGTTGTATTTAAGATTAACAATGGTTCCAGTTGCAAATCGAAAATATTTAGTTAAATTTCCAGTTGCTTAATAGTTGAAATTAGCCATTTGTTTTGTCTGGGTCTATATGGTTGCTTTATTTATGATAACTATTTGCCATCCTGTTAAATGTCATTACCAAGATCAAATAAGATAATATTTATCAAGGGCATGAAACATAGTATGCACTTAATAAATGCTTCTTTCCTTCCTCCCAACTATCCACACAAGAGGAATCAAGTGGATGAAGGATGCTTGTTGTCAATGATGACAAGCATTTGCATAGATATGGAGCTGTCATATAGTGAAAACTGCACCAGAAGGGGAATGAAGAGATCCATGTTCTAATTTCTGATACGACCCTAAATATGTCACCTTTAGTAAGATTCTTAACTTTCCCAAGCCTCAGTTTCTGTATCTGTAAAATGTGAGGGCTGCACAACATGATCTCAAAGGTCTCTTTTGGTCCCTAATTCCATGAAAATGTTGCTAAAGAGTGGTCTTTTGGGTGTGCCTAAAGGAATAGATAGGAAGGAAAGAAGAGGAAAGAAGAAAGGAAGCACGCATGGATTAAGTGTGGACCATGTGCTAGGCTCTGCGCTGAGCACTTTACAGATATCATCTCATTGGTTCCTCACAGCAAGTGTCCCTCAGAGGCAGGTGCTGTTATTATTCCCATCTTACAGTTGGGGCAACTGAGGCCCAGAGGAGTTAAGTGATGTGCCCAAGGTCAAAGAGCTAGTAATGACAATAATATTTATATTTGAGAAGGAGATGGCAAACCACTCTTATCTTTGCCAAGAAAGCCCCAAATGGGGTCGCAAGGAGTTGGACATAATGGAAATGACTGAATGACAACAAAAAGATTTTCATGGCATTTACTTTGTGCCAGGAACTGTGCTAAGTGCTTTGTGTTGACGTCTCATTTGATCCTCATAACAACCCTGGGAGATGGGTGTTCTTATTATTCCCATTTTATGGATGAGTAGACTGAGGCAAACAGAGATTAAGTGACTTGCTCAGGGTCACACGGTTAGTAAATGTCTGGAGGCTGAATTTGAACTTGGATCTTCCTGCCTCCAGGCTCTGTGCTCTATCCATTGAGCCTCCTTTACAGTTAGAATGAGTTATATACGTATTACATTGGGACACAGCTTATCTTAAATTCAACCTTAACCTCTTTACCCTATTTACTTACTTATTCAACTCTTGTAATTACTCTTTTGATAATCTGATGGACCTACGATCTTATTAATGCAGATATTCATTCCATTCGCACAGGTATCTATATCATTCCATCCCGTGTGATTCTTGTCCATAAATCTTTCAGACAGAAGAATTTCCAACACTCTGGGGCCTTTGCAGTGTTTAGTCACTCAAGCTACCCATTCATTCTCCATTACTCTTGCCATGAGGTTGACCCACCACCCCTTCAAGGCATGGATGGTTTCTCATGCACCTGCCATTGTAGGCATGATGCCTTCTACACTCACCGTGGTGCTTTCATTTGCTAGTTGGGTCAACCAAAGTCTTAGTTCTGAGATCAGAATGTGCCATGAATAATACACATAGCTTCACAAAGAGAAAATGCATTTTAAATGGATAGCATTTTGTAGCAAGGAGCAAAAGGCCTGTGCAATGGGAATTACTGAAAGGACCATGTAATTTCCCAAATTCCAGCCAGCCAGTTTTCATTCTCCTACTTGATTTTGGGTCCGGGTTACTATGTAATAGCAATGCTAGCCCACTGAATGGCACATTACCCTGTTGACTCATTAAAATTTCAGCTCAGCTTGCATCTTGAAGTCTATGTAGATTGCAGGGACCAGAAGAGAAACTGCTCAAAGAGTTTAAAATATTTATAAGTTTTCAACATGCTTTCTGCCAATAAATAAATACCTTTACAGGGTGAAAGTGTTATTCCATAACGTGATTATCACATTATCTTAGTCAGACTACACACACAACCCATCTGGGAATTGTTCATATAAAAGCATTGGTTAGAAGCTATGTCTGGTGGCCTGGATTTGATTCTAATATTGAAAAAAACTAATGAGGTAGCTATATGGCACAGTGGATAGAACACTGGACCTGGAGTCAGGAAGACCTGAGTTCAAATCCAGATGCAGACATTCACTAGCTGTATGACCCTGGGCAAGTCCACTGGAGAAGGAAACAGCACACCACTCCAGTGTCTTTGCCAAGAAAACACAATGGACAGTATGGGATGGTCCATGGGATCACAAAGAGTTGGACATGACCTAACAGCAATAAATGGGTGTCTTAGGACATATGACATCACCCACTAAGTCTTTACTTTTCTGTGAATAGTGACTAAGACGAGTGGAAAATCCTTAATTTTATAGGACCACCTTCCTCATTATCAACATTAACAAGCATTTATCAAGTAGCATGTTAAGTACTAGGGACACAAATGACCTCAACATGCTTTCATTCTAATGGGAAGAAGTTACAGGTATGGAAGACTTTTCTTTACAGCTGCTCAGTGCTCCTAGTTTTAACTCAAGCCCTCTTTGTTATAATTCAAGCTCTTTTCTAATTCTTCCTAAAGTTCTTCTAGATTTCCCAGAACTTTGGTTTCTGACTATTCTTCTGACCTCACAACAGTTGAATTTAAGAACTGGAACACAATCTGAACTGCTAGTTGCATTTTTCACCTACAAGTAAATGATCAGTCTGAAAGGATGGTGGAGACCACTAACAATGTACAGAAATGGATTATTGCAGGAGACTAACCAACAAGACCTGCTGGATTTTTCATAGTAACACCTGTGACTCCATGTTGTTGTGATATTATTACTAAAGATCTCTCCCTTACCTTGACTCCGTCGAGACCTAACTGGGGAATGAAACACCAAATGAGAACATACTGGGGTGATCTATCTGGACCTATATTTGCTCATTTTCACTCAAGAATTAGTTTTTGTAGGAAATATGGAAAGGAACCAAGGTGGGTTCTTGCCACTATGGCTAACACCACTGAGGTCTGTGGGTATGACCCAGAGGGCAGATGCGCCTATGTATATTGATCAACTCCCAGAAGCATGGCTCCCAGATCTCAGGGTATTTGATGCATCCTGAGGAGAAGGAATGACTTGAGAGTTTTTCTAAGCATGTAGCTTTTGTGAACTTTGTGACAGAGATTAATCACTGCTACATCCTTTCAAAGTGTTGTGCCTGAGATTTTGGGGAACATAGCCTAGCACATTAGACTTCCCTGGAGATCCATACAATAGAAGAGAGAATTGATGTAACTACACAAGAGAATGTCTCCCAGGAATGCCAGACCCCTGTTAGGTTTCTCTCTTGCCTTCTCTTTCCTTCCTCCAATGATAAAAAGCTTTGTAAAAGCAATATAAAGATTTAGCCAAACTTCAAACAATGGCAGGGAGATTCTGCTTTTTCCTTGATTTTGTGTTCTGGCTGCAGGAAGCCCCATTTCTAGAGATGGTCTGAGTTCAAATTTGACTAGATACTAGCTTTGTGACTTTGGCAAGTCACTTAACTCTGCCTCAGTTTCCACATCTGTAAAATGATCTGGGCAAGGAAATGGCAAATCATTCCAGTAACTTTGCCAGGAAAATCCCCAGTGGGGTGACAAAAATGATTCTTTTCTTTTTATAACCAATTTCACATACCAATTTTATACAGTTTTACATATAAATTAATAACTGATTTTATATACAGAACACAAAGACACTCTTCGTGGTAATTAATAACCAATTGTTAGTAGCTTAGTTACTAGTAGGGCTTTTTCTCTTTTCTCTCTCTCATTCAAAGCTCAGTCCTTGTGAAGGACAGGGCTGATGATGAGAAATTCTCCTCAGTCTTGGGAGGGAATCCATCCAGCTGGAGAGCTTATTCATGATTAAAAGGTAAAAGTAAATCTAGGTGAATTCTGTTCCATTTTTCCACTCTGGTAGGATTGAGTGGAGAATAGATTCTTATGTATAAATTGCTGGAGATAGAATGGTCTGGGAAAGTATTGACACGACCTTAGTTATATCTTTAGCTCCTCATTAGAAAAAAGCCCACCTTCATTGTAATATTCATTCTCTCATGCATTGTTAACCAATAAGAGTTGATTTGCACCCTCAGGGACACGCCCTCCCACTTTTTTCCAAGGGTATTTAAACATTCGGCAGCCTCCGTGCAGGGTCTCTGGTTTTGAGAGAACCACTAACCTCAATGTATTGATTATTTGCTAGCCTAATTAATAAATTTATTATTAATTACCCAGAAACTATGTGTCTTGGGCTTTCCATTCCTCATGGGGTCATGATGAGTCAGACATGATTGAAAAATGACTAAACAAAAATAACATTGCCTTCTTACCCCTGTAGCTTAACTTCCTCATACTTCTTATTGTGGTAAGATCAGGAAGACATGTCAACAACAGAACCAATAGAAACAGCTCCTATAAAGTCATCTATTTACTTTTTCTTGGTTATAATTTCAAGGATTCTTTAGGGCCATTATGGCAAGTGAGCCACCACCCTTCCCAGACCACAACAAATGCTAAAAAGGAAGTCATGTGGTATTTCTAAACACATTAGTCTACTGCAGAGATAACCTTGCAAAAGAGCTTCCCTTTGTGGTTAAAAGATCATGGATGATGATGATAATTTAGGGTTAGGGAGATAGATAGAAAGATAGATACATAGATACATAGATGATAGATAGATAGATAGATAGATAGATGGATAGACAGATAGATAGATGGATAAATGGATGGATGAATAGATAGATAGATAGATAGATAGACAGACATAGATGGATAGATAGATGGATAAATGGATGGTTGGATAGATAGACAGATAGATAGACAGACAGATAGATGGATAGATAGATGGACAAATGGATGGATGGATACATAGATAGATAGATAGATAGATAGATAGACAGATGGATGGATAGATGTATAGATAGATGGATAAATGGATGGATGGATAGATAGATAGATAGATGAATAGATGGTTAGATGGATGGATAGATAGATGGATGGATGAATGGATGGATAGAGATATAACTATGTGTGTATATATATACATATATATGTATACACATATACATATGTACATTCATGCATACATACATACATATACCTCCCAACTTCCCTCCTACATACATACATATGAAACACAATGAGACTCTAAGATACGTTTTTTATAACCAATCCAGGGATTCCATTTAGGACCCCAAGGGGGAAGCTGGGAAGTCCGGCATGATTTTAGCCAAAGGACTGAGAGTGATCTCTGACTAGTTCTACAGAACAGTGTGTGCAAAAACATGGTTCCACCATATTAAAGGTCTCCTCATCCCTTGCCTTTTTGCTAAAGCTTAACTCAAGCTCTAGCTTTTTCTAACTTCTACTTTCCTGACATGA
The DNA here is from genome assembly GCA_028646515.1 of Pseudochirops corinnae. Lineage (NCBI taxonomy): Eukaryota > Metazoa > Chordata > Mammalia > Diprotodontia > Pseudocheiridae > Pseudochirops > Pseudochirops corinnae. The sequence continues at coordinate 31,717,696 of CM053590.1, forward strand.
GGAGAATGGACGTGGCCTGTCAGCCAGAGTAATTGCTTTATGGAGAATTGTTGGTCGTGGTTCTTTGTTTCCTGCATATAGGGTGTGTGTGCGTCCCTCTACGCATCAGCTTAATATCTCTCTGCAATTCATGGCTTTTGCTGTAAGGAAATGGTTTATGTTGCCTGTTTTCATGCCATGGCACAGGGAAAAAGTGAGCAGTTACAGAGCTGGGAGGGGAATAGGACTGTTTCTAGAGCAATAAACATTTCTTCTATTTTTTTTTTCCCTTTTACATCAGTTGCTATTAATTGTAAACTTTCTTGGCATTCGTAGCAATAAAGAAAGGTAATATCTTTGTTCCTGTGAATTGTGGTGCTTCTACCCTCTGATTTTTTTTTTTTGGTTGTTGTTTAAAAAAAAAAACAAACAGCCTCAAAATGGAAAGAATAAGTCTACCTAAGAAGGCAAGCTGGCCTTCCTCATTTTTCTGTGGCAGCTAGATATTTATCTAAAGATTAATAAAGCTCTTCAGTGTTCCTGTGGATATAAAGGGTGTTGTTTCTTTTTGTTATATACATCCCCTTGTTCTCTTGGGAGGGAGGGTGAGTTATTTAACAATGGGTGGAGATCAGGGCTGTTTACCAGCCCTACCTCTTAGTTTCCCACCCATATCACCACCTAAGGGCCTACCTACATGGTAGACTGGCCCTAGATCCATCATTCCCTGCAGGTGTTGTTAAGTTAATAATTAAATTAGTTTTGGCAGAGCCATAGAGCTGAAAAGGACTGGAGGAATCGTCCAATTTAACCCCTATGTAAAAGGAATCTGAGGTTTCAGTTTTTTTCAGTCATGTCCAACTCTTCATGACCCTCTTTGGGGTTTCCTTGGCAAAGATCCTGAAACACTTTCCCATTTCCTTTTCTAGCTCATTTTACAGATAAAGAAACTGAGGCAAACAGAGTTAAGTGACTTGCCCAGGGTCATGCAGCTGGTAAGTGTCTGAGGCCAGATTTGAACTCATAAAGAGGAGTCTTCCTGACTTTGAGGTTACATAACTAGAATATGGACCCAGATCTTGTGGCTCACAAGAGGGAGAAGATAAGCATTCACACAGTACCTACAGCCTTTCAGGCACTGTGCTAAGTACTTTACAAAATATCTCATTTGGTCCTCACAGCATTCCTGTAAGGTAGGTGCTGTTACTATCCCAGTTTTATAGTTGAAAAGACTGAGGAAGACAGAGACGAAGTGATTTACTCAGGGTCACACAGCCAGTATGTATCTTAGGCTGGATTTGAACTCAGGTCTTCCTGACTCCAGGTCCAGTGCTCTGTGCTGGCACCACCTAGTGGTCATCAAAGCTAATGCTCTTCACAAACTCATTAAAGGCTGGGAAGGTGGGTTTCAGGTAAAACCTCATTAAACATTGTTATCTTTCTCATAATCTTTGGTCTGGCCAAGGTGGGGCTGGTGTTACCCTTCCCATGTGCTGCTGTATTTCCCACCTCCGTTCCTTTGCCTGGGCTTTCCCTCCCTCCTGTGCCCTCCTCACCTCAGGCTCATAGGAACTCTAGCTTACCTCTAAATTCAGCTCAATCACCACCTCCTCTGTGAGGCCTTTCCCAATGCCCCCTGCCCCACCTCCCATTGCCTCATCTTTATTTTGATATGCTCACATGTATAGATACTGTCTGTAACTCCTTAGGAACAAAACTGTTTTTTCTTTTTGTCTTTGTATGCCTGGTACCTAGAAGAGTTACTAGTGCATGATATGACTCATAGGAAACGTTCTTTAAATTTCTCTTGTGGGAATTGGTAAGCCAAGCTCTTTTTTTTGGGAAACAGTTGAGGTTAAGTGATTTGCCCAGGGTCACATAGTAAGTGTCTGAGACTGGGTTTGAACTCAGGTCCTCCTGACTCCACTGCACCAGCCAGCTGCTGCAAGCTATGCTCTGTTGAGTGGCCACGGATGGCATTCAGTAGACTCTGTTCTGGTCCAGGCCTCAGGGCCATCCATCCAGAATGGTATCTGAGGACCTCACCACTGATATGGAATCATACTTCCATTGAACTTCGTAGGGGGTATCCATAAAATAAAGAGCCCTAGGATGGAGTCAGGAAGACCTGTATTCAAATCCAGCCTCAGATACTTTCTAGCTGTGTGATTGTGGGCAAGTCACTTAATATGTGCCCGCTTCCGTTTCCTCCTCTACGGAATGAGGTTGATAATAGCATCTACCTTCCAGAATTGTCACAGGGCAAAATGAGATATTGTAAAGTGCTTTGCACACCTTAGAGTGCTACACAAATGCCATTATTATCACGATTATACATGACGAGGGATGAGCCGCTCTGACCACACTACACTTCTGTTTGCAGCCTTTGCTTGATATTAACAAACAAGTAGGCATCTCCTGTGTGCCCAAATGGGATATGGAGAGTCAAACTTCACTGAAACGACTCCACAACAACCACAACAATGACCATGATGTGCCAGGCTTGGAGGAGGCTCTGGGGGCTGTATGGACAAAAATGACACCCTCCTTTCTTTCAAAGAGTTTCCATGTCTAAGAAGTTGAAAACATTATACACATACTTACAAAATTTATACACAATAAGTAAAAGGTAATTTTTTTTTGCCATGTTAGATACTAGCAGATGGAGAGAGCTCTAAAGGCTTAATGTGGATGATGTTGCTTGAGCTGAATTTTCAATGAAGCTACATATTGAGAGAATTGGAGGTGAGAAGAAAGGGCATTCCAAGCATGGGGTACAGCCTGTTCAAAGGTATGGAGATGAGAATTGAAGTATCTGAATGAATGAAAAAAAATTATTAAGTGATGAATAATAGCCACGATGCCGGTGCTAGGAATGCAAACATGAAAGTGAGACATTTTCTGCCCTCAAGGAATTTCCATTTTAGATCAGGTGTTTCTCTGGGGCAACCTTATCCCAACTCCTTCCTCATGATTGAGTTAGAGCTCCAGATCCAGACTAGCTTGGATTCTAAGGACATCCCTGAGGGGGTCAACCGCACTTCTTTAACTCTATTTGCTCAAGTCCCCATCTCTCAGTGTTTTTCTCCCAAAGAAGATCAATGATTAATCATTCAGCCTTAAGCAGTTTTTACAAAGGGTTATTTACTATGGTAGTCCAATAAAATTGGTTGGGACAGACTATCCTTCCAAAGTTCTGGGACACTCTCTCCCACTAATCCAGAGTCCAGGGGAAAGTAGTCTCAAGGTTAGGGAAGACATGCGACAAAGGGGTCACTCACAGAAGGTAATTTCTACAAGTCTTTTTCTCTCATTCTTGGATTATTCAAGAAGTTCCACTTAAGCATAGTGTAGTCTCTCTGCTGTGCTCCTTGCAGACTTCTGAGTCTAATCAGTCCTTGGATCCCCAGTGATGCAGACTCTGCTGATGGCCAATCCCAAGGGGAAGATGGGAAGTCCTTTGAAGCTGGAAGGTCCTTCTCCAATCAAAGAGGATGGAGGGAAGGAGACCTGACCAAAGCCAAGGTTTCTTCTTCTTCCACAGGTGAGTAATCCCCAGTGGTGTGCCAGAAAGACACATGCTTCAGTTTATGGAAAAGCATCTCATTCTACCCAACACAATGCTTTTTATACAGGACCCAGAGGGCATGGCAAAATCCCACAGCCAGTTGGAACTCTTGTCTGGTATCATTTCACTACAAATGGCTTTCAAAGACTTTTTGCATTTAATCTAAAGTCTCAGGCTAAAGTAGGGTGGAATGGTTATAGCTTCACCCTTATATGTTCTAATAGTAATAGACACTATATATATATACATACATATATACACACACATATATGGGAGTGGTGATCGGAGTGAAAAAGCATGGTTTCAGGGCAGGACATCAGAAGTGAGTAGTTTAGTGCCTTCTGGGCACAGCCTCTGGGGATCCACTTTGGAGAGCAGAGCAGCTGCTAGAGAGGTAGGGTGGAAGAGGGAAGACTGGAGTGGCATGGTCCTGATGGGGTATAGATTCTGGGAACCCCCTTGAATCTTCACACTTGATCTGGGATTCCCCAGGGACCAAAAGCCTTCCTTTGTCTGTAATCTCCAGGTGGCCTTCAGCTACCTCCCACCCTTGATCCTATAAAAATATCTATGGTCAAATCTGTTACCCTTAAACTAGCCTAGCCCTCCATTGTCTGTTACCTCTAAATTGCCTCCACCTGTTTACCATCCTTGATCCCATCAAAATCCCATTTTCTTGGTTCATGGAGTCTGACCCCAGTCTCCTCAAGATCCTCCTTAGATTTCTTCTCAAGACCTTCCCTAAATCCCTCCTCTATACCACCCCTAGATCCCTTCCACCATCTTTCTGTATATAGGATCCATCTTGCCTCCATGAAGGCACTGAGATTCAATCTATCTCAGAATCAGTCTGTGTCAGATTGTTCTGGCTTGCTTTCAATACAAGCATCACAAATACTTAGGCTCATTAAGAGTCTACCCATTATGGAAAATCTTTAATAAACTTTGTTTTACTTTGGCTGAGAGAAGATTTGAGTCAAATTCATTCAGCAGGACCTGGTGTGTCGGTATTTTGGGGTCTCTAGCACCCCTAACCCTAAACCTTAACCATCCTAGGGTGGGAGCTTGGGGCTCAGTGGAATTATCAGGAATGAACAGCAGCAAGGCTGGTTTGATTAGAATGAAAAGGATGTGAAAAGGAGCAATATAAAGGCAGGTTTGAGCTGAATTGTAAAGGGCTTTAAATGCCGAACAAAAGAAATAATATTTGATGCAAAAGTTAATGGGGAATCACTGGAGTTGATTGAACAGGGGAGTGCCAGTAGTTTTGAACAAAGTTTCCTGTCTGTTGTGTCTGGAGCCCTACCTTGAGATACTCTATATTCTCAGAATTCACAACACTGGATGTTTTGTAAGGAAACTTTAGGCAGCTGTCTGTGTAGAGGATTAGCGGTGGTTCATGGAGAGTTCTGAGAAGACAGAAGACAAGAGTTGGAGGGTTGAGGGAAAATCCTTCATCATGTGGGAGAGAGATGTATTACAGCATGGTACATCCGTATTTCCTCCCCAACATCTGCATCCAAAAAAAGATATGAGACCCACAGAGAGCAGAGGTATGGTCCCTATGCTGTGAACTGTTCAGTGACACAGCCCAAACACAGATGTTCCCATGGCTCCTGTTTACCCGGGTGTTGATAAACTGTCCCTGATCCAGTCTCTGAGTGGGAAGACCTTCCTGCTCCTTGTAGTGAGTGTCGCTGGCTGCTATATTTCTATTGAACTGATCAGTTACTTGTCCCATTGAGTGTTCTGTTCACCCCCACCATCTTTTGTTCTTATTCATTCTCTCCAAGAAATACAATTTTAGCCCCCTAGCCTGCATTATGTGAATATTTGGGAGAGTGTTGGAAGTGGGAAAGGTGAGATAATCTGGAACAAATGCAGTCACCCATTCAGCCATTGTCTGAGGGTAGAAGTTGGCCTTGGGCTTGAGCTCAGACATAGCAGTTGACCAAAGGCCTTCCCCAGAGAACTTGCCAATCGCACAGGACTTGCTAAAACTGCCTTCTAAACCACTCCAAGGTTATAAGCGGGAGAAATAAATAAAACCCAGAAGAGTGATTTATAATCTGTTACCTGAAGCCATAAATTCTCTTTAGACCTATCATTCTTTAATGAGCTCAAGATCCAAGGACAAAAGGAGGCATAGAGTAGGGGAATTATGTTATGTGGCCATTCCTGGGTTCCTCTACCCCTGGTATTGACCACAAGTGGAGACTTCATCTACCTCCCTAGTGATGTATGTAAAATGAGGCAGAGTAATCATATGTGCTATACGTCTATCAAGGAATCTTGTATGATCCAAACATAAATGAGTGACATCACATTGGAGGGGAGTCTTTAAGATGGCATTTTATTCTTCTCATTCAAATACCCTTTTCTTGTTAATCAGCAAAAACATTCAGATCTCATAGAATCTCCACTTGACAGTCAATTGGATAAGTGTCAAGAAGAGCCTGTCCTGTGGACATTTGTGAAAGTTCCTTTCTCATATTTTTAATGACACTCTTGACCTTTAGATGGATCATTCTGAAAAAAGACTGTATCTATTAGTAAAATGTCTGCTTCTTGAGGACAGGTCCCATTTCTGTTATCTCCAACATTCAGAACCTGCTTAGCCCATTGTAGGCAGTTATAAATATGTTGAATTGAATTGTTAAAGTCTTGTGGAGATGTGATAGACATCTTCAGGTAGTTAAAGAACTATCTTGTGGAGAAGAGATTCAGTTGTTTTTTTTTTTTTAAATCTCAGAGGACAGAGCCAGGGGAAGTTACAAAGAAGTCGAGTTGGGCTTGATGTCAGAAAGAACTTCCTAGTAATGGGAGCTTCCCCAAAGCAGAATGGACTGCCTTGACAAGAGAAGAGCCACCACCTCCTTGGAAGTCTTCAAGCAAGGACTACCTGTCCACTTCTTAAAGAAAGACTCCTTTCATCCGTGTGTCAGGCTAGATGGCCACTGAGGTCCCTTCTGACTCACAACTACCGTGATTCTGTTATGGCTGAAACATGAGGCCAATCTGGTGCTATGCCCTTGTGATTGTCTCTAGGCTGGCCTTCCTCAGAGCCTTCTTACCTCAGTAAACCTGGCAGAGCTTGTGCTGCACTGGCATAGTCTTCAAGTCAAGATTGTTCCATAATGGGAATCAGAGGAGAAATTTCTTTGTGAATGGATTTTTGAAACTAAGAATATATGTATATTTTCATTCTTTTAGACAGTTACCATTACTGATGTAGATAAAGCAAAAAAGAGACAACTGAATTAGATGAAAAAATTTACATCTTTGCTTTAAGGGAGATCAGTACCATTAGACAGAATACTGATGTGAGAAAACCTGGGTTCAAATTCTAGCTTGTGTGACCTTAGGCAAATTACAACATTGGTGGGACTCAGTTTCCCCTATTTTAGATTAATCCCACTCTAACTCTAAATCTATTGTGCTATGATGTGAATCTGTTAAGTGATTCTAAGTTCCATGAAGGCAGGGACCCTGACGTACTCATCTTTTTATCTCTCACAGATCATCAATAAGTGTTGGTTGATCTTAATGATTAAATTTCTACAGACATTTGAGGAGTGCCCTCTCCTTTTTGCCATAGGTTGACTTTAAGAAATAAAAAAAAAAAGCCTATGAAACATTGCTGTTTCTTTTTTTTTTGTTTTTTTTAATTTTATTATAGTTTGCATCATTCATTTCCACAAGATTTTGAGTTACATATTTTCTCCCCCTCTTTCCCCCCCCACCACCCCAAAACAGCCATCCCAATGTAACATTGCTGTTTCAAACAAAAATATATTCGAAGAAAAAGAAAGTTCTGAATGGGGTTACTTCAGTTCCATAAATTCCAAAGCCCTTTGGAATGCAACTTTGGAGTCTTCAGGGACTAGATTAACTGGAATTTTCCCTGCAGAATGCCAGAGGAGATAACCTGACCTGGTTCTCTCTTTGTATCTCTCTGCAGACCAAATCCTGTTTGGGATTATTGTTAAGTTTGATTTGATTTCATTTTTAAAAAATGTAAATGCTTTGAAGTGCTCTAATGGATTACGTTGAGATGGATATTTTGAAATCATTCATCTTTATTGATTATTTTGACACAACACATTTGGGTTACATGAAAAGAAAATCCCCTGTGGTCTTCAAATTAATTTCCTTCCTGGACTGACTTGGAGGTGCCACTTTTGTTTATTTTTTCTGATGGTTGATCCACAAGGCAGATTGAGCCATCTGAAAAATATCTATGATAGCAGCTGAAGCCTCTGCTATGGGAAGGCTTTGTCTCAACAAGGCTTCCAGCTCATTGCGTATTTTTCTCAGGAAGGCTCTGCCATCCCTGTCACAGAACCTTGTTCTTATGTAATCACTGTGTCTCCAGCTTGGTACCTTATTGTTTTCAGTCATTAAATGTATTAATGCAACTCAACAGATATTTACTAAGTACGTAGAAAGAAAAAGAGCTCACATGTCCATAGTATTTTGAGGTTTGCAGGGCATTATACATACATGATCTTATTTGATTTTCACAATATTCCCTTAAGACAGGGGCCATTATTATCCCCACTTTATAAAAGGGGAAACTGAAGCTTAGGAAAGTTAGGTCACTGGCCAAAATCACAGTTATTAAATGTTTGAGGTGGCGTTTGGATCTGTGTTTCCCCAACTCTGGTTGTGGCTCTTTGTTCAAACAATTAAAGCATTCTGCCTCATCACATTTTCCTGTGATTTCACCATTGTAGGGAAATTCAGGTGAGGGAACTCCCTCCACCAATGTAAGCTGGCACCTGCTTTGCCACTTACGGTCATAGAGAGTTGCCCCAAACACTGTAATTCTTCCAGAGTCACATAGTCAGCATGTGTTGAAGGTGCCATACAGACTCTCATGCCTCCTTACGAAGAGGATGAGATAAGACAGAGTCCCTGCCCTCATCAAGAACAAGATGAATTAAGACATAGTTTGTACTCTTGATGAGCTTATAGACTGTGGGGTAAAGGCATGTACACACAACTATAATCCAAGACAGAGCAAAAGAGTGAAAAGTGAGATGCTGGTGAGTGAAAAGTACAGTGAGAACAAGGGGAAGGCTGCCTGTTCCCCAGGGCCATGGGAGGTGATGGAAGGAGGCAGAGATCAGGGAAGGCTTCTTAAAGGAGTGAGTGCCTGACCTTGGCCCTGAAGAATGGGAAAGATTTTAGTGAGTGGAGATCAGAAGTATAGGTGGAGAAAGAAAGAGAATTATTCTAGGCTTTGGGGATAGCACAGACAAGGTACAAAGATAAGGAAGAACAGGGATGGAATGGGGAGGGGTGATCAATCCAGTTTGACTGGAATATAGAGTTTAGGAAGCAAAGGAAGGGGAGATAACCCTAGAAAGTTGAATTGGAGCAATTATGGAGGGAGTTCAAATGTCCGGATGAAGAGATTACACTTTATTCTGTTGGCAATGGGGAACCAATGAAAATCTTTGAACCTGACTTGTGGATTAGGAAGATGATCTTGGCAACTGTGTGAAGGGTGCATTTGAGAAAGGGAAGACTGGAGATAGGAATGACAGTTAAGCGATTGATTCTTACTTTCATACTTCCTGCCTGGATTGAGCAAAAGTTGCCTCCATATCCAGGTCCTCAAAATGACCCCAAATCTCTAATTGCCCAAATTGCCTGGGCACTCATCCCTTTTACCTGCACTCATCCTTTTTACCTCATACCTTCCTCCTCTCTTGGTCCAGTCTCTTCACCTGTGCTGTTAATTACTGGCAGCTCAGATTGTCTTGTTTTGACTCATTTCAAACAACATTTATTAATGTTTTAGGCTTTGCACTATGTGATAGGGTTAAAAAAAGGGAAACGAAAATAGTTCCTGTCCTCATGAGCTTACATTCTTCATGCCTCCCTGTAGTCCAGGCATATTTCCTACATAGTGACGCTGACTCCTTCTACTTATCATTTCTGCCTTGGCTGACTATCTAGATCCCCTGGTGGCACAGTCCTGGTGCCTACATGGTTAAGTATTAGTAACTGCTTGTTGACCTGATTCTTTGCCTACTCTGACCCTCACTGTTTCTGATATGGACCATTTTCCTCATTAGTAACTCACTCACAGGCTTACCTTGATCCCCTCTCTCTTGCCCATCCTTTCACCAGCCCCACCTCAGCTTTCCCTAGCCCATGTTCTATGTCCTCAAACTTTAGCCACCTGGCATGTTGGCGTCACTAATCCCGATAACAACGATGCTATAAGAAAATGATACAGACAATTGACAAACACTGAGCCAGTTAATGAAGTATTTAATACATGAAAGACAAGTGTTTCACAGAGTCATGTTTGGACAGAGGGAGGCTGCCTCATCGCCACCCATCTTTCAGTCACTTGAGGGAGTCTCCAGAGGTGGAACGGGACTTGACAATGCTGCCTCATTATTGTTCACTTTTTCTACCTAATTATGCTATGTTAAGTGTGTTGGACATAAATTTAAAACACCAGATAATAACTGTTTCCCTTTTGATTTTATTGATTCATAATAAAATATTTCAGGTTTTCCTTCGGGGTTTCAACAGAAAGAAAACAAAAATTCTTCCCACCGCCCACTGCCTAACGATGGCAATAAATGAGAAGTAATTTAGAGCTTATCTCTCATTTGTCTTTTCCTTTACCCAACCAGATCGAGTCTCAAGTTGTGCTCTGTGGCAATATATTTTTTCAGCCTGCGCTTAGATTTCATTTTCTGTATTTTGCAATGGTCTGTAGGGTGATTTGGTTTTAAATACCCCATTACCCAGCTGCTCCAATAGTAATCAAGGTACTGAGTTACTTAATAACACCAAGGTATCGACACATGGCATGCATTATGGGATACTTTGGAAGCTCATCTCTAGGGTTTTCTTCCTATTAAATGAAGAGGTATTGCTTTTGGAGTCAGCACATCGTAAGGGCTGGAGTGCTGCTTTGGGGGGTTAGAAAGACCAAAGTTGGAATCTCACCTCAGATACTTACTAACTGTGTGACCCTGGGCAAGTCCCTTAACCCACTTGGGCTTTAATCACCTATAAAATGGAGATGATGCCTTACAGGGTTGTGTCACAACTTTAATGACATGAAAAGTGCTTTGTCCACTTAAGAGCATTATAAAAATGTGAGTGATTGTTTCCGATGGTTTTTTCCCCATAAAAAACTCTGATGATAGTGAGTTCTATCAGCTAGCCAGTATTTCTGTCATCTGTCTGTGTCTCTGTCACTATCTCTCTTTCTGACTCCTTGTCTGATTCTTGTCTGTTTGTCTTCGACTGTCTCTCACACAGAAATTGATACTGAATACTCCACCCAAGATCCCTGATAAGCTTTTATACACACACACACACACACACACACACACGTGCACACACACACAGATGTACATATAAACATTATTATACTATATTATTATGTGATTATATGTTTTATAGATGCATACATACGTATATATGTATGTGTATATATGTTTGTATGTGTGTGTATGTGTGTATGTATATATGTGTATATGTGTGTATATATATATTATATATAAACTATAGTGTCAGTTTTCAGTTTGGCATTTCCCTTTTGGAACACAGAATTTCAGAACTGGAGGTCTACTAAATCCCTCATTTTCTAGACTAGGAAACTGAAGACCGGAGAGTTTAAGACATTCACCTGTAGTCACAAAGCCAGTCAGTGGCAGTCAGGATAGAATCCAACAGCCTTTCAGTCATCTCAAACTGGTTTAAACCCAATATGTCCAAAACAGAATTCATGACCTTTCCCCTAAATGCTCCCAACCTCCCACCTTCCCTGTTACTGTAGAACAGCGGTTCTCAACCTGTAGGTCATGACCCCTTTGGGGGTTGAACGACCCTTTCACAGGGGTCACGAGGTCGCCTAAGACCATCGGAAAACACACATTTCAATGGTCTTAGGAACCGAGACACGACTCCTCTATCTGTCTCCAGGCGGGTCTGCTCACATGCAGATATGCCCACATATGAGTATTAAAGGGTCGGCATTAGGAAGGTTGAGAACCACTGCTGTAGAGGGTGGCACCATCTTCCCAAGGCTCTCCGGCTCTCCACCTAGGGGTCATCCTGGACTCCTCACTCTCTTTCCCCTTCCCCCCATATCCACACCAAGGCCTGTCAATTTCGCTTTTGAAATATCACTCAAATATACCCCCTTTTCTCCTCTGATACTGCCTCCACTCTAGCATCATCCCTCAACAGCTCACACTTGGACCATTGTAATAAGTGCGTGTGAGTCTGCCTGCCTCAAGTATCTCCCCACTCCAATCTATCCTACATTCAGCCAGTAAAGTGATTTTCCTAAAACGCAGGTCTGATCATCTCACTCCCCCCCCATCCCCGCCCCACTCCGTAAATCCAGTTGCACCCCATTGTCTCCAGGAACAAATACAAAATGCTCTGTTTGGCATTCAAAGCACTTCGTAACTGATCTCCCTCTTACCTTTCTTCTTCAATCCAGTAATATGGGCCTCTTGGCTGTTCCACAAACAAGACACTCCATTTCTTAGCTCCAGCCATTTTCTCTGGCTATCCTCCATGCCTGGAACACTCTTCTTCCTCCACTCTAACCACTTACCTCTCTGGCTTTAAGTTACAGCTAAAAGTCACCTTCTCCAACCTTCTCCAACCTTCTCCAACCTTCTCCAGCCCCTCTTAATTCCCTTGCCTCCCCTCTCTTAATTATTTCCTATTTATCCTGTATACAGCTTGCTTTGTATGTATTTGTTTACATGTTGTCTTCCTCATTAGACTGTAAGCTCCTTGAAGGCAGGGACTGTCTTTTGCTTCTTTTTGTATCCCCAGTACTTAGCACAGTGCCTAGTGTATAATAGATACTTTAAAAATGTTTATGGAATTGATGGTGATGACAGAATATATGAGAGGACTAGGCTGTAATTCAATTGTAGCAACACCTAGAACAATATGCATAGTAGGATTAAATGAGTTCATACATGTAAAGCACTGTGTAAACCTTAAAGTGTCATATAACACCATTATTAGGTGCTCAGTAGAGGTTTACTAAATGAATTCATAAGCAACATACATGAAGAAATTGAGAAATGACCTACTTAAAATCATATGGAAAATCAGAACTGGGAATTGAAACAAACCTCATGTCAACTAGTGTTTCACAGTTTTAATTTCCCTAACGAGGGGTAATTAACCTTTTTTATGTAATAGATCCCTTTGACAGTCTGATGAAGCCTATGTACTCCTCAGAATAATATTTTTAAATGCATGAAACAAAATATATAGGATTACAAAGGAAAGTGATTATGTGGAAATACAGTTAGGAAAACATTTTTAAAAAAATAAATGAGTTCATGGGCCCGAGGTTAGGAACTCTATCCAGTAAGCCAACCCTGTGCAAGGCTCACGGGTAGCAAAGCAGACCAGTTTCTGTAGAGAATCAAGGGGCTCAGCACTCACAGACTGGCAATATTCCTTGTTAGATGGCTCTGCAAATTGGACTCTGTCAGGAGCCGTGGTGGGAGTGGCACCTGTGAGCCCTGCTTCATTCTGGAATCAGTTAGCCAACTAATTTGATTTAATCACTGCAGGAAAATGTAAGCAGCAGAGAGGAGGCACCCTTCTCGTTGCTTGTACCGTGAATGTTTCAGGATGCCAGCCTCCCCACCCTTGCAGGCTTCTGCTGATTCTACCCAAAGGATTTATATGTGGAATAAATACTCTTAAATCTTTATAAGGTGCCTAAAATATTTATGGGTGTTTTAGTTTGGTTTGCATGCCATATTGCTCCCTTACATTAAACAGTTTTTACACCATCCTGCGCTGGCATTAATCTTCCCAGCCTGGGCTCAGCTATCCTAACAGGAGAGCCATCTATTACATTTCAGCAGTCAGAGCCAAATGATCTAATTTCTCCTTTGGCTGTTTTATCTGATGGTTCATAAACCTATGCCTGTTATTGTATTAGGGAGACGTGTTGTGATATCAGAGTGTCAGGCTGACGAGTTTCCCATTCCCTTTTCTTAAGAGAAGTCAGGATTAAAAATGGAATATTCTTCCACAGTAAGGGATTACTGCCACCATTCTGACCTGATAGAATTAAAAAGGAAAATATTTGGTCTCCCACAATTGCTGAGTTGGTTGAAATCAATGTGCTTGAATGATCAAAATCAGCCTGTGGCTACTTTTTCAGACATGGGCTATATCCAAAGTGGCTTGACAAAGGAAGGCTATCTGGCAAGGAAGGATACTGTTGGGGGGAAAGGGTCACCCAGAGGTAGTTATTCCAGGAATTACAGGATTTAGAGCCTGATAGCTCCCATTCCCTCCACTTAATCAATGTGGCACCATGTAGTATACCTCACCCACCTAAAGGTCCCCTAAACAAGGTTACCCCAGGTACACAGAAACTGTGAGTCGGTTTCTGTTCAAAACCCCTGCCAATGTATTTACTTTTTCCCTGTACTAAGCTAGAGGACACACTCAGTTTAAAGCAAAGATGTGGAATAAAATAGCACAATTTGAAAAGTAGAGACAAAACATTCCCCCAATAAATTTGGGACATATTTACCCACAAATATCACCAGTGGGGAAGAGTGGACACACCTGAGGAATCAAAGGCACACAACTGTAGCGTGCATGTGACCAATGTACACACCTGGATGGGCATATCAGCAGAGTTCATATGCGGCCAGAAATATGAATGAAGGAGCACATATATAGGGCACATATGTGGCCAAAGAATACTATGGAGGGATAACCTGCAGCTCTGATCCTGGAGGGCTTTCAATGTCTTCTAAAGATTTCATCATAATACTGCTCCCTGCTAGCCTTATGCCATTTCTGCTGGGCATACAATCTTTGCCAGATATGTGCTTTCTTACCAGATGTGTGGTCATGGTATGTAGTTTATTCTGGGTCTTGTATGCTCTGCTAATCTTGAGTGGTCATTGCTTGATAAAACTCTAATGCTTCAGTGATAACTACCAAATGTAACTCCCCAGTAGAGTGGTAGCATTCTTATCTCCCCAGTCATCAAACTAGAGGGCAAAAAATCTTCTGCAGCTTCTCATCCCCTGCCAAAGATCTACCTCTTCTCAGAGCCTTGGCTATGACTAATGGGTCCTTCATAAAAAGATATGCCCCCTCCCCAGGAGCCAAATTTCTGAAACATACAATAATGCCATTTAACCAACGTTGGCAGTTTCAGTCTAGTTTTATACATTTAACTTCCTGTTCACTGAGGGTAATTTCTCTTTCAGAAATGTTCCTCTGACTTAGAGTTAGGAATTCCTAATGTCATCCTGCTTAATTTTCTCAAGGGGATCCTGTGCCCACAAACCAATTTCAAGGGAGTTGGAGGTCCAGCACAGAAACTTTGTGCTGTATGACTTTGTTCCTTTGTAGTATTTTGGGATTCCCAAAATATACAGATAAGGAAACTGATGGCTAGCAAAGTGAAATGACTTGCCCAAAGTCACAATCATAGCAGAACTGGGACTTTCCTTTTTTAAGAGAAGTGGTGATTCCTAAATAATGGTTCATCCACATTTGTCTAGAATCTGAAAAAAGTAGTCTCAGACTGTACATTTGTGACTTTCTGTAAAGTGGGTCTAATAATACTTTAAACCTTGGGATAAAAGCTACCGTGTTTTTTTTAATTCTAGTAAATCTTTCACTTATCCATAAAGTATAGAGATACAGACAAAAAAGACTTTAACAATATGCACCAAAGGCAGGTATTTCTGCCCTTTCCACTTATTTCCTTGGGACTTTTGCCTGTTTTCCTTTCAACAAGCATGGTAATCTACTTAATCTCCCCTTAACTCAAGGTAGGCTGTCATCCAATTTTTTTTTCTTAGGGTTTTTAAGTCACCACTCCTATTTAACTCAATTATAATTTACAAAGAAGGTGCTCCAGAGCCCTCTCTCTTTCCTCTCCTCTAAAGTAGAGGAGAATTTAGGTAGGAAAGTAGCACATGCAAACCATTATTTTCATAGTCCCCAAATCAACTGTTTTGTTAACTTACCTTGGGTTCTATAAATAGTCAGGGTTGCAACGCTTCTTGGAGGAAGCATGGTTATTAGTTTTAGGAAGAGTGTTCATGGATTGAAAATACACCAAAAGCCAAGGGTCATTTTTGAAAGCAATTACAGTTCCCTCATTATGTTGTTACCGATCAATAAGTTCATGTACATGTAATATGTTTGCTCAGATACAACATGCCTTTAAATGATCACACTGAGAAGTTTTTACATAGAGAGGACCCTACTCCCTTCTACTTTCACCCCTAGTTTAGCATGATTCTGTACAGAGCTATCAGGCTTGTTTCACTGTATAAGCAAGAGCACAAAATGATGGATTAATTTGGAATGGTACCTAAAAATACACATAGGCAATCAGAAGGGGAAATTCACTTGTAATCACAACCAGCAGGAATTATGTACAATAAGTTGATTCACAGACCCTTGAGGATTTTAAGCATCCATCTGTCCCTAAGAGACCATTGTCAGGGCGAATTGTGCAAATGAAAAAAAGTAGGAGCACCATTGTTTTCCTCTACTGTATTTAGTTATATCGTTAATTGGTTTAAGATTGGGGGAGATGAGAAAAAGGAAGGACCATTGTTACTCCTCCACTGCATCTGGTTATAGAGTTAATTTCTTTAAGGTTTTTTTGGGGGAAAGTTAAGGGGGATTAAAGGAAATGAAAGAAATATATGTGCTTCTGTTTTCCCCCTTCTGCATTTGGTTATATAGTTAATTTTTAAAATATTTTTTTGGGAGAGAAGAAAGATGAAAAATGAAAGCACCGCTGAATCTTCCTAACATGTTTAGTTATGTGTATAATTTCTTTAAGATTTTATTTTTTGGTGAGGGGATGAAAAAAAATGAGAGTCGTTTCCTCCCTCATGCATTGGGTTAAAATTTTAATTTCTTTAAGATTTTTTCGGGGGAGGGGTGGCTCGAATTCACTTTTGTGAATGGGGATGCTAAGGCCTGTTCGACCACAAGTTTCGTTTGTGTGACAAGAGCCCCAAACGGACCATTAAAAATTCGTGATTACAGATGGTTGTGTCTGAGCAAGTCACAGCTGCTCATTCCCTTACAATTCTCTAGCACATGTTCTCAGCTGAGGTGGCTAAACCTTTCGAACAATCTTCAAGCAAAAAAGGCATGGCAGGGGGTGCAGTTATTCTGATATAATCATCCTTTCCCTCCCCCTCCACCCCGCCCCTGCCTCCCAGCTCCCCTCTACCTCCTCTCATCCCTCCCTAACCCCCATTATGAAGCAGGAAACCCGGCCAAGGTCTCACTAGTCCCCTGGCGCCATGCTTATTCCATGATAACAACACTCCCTGGAGTGGTCTTATTGAGATTATAAAAAGAGTTTATTGTGGAGAGAGCCTATATTTTTAGTGCTGGCAGGGAAGAATATTAAGTAGCAGTCACAGCTGAGCTAATGATTCACATTGATTAATCTACCACTTTAGAATTCTTATTAGCCAATCAGAGCTACCTCCTCTCCTGAGTGGTCTTAAAATAAAAACAAATGCCCAGATAAATGCACGGAACAGGCCCCCTCACCCCACCCCGCCCAAACAGCTTCCTGCTTGTAGAGAGACATCAACATGCTAGTTGACTTTGCACCAAAACACAGGAAAATGTGATTCACTGCGAATCCTCCTGCCATGAAATCAAATTCTGCCATCTGGCTGGCCGGAGTAATCTTTCTGGATGGATGTTAGAGCCGTTCTTCTCCGCTGAGGGAAGGATTGGAGTTAGACCATGAGGGCAGCCAAAATCCAGCGGGATATCACAGAGACAGAGTCGATTCTATGTGGCCACAAGGCGGGAAGACCTAGACGGTCCACGGGCCCTTGTCGAGAATGGGATTGAAACGTTTTGCACTTGTCCAAGGAGGGAGGCCCCAGGGGATCCGGCATCAGACTGGCTCCCCAGCCTATGTCTTCGACACAGATTTTTGGAAAGGGGCCCAAACTGTTCATCTCCAGCACATTACATCAAATTGGGTTCAGCTGTTGGAGTGTGGGGGATGGGAGGCTGAATATTGCCTGAGTGGCTTCATCCTGCATGACGTGTGTCATATTTGCATGGAGGAGAGAGAGCTGATTTCCTTTGTATTGGAAGATGATACTGTGGACAGGATTGGTTCTCTTGGATCCAGGTGTAGTCAAAAAGGTCCGTGTTAGGCCATTATTAAAACCTGGCACTGAGTGTCTGTGTGGTCATTTTCTTCACTGGCTCTGTCACCGAAAAGATAATTGGCATGGAAGGCTCTGGCACCATGGCTGGCTCCCTGCATACAGCCACCTGAGGGCTTGGGGCTCTGGCTGGGGGCTAGGGTTTAGAAACATTGCCATTCCTTTAATGTTCCACAGCCCTTTCTCCTAGAGAGCTCTCCTAACATTAGACCACTCTGGGCAGTTCATATCCAAGTGACCCATGAATATAAGCAGACTGCAGATTTAGTAAGAGGCAGCTTTCTGATACAGTACAACCCCTCCTCTTTACCGCACCCCATCCCAATAAAACACAACACAACACAACACAACACACACGAGTTAAAACTGCCTTAGTAGAGAGTGTTGGGGACCAAAAAAGAAAGTGATAGTTCTTCTGTCTGCTGTTCTACTCTCTAACTGAATTAAATCTGGATTGCTGTGCCCCATTTTAGAAGTGACATTCAAACAAACACCAAAACAGTTATATTTCCTTGCCACCATTATTTGTGTAGCCCATATAGAGTCTGTGCTTAACTCTCCCATGTATGTAGTAGGTTTGGGGCTTCCCAGAAGGTAAATGGCTATATTTATTTCTCAGGGTCCTAGGGGTAATCGTAAAGGGTTATAGCATTTTCTTTCTTTCTTTTTAAAATAGTATTTCATTATTTTCCAATTACATATAGAAACAAGTTTTCACATTCATTTAAAATTTTTTTGAGTTCCATATTTTCTCCTTTCCCTCTGTTCCCTCCCCCTCCCTAAGATAGAAGTTATACATAGTTCGATATTAGTTATGGTGCAAAAGAAGAAACAGACCAAACGACAAAAAACCCACAAAAAATAAAGTGAGAATAGAATGCTTCTATCTGTATTCAGACTCCATCAGTTCCTTCTCTGAACATGGATAGCATTTTTCATCATGAGTCAGTTACAGGATTTTCTAATGCTATTGGCTCATCTTCATTCTTATGCGAACTCCCCAATATCAATCTCCCAGTTATCTCTTTACTATCATCTATTTACAATCAGCATCTTCTCTATATTATCATTGACTCAGTCATTAGCATCCCACTATCAATATAGCCACTTAACAGTTAGTTAATAAATATACAAAGGGATATTTGCTGAGAAGACACAGCAAGAACAATGCTTTGGAGCATTTTCATTCCAAACCAGGGACACACTTTCCCCTCTATGACTTTGTTCTCTAGAGAGAAAGCAGTTGCTTCCATATATTCTCCCCTCACCAAATTCCCTTCTAGTGAAGCATAGCCATGGGACAAGTTGCTCTCTTGATGCAACATGGTGACTCAGCTACTGAGTTGATGCTGGGTGGCTCATTGGAGTGATCTCAGGGCTACTCTATGAAGCTTCTCAGGGCTTTTTTGATTGATTTCTCAGTTGACTTGGCCACTGTATACACTACATGCCTGGACTGCTGGTGATTCATTCTTTCTAAATCTCTTTGGCTGTGTACCAAAGGACAGAAGACGCAGACAAGAGGCAGCTCCATCCCAGACATCTGTTTGGCTGGAAGACCATGTGGTCACCAGTGACTCCAGGTAAGACAAAGTCTGATGCTCTTCCCACACTCAGAGGCTTCCAGTGGTTTGTCCTCTTCATAGGAGAGCAGCCAGAGTGGAAAGAGGGTGAAGTATAGTTGTTGGAGCCTTTTGTATGGACGTTCAGTTCCAGCTCAGCAGCCAATCAAAATGCCCGCTTCACCGCACAGTAAGCAGATAGGAAATAATCATAGAATAACTGAGCATGCTCTGAAATTGACAGCAGGATTCTCCATTACTAGTGCCTGGAAGCAGGCTCAGCAAACTTGTATGTGAGAGAATGCATCAGTCAGGGAATGCTTCTATGGGCTAGGGCAGCTCTTGTTGGCCAGTCCTCTGTTACAGCTTTAATTACAAAAAGAAAAATCCAACACATTTTTAAAAAAGTTTGAATATATTGTGAAATCTCAATCTAACAAGTAGCTTGGTATAATGGATAGAGACTCAGTCTTGGAGGAGGATATGGGTTTAAGTCCTGCCCTTGTGGCACATATTAGCTGGGAGACCCTGGCTGGGTAACTCGCTTAATTTCTTAGTGTCCATGGCCCCTTTCTAAGACTCAAAGTTGCAGGAGGTGACTGGTGTTTTTGAATTGAGTTTCCTATATGGGAGATCCTTAAACCTGTGAAATCAAAAGTGAGGACCAAAAAGAAAAAAAATGTGGAATAGTCTAATGCAATTAAAATAGACAAATATGATGAATATGAAAATATCTGGAAAAAAAATCTTCAGATAAAACACTGGGCTGGGATTCAGGAAGACTTAGGTTCAATCCTACCACAGACATTTGCTAGCTGAGTGACTAGGGAGGTCATTTAACCTTGTTTTGCCTCAGTTTCCTCATGTAAAATATAAAATGTGAAATGAAGAGATTGAACTCTGTAGCTTCTACTCTTTCTAGCTCTTCATCTATGACCTCAAGACTGAAAAGTTGCTATGGTACCATTGAAACATTATGATTTTGCACTCAAAGGAATGTGAACATAAATAGTTATAAAGCTAGCTTAAATTTGTCACGTTGACTTCTGTAAGAAGTAGTATAGCACAGTGAAGAGTGGCCCAGTCTTGCAATCAAGGGTGCCTTGACTTAATTCCTGGTTCTGATACAGACCATCTGTGCAGCCATTGGGCAAGTCACTTAACTCATTGATATTCTGGACAGTTCTCTAAAACTAAGATTGGGGAGGTGATAGTCTGCATCAATGGAGGGAATTCCCACCTTGGGAGGACTTTCCAACATGAATGAAATGGTTTTGGACCAGTCCTCTTTTCCCCACATCTTTGACAAATAGGGAACATATAGCCTGAGATAAGTAGACATGGTAGACTGACAAAAATCACCACTGAGACAAATGATCTAGACTATTCCATGCTGTCATTGTGAACACAAAGTCTTGTTCTATTTTGTCTATAAAGGGGAAGGGCAGCAAAAGGAGATTTGGATAATCTGATGCTGAATCATTTCTCCAAATTTACTTCTCCCAATTGGACAAGCTTGTCCTGAAGTCCAGGGCCAGGAATGCTGGAGCTTAGGGTGACTCTGCCATTGATGGAGCTTCAACATCTATGAGTCCTTTCTCTACTCTCTCCATTAGAAAAGCTGATATCTTCAAGGAATGATGAATATCGTGACCCAATGATAATTCTTCATGAACAACATTTCCTTTTCTATGTGCTCTAAAACTTTCTGTTTACTTATCTCTTCTAGAATTACGATAGGGGATGAAGGCAAGATCCTAAGTCTGTATTTTCTGAAAAACATCCATTTTCCCTTTTCAAAAATTGGGATGATGTTTGCTCATTTGCAAGTTTCGGGGTTCCTCTTTCTGTAATTCCTCAGAATGTGTGATCCCACTCACTTTATCCTTCACTACTTTGGGATGTAATTTGTCTGTACAATTATTCATCATCAGCACGACTGTATACATTTAAATTAGGTGCTCCCTTAAGATCTCACTTGCAGGGCCCATCAGAACTTTGGCCCATTATTCATCTTTGGTTTGAAGAACTCCATGGAGGAGAAACCCATAGCCTCCTAAAGGAGCCCATTCTACTCAAATAGCTATGCATTGAAAAAAAAAGGTTTTTTTCTTACATTAGGCCTAATTTTTCCCTTTTGCAATTCCTGCCTATTGTCTTATTTCTGAGTGAAATGAAACATTTCTAATTCATTTTCTACATTATTCAAGTACTTAAAGACAATTTATCATTCCTGCCCGTCCCACCCTACCCCACCCCCAAGTTTTCTCTTCTCCAGTTAATTCTCCATCTTCCCCTCAGCTGATCCTTATGTGACTTGAGACTGTTCATCACCTTGGTTTCTTTCCCCCAATGCTCTCCAGTTTTTCCATTTCCTTACTAAAATGGTATGTTCAGGACTGAAGCCAACACCAGATGCAGACTGACCAGTGTGAGGTGCAGCAGGACTTTATTTCTGGAAACTGTGCCTCTCAGAGGCAAAATTACATTAGCTTTTAAGACTCCCACACGTCACTGTTGACTCCTGTTGAGCTCTGAAGCCATCTAGAAGTTGTACAAGACATGGACTTCTTTCAGATGAACGATAGTCTAATCATGATTTCCCTGTTTTGTGTTTGTGAAGTTAGGACTTTGAACCTAAGCGACATTTGTCTCTACTTTCATCTTATTAGAGTCAGCCCAGTGTTTTAGACTGCTGAGACCTTTTTAGATCATGCCTCTGTCATTCGAATGCTGGCTATTATGTCTTATTTTATGTCATCTACTACAAATAGTAGGCACTTATGCCTTTACCCCGAACATCGACAAAAGGCAACTTTCCATGTTGTTGATACTCCAATGGCCACAATCGAGGTCCCTTCCCTTTTCTTATAACTTCATGACTTGTCTTAATAAGTAATCTTACCTTGTCCTATTCATCTTGTCATTCATGTTCTTTGTCCTCCTCTCCTTCAGCTAATGGCCTTATCTTTCTCTTTTTCCTTCTGTTTCATTTTTTCTTCTTCAACTTCAGAAATTTTCCTCCTTCAGCTTAAGCCTTTATCCCCCTCCAAATTCTCAAGTCTTTTCAAATGCACCCTGCCCAAATTCAGTCTCTGGCCTACCCAATTCCAAAGCTTTCTAAATAATCTTCACAGTTCCTTTCTGCC
>CM053590.1:31740278-31808683 GCA_028646515.1 Pseudochirops corinnae
TTCTTCTTCTTCTTCTTCTTCTTCTTCTTCTTCTTCTTCTTCTTCTTCTTGTAATTTGTCTGCCTCCTCCTTCTCCTCCTCCTTCTTCTTCTTCGGGATGTAATTTGTCTGTACAACTATTCATTATCAGCACAACTGTATACATTTAAATTAGGTGCTCCCTTAAGATCTCCCTGTGGGGCCCATCAGAACCTTTGGCCCATTATTCATCTTTGGTTTGAAGAACTCCATGGAGGAGAAACCCAGAGCCTCCTAAAGGAGCCCATTCTACTCAAGCAGCTATGCATTAAAAATCTTCTTCTTCTTCTCTCCCTGTCTGTATCTCCTCTCCTCTCTCTCTCCCTCCCTCCCTTCCCCCATTCTGTCTCTGTCTCTGTCTCTCTGTCTCTCTCTCTCCTTCTCTATCTTTGTCCCCTTCCCCTCTCCTCCCACCCCTAAGGTCCATGTAGTGCAGAAAATTCCAGCTGTTTCTAGGAGAGGTTTTTTTTTTTTAATGATATCATCACTGTGCCACACTGACCTGTAAAAAGATACAATATTTTTCTTCAAACTTCTTCAACTCTAAGACACTCCCCACCCCAAGAAAGAAAGAAGGAAAGAAAAAGAATTATGTGCTAAATATAGAGTAAAGCTTAAGAAGAAAATGGTAAAAATTCCATGAAATAACATCAAAGAACTTAAATACTTGAAAGGAAAAAAAATCTATACTCAGTATTTTAGCCAAAGTCTGTCAGTGACAACTTATTAATATAGTCATCCTTGAGGAGAGGTCCAAGTGGCTGGTTTCCCCTGCTAATTGTAATTCTCTTGTTCCCAGGCAATTGCTACTTAAGTTTTATAGAAAACCTAAAACAAAAGACAGAATTATTGTTAACGTTCAGTTGGGTACAACTCTTTGTCAACCCCATTTGGGGTTTTCTTGGCAGTGGTTTGCTATTGGAGTAGTTTGCTATTTCCCTCTCCAGCTCAATTTACTAATGAGGAAACTGAGGCAAACAGGGTTAAGTGACTTGCCTAGGGTCACCCAATGAGTGAGTGTCTGAGGATGGATTTGAACTCAGGAATATGAGTCTTCCTGACTTCAGGCCTTGCACTCTACCCACTGGACCACCTAGCTGCCCCAAAATGAAGGTATAGTTTGAGTTTTAGAATTGTTCAATTTAGCAAACAGAAAAATTGTCATTTTAATACCAATTCAGTCTTAGAGACAATATCTTCTTCAAACCAATCATTCCCTCTTTAATGATTCTTTCATCAATCAGGTCAAAGGTAAACAGAAATATTTCTTTTAACTGAATTAAACAGTCATTTTCACTCTTAGTTCAGTCACCATATACAAGACTAAGTCTCTTAGTCAGTCAAGTGACATTTATCATTATTAATATTATTTATTAAGTCTCTTAGTTTTAGGATCCCTCTCACATTGATTAAATCTTCAATTCAAGGAAGACTGATTAGGTCTTTTATGCAAGTGAATCCAAGGACTTCAGACAAAGATTTGACATAATATTGCTTAATAGTAGTACACAACACAACTGAGGCTTTAACATTCTATATTTCCATAATACAGCTTCCACTCAGTCCCCACCCTCCAACACAGTCAGAGCAAGCCTGGCAACATTATACTTCAAGGTTTAGCTGAAGCATGTGTGCCAATAATCATGATTCAGCCCCAAACTCCAACTCTGCCCCCCAAGTGGAGGCAGACACTGATTCTGCCCAGCTCCCTGAAGAAAAGGGAGAATAACAGCAGGGGGGTGGTGGTGGTGGAGGAACTTCTGTATCTGAGGGAAAAGTAATTGTAAACCCAACTGGGGCTAGTCTTTTCCCCTTCCTCCTCCTTCCAAAATATCAATTGATTCTACCCAGAGGAAGTGAAGGATAGTTAGGTTTTCCATTGAGATTAAGAAAGAAAGGCCAAAAGACCAAAGTTGAAGGGAGAGAGCCTTAAAACCCCCCACAAAACCTCAGCTCATAAACAGATAAACCAACACTGAAGGCTCATAAAAAACGGAAAGAAAAATAGATTAAAATGCAAAACATGGTCAGAGCACAATGAACAAGTTTTATGAAAGTATTAGTATTAGTAAAGTATCATACAATAAGTAAAAATTATATTGTGAATAAAAGTTTCTCTATGAAAAAAAACCCCACCTTCCAACTCCCCACAGATCATGGATAAACAGCAGAAACCTCCAGAAGGGGTCAAAAGAGAAATGAAACTTTTAAAACTAGATATTTGAATATAATTAGTTTAGAAATCAGAGCTCTTAATAGTAGGAATGGAAAGCAGAAAACCAATGAAAGAGCCCTGGAAAAATGTAGAAGCTGTGAAGGAAAGGGTAGAAGCTTTGTAATGCAAAAATCTGACGGGTAAAATCATTTGTCAAAAGATGAGTGAAAACCAACAACTTTAAAAGAACACAGGTATTTTTATAGAAGCCAAAATACCTGATCTTTAAGACAAGCTGTAGAACCATAACCTAAATGTGATTAGTAAAACAGAAGAACCTCATAGAACAAAAAACCTAAATATCATACTGAAGGGAATAATAACAAGACAACTGTTCAGAACTTTTGAATACAACATCCTGATTAATATAATTCATAGACTTAACAAAAATGCCACTACATACTTAAAAGTTTAAGGCATATAGTGGTTGCCTTTCATAATTTTGATAATAAAATATAAATTTCATGAGCAGCCCAAGGAAAAGACCTACAGATGTGAAGGAACAATCATTCAAATTGTTATTCAGTCATTTTCTATTGGGCCTTACTCTTTATGACTCGGTTTGGAGTTTTCTTGGCAGAGATACTAGAGTAGTTTGCCATTTCCTTCTCCAACTCATTTTATAGGTAAGGAAACTGAGGCAAATGGGGTTAAATGACTTGCCCAGGGTCACACAGCTAAGTGTCTGATGCCAGATTTTAACTCAGGAAAATGAATCTTTCTGTTTCCAAGCTCGGTGCTCTATCTACTGGCTGTCCTCAATTCAAATAAAGAGGATTACTCTGAAGAAATGAAAAACCAAGGGAGAAGATGGGATGATATATTCCAAAAAGCTCAAGGACTTATGCTACAAGCCTAGATAATATATCCTGCAAAGCTGACCCTAATCATCAATTAAAAATTTGGGTCTCCAAAAGAGAACCCACTCCTGATATGAAAACCCAAGAATATTTGACTTGCAAAGAAACCAAATTAGAGAAATCCAAGAAAGTTAAACTGTCAAGAAAAGGAGAAGTAATGAAATTAATTCCTTTCTGTTTATAGGCTATTTTTTTTAACATATAAAAGAAATTAAGCTGAGTTATAATAGAAAGAATGAACAAGATCAAGAGTCTAAAACGCTAAAGATTTAAGGGAAAGTCAATAAGTTAGGATCAATTAAAGAGGAAGGGCCACAGCAATCCTCTACATCCTAAGTCTAATGAACCCTTGTAAATGAATTATTATTTTGTGTGGGAGGGATTATCTACCCTCTCTGGCTCATGAGGAAACTTGGAGTAGAAGATGTCTGATAATTTCCATATCAAAATCTATGCTCCTATAATGCCCTAGAAAGGAGGTGAGAAATTTTCATCCCTCCTTTAAATGGAGAGGTGAGAGACTATGGTAGGATGTTGCTAGTAATAATTAATAATAATTACAAAATAGTTAGCATTTACATAGTGCCTACTTTTTGTCAGGCTCTGTAAAATGCAAACTTTACACTTTAAAAGTGTAAACATTTTACAAATATCTGCTCTTATCCTCATGACATTTCTGGGAGGTAGGTACTAGGATTTTACATTTTACAGTTGAGGAAACTGAAGTAAACAGAGGTCAAGTGACTTGCTTAAGGTCACAGAGCCAGTAAACGTCTGAGGGTTGATTTAAATTTAAATCTTTTTGATTCTAGGTCCAGGACTCTATCCTCTTTACTACCTAGCTGCCTCATATGCTGGCAGAAACAATATTTCTATGGTAGTTTTTGTTTTTAAATCTAGGTTATCAGGAAAAACTCACTGGTTAGTAGCAAGGTAGAGGATGGTCACTGTTATGTTCAGAAATGAATGTGATATAAAAACAAAAGGTGCTAATAAGACTTAAAAATTAAAAAATGGAAACAAATGTCAAAGTTTTACCACTGCTTTTTGTATTGGGTAGCTGTATTGAGCTATTAAAAAATCTTTGTAATAAAGAAAGGTACAGAAGGTAGTAGGCATATAAGTGGGAAGGGGTTTGTTAGAAAAAATATGATGTAAAAAAAGACATTAAGAACCCCAAATGAATATATAAATGTATATTTGTGTGTATATGTATAAGATATATGTGTGTATGTATATATATATATATATATATATGTAAATGAAGAAAATGTAAATGAATTGCAAGGCTATACCAGTGAAGGCAGTCCCCACATCAATGAAATCAAGGATCATTTCAAGCAAGACATATGCTAACATAATGGAATTCTATGGGATGATAAAATGACAAATATAAACAAGAATTATGTAAAGATATGTGAAATGATATCAAGTGACACCGGCAGAGTGAGAATTGCATTATGAACATTGATTATACGAAAAAATGATTTTCCTTTTTCTGTTTTAATTTTAATTAGTCAAAGGGTATGCTATTACTGTCTCCCCCTCTTTGATCAGATATAAATGGTTCAAATTTGGAAGAATTAACTGGAGATTCACCACATTTTTGATTCAATGGCCAGTTTGTAGCAATAATAACGGGTTGCCCTTTGTAAGGGACAGAAGACATCATCCTGGTATCATAAGTCATGGTTCAGAAAACCCCAAATCCCATCATTTGACACCACCAGTATCACCAGCTGTTCCCTTCTACTCTCCTCCTCCCTCTTTCAAAGTCATGACCTTCAGCTGGCAGACAGATGGAAACACAACCCATTTCCCACATAGCCCTCTCTTTCCCTTCCCCCAAGTACTTCAGTTTCTAATTCAGTAGTTGGTTTCTGACAGAGATGCAGTCTAGGTTTCTTGTGGCAATATCATTTGTTGCCACATGACTCAGTGGATGGCTCAGAGTCTTGGGCTTGATAAGGCTTGACAGGTGCTCCATCACATTCTAGCTACATATTCCCGAAAGGCAATACAAATCTTGATTGGCCACATTAACTGTACATATGGCTATCTCTGTTTCCCTGGCAGGGTACTTAGAGCTGACCTCCATAATCAACTGCTTCCTTGTGTCTGATGCTGCCTGTGAATTCTCCTTATGACTTCTGGGAGGATGGTCTGTTGCTGTTGATTCAGGAGCCTCAATTCTTCTTGTAGGATGTCTCATATGTAGCTCTAAGCCAGGGTTCAGAATTTTTTCTCTTTTCTCCTTTTGCTTTGCTTTCTCATGCTCACCAGCCTTTTGACATGGATTTGAATTCCCCTTTTTTGGGGGCTTTTCTATTGGATTGTTTTTTCTAGCTTCTCTAGGAGAGTTTCCTTCTCTTCTGGATGACTAAACCTACTGATTCCTGGTGTTCCTCAGGCCTTTCCACCTTTGCCTCAAAGAGGCAGAGCAACTGGCCTTTGTGGCACATATAAGAGCTAAAAGTCATCTGCTCACACACAAAGGGAGTCACTGGTTCAGCCCCTCAATTTCCCTACCTCCTGGATCTCAGATATAGACCTTTTAGTTTATATGCGCGTACATACACATATGTGTATATATATACATATGCACAGACAGTATACATATGTACACACATATGTGTGTATGCATGTAGATGTGTTCTGTGTGTATTTTATACATATATGTATATATGTATATATATTATATATATAAAATACACACATGCATTAACTGAAAGGTCATATAATATATACCTAATGGGTCCAGAGTGTTCTATTAGTTACCACTGTAGGAGTGATACAAAAACAAAATTTAGATAAGCTGTGATACCTGCCCTCATGAAATGTACATTCTAACAGAGGTATATACTACACACCAATAAATGTAATATAAAATCATAAGTGCACATAATGTCAAAATAGATCGTTTTTTGAGATCTGAGTGGGAGGAGGGACATTACCAGCTGAGGGAATTGGGAAAGACATCCTGATAATCAAGACCATTTGCTGAGAGTTTTCTCTTCTCTCCTCAGCTAACATCATCCAGATACTTTCTGCCACTGTCTTCTCTTTCATCTCTGTCTCACATGAAGAGATGGCCCTTCTCCTCACCAAGCCAAACCCCTCTATCTGCACAAGTGATTTCATTCCATCCCATCTTCTCCAGCAGAATGCTTCATCTGTCATTCACATTCTCATTAATCTTCCATCTCTCTCTGGCTACTGGCTTTTTCCCTACTGCCTGTAAACATGCCAATGTTGCCCCCAGTCTCCATAAACCTCCGCTTGATCTGTTCATTCCTGCTAGCTATTGTCCTGTATCTCTCTTCCCTTTGTTACTAAAAATTTCCTTTTTTCTCACCCTCTTAACTCTCTACAGTGTGACTCCTGATCTCACAGTTCAACTGAAACAGCTCCCTAACACAGTTGCCAATATATATTCCCACTTCTCTTCTCTGACAGTGCCACCATGTTGGTGCAGACCATCATCACCTTATGTCTGGAAAGCCTGCTGGGTAGTCCCCCTGCCACTTGCATCTCTAGGACAACCTCTATTCATTCAGCTGTCAACTTATCTTCCTAAAACACCAGCAAGTGATCATGTCACTCCCCTATTCAGTCAATTCCACTGGCTCACTATTACTCCAAGATCAAATATAAAATCCTCTGTTAGGCATGGAAAGTCCTACATAACCTGTCCCTCTCTTTCCAGTCTTCTTTTTCTTTTAATGTTTTTATAAAATTTTTTTTTGCTTTTCTTTTGAACATTATTTATTTAATTTTTAATTTATGGAATAAAACAAGCATTTCCATAATATAGTATAATAAAAATGATTGCACATTAAATGTAAATCTATTATGTGCAACTTGCTGTTTCTTTTAAATATATCATAAAGCTATTATGTAAATTTCTTTTAAAATTTTTTCCCTCCCCCGCCCTACAGATAGCTATCATTAGACACAAAAATGTAAATATGTTAAATTACTTTATACATACTTTTATTTATCAGTTCTTTATCTGGATGCAGAGAAAAATTCAACCTCCTTGTTCTTCAAACAAGATACTCCATAGACCACCTCTGAATGTTTTCAATGGCTGTCCCCCGTATCTGGAACTTTCTCCCTCTTCTTTTCTGACTCCTGCCCTCTGTGTATTTCTTCTCTCAGATAAAGTCCTGCCTTCTGAAGGAAACTTTTCTCAATCCACCTTAATGCTACTGCAGTCCCTCTGAGATCAGCTCTAGTTGATTCTGAAAGTATTTTTTTATTGTAAACAGAAAGATAAGACAACCAAAAGAGTGTGGCATTTCAGAAACCAGGGGAGGAATGAAAACCCTGAAAGAGGGAGTGATGAATGTTGTAGATGTGTCAAGAAGGGTAATCATTGAAAAAAAAATCCCTGAATGTGGCAAAGGCCTTGGTGTCCTTTGAGAGGGAGATTTAAGTAGAGTGATAGAGACAGAAATCAGATTGTAGTACTTTGAGGAGAGAAAGATTATAGGATCAGGAAATGGGTGAAGAGGGTGTGACAACTTTTTCTAGAGGTTTGGCAGTGAAGGAAAAGATATAAACGGGAACCTTTTTACCCCAACTACCTTGCATTTGTTTTGTTAACATACTAATATATGTTTGTCTTGTCTCCCCTACTAGAATGTAAGCTCCTTGAGGGCAGCGACTGTTTCTTCTGTTTTTGTGTTCTCAGTGCCTAGTATGGTACCTGGCACTTAGTAGACTTTTAATAAATGCCTATTGATTTGATTGATGGCTTGAGTGTAACTGGAAGGCTCAAAAGGTCAAATGAAAGCTTTCCCTGCAGACTGCTTATTTGCCATGCCTGTTTGCCCCTGGGCTGGCAGGGTCACATGGAGCTTGGGAGAGCCATGCCATTTAGCTGCCTTCTCAATTCTCTTTGTCTGTTATAATCTTGGATAATCTGCTTTAGTGTGCCAAAAATGCTTAGCTAAAGGTGTTGGCACAGTATCCTTTAGTAGTTACCAAACACACAGATATCCTCAGTTACTGGGTCTTTCCTTTCCCAAATTTTCTCTTTACTTCTTCCCTGCCCTTTGCCTCTGGGTTTCTGGGCTTCAAAGCTTTTGAGGAAGACACTCCTCTGATAGTTTGAGAAAAATAGATAATGGTATACGATCATGCCAAAATGCATGGCACAAACCACACACACTCTGTGAGGTCAGACAATGGAGACATTGGTATGGGCAGGGAGATGTGGAGCATCACAGTCAAGTTATGACTTATGCTCAGCCTGGAGCATGAATAGGGTTGGCATAGGCTGAGAAGAGGGGACAGCATTCTAGGTGGGAAGAAAAGCATGAGCAAAGACAGGAAAGGTCATGGTGTGTGTGTTGAATGGTAAGAAGTCTGGTCTGATGGTAGCAGAGTAGGGTAGTGTTCCAGGGAATAAGAGCCTCTTACATATCAGAATGAAAATATTGACTTTCTGAGAGACAGTGGGGGAGCCACTCTACTCTTTTGAGTAGGAAGTGTCATGATGGAAATGGTCTTTTAGGAAGATTCCTTTGGGAATATTGGCTGGGATGGACTGGAAAAGTGAGACAGGACCGGAGGCAAGGAGACCAAACAGGAGGGTATTGCAACAGTCTAGATGTGAGGTGATGATGAAAATGAGAATTAGAGTGGGAACAGAGGGGAAGGGATGAATTTGGGACGTTGTGAAGGAACAATGGCTGTGCAATGAATTCTAAGCTGACTTCACTTTTTGGCATCTCAATCGTGAGATTAAAACACTCACTATAAAAACAAGACAAAACAAAAATAAAAAGCTTGTCTCACTCTCTATCTACTATGTTGTTAAAGGACTTGAGTTATTTGGAAAAGCGACTCTCTGAGTGTTAATGGTGAGCTCACCACAAACACAAAGTGTTACCTAATCTTTCAGCTGTTTCCACATGACTATCCAAGAAATAAGCCTATCTTTCAGAAAAGTCCTTCTGAATTGTCCCTAAATGTGTATATAGGGATCATAATCTATGCAAATTTGTGAAGTATTTCCTATATTTTTTAGCCTGGCATTTAAAGTCATCCACAACATGGCCCCAACTCACCTTTGTAGTTTTATTTCACACTACTCCCCTTCATGGATTCTATGTTTATTCATTCATCCATTCAACAAACATGCACTGTTCTCCCAGTCCATTACCCTTGCCCTGGCCTCACTTTTCTCCTTCTACAGTCTTGACCCTCTAACTGACCGGTTCAACTATTCACTGTTCTTCACCTTTGAATCCTTAGCCCATTCATGCCCTGCCACTCTGTAGCCCTGGGTCACTTCCACCCTTTGCCTTTTAGAGTTCTAGCTGAACACTGAGAATGGAGTTCTCATTCCAGTTGGGTCCACTGCAAAGCCGCATTCTCTCATTTAAACTGGGTTCTCAGTGCTGCACAGCAATCCTTTTTCCCCTTTGCGTAATTGACTATAACACTTCTGTTTCTACCAGTCTCAGACTATCTTTCACCTTTTCTTCTCTCCTCAAACCCTCTATACCACCTCCTCCATGATTTTCCTCAGAGCACCTCAAGACCTGCTTTATCAAGAAAATCAAAGCCATCTGTCAGTTCCTTTGTTGCCTCCCCTCTCCAAACATCTCTGCATTGTTGTTCCCTATTCTCTGCTCCTTTGCTCCAGGCTCAAAGAAAGAGGGGGATTTCTTTCTTTTTAAATATTTTATCCCCCCGTTACCTGTTAAAACAATTTTTAACATTTAAAAAAATGTAGTTCCAAATTTTATGCCTCCTTTCCTCCCTCCACTCTCTCCTTCCTGAGATGGCAAGCAATCTGATAGAGTTATATATGATCAATCATGTAAAATATTTTCATATTAGTGATTTTGTACAAGAAGACAAAGAAAGAAAGAAAGAAGAAGGAAGGAAGGAAAGAAGAAAGAAAGAGAAAAATAGTATGCTTCAGTCTGCATTCAGACAATATCAGTTCTTTCTCTGGAGGTGGATAGCATGTTTCATCTTGAGTCCTTTAGGATTTTTTGGATCATTGTATTGCTGATAATAGCTAAGTCATTCCCAGTTCTTCATTGTACAATATTACTGTTAGTGTGTATGATGTTTTCCTGGTTCTGCTCATTTCAGTTTTTAATGTCTTATATACTTTTTATTTTTTTGTTTCCTTTTTAAAAAATTAAATTATTTATTTTTAGTTTTCAACAATCACTTCCATAAGTTTTAAATTTTCTCTCCCTTCTTACTCCCTCCCTCCCCAAGATGGCTTGCATTCTGATATGGGCTCTACAAATATATTCCTATTAAATATGTTTTCACATTAGTCATGCTGTATAGAAGAATTATAACAAATGGGAAAAACCATGAGAAAGAAAAAGAAACAAAATAAAACAACAAAAAGAAAATTGTCTGCTTTGTTCTGCATTCTGACTTCATAGTTCTTTCACTGGATGTGACTGGCATTTTCCATCATGTGTTCTTTGGAATTGTTTTAGGTCCTTGAATTGATGAGAAGGACTAAAACTATCAAAAATCAGTCCTCACACACTGTGGCTGTTCTTGTGTACAATGTTCTCCTAGTTTCGCTCCCCTCACTTAGCATCAGTTCATATAAGTCTTTTCAGATTCTCTGAAGTCCGCCTGTTGATCATTTCTTATAGCACAATAGTATTCCATTATATTCATATACCACAACTTGTTTAGCCATTCCCCAGTTGCTGGGCATCCCCTCAATTTCCAGTTCTTTGCTATCACAAAAAGAGCTGCTATAAATATTTTTGTTCATGTGTGTCATTTCCACATTTTTATGATCTCTTTGGGATACAGCCCTAGAAGTGGTATTGCTGGGTCAATACCACAGGCATGCTCATTTTTATAGCCCTTTGGGCATAGTTTTAAATTGCTCTTCAGAATGGTTGGATCAGCTCACAGCTCCACCAACAGTAAATTAGTGTTCAAACATTCCCACATCCTCTTCAACATTTATCATTTTTCTGTTTTGCCATGTCAATCAATCCGATAGGCATGATGTGGTACCTCAGAGTTGTTTTGATTTGCATCTCTCTATTCAATAGTGATTTAGAGCATTTTTTCACATGATTACAGATAACTTTAATTTCTTCCTCTGAAAACTGCCTGTTCATATCCTTTGACCATTTATCAATTGGGGAATGGCTTGTATTCTTGTAAATTTGACTCAGTTCTCTATTTATTTTAGAAAAGAGGCCTTTATCAGAGATACTCGTTGTAAAAATTCTTTCCTAGTTTTCTGCTTCCCTCCTAATCTTGGTTGC
The DNA here is from genome assembly GCA_028646515.1 of Pseudochirops corinnae. Classification (NCBI taxonomy): domain Eukaryota; kingdom Metazoa; phylum Chordata; class Mammalia; order Diprotodontia; family Pseudocheiridae; genus Pseudochirops; species Pseudochirops corinnae. The sequence goes on from CM053590.1 coordinate 31,751,651, forward strand.
ATTGGTCTTGTTTTTGCAAAAACTTTTCAATTTAATGTAATCAAAATTATCCATTTAGTCTTTTGTAATGTTCTTTATCTTTTGTTTGGTCATAAATTCCTTCATTCTCCATAAATATGACAGATAAACTATTCCTTGCTCCTCTAATTTGTTTGTAGTACCAACCTTTATACCTAGATCGTGTATCCGTTTGGACTTTATTCTGGTATACGGTGTCAGATGTTGATCTATGCTCAGTTTCCGCTATACTGTTTTCCAGTTTTCCCATCAGTTTCTGCCAAACAGAGAGTTTTTATCTTAGAAACTGAGGTCTTAGGGTTTATCAAACAGTAGATTGCTATCATCATTGACTACTGTGTTTTGTGAACCTAACCTATTCTACTGATCTACCCTTCTATTTCTTAGCCAGGATCAAATTAATTTCATTTTTCATCAGCTCATGTAAGTCTTCTCAGATGTTTTTGAAATCTTTCTACTTCTCATTTCTTATGACACAGTAATATTCCATTATAATCAGTTGCCATAGCTTGTTCAGGCATTCTCCAATTGATGGACATCCAGAAGGGACCTTTCTTGCCAATGACCTCTGCAAATGACTCCCAATCTAGAAATACAGCTCGAACCTCCCTTTTGAATTCCAGACCTGTATTTACTTCTAGACATCTCCATCTAGATGTTGTATCATACCTGAAATATACAGGTCCCAAATGGAACTGGAGTGATCGATCATATTTGAGACTTGGAGTCAAGAAGAATTAAATTTAAATCCTGTCTCTGACCCTTAACAAGTGTGTGACTCTGGGCAAACCCTTTTATCTTTATGAATCCCATTTTCCTTCTCTATAAAATGGTGATGATAAGATGTTTAGAATCTATCTCACAGGGTTGTTGTGAGGGTACCAGAATCAGTTATGTAAGGCCCTTTGCAAAGTTTATTTAAATGTTAGCTGCCATCATTAATATCATTAACAGACACTCCCCTTCCAGCCTCCAACCTGGCCCATTGTTAAACATCTCTGTTCCTTCTGAGGGTACCAAGTCATCCCAGTCATGCAGGTTTGTAGCACGGAAGACATTCTTGATTATTCCCTGCCCTCATCTTTCATATTCTTATGAGTCTTATTAATTCTACCTGTACAACCTCTCTTTCATCTGGCCCTGCCTCACCACTCACATAATCACCTACTTAGTTCAGGCTCTTGATGCCCCATCACCTAGGCTAATGCAATAGCCTGCTCATTGGTCTCCTTGAAAGTGATTTAGGTTTTCTTCAGATTTCTCATGGCACTTTGCCTGCACTTCTTTCCTCTTATTATATTTTAACTTGTGTCTTACTGACTTGTGTAGACACTGAATTAGAGGTGTGCGGTGGAGCTTATACTGGCTCGTGAGAGTTGATTGCTAAACTTTCAGTGTGAGTCATGTCACCTCAGAAATCAGTAAATGCAGAAAAATCAGACCTTGATTTATTATTATTTTTTGATTGTCTATACTCTAGACTTAAGAAAGTGATGGAGAAGATGTTAATAATAATAAAGATATTAATAATACAAATTAATCCTAAAAGTGTGTTGTGCATACAATCCCCTCACCCTCACCCCTCCCTCCCCACCAGCTAGTTATTAAACATTTACCTCCATATCCCTGTGTTTAATTCTCCCTATTTAAAGAAAAGCATTGTCAAGTTATAATCTGTTATTCATCATTATATCCCCAGCACGTCACAAAGGGCTTTGGGTAGGAATCTAGCCATGTCATTCCCCTGCCCAAGAAGATTCATTGGTTCCTTATTACTTCTAGGATAAGATTGGCACTCTTCTCTTTGACAGAATGACTCCAATCTGTTTTTTCTAGGTTGATTACACATCACTCCACCTCACACACTCTATGTTTCAACAAATCTATCTTACTTCAGTCAATCGATCAACATTAATTAAATGCTCGTCATGCACCAGGCGTGATCTCCAAACCTGGAACTGTATCCCACCTCCATGTCTTTGCCTATGCTATTTCCTAAGTCTGGAACACTGTTCTTTCCTCCTCCTTCTACATTATTGAACCCCTAATTCCCTTAAAGGCTCAACTCAGGTATCATATTCTACCAGAAGGTTTTCTTGCTTCCTTTAGATGGTAGAGTTCTTTCTCAGCTTTACATTTTTTAATATATAATGTGTATTTATGAATTTACATTCTGTTCTCTCTGCCCTCAAGCCCAATCTCCCTCTCCCCCTCCCTTGAAGGCTGTGATGGTTTTATTTCTGTCTTTATAACCTCAGTTCTTAACAATTTCTGACACATATTATAGTAGATGCTTAATAAGTGATGGCTGAATTGAATTGAACTGACAGAGTAGGTAATTAATAAACATTAAATGAAGTGAATTGAATCCACAAATAAAAGATTTTCAGATTCTTTGTACTACTGCTTCTTTCTACTAATAGGAATGAAGGGGATTTAAATCTATCACCAATCACTCACTACATAGGCCAAGATTCATTAAATTTCAATCCCATGGAGCAGAAAAAAAATGTCACTGTATTAATTTTTCACATGAGGAAACTAAGTGAATCAAGGGACAGAATGAGGGAAAACAGAAACCTGCGCTCATTCTATGTTCCTGACCTTCACTTGAAATGCCTGAATTCAGCTTAATAGCTCCTGCTGGCTCTTCGAAGAAGAAGAAGAAGAAGAAGAAGAAGAAGAAGAAGAAGAAGAAGAAGAAGAGGAAGAAGAAGCAGGATTAGAAAATTAGTTTTGTAGAAACCACCAGAAGGGGACAAATCGCAGAGAGGGAGGCCTTGTCCACATTATCCAAGGCTTCTAGCGTAGTCAAAGAACAGCACACATTAGAAAACAGAAAAGAGATTCTGATTACATTTTATTGGGCCTCACAGTTCGCAAAGAAGGTTTCAGTAGACCAACCCAGTAGGGATCATGGGTCTTTCTGAGAGTGGTGTTCTGGGAGCCATACTTGATACAATATTCCAATATTTATCACATCCCATGTAAACTGATCTAGGGCATTAGAAAACCAATGTTTCAGGCTGTGTACTTTGCCAACCTGCTTCCTAAAAAAGTCATTTCACTAATGGCAGAATCAGCATAAAAATGGAATAAAGATAACTAAGAAATCACCACTAAGGACTGGAGAAAGGTTGGAGGTCTGAGTTTAGACACAGCAGAGAAAGGGGATAATAGATGGAAACCACTGCCAAGATCATGGTGTTGAAAATAAGGCTATGATAGAAAAGGGCAAAAACCAGGTGTGCTGGATTGGAATCTGAGGGCCTGAGTTCAGATATCAGCTTGACCACTTATTCCTTTGATGATGGAAGGCAAAGCACTGAGAACCTCCCTGGGCTCTTCATTTCCCCACCTACACTCAGTCTTGACAAATAAAATTTTGGAGCTAGAAAGACGGTAGATCTCTACATTGAGGGAACCTCAGAGGCCAACTAGTCCAAACTCTTTATCTTACAGATGAGGAGACTGAGTCTCAGGGATCTTAAGTAACTTATCCAAGCTCAAATAGGTAGACAGCATCAGAGGCAGGATCTGAACCCAACTCCTCTAACTCAAACTGCATAGCTCAATGAAATGATGAGCTATAGTTACCCAAGATGGACAGGTCATAATGGAGAATTCCAATAAAAGGTGATACATTAGAGAAGGAAATGGCATTTCAGCATCTTTGCCAAGAAAACCCCAAGGGCAGTATTTAAGTGCTAAAAGATATGGAACCTCTTAGGTTGAGGGCCTGGCATGTTATGGTGCGTGGGTCATGAGGAGCTGGACACAACTAAACAACACAACAACCTTTGACTCTAGAGCGAGGCTTTTCCCCAAGGTATGACACTGTCTTTACAGAAAAATTCAGAAGTAGGACCAATTGGGGGAACTATAAGGAAAGAAATGGGACTTTTTTTTCTCAGTTGTTTTAACCTTCTCAGTACTCTTCAACATGAAACATTTGTCAGGGACCCCATCAACTTTAGTGCCCTCCATGTTTATAGCTTTGAATTTAATAGTCAGAACATAAACATATACTTTTCATCTATTTATACTGTTCCTTGCTCATCACGGACAACAGTGGAGATTATCATAACTCTTTGGAGAAAGCTATTATGAAGCCTGGGACTTACCCAGGCATCAGGCAGAGTCATAACAGCCCATCTCTGAGGCTGAGCTGCAGCCATTAGCCAGGCCTGGTCATTATCTGAGCCTTCTCCCATGGCAGGTGATTGTCAGCTTTCCCCTCCTCCTATCTGTCATGATTAAACCCTCTCCTTTAAAGCTTTTCACCTTTCCCATGACAATGGAAAACAGTTTGGCTCTGGCTGCTCCATCTTGCCTTTGATTGTTATTAAGCACAGACAGGCCCGTTGACCTTTGTGGAGGGCAAAGGAGTTGCTGTACAACTCAGCAGACTCACATTATTTCTGTGGATCAAAAGCCATGCAGGGAGGGGACTACCAGCTCAGCTGTCTCATCCCTGATTTAGCCTTCCTAGATAAAGGTGTTTTTCTTTAAACATTTGGATAACTGTATTTTAGTAGAATTGGTTTCCTTTGTAATTCTCTGTATTTTGTGCATTTAGAACCATAATTCTGAGGAGGGAGCTAGAGGCTTTACCAGATGGCCACAGGAGTCCAAGACACAAATGAGGTTTAACATCCCTGGCCTGGAGGGTTGCCAAAACTGCCCAGAGAGTCAAAAGAGGACCAACAGTGTCCTTTTCTCCTTTAACCCTGGGCCTTTTTGTCCTTGCCCCTTTTCCACCCCTTTTATATAAATGATAGACAGAGCTTGGGATAGAAGTTGGAGCTGGTTATCTCCATTGGGACCTTTCAGGGACTCCTGTCCCAAATTAGTTTCCCTGAAAGAGCTCAATTGAGCTTTCATTTCACCAAAGAATAATTTCTTATAATCTGTCCTGCCAGCCTCCTCATGTGTTCAAAGGGATCACAGAATTAGAGATTTAGAGTCAAGTCAACAAGCATTTAATAAACGCCTACTACATACCAGGAACTGTGCTAAGCAATGAGCTGGAAGGGACCATAGAGATACAGTTTGATATCCTGTACTATTTTTTAAAAATAATTTTAAACTTAAATACCAAGTAAAAGGAACATTTTCATATGTACAGTAGAACAGAAAAAGAGGACTGTATAGGAAACTGAAAATCTCTATTATACAACTTGCCTTTCTTTTGAAATATATAATAAATTCCATGTATAGCTTTCAAAAATGCCTTTTATGTTTGTGATTTTTTTTCTGTCTTCCTTCTATTATCTTCTATGCATTTTAAAAATGCTTCAATGACCTTCATTTTTTCCTTCCCCTCACCTCCCGTCCCGTCCCCTCCTCTACTCTCCCTCCCCTTTCTCTTCCTTCCTCCCCTCCCTCCTCTTTCTCTCTCCTCTGCTCTCCTCCACCTCAGTTTCCTCATCTGTAAAATGGGGGATGATAATAGCACCTACCTCCCAGGATTGTTTTAAGGATCAAATCAGATAAGGCCTGTAAAGTGCTGTGCAAAACTTGGAGCACTATAGACACATTAGCTATTGCTATTATTAACACTCACATTGCATTTTAACGTCTATAAAAGGCTTTATATCTATTACCTCATTTGGATTTGAGGTAGGTGCTATTATCATCTCCAATTTACAGATGAGAAAACTGAATCAGAGACGTTATGTGACTTGCCCTGGATCATACAGCTAAGGCAGGGTCTGAACAACTTCCCCAGTCTAAGTCCCAGGCTATATTCACCATGTTAGGTCACTTATGAGGTGAGGGTATTATGGAGTGGTGGTCAAATCACTGGATTGGAACCTGAAGAATATGGGTTTAAATCCTGATTCAGCTCTTTTACAGTTGCATCAACAAGTTACTTGACCTTTCTGACTTAGTTTCCTTATCAGTAATATGTGTGGTTGGACTAAATGATTGCAAAAGTTCCTTTTTTTGCTCTAGGCAGCATGATCCAACCGTGCCAAAAACACAGGAACCTAGACAAGAGGCTAAGATGGATTTCAAAGGTTTGGGATTTTTTCAGCCTGAGTAAGAGAAGCTGATTCTTGACCACATATGCATATTAAAAGTCAGGAATGCAGATGGGAAAAGACAATGCATGTTCCCTGGGCTTAGATTTATGCTTTCTTAAAGCATAAATGACTCAAAGCATTTTGTATTCTCTGAAAGGCTACAGTGAGTGAAGCTCATACTCAGAGATATACCGGTAAATGTTTAATGATCAGATCTTTGACAAAAAAAGAGAAGATAATAATGTACAATATATTTTGACAGTTAAGCAGCAACATCTTCTCTATCACTTTTTAAATTCTAGACAATAAATAAAACAATAAAATGAACCTTGGTCTGCAGCATTTGCCAGTTTCCAAGGTGTAAATGCTCACACTGAAAATTTAACAATCAGCTCTCTTTAACTGGTTCAAACTGGCTCTAGCACACCTGTCATATCGCTTTGGGTTTTCTTTGTCATAATCCCCCTGACATGAGTTGAAGGCATAGAATCACCAATGAGGAAAAAAAATCATAGAATTATATGAACTTTCTGGCTGAAAGTTTCAATGAAGCTTTTCAGAAAGACCATGACAAGATGTCATGATTAAACAACAGATTTAATCCTGTGGTAACTAATTAGCTGGGAATGTATTCCACATTTCAAAGAGGCTGGCACTTGGCAGTGACCATGGGACCAGTGGAACAAAGGCAAACAGTGGTCATGTGTAATAAACAAAGAAAGATTCCTGGCAGAGACCACATACCACACCCATATACATGACAGAGACTATTATATGCCTGTCAGAGAATCCAAACCTGTGTGTCATGTGCGGAATTGATCCAGCAGGATCAATGTAATGGCATGACCAGAAGTTGTTGACCTTAGAAGATCAGACATGTGAACTGCTCCCCTTACATATGTGTCCTGGTCACATGTGTGTTCCCCACATGTTTATAACCTGGCTACAAAGGCTCCCTAGGTATTCCTTCACATGCATACCTTGGATGTATATGTCCTCTACATGTGTATCTTCTCACAATATGCCCTGGCTACATGCTTTCTCTACATAGAAGCTTCTCATCAAATATTGTCTCTGTTTCCACTCTTCTTACTGAAGGTGTGTGAATGTATAGAAGTGTGCCCTAGGATTGTGGGGGATAAATGCTTCATTATTGATTTTTTCTATTCTATTTTATGAAAGGTCTTTGCTTTGAAATGAATCTGTCCTCTGCTTGACTATTAAAGGCAAAGGAAATATGTTGATAGCATCTCACGAGCTGTGGTTTTAAATGGACTCAGACCCACAGAATATCTTGAATCTGTGGTAGCCTGGTTGGGGGCACCCATAATGTATTTAGGCATAACCCCAAGTGTTCCAACAATGTAGTTGAATACTGCCATGAAAATCCTTGCTCTGTATGTGCCCTCATATCGCTATGGGCAGGAGAGGTGGTCAGCAAGTTGGGGGTGATGCTAGCGTTATGTTGTGTGCTACTATGCTAAATGACTATATTTAGAGATGTTCATGTCTGGAGCTAATTGTTAAGAGTTAATTGGTAATGAGTAAACAAGGGAGGCATCTGGCATCCTCAGGAGAGACAAGTTGGCTCTGGGTCACACTTTGTTAACGAGACTGCTTTTCTCTAAAGGCGAATACTCTTTCTACCTAGGCATATTTATTGGCAATAGATACTAGGACGCTTGATGGGCTGAACCCCACTAAAATAAACACAGTTTTGCCTGACAGAATGAGAGGATATTTAACCAAAAAAATAATGATGAGCTACTATGGAAATTGTTATTTTAGTGATGAATGTCTAAACTTTTCCAAATGACTCCTATAAATGGAGAATAGAACACTTCACAATAACCCTAAAGAGACATAGCAACAGTCCCCCAAGGGGAATGGTAGTAGATTTGCTAATCTGGGCCTTGTTGAGCCATCCTTGACACAAGATTATGGAGATTTCATGACTCCTGGACTAGTGTGAAGGACAAAGGGAGGGGAAGGAAATGAAGAGGGAGAAGGAGGAGGGTGAGAGGGAGAGAGAAAACACATTCTGTTGGTACTTCTGCACAGGAGTAGGGAGAGTTGCACTTTGGTTTACTGTTGCTTATAGAGAGGGAAAGAGCTATATAGTATTCTGCTGCTCAGGAGAAGAAGCTGCTCTGTTTTTCAGGAGAAAAGGGAGGACAAAAAGTAAAGACTTTTGCTTTATTGTGTACCAGGGAGGGGAGGAGGAAGAACATGAGGGGGAGAGAAAGAAGAGGGAGAAAGAGAAGAAAGGAGGGAGAAAGAAAGAGAGAGGAGGGAGGGAGGGAGAGAGATGGAGAGAGAAGAAATGGAGGAGATAGAGAGAGAGGTAAGGACAGAGATGGGGGGGGAAGTAGTATGAGAAGGAAAGCAGAAGGGCACTGCCACTTTTTTTGCCTAATAGGAATTCAAGGGGTGGAAAAAGGGGAAGAGATCTTTAAGCCCTACCCACCACTTCTGTTACACTCAAATCAGTACTATTAGTCACATTCATTCTCTCTAGGACCTAGGTTTGCTCAGTTCGGTCATCTTGGGAAATGGAGGTAACATCACCTATTGCAAATTGGGGTGGTGAGGGAACATGGTATATAAAGGGTGCAAAAGGGATGTGCTGGAGCCAGCTCTTGAGAGTTAGTTGTTAAATTTTCAGGGAGAGAATTCCCCCCTTGGAAATCAGCTACAAACACTACAAACCAGGGCTTGATTTATTGTTTTGTTGATTGTCTAGACTTTAAAAACAGTGGAGAAAATGTTAATAATGAACATTACCCTTAAAAGTGGGTTGTGTGTACATTCCCCACCCACCCAGGATCAGCTGATAAACATTGATCTGCAGCCTCCCTGGGGAGAAGCATGATGAAATGACAAAGAAAATATCAGCTTCTTGGTGGTCAATTGAGAGAGGAACCTGGTCTCAGAAGAGATTGGATTTAGTTACTAGAAGAATACCAAACTAAAGATGGGTCAGTAAGAATAATCTAGGGTGGCTAGGTGATGCAGTGAATAGAGCACTGGCCCTGGAGTCAGGAGGACCTGAGTTCAAATTCTACCTCAGACACTTAACACTAGCCATGAGACCTTGGGCAAGTCACTTAACCCCAATTGCCCTGCCTTCCCCCCTCCAAAAAGACAAAAAATAATAATAAATAATAATCTACAGGGGAATGAATCTTTCTATCTGGTTTTCAGTTTTCTCACTTCAAAAATGAGAAAAGCTGGATCCCAAAGGTCCTTTCTACCTCTGAAATTTTACTCTTCTATGATTATAAAATCATTGAATCATTGGGGCCAGAGGTGGGAGGATCCATAGAGACCATTTAGTCATTTTATAAATCAGGAAACTGAGCCACAAGAGATTAAGTGATTGTTGGAAGGTCTCACCGTAGCAGACTTAGAATTTGAACCCAGGTTCTGTGACTTAAGCTCCAGTTCTCCTTTTTAAAGAGTATCTATCTATATGTATCCATGTTATTTCCCCTGATACAATGTAAGCTCCATGAGGGCAGGGACCATTTCACTATTAACTTTGTACGCTTAGCATCTGCTAGGGATGGTACCTGACATTTAATGAAGACCGATCGAGTCATAAAGCCTCATATTTGGAGGAAGTCTAGCTAAGTACAAAAAACATGGGACTAAAGAACTGGGTTTAAATTCTGGACTGCTGAATCTCTCTGGGCATCAGTTTATTTATGAAATGAGCGTTTGGATTAGCAGAGTTATAGCCAGGGTAGGATGACCGGGACTCTGTCACATGGCATTGACATTTAGAGAGTGCTGACAGCACATGTAATCCTTCGGTCATTAAAAAAAAAAAAAACACTTCCCCCCCCCCGCCAAGAAATCTGAGCTTAGCCCCGATATTAACAGAACAATCTGTAAAAATAAGAACCTCTTAGACGGTGAGCTGCTCATTCCCCACCCCTTTCTCCCTGCTAGTGGGTTCCTCCCCGGTCTGGCTCCATCCTCTTCCTTCCACACTAGCAGCCTAGAAGCATCCTGTGATCCTTTCCCCCTTACCCCTTCCCTCCACCCTTTCTCATAGGGTGGTATAACAGCTGCTTTCATGCTGCTTGTGGTATTTCCCCCAGGCATCAGTAGTGCTAGTAATACCTCTATGGATTAGATAGCTGCTAGGATTCTATCTAGTAAATTCATTTGGGTTATACTGCCAGCAATTTGCCTTGGAGCATGGGACAGTTGTTATAATTTATAACCGAGGTGGGGGAAAGGAAATAAAGGACTCTCGTTTTCCTTGGACCTCAGTTTCAAGAAGGAGCCCCAAGCTTTTGGGCGGTACTGACATTTTGTTATAATCCTTCAATATCTATGGTAACGGTTTTGGACACTAATAATCTCATCAACTCTGCCTTTCTTTTGTCTTTAAAAACTTTTCCAGACTGGTTCAGAGATATATCTGGAGCCTCCCCCTCTTTTAAACTCGGTGATTTCATCCATGTAGGAAATGTTTAAACTCCACCAATGCCCCTTGGTCCCTGTTTGGCAATTTATAATCTTACAGAGTTGTTTGGGAGACTGAGAGGCGATGTGATCTGCCCAGGGTCATACAACCAGGATTTGTCATGTAGGAATTGAATCTGGGTCTTCTTGGTTCCTAGGATACCTCTCTATTCACCATAGTACACTGCCTCTCTTACGATATCTCTATCCATCTATCTGTCTATCTGTCTATCTATCTATCTATCTATCTATCTATCTATCTATCTATCTATCTGTCTGTCTGTCTGTCTGTCTGTCTGTCCGTCCGTCCATCTGTTTGTGCGTGCATCTGTCTGTCTGTCTATCTATCTATCTATCTGTCTGTCTGTCTGTCTGTCTGTCTGTCTATCTATCTATCTATCCATCCATCCATCCATCCATCCATTCATCCATCCATCTATCCATCCATCTGTCTATCTATCTATCTATCTATCTATCTATCCATCTATCTGGCAATCAGGGTTAAGTGACTTGCTCAGGGTCACACAGTTAATAAGTGTCAAGTGTCTAAGTCTAGATTTGAACTCAGGTCCTCCTAATTTCAGGGCCTGTGCTCTTTCCACTGCATCATGTAGCTGTCCTTCTTGCGAAAAAAAGAATCCTAAGAGAAGTGACTGGAGGGAAGTTTCTGTGTTTTGTTTACTGAAAAATATAGGTGTGATAGAATATAGTAAGCTTTTACCTGTTAGTTTCATGTTTTGGGTTATCTTGAAGGCCTTTTCGGTCAGTAAGCATTTATTAATCACTATGTTGCCAGAAATTGTACTACAGCATGGAGTACACATATAAGCAAAAAGAAAGACAGTCCTTGCCCTCAAAGAGCTTACATTCTAATGGGGAAGATAACATATAAAAGGAAGTTGAAAGGTGGTGGTGGGGTTGGGGGCAGGAGGAGAAGGTGCCCATCCAGCATGGGAGTATGATGGAGAAATCCAGGGGAGCACAGTCTGGTGGGACCTCTGATTCTACTGCAAGTTTATTTCCTGTGACTGATGCTTGTACCCAGTTACCATGCACTTGGACCATCATGGTTGGGCTTAAATGGGATGTTGGCCAGAACTCTTGTTTCCTATCCACTGATAACTTTGATTCACTTTTTACAAAAACTGTCTTGGATTTGTCTTCGGAGGGATCATTATTACCTTCTGAAGTAAAAAGAATTGAGCTAGCTTGGGGAGAGATCATTAAAACCAAAGCTGGTCCTTCTAATGCGGACTGGGGCTCTTCAACCTTTGCCCTCTGACCTCACTCTCTTGCTGACACATGGGAGCTCTTGGTTTCAGCAGGACAAAGCAATTGCTTTCATTGAAGACCACCGTAAGTTTGACTTTCCCCAATAACAAGCTAGTCTACATTAATGATGTGCCCGGTTGTCTGATTCTGGATGATGGTTTGCCATGGTCAAAGAAACTGGGTTAGTGGCCTGGGCTTATTTTTGTAACCACCTACAGTTATTTGAAGGGAACACCTATCCACTGATGTTTTCTAGGCTTCATTGAGGACTCAATTTTCAAGGATAACAGAGTTAGGACTGGAGAGAAACTATTATGCAGAATGGGGAACATGTAAAAGTAATCTCATACAGAAAGGGAATCTTTCTTTTTGAACTGGACCTTTTCAGAAGGGAATAAACCTTTATTAAGCACCTACTATGTGCCAGGCATTGTGCTGAGTGCTTTATAAACATCATCTCACAAGAATTTTGGGAGGTTGGTGCTATTATGATTCCTATTTTATGCTTATGGAAACTGAGGCAGACAGAGGTTGTGATGCTTCAGATCACCCAGTTACTAAGTGTCTGGGGTTAGATTTGAGCTCAGGTCTTCCTGACTCCAGACACAATGCTCTCTCCATGGTGCTGCCTAGCTGCCTCATTGGATAGGCCTGTTTGACTCTTTGACTTTAATCTGATTAAAATAAATCAGATGAGGTTTTCTCAACATGTAGTGTAGTGTCTTGTCCCAAGAGGCTCCATTGAGGATGTCCATCATCTCAAAGACCATTTAGCTGTAATCTTAGTTTGGAAACCCTTTCATACTTGGACTTAATGATCCAATTGGAAATCCAATTCAGTCCTCTTTGGAGCTCCTGCCTGGGCTCAGCTGTCTTGATGGGTGAGTAAGTATAGAAGCATGTAACCCATTTTATCTAATCCATGTGGATTTAGAGTTGGAAGGGACTTTAGGGAACAAGTCCAAACCTCTCATTTTATGGATGAAAAATGGAGGCCTAGTGAAAGTGATTTGTTCCACTGCTGGCTCTTTGGGGTCAGACCAGGAATCAAACCCAGGACTTAGGACTCCAAGACTTGTATTCTTTTTATTATCATTCTTCCTCTTATCTGAGCTCTGCAATTGTCTAGTAGTGTGACCTTTGGTAAATCATTTCAATTCTCTGAGACTGACTTTTTTCATCTGTGAAATGGGGATATTATGGTTTATCCTATTTACATGCAGAAAATTCCTTACAAACTTGTTGTTGTTTGTCTTTCTTTCTCAGAGACGACCAGTGGCATCATGAAGGTGATGTCTCAATTTGTGCATTAGTATGATTGAAATGTGAATTAGGGTTGTTTTTTTTCTTTATAAGAAAAATGATCCTGGAGTCACAAAGACTAGAGTATAAATCCTTCCTCAGAGTCATACTTACTTTTTGGCCATGGACAAATCACTTAAGCCCTCAATGCTACATGCAACACTCTGCACGTTGCAAACTACCAGTTACAGACAAGTTGCTGACCTGTATAGGTGTAGGGAGTTTGGGAGGTCCTTACAGTGATGGAAATTATGGCTTTGGATGTGAACTATTATTATTATATATAACTACAAATATAGTTATATTATTATATTATATTATTATAACTATCTGAGCCATAAAGAATTCCAATATCTTCTTTGTTGACTGTAGGTAGGCTCTAGATCATGTGAGGAAGGCTCATAGAAAGATATCAGATCTGTGCTATTGAGAAATCTTTCATATAGATTTCTTGGACAGTGTTAGGCCTGAGAGAAGAAAAATAAGACCATAAAGGCTGGACAAAAAGTTTGCACATTTAAATTAAAACAACTGTGAGGTAGCACCTCACAGCTATCAGATTGACTAATATAACAGAAAAGGAAAATGATAAATGTTAGAGAAGATGTGGGAAAATTGGGACACTAATACACAGTTAGTAGAATTGTGAATTGATCCAACCGTTCTAGAGAACAATTTGTAACTATGCCCAAAGGTAAATCAAACTGTCCATACCCTTTCATCCAGCAATGCTGTTATTATGTCTGTATCCCAAAAACATCATAAAAAAGTGAAAAAGACCTATATATACGAAAATATTTATAGCAACTCTTTTTGTGGTGACAAAGAATTGGAAATTGAGGAAATGCCCATCAACAGGGGAATGGCTGAACAAGTTGTAGTTTATGAATGTAATGGGATACTATTATGCTATAAGATATGATGAGCAGGCAGATTTCAGAAAAACATGGAAAGACTTAAATGAACTGATGCTGAGTGGAGTGAAAAGAACCCAGAAAACATTTTACACAGTAACAGAAACATTGCATGATGATCCACTATGATTGACTTAGCTCTTCTCAGCAATACAATGATCCAAGACAATTCCAAAAGACTCTTGGCATCTCAATACAGATAGAGGCATATAATTTTCATTTTTTTGGGTGGCTTTTTCTTTTTTTTCCTGTTTTTTCTTTCCCAACATGACTAATGTGGAAATTTGTTTACATGATTGTACATGTATAACCTATATCAGATTGCTTACCATTTTGGGGGGCAGGTGGGAGGGAGGGAAAAAACATAAACTTAAAATTTTATTAAAAATGAATGTTGAAAACTATCTTTACATGTAATTGGAAAAAATAAAATACTACCCCTCCCCCCAAGATTGCAATTTTCCTGTAAATATAACCATTACCAAAAAAAAGGAAAAAAAAAAAGACCTGTTTAAAGATTTTGGGACCTTGGATCACAGACACTTATACTGCTGACTAATAATGTAATAAATAGCAGCAGACTGTTTCTAAGATCGTTTTCGAGGTGGAATTCTGAAAAACAGAGCCATTATTCCTCAATCATTACTTGGACTATTGAGGGAAAGATCTCTAGCCAAACACTGCCTGGTTTTCTCCACAGGGACATTTGTTGGCACTGCATTAAGGCACAGATATTTTTCCCTCTCCTGGGAAGCAGACAACTTGTGTCCTAATAGTATAGCTGACATACATAGCATCTTCAGATTTGCTTTACATACATCATCTTGTAAGATCCTGAAAGTCACTCTGAGAACTGGGTACCCCAGGTATTCACCCCGATTCCCTCCTGATGCTAAGTCCAATGTTTTTTCCACCCCCTTCCCCATGCTACCCCTTTTGAACTGAACAGTAATTCAATTCTACTATTTCTCACAGTGACTACAAGCAGTGTTCCCAGTTTCATTGATTTGAATTCTTTCTTTCATCTTTCCATCATTTCCTGTATCCTCTAGGTTGCTGTATGGAGCTGGCTTTTTGAAGGATCTATTCTTTCTGGTCCCCCGGACAAATCTAAAGAGATCACTTACAGGAGTAGGTTTGAGAGATAAGGTGGAAAAGCCTCATCTTCCAGGTCACATGTGACATGCTACAGCTGTGGTCACCTCCAGTCTCATTATCAGGGTGCATTTCAGGAGAAGAGGTGATTCTCCACTGGGGAGATAAAGTGATCAGAGGAGTTGGGTGGCCACAAGCTACTCAAGTTACTTTCCTTCCCTAGGCCACCCAATAGGATAAGATCTTATCAGATCTCAGTTCTTGTTCCTTTAAATCTAATACCCTTACAAGGTACAAATGGGTAGAAAGGCCTTGAACATCCTGGCTCATCTATTAAGGATAGGAAGAGAAAGCTACTTATTATGACTCTCCTTGACAGCTTTTGATTTTGTTTTGCTCTATTAAATCCCTCATTTATCAGGTATTATGGTCTTGTTTGGAATCTGTGGTCCACAAACTTTATCTATCTATCTATCTATCTATCTATCTATCTATCTATCTATCTGATACATCTGTACATCTAGATTTCTCTGTCTCTGTCTGTCTGTCTGTCTGTCTCTCTCTAGATAAGTATTTGTGATCCAAGGTCTCAAATTTTCAAATAGGTCTTTTTTTTTTCTTTTTGGTAAGGTTTATATTTGCAGAAAAGTTGCAGTCTTTTTTCCCAGCCTCTATAGAACTGAGGATTGGTCCCATCTTTCCTCTCTTAGTCCTAATGTTCTCCATTTATGAAAGACTTCTCAACAGCATGGATCTGAGATCTTTGAGCTTTCCCTCCAAGATCTAGCACCTATCCAGAGTCAATGAAGATGATACTGGGACTCCTTAAGGCTCATGTAATTAAAAAAAAAATCTATCTATAGACAGATATTTGTATTTCAATAGAATCAGTTTCCTTTGTAATCCTACACATACTATTTTATACATTTGAAAACATTATTCTGAGAGGGGCCCATAGGCTCCATCATCCTGCCAAAGGGGTCCATGAAACATAAAAGGTAAGAAAGTTAGGTGACACAGTAAATAGAGGTCAGGGCCTGGAGTCAGGAAGGGCTGAGTTTGAATGTGGCCTCCAAGAGTTAGATGTGAGGGGTGGCTAGGTGGCACAGTGAATAGAGCACCAGCCCTGGAGTCAGGAGGACCTGAGTTCAAATCCAGCCTTAGACACTTAACACATACTAGCTGTGTGATCTTGGGCAAGTCACTTAACCCCAATTGCCCTGCCTTGCCCCCTCCAAAAAGCAGAAAAAAAAAAAAAGAGTTAGATGTGTGAGCTTGGCTGGGTGAGTCACTTAATCTCTATTTGCCTCAATGTCCTCCAGTGAAAAACAGGGATAATTATAGCAAGTACCTCCCAACCTACTCCTGTAATGAT
Source organism: Pseudochirops corinnae (assembly GCA_028646515.1). Lineage (NCBI taxonomy): Eukaryota > Metazoa > Chordata > Mammalia > Diprotodontia > Pseudocheiridae > Pseudochirops > Pseudochirops corinnae. The sequence goes on from CM053590.1 coordinate 31,768,132, forward strand.
TATATGAGATATTTTAAAGGCATTTAGCATAGTAGCTGGCCCATAGTATGTGCTATATGAATGTTAGCTATTATTATTATTTGTTATTATTATTAGATAAGAGCCCCTGCTCCGGTGAAACAAGTACTGAACCAGGAGTTGGAGGATTTAGCTTCGGGCCCCCACTCTGTCTCTCAGCAGCCATATTCCAAGCTTTCAGTAGAATGGAAGTTGCATGGTGGCAGGAATTGTTTTATATTTACCTTCATATTCCTTCTTCCTAGCACTGCGCATTTAATACATATTTGTTAATAATTTAATATTTTATAAATGTTTGTTAAAAGGAATTGAATTTCAATACCCACCAGCTCTATTGAAACTGCCTTTTTTTTTTGAGGGGGAGAAGGAAAAGCAATTAGGATTAAGTGACTTGCCCAAGGTCACACAGCTGGTAAGTATGTCAAGTGAGGCCAAATTTGAATTCAGGTCCTCATGATTCCAGGTCTGGTACTATTCACTGCACCACCTAGCTGTCCCTGAAACTGCTTTCTTCAAGGTCACCAGTACTCTCCTTCTCCCTAAATCCTTCTTTTCTGTCCTCATGCTCTTTGACCTTTCTATAGCATGAGATACTGCTGACCATTCCTTCCTTGAGAACCCTTTTCTCCCTCCATTTCCATGAGACTGCCCTCTCCTATGCTACCCCTCTGGCCACTCCTGCCTGACCCACACTCCTTAAATATGGGCATACCCCCAAGGCTCTGTCTGGGCTTCTTCTTTCACTTTCCCTCTTCCCTAGGTGTTCTCATTCACTCTTATTGTTTCAATCATTTTATGGAGGTGACTCCCAACTCTAGATCTTTGCCTCCGCCCTCACTCAGGACTCTGGTCCCACTTGCTACATTTTTTCATCATAATGGCTTGCTGTTGCCTTAATCTCAAGATATCCCATTTGGCTTTATCCTTCCATCTCAAATTAGCCCTGATCTTTAGTCCCCCAGGCTCATAATTTCAAATTATCTGACTTTCACCTTCTCCCACACCCCACACATACAATCAATGCCCAATTTTGCCTTCACAATATCTCTTATATCCATTGCTTCCCTTTCCACTCCTTACTGGAAAAGAGGCCTTCATCTCTTCTTTCCTAGATTATTGCTCCAAATGGGTCTCCTGATTTCCATTCTATCCTTTCCAATCTATGCTTCACACTGCTGCTCTGAATGTATAACTTTTCTACTCAAAACTCTCCCATGGTTCCCCATTGACTATTGAACAAAGTATAAACTTGTGATCCTGGTATTCAAGGCCCTCCAACCAAAATCTGGCTCTACCTTACCTTTCCATCCTTATTTCAACACTCCTACCCTTCACATTCTCTACATCCCAGCTAAAATTGAACTTATTTTCTTCCCTATTCTTCAGTTGTCCCCATAGCAAGTCCCTTTGCCCAAGCATTCCTGAGGACTATTTTTCTTCTTCACCTCTTGAAGATGCTCTCATCCTTTGAATTTATCTCTGATGTCACTTTCTCCATTATAATATTTCTTATTTTCCTCTCTCTATCCCAACTGAAGGAGATCTCTCCTTCCTCAAAAGCACTTTCCCTGGATCTCTCCCTCCATCTTAATCAGTTTTTCTTATTATTGGCATATGTTCATTTCTCCCCCATTATAAGTAAATTTTTTGAGAGTAGGATCAATTGTGTTCATCTTCACATTTGAATCCAAGCTCCTCACAAGTGTAGATTGCTTCATTCTTTGTACTCAGCCTAGCAAAGAGCCCTGTCCATGGTAGCCCATAAAAAAAGGCTCAGTTGATTGAAACCATAGGATCCCACACTGCTGACTTCTTGCCTTTGTGTCTAGTTTTCATTTAATGTTCGTATGTGTCTGTGAGGGTAATTTAATCCCTTCTAAGCATTGGGTACTTGTTCACAAGATAATGAACATAGTTGAAAAAGTGTCTGAACTAGGTGCTTCCTAAACTGACTTCTCTCTAATTCTATGACTGGATTCATGGTGGATGATGGGGAGGACAGAGAATAATGTGTGCAATGGAGTGAGCAAAATTCTCTTGCATTTGATTTAAGAACATAAACTCCTCAAGGACAGAAATGATTTCTTTATGTTGTTCTCAAATCTCTAGTGTGAAGCAGAATATTTAACATATAGTACAGTGGATAGAGACTGGGCCTGGAGTCAGAAAAACTCATTTTCCTGACTTTAAATTTGGGCCTCAGATACTTCCTAGCTGGGTGACTCTGGGCAAGTCACTTAACCCTGATTTCTTCAGTTTCCTCATCTGTAAAATGAGCCAAAGAAGGAATGACAAACCACTCCAGTGTCTTTGCCAAGAAAACCCCAAATGGGGACATGAAGAGACAGATATGACTAAAAAATGACTGAACAAAAACAATAACAAATAAACACTTGATTGCCCGCTTAGAAGTGGCATATAAAAGAGTACAAGAGTACCACACTCTGGGTGGATGCAGCATGAGTCAGAAGCCTAATCCCAGATTTTAAAAGCCATTTAAACTGCTGAAAAAACATGATTATCTCTTGTGGGGCACCCCGACAACTCATGGTCAAGCCTTATGAAGATGAGTTGAAGGAACTCTGAAGGCTTGACCTGGAGAAGACAGAGGAGGTGGGCATGATAATTGAGTTAAAATATTTTAAGAAGTTTCACATGGAAGACAATTCAAGACTTTTCCTGCTTAGTAGGTGCTTAAGAAATGTGGTTGAATTGAATCCCTTCTAGTGATATTTAAATAAATCAAAGTTCTATTAATGGAAATAACTAGCAGGAAAATTTCAGCAATCAATTAGTAGTTGGGGAGAGAGGGAAGATTTTATTTTGGAAGGCTGGGATGACCCAATTACCTTTAAAATCAAACCTGGTGGGTACTCATTGTAAAGTAAGTAAACACTAAGACCTCATCTACTGTTGTCTTGCAAAGTACTGAGGAGCAGAGTAGAAGGAGGTCTGGGACTGATGATTTCTCAGGAATGGAACTGCTAAATCAAGTCCACAGTACTTGGGGCAATCTTGTGGTAGCTTATCAAGCAAAACCTGTAGGGCAATCCAATCATAATGATTTTGCAAAGGATACATATTTTGCAAAATTTGTTTGCATGTTTGTGTATGTACATGTGTATTTATATCTGTCCAGTGTGTTGTAGTGGAAATTGTGAGCTTTGAACTCGAAGGACCCAAGTTCAAATCCGTAGGCAGAAAATTGAACTTCTCTGGGACTCAGTTTACTCATCTCTAAAATGAGAAGGTTGGATGAGATGGCCTTTAAGGTCATTTCCAGCATTAGGTGTATGGGTATGCTATTTCCCCCTATAGAATGTAGGCCCCTTGGGGCAGCCATTGTTCCATTTTTGTCCTTCTATCCTTGGCACCAAGCACAGAGCCTGCCACATAGTAGATATTCAATAAATGACTGTTGGATTGAATTACAAAGTGATTAGAGTGGCACCAATGCTACATATATTTATCTTATTAAAAAACATGTGCAGAGATCAGATGATCAGTCAATGAAAAGTCAAGTGGAGTTCTGGACAAATCTCATTCCCATGTGGACCTTGTATTGTCACGATTAGTCTAATCTAGAAACTCATGGGAAAAAAAACCCCATTATTTTAGCAGGAAATTGAAATGTAACTGAGCAAAATCTTGCATTGCTGACTACAAGTAAGAATTCCCATTTCCTCAAAAGCAAAGGCTGCTGTCATTGCAACAAGATTATGTTGCATCTTATTTTTGTTTAATGACTTCTTTCTAATTAGTTTCCATTTGACATAAATTCTTAATATAAAGATGGTGTTGGAAACCAATGGGAAACACCAACAAAAGAAGAAAGATTTAAATTCCTTCTGGGAAGTTGTACTGGCTTCCAGGCACATAGGCAATTTTTCTAGCAAGTATCCTATAATCTATTTTTAAAGGCCACTAGTAGGTAATCATATTGGGTCAATTTACATACTTTCAGTTGATAATTCTAATTGGGTCTCTAACCAACAATCCCTACGAAATATGTAGTTGGATTTGTCTCTACTGTGATCCCCAACACACATGATCACAAGTTTGAGATGTTTCTCTTTGCAATTCATTCTCACTTATAAACACACACTCATGTTGGGTGATTTTGTATTGAAATATTAGTTTGCTAATAAGTATTTTATGTTTTTATATGTCAATCATTAACAGCTATGGCCAGTGGTGGGTGGTAGAATTCTGTAGTTTATTAGAAAATGGAACTAACTGTCCAAATGTCCTCAGTGTACAATGGCCCTTTTGTTCTAGGAATGCTTTTGGGGTGTTAGTATACTGCTGAATGCACTGTGAACTATAAAATGTGATCATTACTGAGTAGGGGCAGGTTGGTGGTACAGTAGATAAAGTAATGGGCTTAGGGGTAAGAAGACCTGAATTCAAATCCCGTCTCGGAGACTTACTGGTTATGTGACTTTGGGCAAGTCACTTAAACTGTTTGCCTCTGTAAAATGGGGTAAAATACTAGCACCCACCTTACAGGGTTCTTGTGAGGATCTGATGTGATATATGTTAAAAAACAAAAAAGCTCTGAGTACAGTGCTGACACATGGTAGCCACCATATAAATGCTTATTCCCTTCTTCTAGTGAAAACCTTCTTTTATGTAGCAACCCTCTGCTTTTTCTACTCATTCTCACAATTCTCCTCTTCCAAGGGAAGTCTTAATTCACATTATTTTAAGGAATTGGGACCTGAGAAGCCCTCATCACTGAACTACTATATATGAGTAAATCCTGGTTCTTTATGAAACTATACCAAGCAGGACAACCACATTCTCAGATCCAAAGAAAGAAAGGCTTCTCTTGGGAGTGAAATATCAGATTCTATTGTAATCTGAGCTTAGCGCTCTCTTCTGACTTAAGTGGGGCTTTTAAAACCCTGGTTCGTAAACCACAGTTCGACTTAATGGACCAAGAGGGACTCTTTAGCATGTGGCTTAGGATGCAATTAAGAGTCAAAATTTAATGACCTTGTTTGGAAAAAGGAGATGAATACAGGCCTTAATAGAGAAGAATGAAGTATTTTAAATTCAGGCTTTCATGAAGTGGCTTTATTAGAATGTTTAGCTACTATGTGAGAGCCTCAAATTTGGGTCCTTTAAGGAAGCCAGGTGGCATACAGTTATGGCCAACATGAAGTCCCTGGCTGTGAAACTGCAATAATATTCTGAGCAATTTCATCAAAATTTCAGTTAGTTCAGAAAAAAAAAAAGGCCATAAGACATAAAATTATTTGTATTTTACGATACAGACCAAATAACCTGATGTCTAGCTGGTTTTTCCACTTTAAGTGTTCGTCTTATGTTGATGGGAGATGGTGTGGGATCTGTCTGTAAACAAAGCCTGACTCTTTGCAAATTCATTAACTAATGATGGCTTGTTGGTTGCTGGGAGTAGGACGATCAATTGCTAGCTTAGATGAGACCCCTGCCTTGAGGAGAGCTATTATTCCACTCCAATATTGACTGAGCCAAAGGCCTTACATTGGAGCTGTAGGACTGGAGTAATTCATATAGCCTTGTGGGACCGAAGCTCAATACCCCTTACTGACGGGCAGTAATGGCTTGTGAAAAACTCTCAGTTTAAACAGAGCAGTGTCAACACTATCTTAGGAAGTGAATTAATAGCTGTTTCTATTTACAAGATATTAGCCCAATTCCAGACTTTACCCATGACGCAGACCACTTAGATCCCATAGTACACAGCTAATCAGAGGACTCCTTCACTTGGTAAATATGCATGGGTTTCCCATGCATCAATGAGCCCTACTTCATGTCAAAGAGGCAGGTTAGTATCATAAAACAATACTGACTATGGAGGTAGATGACTTGAGTTCAAATTCCAGCTCTGTTACTTACTATAGGCTAAGGTGGAACAGTGCTCAGAGTGTTAGATCTAGAGCTTGGGAGATGTGAGTTCAAATCCAGTATGAGACACCTAACTGTGTGACCTTGGGAAAGTCATCTGATTTCTGTTGGTCTCAGTTTTCTCATTTGTAGAATGGGGATAAAAAGAGCACCTACCTCATAAGGTTGTTTTGAGGATCAAATGAGATATTTGTAAAGTGCCTGGCAACCCTTAAAGGGTATACATGTATGTGTGTGCATGCATGTATGTATACTTCTATTATCACTTATGTAACCATGAGCAAATCACTACCTCTGTGGGTCTTAGGATCCTATTCTATAGAATGAAGGGGCTGGATTGAAGGCTTTAAGGTCCCTCTTATTTCTTGCTCTACAGTCATATGAAGGGTCTGAAGGGGCATGAGCTAGTGAATGATGGGCAAGTAGTGGGGAAGATGTCCTAATCTACCTCTGAAGATCTCTGACGGCTTCCACCCCACAGTTCACTCTAAAAGGCACTCGCTCCCCCAGGACAAATGAGAAGGAATCATTTCAAAGTGGATCAAATAGAAAATAATAATTTATTTTGACCTCATCTTGATGTTTGTAACTCATCGTGATTCCATGAAACTGCTTATTAAATTCAGTACATTCAACTCTACAAAGCAAACAGATACTAGAGGGGGCACTTAAAAAATCACACAGACGGTCTCGTATCAACAACTTTCCTGTACATGCAAATTCTTTCAACAGGCTGCAACATTTGCAAACATGCTTGAATCTCCTTTAAAACCACAGGATATTCTGCTCCAGGCCCTTCTTGTTAAACCTCGGTGCTTCCTTAGGAATATCACAAAGAAAAATGTGTAAATGTGGATCACAACGCTAAACACTGCTGGTTTGGTTATGTGTGGGAAATATCCTAGAACAGCTCACACAAAGGGAAATCAGTGATGCTGAGCTGCCAACAACTTGAGCTAAAGTATTAATAAACTGGCCCCAAGTAGGGCAGACCCAGGGCAAGGTAATGGTACAAAAGAGGGTTTCGTAAAAATACATATTGGCAGTTGCATTTTTGTTTCAGGCAGGAAAAGAAAAGCATGTCTAACTTTTTAATATGAATATAGTTTAAACAAATTCTTTTGTGTAAGTATGGTTAATAAGAAGATTTCTGAAATTTAAAACACTTTATGTAAAAGGTAGCAAGTAAAAAAGTACAATCAGTTATCTGAAAAAAGCTGTTTGTTAATATTGCCTTCAAAGAGAGTCAGGGTGGTTTTCTCCTGTTAAAATAGAGTTATCACACCCAATGTTGTAGAGTTCAGTTTTTCACCTATAAACACAAGGACTCTATTTATCTTATATACAAAAACTTGCCACATTCAACGAGGCAGGAATTTTGACCCCAATGGTAGAGTTGTTTTTTTTTTTATATACACAGAATTCAGAAATGGAAATTATACAGTAGTCACTGACAAGAAGGAATTGTATACTCTAGTGCCATCAGGGGACTTTGTACCGTGGGTTAAGAGTTCTTGGATCGTCATCCAATTATCAAAGATTTTTTTGTTTCTCTTCTTCATCATCTTTTTGTGGCTCAGCTCAATGATGTTCATTTCCTTCTTCTCTTCAGCCCCTTGCTGCTCTTTCAGGCAGTCCAGCCTACTCTGCATCATGAACTCGCGCCTTCTCCTCTGCTCCTTGGCTTTCACAACATGCTGCTTCCGCTCCTCTTTGCTCCAATACCGTCCCATCTTCATCTCGCTGATGGCATCATCATCAGTCGTCATGCCGCTTCGCTCTTCTCGGATCTTCAGGGCTCGCTCGCGCAGGAGCCTGTCTCGCACTGGTCGCTTGGTGATGTAACGTGTTCCGTCGCTTCTTATTTTCACCTTCCATTCCATTCGGGGTTCGGACTGGTTGGAAGAGTTTAAGTCCTTGCACATGCTGACCAGACTCATCTGGCTCTGGGCGTACTCCACAGCTGACTTCTGCTGGATCAGCTGCATGTAACTCTGGTAATGCTGGGCATGGGCAGGGATGTGAGCGTGCTTGTAGGGTGAGTGGTGATAGGTGGAGAGATAAGAGCCACCTAACTTTGGACTCTGGGTTGGACTCCTGCTTTCTTCACCGGCCTTTTTCTCTTTGTTCTCCAGCTGTTTGCTAAGGTCAAGCTCTTTTGGAGAAGGGCAGTACTTGGGGCTGCTGGTCTCTGGACTTTCTGTGATGGAGAGTAGATTTCTCTGGGATCCTTTGCAAGCCATGGAGCTGCCCATCGCCCCATCGCTGCCTTGACAGCCGATGCTTTCAGCAATTCTCCGCAGGGAGTTATCTGGGGAGATTTCCAGGGTGAGTGGTGTACTGCGGCAGCTCTCACCAGTGTTGTAAGCACTGGAACTGTCTTTGTCCGATTTCTCAGGGAGCTCGGTGATGTCTGAGAGCTCGTGCCTTCGAACATCAATGCTGGTGTTATAATTCCGGAATCCGCTGTTATGAAGCATCCATGACTCTCTGTACTGCTCCTTCAGCTGTTGCATCTTATGAGCCCTGACAATGTTCAGACACTCCAACTCGATGTTGCGGAGCTCTTCATTCAGCATCTCCAGCTCTCTGTCCACACTCTCGGGGTCACTCTTGTTCACTTCAAGGGCACTGTTCTGATAATATAGGCTGTAGGGATTGGCACTCTTCACTTGGCACTTGAGTTCCAGCAATTCCCGAAATCGCTCACACTCATCCACTGGTATCCCAAGGAAGTCAGCGTCTGTGCAGTCGGCTGAAATAAAGGACTCATTGCTGAAGGGCACATCTCCACTCCCAAGGGTGTCCTGGCTGTACAGCAGTTTCCTCTGGCTCCCCAGAGTGTTAGAAGAGGTGGTGTGATCATCAGCATTGTTCTCCTGCTCAGAACTCTCATCGTTGCGAGTGCTCTCGTCCGTGCGCCCTACACCGCTGTCCTTCTCGTGCTGGTTCGATAAGATTGTGGCAGTGTCAGTGGTACCTTCATCTTCCTCACGTTTCTTCTAAACAAACAAACAAAACAACAACATTGATGAAAAGGGCAAAGCATACGGGACTGATTTCCCATCCTGGACTTTCATCTTATAAAAATGCATTTGTGGAGGTGGAGAGATCACTATTTTTAGGGAGTGTTGTTTTTTTTTCAGAAAGGTATGATGGGCTGAATCATTCAGAATTTCCACCATATTTTAGCTTGGCAGTGTGATGTAGTAGAAAGAGTGCTGTATGAATCATTCAGAATTCCCATCATATTTTAGAATAGCATGTGATGTAGTAGAAAGATTGTTGTACCCAAGGTCAAGGGGGACTTAGTTAGTTTTGACTCCTGCTTCAGAGGCTCACTAGCTATGTAAGCCTGAGTGAGTCCTTTTGCTTGGCCCTCAGCTTTTTCATCTGTGAATTGGGATAACAATACCCCTAGTACCTATTTTGTGGGGTTGTGGTGTGTGAGGAGCAACACGAACTACTTTGCAAATTCTATGTAACTGTCTATACAGTGGTGGCTGTTAGTATTTCCAGTCCTTTGTTTGTGCTTATTGGGGTTCAAACCTCCCTGTTCATCCTAAAATCACTCTTCCACTAAAAGAAATGTGATGACTCTAGAGCAGCAGATTCTCAACCTGTGGGCTGTGACCCCTTTGGGGGTCAAATGACCCTTTCACAGGGGTCACCTAAGACCATTGGAAAACACATATTTCTGATGGTTTTAGGAACTGAGACACTGCTCCTCCATCTGTCTCCAGGAGGGTCCGCCCACATGCAGATACACCCACATACGAGTATTAAGGGTCGCGACATTAGAAAGGTTGAGAATCACTGCTCTAGAGGATCATTTGTTTATGTTAATGTGTCAGTGATGTCATAGGTTCTCACTAAGCCAATTTCAGGCAGTCAGCAATACAAGTTTTATTTCTCAACTTAAGAACTCAGAACAGCAGTACTCTCCTGGCCAAGAATGTTAATTGCTTGAATTCTATTAGTTATGGAATGGAAAAGCACTTCTATTATTTCCAGTCTATACTCAAGCGAGCTTGAACACAGCTAGGCAGAACACTGAAAGTCTCCATTCATTGACAGCTCCCACAGTGCTGATTACAACCCTTCTCTCCTAATGGGAATTTCCCATCTAGATTCCCATGGGAATTTCTAGTTGGCATTTATAACGGTCTTCCAAATTTGGGTTCTACTGGGAGAGGGTGGTGAGGGAGAAGGGATAAGGATCGCTACTTCTGGGCTAAGCGCCCATCCGTCTGTATGTATGTACACATTCTGACCTGCTGAAGCACGCTAGCCGTGAACTGCATAGCTTGGTGGTGCTGTTCTTCCAACATGTCCATGTGTAAGTCATCCAGGAAATCGTTTCTGTCGTCATCCAGCCACCCTTCATCTAGCTGTGGGAAGGGGAAGCAGAGACAAGGCTTCAGCAGAACTTAGGCCCAGTCACACGGTCTTACTTGTTCCAACACTTCATCTCCCATCTCCCCTGCTTCTGAATTGGCTTTCCCTCATGTCTGGAATGCCTTCCTTCTCTCCCTCCATCGCTTAGTTTCCTTGGCTTCATTCAAGACTCACCTCAAGCCTTACCTTCCTCAGGAGGCCTTTCCTGGTCCTCTAAACTGTTAGTACCTTCCCTTCTGCAATTACCCCTCCTCTGCTCTCGCTCTCTCTCTCTCTCTCTGTCTCTCTCTCTCTCTCTCTCTCGTATCTATGTATTTGCAAGTTACATCCCTGTCCTCCTTCAGAACATGTGCACCTCAAAGAAAGGGAGTACCAGCCTTTCTCTATGGCCCTAATGATCTCTGCACAGGGCCAGGCACATAGTAATCACCTGACAAATACTCAACAGGGACTGACTGAATACAATTTGTGTATTTTTTCTGCTTTCTTAGGGAATCTCCAGGTCCTCTCTTTAAAGAGAGAAGAGTAGGGTAGTCTGGAAACACATTAAAATTTAATGGAAGAAACTTTTCTCCATTAATTTCCCCTTCTTCCTGGGGCAGCTGCCCTATACACCAGGTCATCATTTTCACAGAATTGTGCTAAACATTTGGGATGAAAAATGAAATCCAAGGTGTCCCTTGTACTCAGACAAGCCTATAAGGTTTCACAGAAGGGTAGCCAAGGACAAGAAGTCAGGAGCCCAGATTCCAATCCTGAATCTGGAACCTTAGGCCTTTTGCTATTCAACCGTGTCAAACTCTTCATGACTCCATTTGGGTTTTTGGTTTGTTTTTGCTTTTTGGAGGGGGGAGGGCAGGGCAATTGGGGTTAAGTGACTTGCCCAAGGTCACCGAGTTAGCAAGTGTTAAGTCTCTGAGGTTGGATTTGAACTCAGGTCCTCCTGACTCCAGGGCCAGTGCTCTATTCACTGCACCACCTAGCCACCCCGTATTTGGGGTTTTCTTGGTGGATACTGGAGTAGTTTGCCATTTCCTTCCCCAGACCACTTTACAAATGAGACAACTAAGGCAAACAGGATTAAGTGACTTGCCCAAGGTCACACAGCTAGTAATTATCAGGAAGATGAATCTTCCAGGCCAGGCACTCTATCCACTCACCTAGTGGTGTGCCATCTAGTCACCCTGCAAATCACTTCTTTCCTCATCTGTAAACTGAGTTAACTGAACCACAGTAGGGGGTCTTTAAACTTTTTTTCTGTGTCTTAGAACCCTGGAAGCCTTGAAACCTTGGCAAAACCTATAAAACCCTTCTTAGAATCATGTTTTTAAAAGTACAAGACAAAGTTACATATGATTATAAACCACCTGAAATGCAGTTATGGGTTTTTTTTTTCTAAAAACAACATCATGGGCCCAGGTTAAGAATCCATGATGTTAATGACTGCTAAAGTCCCTGCCTTCCAGCAATATCCTTATCACCTAATTCCTTATCCCCTTTTGTGATTGCTTCTCATTGGTTTTTCAGTTTGGGTCTCTACATATAAGGTAGGATGGGACCTGGTCCAGAGTTTCAATCCCTTCACTCCTCTTTCTCCACTCTAACCTGGCCAATTGAGGGTCCTCTAGAGAATTTCTTTAGTGCCAATCCATACTTCATCACTGCCTTCAGAAACTGTGTGGGAGACTGAAGTTATAGTTATCAAGTTGTGTTCCTCATTCAAGATGAGTAGATTATGCATATGAAATACATATTTCTAGAAAGGTCAATGAAAGACCACCACTCCCTGCCAAATTACCTTGCATTTATTTTGTTTATACCTAATTGTGTATATCTCATCTGTAAGATGAGTTGGAGAAGGAAATGGCAAACCATTCCAGTGTCTTTGCCAAGACAGCCCTAAAAGGGGTCAGAAAGAGTTGGACATGACTGAAAAATCATGTGTACGCTCTCTCTCTCTCTCTCTCTCTCTCCCCTATAGAATGTAAGTTCCTTGAGGCTAGGGAGTGTTTCTTTTTCTCTCCAGTAACTGGCAGAGAAGTGAGTAAATGCTTATCAATGGAAGGATTAGGTTGTAACCTTGCCAATGTCCTATTAGGGGTCAATCTTGAAAGAGGAGGAACACCGGAAAGAAACCTAAGCATTTATGGAATTCAACAATGACCCTTCCATGTTCTTGGGTCTGTACTACAAGAGAAATGATTATTAATAACCAATGATTTGGGGAGAACCAGAGTTCCTCCTTTTTCTATAGTCCTCATTTCAAAGTTAAGACATTACTGATAATGAGATTGAATTAACTCTTCCCAGTCTTGGTCAGACCCCATCCAAACTTACAAGGCATTTAATCTAAAATGGAGAAGCCCATTGGGTTCAGGTGGGGATAAACTCTTTGATTAGATTGCACAAAGCTAGGGGTGGTCAGGGTGTAGAGAGTCTCTCAGTTCCTCATTGGAGCGAGCCCACTTTTCATTGTAATATTCATTCTCTCATTAAGTATTAATCAGAGTTGATTGCCACCCTCTGGAACACCCATTTTTACCTAGGGCATATAAGCCATGAACCTGTTGCCATGAAGGTCTTTGGCATTTGAGAATGCCTCTGACCTCTTTTATTGAAATGCTAGCAGTATTAATAAAATGACTATCCAGAAATTTTGTCTCTCAAACTTTTTAAAAGTCACAACTAAATGCCAAGGATACAAAGATAAATGGCCCTGTCCTCAATAAGCTTATGACACTGGACTGGAATCCTCTCTTCTCTCTTTGATTTCTTTTTTTCTGATTCCTAGATTTTGTTCCTGCCCTAGGAGAGTGATCAGTTAGTCCTACATAGATACTATGGCAGAAATCTTTTCTTTAGAAGGCGAACAATAAAATAGATTCTGAAACATGGTAAAAATTCACCTACCTGGCCAAATCAGGGTTAGTGCTCAAGTTAAGAATAACTACTTATTACATACCTTATTGAACCAGAGAGACAGCACGAAGGGAAAACAACAGAAATATCTTTGTACACATGCGAAGCTGCCATACCTGGAGCTCAGGTCTTGCTATGAGCAAGGAGACATTCTTGCTTTCTTCACTTGTGAGAAGCGCCACAGCTTCCTCTCGGTTTTGTACCTCTATACCATTAATCTACAAAAAAGTGTACAGTCATTCGATCAGTGTGTGTGTAGGGACTTTATCCATCCTGATTCTGCATAACCCCACCATCAGCCCTGGCCTCCCAGAACCTCCCTCATTCACACCCAGAGCATCATTTATCATACCAAGCCTGTCTCCAAACATAACAAAGGCCCTATACTACTGCCTTTTTCTCTTGGCACCTGCCTATGAGAAAGCCACTGCTGGTTTAGCTGATGAGGTAACTGCATTGCTGAAGCAATAAACAGCACAGGTGGCTTTGGGTGGATTATCACTGAGATGCAAGAGGCAGCAAAGGGAGATGTGCTGCGGCAGGGGGAGAGGAAGGTAAAGGCATGGAAGTGTGGGTAATGAGGTTGCTGAGTCAGGAGTGTGTGTGGGAAAAACTCAAGCCATACTACATGTAGACTTGGAGGTAACTAGCACACCCAGAAGGAAGATGAGAGAGAGACAGAGAGAGAAAGAGAGAGAGAGAGAGAGACAGAGAGAGACAGAGAGAGCGAGAGAGAGAGAGAGAGGGGGGTGGGTGGGAGAAAAGCAACTTTGCTAATGAGTCTAGTTTTGACCCTACAGTTTTTTAGATTATTTAAGAGAATGATGCATGATAAATTTAGAAACTGATGAGTGTACAATGAGTCAGAGGAAGGCACAGAACCCCTAGCCCTGAAAGAGAACAAAGCAGAGCCTTGTGGGATGCTGAGATCAAGAGAATAAGCATTTACAAAGTACTGTACTGAGATGTGGAGCTGAAGACTGAAAATAATATCATAAGTAATGGGTTTAGAGTTGGAAGGAACCTTCTGAATCATCTAGTCCATTCTCCCCATGCTCCATTTTGCACGATCAGAGAACTAGAGCAATACCTTTATCCCATGGTCCCACAGGTAGTAAGGTAGTAAGGGGCGGGATTCTGTTACTCCCTATTGCCCCTTTTGGCTTTAACAGCTTATGATAACTCCGTACTAGAGACAGGAGTTAAAAAAAGTGATGATTGGACACCTGACCAGAAGGAACAGGAGTCCTTCAGGAAGATGGATGACTATAATATGGAAGGTCTTACCAAGGTGAAAATGAACTTTTAAGACAAAAACACTATCCTTAAGAGCAACTCCATGAAGTGGGCTAACTATTCAGCCATGCAAAAGGAACAATTCAATTAATTTTACTGAAATTTTCCAAAGATTATTTTCTACCTCCCGGGGGAGGGGAGGACAGGACTTGAAATACTTGGTCTATGAATAATTCTTCAAGGAACTTAAAGGAGAGAGGGAAATGGAGACTGCTAGATGTCTTCTGCAAGTCTCAACTTGCGATATTGGACCCATCCATTATCATTAATCTCTAAATGGCAAGAAGTCAAAGTCTTTGGCATTAAATCCAGCAACTGAGTCCTATGTTCTGGTTGTATGTATACACTACAAGGGTATTAATGTTAATGGGAAGCCCAGGAAGGATAGAAGTAGTAATAACAGGTAACATTTTACAGTACTTGCAGGCTGGCAAAGCCTTTTACAAATAGCTCATTTGAGCTTCATAACAGCCCTGAAAGGTGGGTGCTATTATCTTCCTACTACAAACGAGGAATTAAGGCTGAAAGGGCTGAGTGCCTTGCCCAGTACTATCACAGCCCAAGTTTTGGGGGTGAGATGCTAACTCAGGCCTTACTGACTCACAGTGCCCTAGCTAATACCTCTGGGGATGATGCTTGTTTTGTTGGACCCAAGAGGTCATCACTGGGAGAAATAGCTCGAGCTGCAAAGGGATATATTGAATTCTGAGGCTAGAAAAACTTCCTAAGAATTAGAATTGCCCACAAGTAGAATGACATAACTCGGGAGGTAATAATTATCAAAGATAATGACTCATATAGGGCTTTAAAGTTTGTGAAAAACTTCATAAATATTATTTTGATGATACAACAACCCTGGGAGATAGGTTCTATTATTATTCCCACTTTACAGTTGAGGCAACTGAGGCAGGCAGAGGTTAAGTAAGTTGCCCAGGGTCCCACAGCCAATAGGTATCTGAGGTCACATGTGATCTGAGGTCTTCCTGACTCCAGGTCCAGCACTCTATCCACTCACTACCTAGCTGTCTCTTTAAATAAGAGGTACATCGTGGGTTCTTTTGTCACTTGAGGTCCTTAAGTAGGAATTAGATGATCTTTTGTTAGGGGGGACATGGAGAAGAGACTGGTTTGGACTAGTGCCCCAAGGTTACTGCCAATCTTGAAATTCTGTGCTTGTACAGAAGTAGGTCTAAATAGGCAAATACACAAACCAGTAGGCAACCTACTTGGATGATCCGGTCTCCCTCTCGGATGCGTCCATCCTTTGCAGCAATGCTGTTGGGATCAATCTGAAAGACAGAGGAGGGGAGTTAGTCTCTTTCAGCTCCAAACACCTATGAGATCAAGCATACAAATGTGCAGTCCTGATGCCCACTGGACCACTTAGAAACAAACAATAAAAGAGTTTCCAAAGTCAGCCTCTAATAAACATGGTCACCCTTAGGAATATTGCTTGGTATTATCTTTGGGAGAAAAGGGCAGTTTCCCAGCTGACATGCAAGAGGGGCAAAAGGGTGGAAATGTTCTATCTCCATCTCCTTTTCGGAGGTCAGTGAAACCTCAGCCAATTATATCTGAAATGAACCTATTACACATTGCACCAGTGTCTGGTCTGCTATGTTCACAAGTGCACAGCCAGTATCCCAGAAATAGTGTCTGATGACAAGGATAACACTGGGCACAATGATCCGAGACAGTCCCAAAGGACTAATGATGAAGCATACTATCTGCCTCCAGAGAAAGAATATTGGTTGAATACAGACTGAAGCATGCTTTCTTTCCTTCATTTTTTTCTTTTGTTTGAGTCTTGTACAAAAATGGCTAATACGGAATCATTTTACATAATTGTACATTTATAACCTACATCTGATTGCTTATCATCTCAGGGAGTGAGAAGGAAATGGAGAGAGGGAAGGGGACAGAATTTGGAACTCACAACTTTAAATAAAAATGTTAAAAAAAAACTGGTGAAAAAAGGGGATGACAGTGGGGCTTTTGTGCCCATAAATAACAGCCAAATAGTGAAAAGATGAGGAAGCACTAACAGATACAATGTTTTTCATTATGGTTTCTCTCACTAACTTACATGATATTTAGCAAACTTTTATATCACAATGACTGAAGATTCCCAAATTCTAGAGAGAATTTACAGACTAGCGTTCAGAAAAGGAAGGGCCCCCAAATGACATGAGGGCCAAAGGACCACAAAGCCAGCAAGGGTTGTCAATCAAATGTATTTGTTCACAGACCACCATTATAGTAAGGCTGAGGGCATTCATTTTATTTCCTCCAGATATTAAGGATCAAAAGCCCACTCATCCCATGTTTTTTGTTTTTGGTGGTCCAGATCTGGATTTCATCAACATAGGGAATTAGTGATGCAGAGGCTTTTTCTGCAGAAGCAAATCAGGAACTTTTCTGTCACTTGCAGTCTTAAAGAGTTACTGAGAAGTTAAGTGACTTGCTCAGGGTCACATGGCCACTGGCAGAGGCAGGACTTGACCTTGGGGCTTTACTGACTCCAAGGCACCTTGTTAAGGATATGTTTTCTACCCACGATGCCATGAAGCCTCCCTTCCCTTGGACGCCTGAGTCAAAAATAAGATAAATCAGTTGCGTTGTGGAAAAGCTGGAAATTGCCAAGGTGTTCATTATTACTAGGTACCTATAAGTTATAGCCCATGATCTGAATGCCTGGGTGTTTATAAGTTCTGGAGAAAGAGTTAGAGAGGACATTCAGAAGCCTATCTGTTAGCCAGAAGTTTTCACCATCTTTCTTTCTCTCTCTCTCTCCTTTTCTTTCTTACTCATTCTCTCTATGCATTTCTGTCTCTCTAGTTCTCTCTGTCTGCCACTCCTCTGTCTGTCGGCTTCTCTCTCTTACTCTTTTTATGTATTTCTGTCTCTCCACGTCTCTATTTCTCTCTGTCTCTGTCAGCCTCTCTCTCTGTCTCTCTCTCTCTCCATGTATTTCTGTCTCTGTCTGTTGCCCCCCCCCTTCTCTCTCTGACTTTCTATGTATTTCTGCCTCTCTGAATCTCTCTATTTTTCTCTGTCTCTATCTTTCTATCTCATTCATTCACTCACACACATGAACATATGAAAGAAAAATGAACAATTGATCTTTCTATACATCTACCAATGAATATCTTGGGCTGAGCTGGGGCTAAGGAGCTCCCTTAATCACTTAGGCTGAATGAGAGGGAATGGAGTAACTCATTCTTACCTCACTTATATAAATCCCAATGTCATCTTCATCATCCGTCCGGTAACACACAGTGAGCCCCAGTTTGTCTTGGCTATTTAGTCGGTACAAGTCCACCTCCTAGGCACAGAAAAGGACATTCATGATCAAACAGGCTGCATGATGACAGCGACCTGTCAAGGTCTTTGAAAATATTTTGCTTAAATGCTATACTGGATTTCTCTTCATTTGACTGCGGACAGCAGGTTAACTTACTGAACAAAAAGTGATTATGTCTGTGGGATCAATGCTGAGGGCATTTCTGACCTTTCAATCAATATAAAGTCATTTTGAAAATAGTTCTTTCATTGATCTCAGAGAAAGAAAAATCACCTATATTTCATTCAGCGTCAGGCCTTCGAGTGGCAAACCTTTTAAAAAGCCGTACTTCAATGGCTGTCACAAACAAGGGCATTTTCATACAAAAGCCACTCGCCCATTTTAATACAAATGTTTCCAACGTGTTGAGTTAAGATGATCTCACTTTGGGCTTCTTTAATATTCGCAGCAATGTAACTTGCAAAGAGAGATTACTGCATAAATTCATCCCGGAAAGGAGGGCAACGCGATAGCATGCAATTAATGTTTTCCACAACAGCTGTGATATTTACAGTCGAGAAATGAGTTTCAGGCTTTGTTACAGCAAATGAAAGAAGATAAAAGCAGAAGGAGCCTGAGTGCTTGGCATGAGACGTGAGCTCAGCAAATGGCTGAGCCACAGAGAGCATTGCGTGGCCCAATTAGCCTGGGCTTCAGAAGGAAATCAGACCTTTGAAAACAACTAAAGCCACTGTCTAGGAAGTGTTAACAAGTTGTGGAGGCCAATCTAACCAGGCAGGCAGGAAAGTTGTTGCCACCGCAAATTATAATCCTATCCTTGTGGCTCATCACAGTACATACTCTTGGACTGGTCACTGGGTCTGGTTTGTAAAACATTAGCTTCCAGTGGACAGGTATGGGAAGACCCTCTGAAATCAGATCATTGGCTTCTCTGATGCCCACTGAAGGGAGGCTTTTCCTAAAGAGGGGGATGGAACTCCAAGCTTTAATCCCTGTTTTCCCTTCCAAAGTCAATCCCTGGTAGAATGTAAGCTCTAGTAAGGCAGGGCCTATTTCCTGTTTTTGTCTTTGTATCTCTAGCACCTGGCACAGTTACTGGCACATGGTACTCGGCACGTCTGCTGAATTGAATCCAGTGGGTAGTACAGTGGATTGAGTGCCAGGCAGGGAGTTAGAAACACCTGAATTTGAATCCTACCTCAGATACTTATTAATTTATTAGATGTTGGGCAAGTCTCTGTGCCTTACTTTCCTTGTCTGTGAAATAAGGGAGCTGGAATGGATGAAGCTCTAGAGCTGGGAGTTGAAACATAACAACTGCAACAGTCAATATGTCCATAGAACTTAAAGGTTTTCAAAGCCCCTTACACACACAGTTTCATTTGTTCTTTACAATAACTCTGGAAGGGAGGTACCTGAGCTATATTATTTTCATCTTAGAGATCAGGAAAGTAATGCATAGAGAGGTGGGGGGAATCACTTGCCCAGCATCCCACAGCTAGTAAATGGTTTATCTTCCTGACTCTTAAGTCCATTTTTCTTTCTCTACGTCATGTTGTTGTCTCTCAGTAAACATATGAGGGTCTCCTCTATGCAAAGCATTTTGCTAGGTGGCATGGGGGCTCTAGACTGGACAGAACTAGATGGTTTGTGCCAAATGCAGCATGGCTCACATACACAAAAGGCAAAAGTCAGATCTCTCTGATAATAAAAGGGAACTCTGGATTTGAACTTGGATGTTTATCTCAGAATATTAGACCCATGAAGCATCTGAGGGGTTATCTAGTCCAATTCTCTCATTTCACAGATGAGGAAAGGATGCAGTTGGATGGATGGTCATTAGGGCTTGTCTGTCAGCACATATGGGAGGCAGCATGGGGCAGTGGAAGAAGGCTGGTTTTGGAATTCAAAGACTCAGGTTCAAATCCTGGGGATTGCTAGGTACTGCTTGTTTACCATGCTGGGACTCTTTCAACTGTAGAATGAGAAGGTTGGATGAGAACAGTGGTGTCCGACTCAAATATAAAGATGGGGGGAGAGCAATAAATGGTATGTAAGGTCCCCACTTGCCATATATTGACGTAGAAAACCGCATATTAACATTAGCTATGTTCTTTTGAATTTTTCTTTATTTTGTTAAATACTTCCCAACTACGTTTTAATCTGGTTCTGCAGAACTCAGAAGATAGCTTTGAACTAGAAAATCTCAAGGGCTCCTTTCAGTTCTAAATCTATGATCCCATAGCTACCGAAAATAGACAATGAGCTGGATCCAGAATTGAACTGGAAGAAAAACTATAATTGGGAAACTGTATAATTTCTATTTTTTTGGAGAACCCTTAACTTTTTCCTGCAACAATGGCCCTTGTTTTCAACATCAATATTCTTCCAGTGGTGTTGTGATGGCAAGTCAGGGGATCCTACAATCTCCTCCAGAATCGATCACCCAAAGGGCGAGTGGTGGGTGTGAATGGAAGGCAGTGAGTTACTGATGAAGGATCATACAGGAGGAGAGGTTTAAAGGATGTCAACAGAAAAATGAATGATCAGAAAAAGAGACAAGTCAGTCACACAGCAAGAGAGTGGGGCAGCCTCTGTATTCCACTGGTGTCCATAAGATGTCAAGAACATGGAAAGAAGATTGCAACATATTGGTTGGGTGCCCTGCAGGTGAATTATGGGAAGGCATAGAGAAAAGTGACACAGGATCAACAGATATTGAAGGACTTTGCAAACTGCATCGTTGAAGGAAGTATCCATGTTGATGAGACAACAGGACCACTAAGGCATCTGAATGCTTTGAAGATACATAATTTAACAATAATAGTCAATAAATACTTATTAAGTGCCTACTATGTGACTTGCACTGGCCATAGATGGCAGACTTAGACCTGGGAGAACCGGAGAATCTCAGGAGCAGAGAAGCTACATGGCATAACCATAATAGCCTAGCTAGTGTCAGGGATAGCACTGTAGGGGCTACAGAATTATACCTAAGTAGGTGGAAGAAACCTTTGAGGTCATCTAATTTGACTGTCTCATTTTACAAATGAGGAAACTAAGGCAAAAAGGGTTAAGTGATTTGCCTAGGATCACACAGCTGGTAAGTGTCAGAAGACCAAATTTGAACTCAGGTCTTCCTGACTCCAGGCCTGGCGCTCTAACCACTGCACCACCTAGCTGCCACTATTGTTTTAGGGGTTACAAACTTTCCTGACAACAATCCTATGAAGCATCTCTGAGCCACACAGGAGTATCTGTAAGGAAGAGTAGAAAAACTCAAATAATGCAGACTTTGTGCTAATTCTGACTGGTCTTCTTTCCTCTTCTCCCCAACTCAGTATGAACCAGTGAAATTTGTGACATTTTTTGGTTCCCAGCCAAATGGAGGGCTCCAAGTTGAATGTAAACATAACATCTTCCATTGCCATAATGGGACATTGTTGAGCGTGAGTTTTGTGCCCCATCAGCAGGTTCCTCCTCAGACAGGCAGTCATGAGAAACACTGAGACATATTTCAAAAAGGTCATAAGGAGAAAAATCTGAACGTGGCTAACACTGTGTTTCCTTGTTTTCCAATGTTATTCAAAGGGGAAAAAAAGCCCCCAAATGGTATTTTTATTATGTTCCACGGGACTGACCGAAAGGCCAATCCAAGCTCGAGCTACTTTCACGGAGTGTCCAAAACAAGGAGGTAATATTCC
The DNA here is from genome assembly GCA_028646515.1 of Pseudochirops corinnae. NCBI lineage: Eukaryota > Metazoa > Chordata > Mammalia > Diprotodontia > Pseudocheiridae > Pseudochirops > Pseudochirops corinnae. Next base: position 31,789,666 of record CM053590.1, read on the forward strand.
CACTGAATTCAGAATTTATTGGATCCCGCCCCAGTTACTTTGTTCCTTCCTAGATTCCTCCTTATAAAAGAAACACTGAAAAATTGGAAGCAGTCCAGAGAGGGCAACCAGGACAGTGAAGGGGCTGGCAAACACGTCATGAGGAGAATGAATGCTGGAAAGAACCATTTTAAGAATGTCTAGTCTGAAGACAAGGTTTAGGTCATGACATGATAGCTAGTTTCGGATATCTGAAGGGCTGCTGTCGGGATGAATGATTATACTCTGTGGTACTGATGGGAAGATACTTAATTCAATAAACATTTATTGAATGCCTATAATATCCCAAGCATTATGAGTTAGACACTGGGGATACCAATGTCAAAAAATTAAAAAAAAAGGAATAGTCCTTGCCTTTAAGGAATTTATAGTCTATTGGGAAAAAAACCCCAACATGCAGAGAGCTAGGAAGACATATAAAGTAGTTTGCTGGTAGAGACACTAGTGCCTAGGGAGATCAGGAAAGGCCTCAGGTAGATGGTACATTCAAACAAGCCATGGATTCTTTGAGAGGTGAACTCTAGCAGAGGGCTAGGGGAACAGACTGTGCAAAGATATGAATGAAGGAGACCTGTTGTGTACAGGGAAAAGCCAACAGGCACATTTGGCTGGAACACAGAGCATATGTAGGGGGACTAATGTGTGAACTTTCTAGAAAGATATATTATAGCCAGATTGGGAAGGGCTTTAAATGCCAGAGTTTTTATTTTTATCTTAAAGGCAACAGGAAGCTACCTTTTATAGAAAGGCAGACTTAACTCAAATAGCATTGGTACAGTGGGAAAAAATGTTGGCTCTGGAGTTGGAAGGCTTGTTTTCAAATTCCACTTGTGAGGCCGGCTATTTAAATGACCTCATCCTCCTAAAACCTTAGTTTCCCCATTTGTGATATGGTGGTTAAGCTAGATGGTCTCTAAGGACCTTCCCTTCCAAAGTACGAAATCTCTGATCCTTCACGTTCTGTAATACTTGATTCTTGAACATAGGTTAAAGCATGATGTAAGCTTCTTGAAGGGTAGGGTGATGCCTCACACTTCTCTTAATGAAACATACAATACTTGGAACATAGTAGGTGTTGCGAATCACCCACTGCCCTACAGGAATCACACTCAATGGCGCTGTGTTCATTGTCCAATGATTTGTAATTCATTCATTAAAAAAAAACCGACAGTTGTTTCTGGCAAGGCATTATTTCAAGTATTACCATCCCCCAGATGACATGTAGTCCTACCACAATGGACCTCTTTAGAGTCTAGCATTGAATTTAGCTGCTGGCTCCCATTAAAATTACTCCTAGGAGGACAGAATTACCCAGAAAGTCATGTTGTATCAATTTAGCGGGATTTTGCTGAAGCTTATTGCAATGTTACTGAGGCCAAGTTCCTTCCCTGAAAACAAGAGGCCCTTGCAAAGACTCAAAGTGAATTATGAGTAGGAAAAACCAAATGTTCTTAGAGATGCTTGCTCTGAGCGAGGCAAGGCCATCTCCACCAGCCTTGAGTCCATTCGCTTGTCAAGGATAAACTTGTGAAGCTCAGTTTAAAAAGAAAACTGGCTTAGGGAGGAAGTAGATTTGTTGGCTTAAGTGAAATCTCTTGGGGCAGCTTTCTACCTTGAAAATGATTTAGTTTTGAAAAGTAAAAGATGCATGGGTTAAAGACATGCTGGGAAAGCACAGATATAAGATCAGGACTGAAAAGGGCCTGCTGCTACATCGGTAAATTCTGTGAGAAAGAGCTGTTGACTCGAGTTTCTTTCTGCTCTGGAAGGTTTCTTAGGAAGCAGAAACCCAAGGCAGATGTATGTAATTCTGGAGGCTGAGGGGTGGTGTGGTCATAGTTCATTTTTAGGTAGCATTTGGTAGGTTAGGTATTAATATGGTCCCATTTTACAGATAAAGTACCTGGTTCAGAGTCCCAGAGACAATGAAATGCTCTTTAAAAGGAAGGCATAAAAAGCAATCAGCCAGGGCTTTGGTCATTCCTGGCAGCTGAAGCAAGGGCCTGATGCTCTTCTGCCCAAAACTTTGTACTTTGGAGGTTTAGCTTATGTGGACAGTAAACAAAATTCTAGGCAATTAATAGTATGGCAAAGAGAATATGGAGCTGATACCATCTGGAATCTGGAGATCCACCTTATCCTGGAGGCTTTTCCCTGCATCTGCTAATGCCTTCCCCTTTCAGACTGCCTTCATCCTCTCTCTGTGATGGCTGTTGTCTGTCCTTCATTCTTGAAGAGGACCAAAATGACATCAGTACAGGCAAGGTACAGTGTGTGTCTGACTATGGCTGATCACTGCATATCTTCTACATATCTAGTTTGTTCAGTCATTTCAATTATGCCTGACTTTTTGTGACTGCATTTGGGGTTTTTGTGGCCAAGATACTGGAGTGATTCACCATTTCCTTCTCCAGCTCATTTTACCGATGAGGAAACTGAGGCAAACAGGAGTAAATGAATTGCCCAAGGTCACACAGCTAGAAAGTGTCTGAGGATGGATTTGAACTCAGGAAGATGAGTCTTCCTGACTCCAAGCCTAGAGCTCTATCCACTGTGCCACCTAGTTGTATATATGGGTATCTAATTATTACATTAGAATTTATACTATTTGAACATAAAGACCATTTTTCATTCCTTTCCATTCCATACTTTTCTTTGGATACCTAGACTTCAGCACAGTCCCTAGAACAGAGTAATCACTTAATTAATACTTGGGGAGTGACTGATCTACACAGAAAAAATGCCCAACTCTGTTTACATTTCCATACTGCCCTGAAGGAAGTCACCTTGTTTTTCTGAGCCTCGGTTTCTTTGGCTGTCAAATGAATGGGTTAGAACAGTCTCCAAGGTCAAAGAATAAGCAATCTTGGGGGTTCCCCCTCCTCAGGGGTCTTCAAACAAAAACTGGATGACCCCTAGTTGGGGATGTCATAGCAGGGATTTTGGGTCAGGCATAAATGGACTAGCTGGTCTTGGAGATTCTTTCCAACTCAGATTCTGTGTTTCTAAGCATTCCTGTTCCTTCTAGCTCCATGATGTTGCAATGAAGAGTGGTATCTTGGAGGCCAGAGCAAGATCAGAATCCCCAATTTCCATTGATCCTCATTAATTTCCAGCTGAATTCCAGCTTGAACCCGAGCGGCTTTTTATCAAACAGGGACTACCCAGGCTGTGTTCAGCACTATAAGCATACCAAATAAATATCTGTTGATCAAGATGAAGGTATGATTTTTAAAAAGACTATTAATCAAACTGCTATGAATAATTTATTGGTAATCTCTGGATGGCAGCCTCTAACATCCCCAGTGCCTTGTTGAGTTGTCAAGACTGAAAGTTTCTTTTAAAAAATGCCCTTTCAGGTGAAATTTAAATCAATCCAATCAATAGCATGAGTTTCTAAGAGCAATGTACATAGCAAATACACACACACGCTACACACACACACACACACACACACACACGCCAGCTGATCAAACACTGGACTGCAAAGTCAGGATGAGTGGAGTTCAAATTCTGATTCGGAAGCCTAATAACCGTGTGACTCAGGAAATCACTCGGCCCCTTTCACCTCAGTTTTCTCAGTTGCAAGATGGGATAATAGCACCTACCTCCCAAGATCAAACGAGATCGTATGTAAAGTCTTTTAGCATGTTGCTCAGAGCATGGTAAGTGCTTAGTAAATTCCCTCGTTCCTACAGATGAAGCTTTTTGTTGTTGTTCAGTAATTTTCATTTTGTTTTTTTGCTTTTTGGAAGGCATTTGGGGTTAAGTGACTTGCCCAAGGTCACACGGCTAGTAACTCTTAAGTGTCTGAGGCCGCATTTGAACTCAGGTACTCCTGACTCCAGGGCCAGTGCTCTATTCACTGTGCCACCTAGCCGCCCCTTGTTCAGTCATTTTCAGTCATGTCTGATTCTTTGTGACTCAATTTTGGGGTTTTCTTGGCAAAGATACTGGAGTGGTTTTGCCATTTCCTTCTCCAACTCATTTTACAGATGAGGGAACTGAGGCGAGCAGGGTTAAGTGACTTGCCCAGGTCACATAGTTAGGAAGTATCTGAGGCCAGATCTGAACTTGGAAGATGAATCTTTCCTGGAGTCACCACGTGAGGCACTCCACTGTACCACCTAACTGGCCCCTAGACAAATGAAGCCAGTTACATTGAAATATAATTATCAAAATATTTAAAAAACAAATTCAAAGACTCTTCATTAAGAACTACTGGTCTAGAAACTGACCTGGGACCTTTAGCATATTACTTTATGATTCTCCTAATAATGAGACAGAAACCCTGTTGCCTCTTTGCCATGTGGTCTGGGTGCAAATAGGTCTCAAGGTATATGTCTGGGGTTAGAATAAACAGCACAAACTTACTAAATTCCCATCATGCTGGGCAGATGAATAAGACATAGGCTTTGCCCTCAAAAGCAGCGAGGCAGTGCAGTGTCTAGAGCTCCAGGACTGGAGCCAGGAAGACTTATCTTGCTGATGGCAAGGCCCAGAAAATACAGAGAGGGATGAGGGGAAGGCTCAAGGGTCCTTAGGCCAAATGATGGTTCCCCAGGATCTAGCAGGGCACTGAGAAAGGGCTGGTAAGGCCAGGGGTATAATCACCTAACCTCATTTAATTTCAATTTCTTCATCTGTCAAATGAAGATTCTATTATCCAACTTGCAAGGTTTCTATGAGAATGAAAAGAAACCCCTGAGGTTACCGAAGGAAGGCTTCACAGAAAAAGAGCCTGAGTCAGGAGTTTGACCCAGGAGTCTCTCAACACCTCCGCAGATGTGGAGAAGGAATCAGTGTTTTCCTTCTGGCTACTATTACTTGTGGCGGTCATGTCTCTCTCCAATATCCTTTGGATCAGTGGGAGGTATCTACTACGTCTTCTACTTAAGTCACTCCCTGAAACTGGGGCATGACTGGTGGGAATTTTCTTCCCTCATGAAAACATAAGCTATTTCTTTTCTCTGCTTGGGTATTTTAAATACTTCTAATGTTATCAGCACACATTCACAGATGAAGGCCACTTAATGGACATGTAATGTTATATATACAGACTGATGGAGCCCCTGGGAAATTAAAACAATACATTAGGAAAATCCATCTTTGACTACTGTTCTTTCTCGGCTCCCCCCCCCCCTTTAGTAGCTGAAAACAAGATTTAGGGCAGGTGGTCAGCGTCTAAATCTTTATGGATGACTAGGTGGTAGGTTGACCACTGGGCATAACCCCGATACCTTCAAGTAGCTACAGCATAATTAGGATCTGACATTCTCCTAAATATGAGTGTTTTGAGTATTTTAGAATAAAGATATGTTTTCTCAGTGCATCATCCTTAAAAATATTCCAATAAACATGCAGAGGAAAAATTTCTCCCATATATTCACGTGCCCATCATAACATATCTACTGCTGGCTGAGGGTGAGGGTAGATGAGATGTGTGGTAATGGGTTTTTTGTTCAGAGCTGGGGGGGAGAGCTGAGCCATACCATTTCCTCCTATTCTGCCGTACTGGTCAACTCTACCAAATTTCCTCTTTGTCCAACTGTTTCCAATGGGTCTAATTACAGATCGATCAATGGGTGAGATAAAAGTACTAGGCAGATGAGATCATAGGATCATGGGATCACAGAGGTAGAGCTTGAAGAGACTTTAGGGGTAATTTAATCCAATCCCTTATTTTACAGATGAGTAATGTGAAGTGGAAATTAATCATTTTATTCCATATGAATGATTTGCCCTCAACTCCAACTAAGCAAGTGTAAATTTAAAAGCATGAACAAAGCCTAGAAAACATACTACTTCCTAGGCCCAATAGTCTGTTACGTGCAATTTTGGCTAAGTCCAAATGATATTATTATTATTTGGTCTTGACTTAGGATTTGATCACATTACAATAGAAACTATTCTGCTTGTGGAGTTTGAAGACCTGGGTCAAACCTGCTTGTGACATCTCACGTGTGGCCTGTGGGCAAGTCATGTGACCTCTCTGGGCATAAGTGAGAGTTGGACCTCATGGCCTCTGAGGTCCTCTTCTAGCCTTAGATCTACGGTTTTAGTGTAGGGAAGCTCCCATGAGGGAACTTCTTCTACCAATGCAGATCAGCAACTGTTCTCTGCAACTCTGATTCAGTTATCTTGATCCCAGAGAAGTCAAGTAATTTTGTCAGGAGCATACAGTTATTGTGTACTAGATGTGGGACTGAAACTCACATCTTCCTAACTCTGAAGTTGGCTCTCTATCCACTAGTTTCTTTTACTCTTTATCATCATCACCACCCTCATCACCACCATTATCATCATCACCACCACCACCATCATCATCTATGTGTTTTATCTCACCTGTGGTATCATACAGACTACCTGGCAAGGTAATTCCTTTTACTAATGAATTGTTATTGTCACTATCTCATCCTTATATCTTCCAATGAGGTTCAAATAGAGGAGGTTTTGAGACAAGTTTCTACTCTATGACTTCTTTACGTTCATTGTTTAATGAACGTTTACAAAAGGGAAGGGAAAAAAAAACTACTTTCTGTAGCTGAATCAAAGCATTGGGACAAATGCTCATTTTCTGGAGACTTGTAGTCAGTCATTCAACTAACTTTTGTTAAATGCCAAGATGTGCCAAGATGGTGCTAAGTGTTGGAGATATGAAGAAAAACAGTCCCTGGCCATAAGGAGCTCACAGTCTAATGTAGGAGATAGCCCCCAAACAACTAACTATGTACGGACAAGACATGTGGGCATCAAGCGACAGAACAGGGAAGACTTGAAAGCGCCCTCAATACAAGACAAGCAGCAGATGGGACAACGGGAGGCTGCGTATTTCATCCCATTCCCAAGACTTTGGCCTTGCCCAGTCTGGTCTCTACCCTTTGAAAGCTTTACATTTTATGTAGTTTGAAGATTATAAGTATCTGAGATGGAAGTTTATTTCTAATTTTTATGAATCAGTTTTATGTCCTGGATTATTATGGGCCAGTCTGTAATATAAAATGGTTCAGTTCCAGTATAGCATATTGGTTGAGTTCTCCAGGATATTTTGAGGTTTGCTATTATTATTATTAATTCTTGTTTCCTCATTATTAACTCCTCTTCCTCCCATTACTCCCACCAGACATGGCCAGAGTGCTTTAAAGTCTGCCCACTGCTCCATATACATGACCTCATTTGAGCTTCACAACTCTGTGAGCGAGGAAACATGCAGCCCATTTTACAGAAGAGAGAGAAGTAAAGAGACTGCACAGGTGGGGAATCTGTGGCCTCGAGGCCACATGTGGCCCTCTAGGTCCTTAAGTGTGGCCCTTTGACTGAATCTAAACATCACAGAACAAATCCCCTTAATAAAAGGATTTGTTCTATAAAACTTGGACTCAGTCAAAAGACCATACCCAAGGATCTAGAAGCCCACGTGCAGCTTTGAGGCTGCAGGTTCCCCACCCTTGGATTAGCCCAGTGGCTCTCAACCTTCCTAATGCCGTGACCCTTTAATACTCATATGTGGGTGTATCTGCATGTGGGCGGACCCGCCTGGAGACGGATAGAGGAGCGGCGTCTCAGTTCTGATGGTCTTAGGCGACCCCTGTGAAAGGGCTGTTTGACCCCCAAAGGGGTCATGACCCACAGCTTGAGCACTGCTGGATCGTTAGCCTATGGTCACCGAGCTGCCAGAGGTAGGATACAAACCCAAGTCTTTATGGCTCCAGGTCCACTATGCCAGGCTGTCTCTCTATAATGAATAATGGGATCTACAAACTAACCAGCTTGAACCAGTGCTGTGCCTCTGCTGAGAAGATTAAGGACTTTGAGGAGTAGATTCAATTTGGTTTTCTATTCTGCTCACTAATAACTGGCATTATGTAAATACTTTATGTAGCTGGCATTACGTAAAGAGCTTTATAATTATTACCTCATTTGATCCTCATAATGACCCAGGGCAGCAGGCTCTATTATTATCCCCATTATACAGTGGGGGAAACTGAGGCAGACAGAGGTGAAGTAAATAGCCCATGGAGAGGTATGGTGGGATTTGAACCCAGAACTTCCTGATTCTGAGTTCAGCATTATATCAACTTTACTACACTTTCTCTCCTTGTTCCATCTTAGGGTCTCTGATGCTTGGCTAATAACAAAATGACAAAAGAATGGAGAAATCTTTCTTCCTGAAGGAGAGGTAGATAAGTGTTCAAAAAGGTGTTGAAAACATCCAATTGGCACATCTGGCTTTCTTAGAAACATCAGGTAATAGTCTTGGGTATCATTCTCTCATTCTCTCTCTCTGTCCCTCCCTCCCATTTGAACAGGAATTTTTTATTTTAGGAGGAAAACAGTTCTACAAGCAAAAAAACCCCACTGAGCAATTATCATAATAGAAACTGTTGTACATTGCTTGTAATTGACAGTAAATGTAACTAACACACAATCTTGTTAGCTTTAAGTAGATGCCGACAGAAATCATACTCTGGTTGAAGATTTACATGAGAGACTTCTTTTTTAATTTCAGCTAAGCCAGTGATTAGCCTAGTTTGGTCCATATTCGTTTTAGGAAATGAGCCTTGTTAAATTCGAAGGATGTTTTATAAACACTGAAGATTCATCAGATATGTTTTCAGAGAACTATAGTCACCAATCACCCCCTTTGCTCCTCTCCATGCCTCCCACCTCAAATAAATGCAACTAGGCACGGGGTTTTTAGGTTAGAATGCACTTCTCTGGGGACAACCCAAATGCAACTATCCAGGTGAGAGTGAGTGTGTCAGAATGCTGCTCCCTCCCATTCATCTCAGTCTCCTCCAAGACTGGAATGAACATCTTCAGTCTTTTTTTAAGAGCTATCCAGGGAACAGCTGTCTCCAACTATTCAACTACCTTCTCACTGAATTGATCACCTTTTGCTACCAAGTAATTCATCTCCTTCAAAAGTACGAATGCTTCAGCTCAGGCCACCTGATGACCAACTCTGAAATGGGACAAAATATTAACTGCTTCCAACTGCCTGACCTCTGAGTGGTACAGAAATAATTCATCTGCTCTAACTTTTTAAAAGGCATCATTCTCTGAAATCAGTTTTTAAAGGTCTTCTTGACTAAATATTTATTAGGAAACCAAATTTTACTAAAAAGTATACAGAAACCTTTATGGGAGTCACTCATGGCTATTAGAATGGTGAGGAACATTTAAAAAACTACGGGGCTTGGGTTCAAATCCTACTATGATCGTTACTTACTGCCTGGGTGACCTTTAGCAACCTCTGGTCTTCAGTTTCCTCATTTTGGAAATGCGATACTTGGACTAGATGGCTTCTGACACTCCATCCAACTCTATGATAATTATTTTGTATATATTTTATATTTCTACAGGAAATCCTTAACTGTGACTATCAGATTCATAAGGGCATGCCATGATGAGAATAGAGAGGTTTAGTGGGAGATTATCTGACCAGTGGAGAGCCAGCTTCAGAGTTAGGAGGCCCTGAGTCCTCTCTCTGACACATAATTAGCTCTGTCATCCTGGTCAAGCCACTTATCCAATCAGTGCCTCAGGCAACTTTCTAAGATTAAGTGGCAGAGTATGCACTGATGGACACTGGCAGAGAGTTTCTTCAGCAGGAGTTCCTGGTATCTGTGAAATCAAGAGTCCTTCTCATAAGCTAAAGTGAGCTAAGTGCCTACTTAAGAAGAATAACTGATTAAAAGATGAAGCTACTAGATGCCACAATATGCCAACTCTCCACCCAAAACCTTTGTCTCTCTTGGGAGCAGTAGCTTTCTCAACATTCGAGGTACTCACTTCTGATTTTTCTCTGGGTGCATTCTCTATTATCTATGCCAAGAGCAAAAAGTGTTAGTTACGATCCACAAACAGTAATTCCAAGATGACATTTGTATTAGTCAACAAGGGAAGATTTGGTGATCACATTGGTCAGGTTTCTAGCCACAATCTCCTGTTTTTGCCCTGCATGGAAGGTGACAATGATGTTTCAGGGGGAGAAAGAGGAGGAGGGAGAGAGAGAGAGAGAGAGAGAGAAAGTGAATGAGAGAGAGAGAAAGAGAGAGAGAGAGGGAGAGACAGAGACAGACAGAGACAGAGACAGAGACAGAGACAGACAGAGTGTCTTTGTGTTGGGGAGCCTTAATTATATCAATTACGTAAAAAAGTGAATAGTGAGTTTAAATTAGGCAATATGGCAGCAAAAATATAAACGGTGGAAGACTTTTTAAGTTGCCAAAGCTTGTAATTTCATTCTCTACCAAATGTCTTCAGCCCTCCTCATCTTTCACTAGGAGTACTCTAACAGCCTCTTAATGGGTCTTTCTACCTCAAGCCTCTCTCCACTTAATTGTTGTCGTCCTTTGTTCTCAAAGAGGACCAAAATGACATCATTCTGTTGGGGTCAAGACATGATATTTCTGACTGGCTGATCAGGCCAACACAAGCTTGGAAGACTCCACCACAGGTCAGGCACAAACAGTCCACGTAATCTCCACTTTAATCCATCCTCCATCCATGGCTGCCAAAGAATGTTCCCAAAGCATACGTCTGACTATTTCACATCCCCTATTCAATAAGCTCCAATGGCTCCTTTTTACCTCTTTAGGATCTTTGTTTGACATTCAAAGCTTTGAAAAACATGGTGTCTTTCTAGCTCTCCAGTGATGTTATACACCCTCCATACATTTAATGGTCCAGCCATATTAGCCCATAGGTGCCCTATGGAAGATGCTTCATCTCTGTGCATTTGTACTGGTTGTCCCTTAGGACCATAAGACCCTCCCTCTTCACCTCCACCTTTGATAATCCCCAGACTCCTTCAGATACAATTCTGTGTTTTTGAAGGAGACTTGGCAAATTCTCCCACCCTCACTCACCACCTGCCAACTATTAATGTCTTCCCTTCTAAGACCACCTTATACCTACTCCTTAGATGTTTTCTATGTACCTATTTATGTTGTCTCTTCTATTTGAATGTAAGCTCCTTGAGGGCAGGGAGCATTTTCGCCTTTTCTCTGCATCCTGAATGCTTAGCACAGAGCCTAGTGCATAGAAAGAGGTTAATGAAAGCTTATTGCTTGATTGGTTTATACAACAAACAACAAAATCAAATCTTACCTTTTGGAAATGCTTTGTTCAAGCTTTTGTTTCTGTTTATTTTTTCTTTTAGGGGAGGAAAAATAAATTATACACATTTCATGGCACATACAATATTTTCCTTTAAACACATGGTTTATGAGCCATATGGAAGAGAAAAAGACAATGGCCATACCTCCAGTTCCAGCTCATCTCTGTCCATCTCCTGATGGATGCTCCCCATGTAGTCATTTGGATCATAGTATTCGTGAGCAGATGAATGCCTAAGAAGATGAAACAAGATTTAAATGGCTCTTTCAAGCATAATTTTCATTAATCCTCTTCCTGGGTGACGGTAAATATGTGGTGGGGCACTGTGATCACTTCTTTGCAAATGGAAATGTAAGGGTTGGGTTTGTTCCTCTTCCTTTTTGTGGCACTACTCTATATAACGTTCATGGATGTTTGATGGGAAAGGAAGTGCTTTCCATTGTGGAATCTTGAACCATTTAGGGGGCATGAGGTTGCTTAGTAATTAGGAGGCTCTCATTGGGCTTCCAGGACGATATATTCCAGAGGAGGAAGGGCTATGAAACAGGAGAGCAGCCACGGCTGACTGTTTGGCCCAAGGCAGGTGCTCAAGCCTAAAGCTTTCCTCTCTTCTTAGGTTTGCTGCATTTCTCTGGGCTAGAGACCATGAATGTAGCCATCATTAAATACTGCTAGGTTATTAGGGGAACAGAAACCTCTCTTTAGTGTGGGAAATTTGGATCATCAGATTATAGATTTAGAGGCAGAAGAGACCTTGAAAGTCCTTAGGATGAGGAAACAGAGACCCAAAAAGTAAAAATGCCTTGTCCAAAGTCACATAGGAAGTGAAGAGGCAGAATGAGTGAAAGCCAAGGCCCGCTGTACCATGTGGTCTTATTGCATACAGTGCGACTCATGAAACTCATACATTAGCCTGGTAATGCTATGAAGAGAATTATTGAAGAGTCAGGGCCATGGGGACAGGGAGCTCAGCACCTGCTCATCTGTTTCTGAAAGGGAGGGGGAAGCCCACAGTGAGAGGTGTGAGGAGCCAAGGTATCTTCACCTCTCCCACCTCCAGCTGGTGTGGCATTCTTTCTCAATTAGTTCTGGCTTCACCAGGTAGGAGGGCACCTGTTTTCAGAATTATGCCAAGGCACGGGGGAGGACGGCAATATGGACATAGGCTCCTGGAAGGGCTGCTCCTGTAATACTGACTTAGCAGCCTGGCTAAGGACCTAGATCTTTAGTACTCCCAGGTCAATGCTGTAATCAATTGGCTCTCATCTTGCCTCCCAAGCACTTACACTGGAAACAATAAGCCAGAAGTGAATAGCAATTTAAACAAGCAAGGGCTTTCAATTTTCTGGACTTATTAGGCAAACCTACTACTCACACTTATGGGGCTTTTAGTAGTGAGGATGGTGAGTGGCTAGTCCCTGTTGTCCAGGAATCAGCTTAATGGTCTCCATTAAATCCCAGAACCCTCCATGGTAACGGATATATTGACTTCTAACCTTACAACTGAGAACGTGGATCATTTTGACCTCTGAGGCTGTTTGGACATTTCTAAATCATTCCCTGGGGATGGGGGTGTAGTGGGGTCAGAATCATGTAAAAGTAACTTTTCTTGGGAGGAAAGAAGGGATTCACTTCCAAGGATCCCATCATTGTCAACTCAATAGCTGAGTGCCTAAGGATATATCTCATCAAAAATGAAGAGCAAGACCATTTGCCAAGCCGACAGGTTGTTCTGGACCCCCAAAGGTTTACATCATCACTAAGTTTCAGAAGACTGAGGAGTTTCCCCATGTTTCAAATGGTAGTGAACTTATATAAAAGTATGGCAGCAGAGGTCAATATTTCTCTGGAATTTTCTATAAGACAAACCTTTCTTTTGTGCCTAGGCATAAAAGCACAGACTGGTCAATGAAATAACCTTCAATTTTAGTCTATAGTGGGCCTTTGAGAGGGAATCTACACAGTGGTTAAGAGCTATCTCATAATCAGAAAGATCTGGATTTAAGATTTGTGGCAGATACGCAGTGGCTTCTAACTCTGGAAAATTCATTTAGCCTCTCTTTGTGCCTCAGGCAACTGATATTATTATAATCTGCAGAGCAGGTGCTGGTCTGCTCTGAAACAGAACTTTCTTCAGCCACAGTCTTCTCACTCCCCCACTACTCCTCACCCTTTTCTCTTCCAAAAAATACTTATTTTCAACATTCATTTTTAAAAATAAATCTTCAGTTCCAAATTCTTTCCCTCCCTTGCACCTCTTTCCCATCTATTGAGATGGCAAGCAATATGATATCATTTATACATGTGAAGTCACACAAAACATATTTTTATATTATGTTGAAAAAAAAGCAAGAAACAAAGTGAAAAAATCTGCTTCGAGCTGCACTCAAGAGTTCATCAGTCCTTTCTCTGTGGGTAGATAGCATTTTCATCATGAGTCTTTTGGAATTGTCTTGGGTCATTGTCTTGGTCAGAGTAGCTAAGTCTTTCACTGTTGTTCATCCTTACACTATTGCTGTAACTGTATACAAATGTTCTCTTGATTCTGTTCACTTCACTTTGCATCAATTCATATAAGTCTTCTGAGATTTTTCTGAAACCACCCAGCTCATTTCTCATAACACAATAGTATTCTGTCACAATCATATGCCACAACTTGTTCAGCCATTCTCAGCTGATGGGTATCCCCTCAGTTTCCAATTCTTTGCCACCTCAAAGAGTTATTGTAAATATTTTTTTCCTTTTCCTTTTATCTCTTTTGCATGCAAACATAGTAGATATTGCTGGGTCAAAGGGTATGCATGACTTTATAGCCCTTTGGGCATAGCTCCAAATTGTTCTACAAAATGGTTGGACCAGTTCACAACTCCACCAACAATGCATTAGTGTCCCCTGTTTTTTTTTGCATCACCACTAGTATTTGTAATTTTAATTTTCCATCATGTTAGCCAATATGGTAAGTATGAGTTTGTTTAATTTTCATTTATCTAATCAATTGCAATTAGAGCATTTTTCCAGGTGATTATTGATAGCTTTGATTTCTTCTAAAATTACCTGTTCACATCCTTTGAACATGTATCAGTTAGGGGAATGACTCATATTTTTATAAATTTGGCTCACTGCCCTACATATTTGAGAAATGAGACTTTTTATCATCCCTCCCCATTTCCTTTTTCTTTCTGATTTTGGTTTCATTGGTTTTGTTTGTGCAAAAACTTTAATATCAAGTAATCAAAATCATACATTTTTATTTCCTGTGATCCTCTCTATCTCTTGATCATGAACTCTTTCTTACCTTACCACCTGCAGATAAATTTTTTCATGCTCTCCTAATTTACTCTTTATGTTTATATCATAGACCAATTGTGACCTTTGCTTGCTAAACAGTAAGTTATGGGTCTGTGCCTACTTTCAGCCAAATTGCTTTCCAGCTTTCCCAACAATTTTTGCTAAATGATGAGCTCTTCTCCTCAAAGCTCAAATCTTTGGGTTTATCAAACACTAGATTACTATGGTTATTGACTACGGAGCCCTAGGTACCTAATCTGTTACACTGATCTGTTTCTTAGCCAGGACCAGACTATTTTGATGATTACCACTTTGTGATATTGTTTGAAATCTGCTGGGCAACCTTCTTTCACACTTTTTGTTTTGATTCCCCCAATATTCTTGACTCTTCGTTCTTCCAGATGAAGTGTGTTGTTATTTTTTTCCAGCTCTATAACATAATTTTTGGTAGTCCGATTGGTACAGGACTGAATAATTAATTTAGGTAGAACTGTCATTTTTATTATGTTGGCTTGGCCTTGTTGTTCAGTCACTTGTTAGTCATGTCTGACTCTTTGTGACTCTCATTTGGGGTTTTCTTGGCAAAGATGCTGGGGTGGTTTGTCATTTCCTTCTCTGGCTCATTATACAGATGAGGAAACTGAAGCAAACATGGTTAAGTGACTTGCCCAGGGTCACACAGCTAATAATTTTCTAAGGTCACATCTGAACTTATAAAGATGAGTCTTCTTGACTTCAAGTCAGATACTCTCTCTATCCACCACACCATCTAGCTGCCCTTTTTGGCTTGGCCTACTCATGAGCAATTAATATTTCTCCAACTACTTTGATCTGTCTTTATTTGTGTGAAAAGTGTTTTGTAATTGTGTTCATATAGTCCCTGAGTTTGTCTTGGCAGGTAGACTCCCAAGTATTTTATAATGTCTGCAGTTATTTTAAATGGAATTTCTCCTTCTGTCTCTTTCTTTTGGGACCCTACCCTTCTAAAAAAAAAAGAGTAAAACATGTAACAATTTATTCTCCCTAACAGATTGAAAAAATGAGCCATAAAGAAATTATGATACTACCGTAGGCAAGTTAAGTTGGGAAAAATAACAAAATTTCATTTTCCTAAGCAACTTGGTAATTATTTTAGCCTAGACAGTCTTCCCTAGGACCTTTGCAGTGAAAAGACTCAGGGGACCTGGGCTGAAATTGTAACTCTGCCACATACATCCAATGTGACTTTGTGTAGATTACTGTACCTCTGTAGGCTTTGGTTTCCTCCTATGTAAAAGGAGGTCCTTGGACTAGATGGTTTCTGAGGTCCCTTTCAGCTAAGAAAGATGGGGTGGGCAGTGTTAAGTATCCTACATCCATCTATGGTAACCAGAGATTTGGGTTATTAGCACACAGGGGCTCTTATGGATGTAAGATAGAAGCAAGCTTGAAATGAGGTCAAAATAAAGCAGAATCTATCACCTCCAGAGTCTTTTTATACTGTGTGCATATGTCTTTAAACAAATAAAGATCATTTCTCTGAGTTGTAACTACAAAATCCTCAAATTATCATTTGAAGTGATTAAATTTTATTCTGAAGCTTCTCTGACAATACTTGTAAGTAATTTTGCTCCTAGAATATAATGTGAGTAACTCTGCTTCAGGGTTATAATAAAGTAATTAATATGTGGGAATGGAACGCAACAGTTCAGAGCAGGCTACAATTTATTGCCTCTATAAACAATAAAGTTAAACAGAAGCAACTCCAAGAAGAATTACAAGAAGCATTAATTTTTTTTCCATGTGGAAGGAAAAAATAAAGCTGTAATGACTTGATGATGTAATAAATATAACAAGTCACATTTTCAGTAATTTATGGTTTCATTACTTACTCTTCAGGCAAGAGATATGGATCCAACACTGGGGGGGTAGGGGATGCCATCTTAGTGAGTGCCATGATATGCTCGAAGGTGATGTCAGTTTGGGTGCCCATGTCCACCAGCTGGGAGTCCAGTGAAGGAGTAAACATCTTTGTCCGAGGTGTCCGCCTTAAGACCTGGACAACAATGGGTTCTTTGGCTGTCTTGAAAGCTTCCACAGCTTGATCATGGGTTGCTTTGGATAAGTCTTTCCCATTCACCTGTTAAAACAGTTAAGGAGACAAAATTGGGCTTTAAACCAATGATGTAAAACCACTGTGGATGTCATTTCTCATTCATTTTTTACAAGTATGATCACAATAAAGGGAAAACCCCCCAGAAGTGTGGTTTATAATCTCTGTTTCAGGTTTCTGCAATTATCAATGATAATCATCCCCTTTGGGCTAGCAGAAATGGTGGATTATTGGAATAATTAACCTGGTCCTCTCACCAATCATTAGAAATGATAGTTCTATATGCTGCAGAGGACAATATGTACTTGATTGGTGTTTCCAGGATCAATGTCTTAGAGCTTGAAGCAACATCAGAGGCTACTACTTCAGACCCCTTGTTTTGCCATGGAACAAGTGGACCCCAAGGATTCAAAGTAGGCAGTAGAATAGGGAAGATCTGAATCCATGTCTAGTACTCTTTCCACTGACCCATGATATTGATGCTAAATGACAAGGTAATAAAAGATGGATAAACATGGATGTAGAACCTGACCTAGAATAAGAAAATGATCTTGTACGCTAGCAGAAGTCACTTCATTTCCATAAGCTTTACTCTTTTCTCTCCTTCACCGCTCTTAGCCAGTCAGTTGCCAAATCTTTGTTAATTCTATTGGCATAACAGCTCTTTCATGGATCTCTGTCTTTCCACCCACATGGCTCTAGTCACCATTTTTCGTTTGACTTACTGCAGCAGCCTGCTAACTGGCCTCCCTGTCAAGTCTTCCCCACTCCATTCCATGCTCCAAACAGCTGCCAAATTGATATTCCTACAGCACAGGTCTGAGAAACTCAGATTCCCTATGGTCTGGAGGATACAATAAAAACTCTTCTATTTGATATTTAAAACCTTCACAATCTGGCTCTAATTGGTTTCCAGCATCATTATATATACATGACTCTCTTTCATATTGTCTCTATTCTAGTCAGAGTAGTTGACTTATTATTACTTATTTGTATTCCTTCATTCATTTCCCATGTCCAGGCCTTTACACAGACTGTCCCTCATGCCTGCATTGCACTCCCCTCTCATTTCTGCTTCCCAGAATCCTTAGCTTCCTTCAATGTTAAGCTTAATGCTACCTTCTACACTAGGTCATTCCTGATCCCCTCAGCTGCTAGTTCCTACATTTGAGAAACCAACTACCTTGAATTTACTTTTTAGTATATTTTTGTATTTTCTCATATGTTTGTAAAAATATAATCAAAGAGAATTCAAGGTAATGGGGGAGGGGTGTGGAGCAAGGTAGCAGCAACAGGTGTGTGGAAAAGCACTGCTATATGAATGTAAGTTTAATTTCCCCTGTTAAATCCCAGAACATCTTGTTACAATGAACTGGATATACTGACTTCAGACCTTATAGTTGGGGCAGAAGGCAATTCCCTTGAGGGTAGGGTCTGTTTCATTTCTGTCTTTCTGAACAATGCTTAGCACATGCTTGTTGATTTAGGCATAAAATAGTTCACTCATGTAAGCAGCTTATTAACTTAACACTCCTCCCTCCTATTCCCTGTTACGAATCAAGAGGAAATCTTCTGTTAAATTTCTGCTACTATAAACACATACATCTTGGTTATACACTGTCTACTGACAATGAGCTAGGCCCCAAGTGAACAGAAAGAGGATAGGGTACTGGAATGATTTTGGAAAACTGTAATGTTCTTTTAATGATACAAAGCATTTCTTTGAAACACAGACCTAATACTATTATTCTTCCAGTAATGACATATTGCTTTGAGTCACTAAACACTGTAGTTGCTGGAGAGTTGGAGATGAGGATCATCCAAAGGGGAATGGAGAAGTGTCCTGTATGTGTGAATTGGCCAAAACCCCTTACAAATGAAGGATTATGTAAAAGAAGCAGGGGTAAAGGATGTCGTCTGAGAAAAAAAGATGATTGGAAAATATGATGGGATATTGGTCATGGAGCAAGAGGAAGATGTAACTTATGGATAGCCAGCATATTCCATCAGCATTCATGGAATTCATAAGAAAACACAGAAATGGGCCCCAAAACATGGCCAAGAGTGACATAGGTGGGCAGGCTTGGATGGGGTGTGATCTGCATGGGTAGATGGTTTAACTACCAGTATGATCATCAGTGAGACCACAGTTCCATATGTGTGTGTGTATGTATACAAATGTACACACATACACATACATACTTATACATTTATAAATATAAATAAATCTATAGTTATAAAGTAGGGGTTTTGGTCCTCATAACAACCCTATGGAGTTAGGTAACACAAAGTCATATCCCCACGTATTAGATGAGAAAACTCCAGCTCAGGGTTAAATTATTTATCCAAGGTCATTGCAGCTAGAAAGTTGCAAAAATCTGAACTTGAATTCAATTCTTCTGACTCCACCTCCTTCTCCAGGATACTTTGTCAAACTCTATAGTGTTTAAATATCTTCTGAGGAATGGTGTTTTC
>CM053590.1:31809183-31864754 GCA_028646515.1 Pseudochirops corinnae
ATATATATTTTAAAAAGCAGTACATAACAGAAGTTGTATGAGCCTCTTTAATGTTCTTTGAACATCAAAATGTTTGTGCCTGTTGATGACTGTTTTGTTCACAAGAAGAAAATTTTAATTAAAAATATTTATCAATAGCTTGTTTATGCTCAGAATTCTACCACTGCACAAAAGGGAGCCTAATGTAATTAATCCATAAACATTTATTAAATATCTGTATGTTTCAAACACTGCTAAATACTAGGGATAGAAAGAAAGATGGTTAATGCCTTTATGGAGCTTATTTGCTAAGGGAATCTGAGAATCTGGGTTTGAATCCCGACTCCGACGCTTTATAATCACAAATTGCTTGACCCTCTGAGACTCAGTGGCCTTGGCTGTAAAGTAGTAATAACAGTATGTTTCACTAATCAGTCAATCCATAAGCAGTTATGAAGTGCCCACTAGTGCTAGGCACCCACCACCTTCCATTGGGACTCTGAACAAAGGGCCTTCTAGAACCTTTAAAACGCTATCCAAATGGGTCACTTCTTGTTGCTTTATTATTCTTACTCTTGTTTGTTTTTTACAGCTTAGGACCAGTTTTCAAATTCTCGTAGTGTGTTGGAATAAATGTTGGCCTTGGGGTTGGCAGTGACTTAGGCTTGGTCCTGCCCCTAATATTACTAGATATGTGAACTTGGTGAAATCACTGGACCACTTACAAATGAGCCTCAGTTCCCAATTAATACCTATCATGCTTGCTTTACTGGGGTGTTGTAGGGAACAAACGAATATTTGGTAAAAGTCTTTGCCTACTTTAATGTGCTACATAAATGCCATCTATTATTATTATTATAAAACCATCCTCTTTCCATATTGTATCTCCTTCATAGTTACAGTTCACCAGGCCTCAGAACACTCAGTTGATGGACGATAAAACTGACTCTGAACAAGTTCACATTTATCATATCAATGTCTGATTCATCTACTTAATCGGATTAGCAAAATGCCGATTTGTCAAAGTCCTATTTTGATTAGCAGTGTTCCTTTGATCAAGCCGTTTTCTGTATCAAATTGAGTCCAGCTGCTGCTTCCTTGATTTACAGCTTGCAAACCCACGGTAGAACCATTCAGCATGAGTTTAAACAGTGCAATGAAAGACATGCATGAAAGACCTGGCAGGAGAAATGTGAGCCAGAGAATATTTCATGATGGCACATAGCACCATCGTGAAGACTTGGCAAAGCATTCAACTGTTCTCTGAGTCATTTGATTATGAGAAACACGTAAGACCCCTTTAAATCACTTTAGCTTTTGTGTATTTTCCCAGGGCATGGAGACAACACAGAAAGGTGGCAGCCACTCTACAGAAGGTTTAGAGGAAAAACGTAAGGTAAACTCCAAGTCTTGCCTTATGTTGTGGGATGTGCACAAACCATGGTAATGTTATCCATCAACCATATGGACCCATCTATGGGAAACACAGCACAGGATTTCAATTACAATGCTAAATGAAATCTGTTTCAGTTCATTTCATAAGTAGTTAGTAAGTCCCTACTATGTGTAGGGAAGGAAACAATATTTCTTTTTTTAGGAATGTTCAAAGGGCCTTGTAACTTCTCTTACATACTTCACAGAATTATATAATGTTAAGCTAAAATGACCTAAGTGTCTCATTTTAAAAACATCATGATATCTCTCATCTTTAATATCACCTGTTTGCAAAAATTGTTTCTCCATGCTCTACCCCAAAGAGCCATCCTTTGGTAAACAAAAAATGAAAAAGGAAAGAAAAAGAGCAGTTCCATGATATTACCATCACCTGAGCCTGACACATTCTCACTCTTCTCCAGTTCTGAAGACCATGACATAGTTGTATAGCACCTTGATTAAAGGAGGCAAAGCACTATGAAGTTCGCTTCATTTCTTTTTGATTGACACCAAATGGGAGGTATGCCCAAAAGGTGCCAGAAGAAATGAGGAGAGGCAACATTTAATAAAGTATAGTATAGCTAGTACATAGGGCACTGGATTTGGAGTCAGGGAGACCTGAGATGAAATCCTGCCACAGGGACTTCGAAGATGTGTGACCTCCCCCAACCCCTGGACAAATCACTTAATCCCTCTCTTTGCTTCAGTTTCTTTATTTTTACATAACATATTATACATAAAATAAAGAAACTGTACTCAATGGTCTCCAATGTCCTTTTTGCCCCAAATCTCTTATCCATATAACAAAGATGCTTTGTATATTTTGGGACATAGTTCTGATACTGGAAGAAGAGTTTTTCTTGGGGAGGGGGAAGGGTGGTTCTTGACCACATTGTATTTTTTTTAAACACCAATAAGCACATAGATATTTTCAGCTTAAACTCTTGAGGATGACTAGATAGAGTTCTGACTCCAGACTGTCAGAAAGACTTTCAGAACCTTGGTCTCTATTCCCTGAACATCTTGATGGGAGTAGTTTAGGATATATCATATTCTCTTAAAACATGCATGCACAAACACACACACACACACACACAAATAAAAGATAGGAAGGGGAGAGGAGTTCAGAGGCACACACATCCATCTATCAATCAAATTTGTTTTGAATTACCATGTACTCCTAACACTTATTACACCGTCAGCTTGGAATCACATAAATGAGAGAGGGGACGACTCCAGTTCAAGTGACCAGCCAACCGAACATGACAACCTTTCTGCTTTGTCTTAGCACCCCATCTACATTACACAAAGCAGTTATGATGCCTGCAATTACAGAAAAAATGCAAGGCGAGTCAAGTTTGGCCTGGTCAAATTGAATACCATTAACTGCCCAATTGAGCAGATTGCTTTGAAATCGTTTACACAGCTCCAAGACCAAGGAAATGGAATGTTCTGGAGAGAGAAATGCTGATTGCACACCTAATTTTATTTTCATTTTTACTCGAAGTTAAATGCTAAAGTTATTCACCTAAGCCCCCGATCTCTTCTTCAGAGTTAGGTGCAATTAAGGTGAAGAGGCAATCACTTCATTTCAAAGGAAGCTCCATTGTTGGAATATAACAAGACAGCAACAGACCTTAATTCCTTTTATGGAAAGGTCCTCCCAGGCAAATTAATGTTAGCAGAGATAAGCAATTACGCTGTTGAAGCAAAATAATCCTCTCCTCTAAGGTTAGACTTAATCCTGAATAACACACGTAACTTTACTTTTTATGAGGTGTTTACATCATTGTTAAAACAACAATAACAACAACCTATTTCACTTGGTTTTAGGGTGGGTCGCTGTATATTGTTAGAAAAATTCTCTTTTTACCTGTTAATAGGAACCCATCCTGGCCCTGCCAGGTTTTGGCATCTCTGGACCTGATTAATTTCAGTCTTCTTCCTGGCAGCTGGAAAACCACTGGAGGCAACATCAAACTCTACTGATTTCAGCTTTGCTTAACAGATGGTGGGAGGGAATCCATTACTGCCAGCATCTTACAAAGAGATCATGCTAGACATCGTCTTTCTCATAGTTCTTGGCAGGAAGCTTTTATCTGACTTCTGCTTAGATCAGGGGTGGGAGGGTCCTTAACCTTTTCTGTATCATGGATCTCTGCCTGTGGCAGTCAGGTGACACTTAATGGAACCCTTCTCCAAATAATGTTTTCACAAAGGAAACCAAATGCACTGAAAAACAGTTATAAAGATTTTTTTTTAAAGTTTGCACACTCCAGGTTGGAGACCACACTGGAGATGGTCTGAGTCCTTTTATGGGATATAGACACTGGCGTGTATTTGGATCATTCACTTCTTTTTACTCTTACTGTCATTCAACCTTGAAAAGTTTTGCTAGGAAAAAAAAAACAACAGCTTGTGTGTGATCAGTTCCTCCCTGGATGCTCCCCAAAGGAGCCCAAGCAGCTTCTTTTAAAGGAGCAGCCACAATTCCTTAGGATCCTATAACTGCAACATCTTGAAGCTGGAAGAACTCAGTGGCTCAGTCCAACATAGTCCAGAAGAGCAGTGCTCTCTACAACGCATGATAATAACAGATCACCCATGCTTTGCTTGAAGGACCTCAAATGGGCCAATTCACTACCTACTGTGGCAAGGCACTCCACTTTAAAGTCAGCTCTGATTGGGAGGATTTCCTGACACCAAGCTCTGCGTCTTTGTGGCTGTCATCCATCATTTCCATTCCTGATCTCAGGGGCTAAAAAGGACAGGTCTTTTCCCCCTCTTCCAAATTTCAAATATTTCGGTGAATATTCATTCACCTTGCCTAACCCTTACCTAGGCCCCACCAGGGTACTTCCTGGTCACTGCCTTGCCATGCTGTAGCAGACTGGGTCACATATACCCCCTTTCCAACATTAGCTATAAAAAATGATAATTAAATCAAAATCACTATTGTTAGAAAAGAAACATGTCAATCAACTGACCTCTGGATATTTCCAATTGTTATTCTCCCTAAATTCCTTGTTCCAAATTCTCCTCCCAGGCCATTACTCCCCTATATGTGTTGTCTTCCTCAAGGTGGGGTCTGGGAACTTGTTCAGAAATTTTTTTGACAACTAATTCAATGTAATTTTTTTTTTTTTTTGGTAATCCCACATATTTTATTCATTAAAAAAATTCTGAGAAGGTTGTTCTTTGACTTCAAGAAACTGATGAAGGGGTCCAGGACACAATGCAGAAAAGCAAAGGGGTCCAGGACACAATGTACAAAAGATTAAGAATCCTTGTGTGTGTGTGTATGTATGTGTGTGTACACATATGTATGTACATATACACACATACACACACACCAAGTAAGTTACCTGAGAATAGGGATGGTCTTGTTTGCTCGAATGCTTAAATGTTTTGTGTTCTCTCTCTCTGTCTCTGTCTTCTTTCTCTTTTTCTTCTCTCTCTGTCTCTCTCTCTCTCCTCTGTCTCTGTCTCTGTGTCTTGGTCTCTCTTCTTTCCCATTCCCCTTACCCCCCAAGTCTTTCCTGTTCTAAGCTAGACTTCTTTCAACCGATACTTGTCCAGCACAGACTCAAAGCCTCTCATCATTCTGGCTGCCACCCCATAGACATTGTTTAGTTTATTAATGTCTTCAAAATTGTAGAGATGTTGGGACATTTTCAAAGAGAAAATGTCGACAGGGAGAGAATACCATGTTCTTTGTGAGCGTGGATGAAAGTGTTTATTTGGATGACAACCTTTAATTATTACATCACAATTACTTTTATATCTAGTGTACAAGCCAATCGAAGCTTAAAGTGCTCATCTCATTTAAAATTCAGGCTACTATAAATCTTGTTCTTGGCTACAAACCAACTTTTATAGTTTTGTTTAATTAAATAGAGGGGCACTAATTTCATTTTTTTAAAAATATCACACCTATGTTTTCAAACTAATTAATGCTTAGATTCCACTGGAAGCAATATAAGATGATAAACTACACATAGAAAGGGAGAAGGTTTGAGGGCCCGCTTTAGGCCAGAAATAAAACCCTTTTTCCATTCAAGAAGGCCCTGTCGGTCTTAATTTATTTCAAATTCACAGTTCGCTCCAGGGATAGAGTATGGGGGAAGGATAATTTATCTAAAATTTAGACGTTTTGCACAGTGAGCTCAGCCCCTAAGCATTAATGAATGAAATAATTTACAAATTACATAGGTCTAGACATTTCCATGAGAAGAGTGCAAGCCAAGTATTGCTGGAACTCTGACATCTAAACCTTATCCCCTAATTATTAGAAGCTTAATCTTTAATGATACATTTAATCTCCAAGTGTAGGTCAATGAAGTTGAAATGGGAATTTCAGGATGATTTCTGTAGATAGCAAGTTCTGCAGTCTGATGATGTTGAGTTGAATTGCGTTTAGAATGGCCTGGTTAAAGCCATGCAGTTCAATTCAACAAGATGGAAAGAGGCTACACTTGTAGGTCTGGGTTCAAATCCAAGCTCTACCTCTTACTACCTTTGTGACCCTGAACAAGTCATTGAATCTCTAAGGGACTCAAAGTCCTTTTGGATCAAATGACAAGAATGGATGACCTCTAAGGTCCCTTTCAGATTTAAAATCTACACTCCTGACATAGCAAGCGCTTGTTCTATGCCTACTGTGTCAGATATTGTGTTGGGTGGGGGTGATCCAAAGAGAAAAAGGAAATGGTCCTTGGCCTGGAGTACTCATAAACACAATATGAATAACACAAAGGATGTGAGGTAAAACCCGAAAGCAGAAATCTAGACTAAGGGGCCAGGGACAATGGGAGGGAGAGAGTTCTGAGAGCTTCTGAGGCCAGGGAAGGCTGGCTGGCAGAGCAGCACTTGAAAGAAGATGAGGAGGGCAGCTAGGTGGGGCCATGGACAGAGTACTGGATCCTGGAGCCAGGAGGACCTGAGTTCAAATTCAGATTCAGACACTTACTAGCTGTGTGACCCCAGGCAAGTTACTTAACCCTGATTTCTTCCAAAAAAAAAAAAGAAGATGAGAAATTTGAAAGGCAGAGATGATGAGGGAATATATTCTAGACTCTGGGGAGAGCAGTCAATTTCTTGCAAAGCATCCAACACCCCAAAATAATGATAGGCAGTAAGTACATAAAAATATTAATATAATGTGGGTTGAGGTTCCAGGTTATTGACCCCTCAAAAATCTACTCGTAATGTAGCTAAACTTATGGTATTAAATACTCAAAGCTTGAGTTTCAGACCCTGTACTTGGCTCAAGAGGGAAGGGAGGGAAAGATCTGCTCCTGGCTTTCCTGGACCAGCCCTTGACAACTTTTGAAGAAGCATTGTTTGCTTTTGGCATGCTCACCGACTGGAGTTCTTCCAGCCAAGCCTTTGCTGTCCTCATGTTGGCTTGATTCTTCCTCCCTCCCCTTGGCAGAGTGCCATGCCCACTTCCTCAAAGTTGTCCATATTCCAAAATGACTGAAAGTCCCCTTCCCCAAATAAAAACTTATTCTTGTAGCATAGGAAATATCAGCCAGTTATTTTGGGAAAAGCCATTTGACTGAATTAATTCATACTAATGTATGAGTAACTGATTTTCCCTTAAGCCTCAGAGAGGGAGAAATATTTTTTAAAAAAAGATACTTATTAATTTGAACTTCTAATTGTCAGAATTTCAGGTTTCATAGTAACATGAAGTGAATATGTATGGGAGACAACAATAATTTTTGGTTAGAGGGTAAACCATCAGTGTCTGTCCTGGAGTTAGCTCCCTAAGTAACCCAATCCTTTTCTTCACAAACACTTCCATTCCTCTATTTTGGAACCTACAGATTTTTTGAAAGTTCCAAGTATTTTCATAGTGTTTTTTTTAATAGCTGAAATGTCCTTTCAGAAACCATGCCAATTCATTATGTGGGTTCCTTATAAATTGGGGTCTACATTCTATTATTGACAAGTTGGATAATTTTATTGCTAAGGAACTCTCCCTTGTCTCTCACCTAAATTCTCATGTTGAATTTTTACCCCATTTACTCTAATTGTGTGAGGAACAGAGATAGGACATCTGGAAACCATCCTTTAAACAATAATCTACATTGCTTGTGTCTTTTAGAAACAGATGTAAAAATATATAGATATACTTGCTTTTTTTTTTAAAGTATTGTCTATTCCCATTGAGACCATGCTTAAAACACTTTTCACCTTACATAATAATCCTACCATAAGCCTGCCAAGCAAGGCCATGGAGATCTCATGACGGTTGCCTGTGTTCCTTGGAAAAGCTTTTACTTGGACACAAGTCTGCTTAAATCCTTTCTAAATGTACTTGCATTGTTAAAAAAAAATTACATCATGTTCCTTGGAGAGAAAGCTCCCTTCATTGTAATTTTTCAGTTTGTCTGGAGGGTTTCATGGTGTCAAACTGAGGACCCCAGGGAGAATATGTACTGGAAGGAATTGACAAAATTAATGGCACCGAATCCAATTGTCACCATCTCTGACAAATGGTACTTACTAAGGTCCCACAGAAATATAGCAAAGAGAGGCACTAATATTCTAGAACCCTGGAAATTACTTTGTGAATGTTTATGCATGATCAAAAAACCTCTTATGTAAAAAACCCTTATGTAATTATGTTAAGGATGAAAAACAGGGCTTAGCACTTGGAGTCAAGGGCGATGTTGACTGCCAATTTTCTTCCAGTTCTTCTTTGAGGCCAAAGGGGTTTTTACGACATTTGGATCTTAACTTCCTCTGTGGTAGGGATTAGTGGACACAGCCCAATGCGTGTAATCCTGAATATACCTCTCCTACCTGCATGTTTTTCAAAGGGTAATGAGACATCAAGGCACTATTTTAGGCGACACAGAAAAGGAGGGGAAAAAAAAAGTAGAGGGACAATGTATTTGAAAAGCTTCTACTGTCCAAGAGCCAACGATTTCCATACTGTTCCCACTGGGCTGTGAGGTAGACAGTAAAGTTTTCAAAAACATGGTTATGTGACCACTGTCTATTGGAATGCTTCACAGATACTGAGCGTGGATAAGCTCATTGCATGTCTGAATAAACACAAGTTTAGTAGGAAACAGTTTTTCTTTTCTCATTATGCCTTTCTCAAAGGGGCTCAGATTTCTTCAAGGGTAAGAATTATCCTACCCGTTTTGCAAATGGAAAAAAAAGAATCAGAAGAGAGGCCATGTGTATATCAATATCAGTGTATCAGGTGTATAGGGTGGACACAGCCAAGATGTGCATGTTCGTTTACTAGGTCCTCTCTTTCCCATTATGTTGTGATCATTGCATCAGAATCTTGCTGCTGTTCTCAGCTACTTATAACTTAAACTATATAATAGCTTTAAATGGCACCAAGACTTTGGGGAACCCTGTATTGTGGTCTCTAATCGTAATCTCTTTCCTTCTATGATCAGTAAATCTAATCTCCTCATTTCACAGATAAAGGAACTGAGGCCCAGAAAAGCCATACCACCATAGATCTGCAGTTGGAAGGCACCTTGACTTGCTCTAGATTTCCCAGGTACCAAGCAGCAGAGCCGGGATTTGAAACCAGGATCCTCACATACTTTCCATGATTGTAAAGTTTTTGATAACATGATTATGTGACCCCTGCCTATTGGAATGTTTCACAGACACCAAGCACAGATAAGCTCATTGAATGTTTTGAATGAATACAAATTTAGCAGGAAAAGTTTTTTCTTTTCTCTTTATGCCTTCCCAAACCTATACCTCACTCTTCACACAACTTTCAAATACCTTTACTTCTACTTTTTTTCTCTGTTTACCAATTCTGTTCTGCCCTCATTTTCCTTCCTTCATAGCCCTTACAGTATATATTATAAACCAATTCAACTATGAACTGGATTATGGTCTTGCACCACTGAATCCCTTGTCTACTTCTCATCCCTCAACCCTAGGTTACTCCAGCCATCAACTTTATCCCATTCCTACTCACTAAATGGTAAATACTGTAGGAAGAAATAGGGGTTTCTACCACAAATCAGTATTTTCTAATTTCAACTGGGTCCTCATTGCTGAATGGTAATTCTTTTCTTCTTCCGTGATTAACTTTATCATGCTTTCTATACCTACCTGTCCAAACCTCCTCCTTCTAATCAAGCCCCTTACACTACATCCTTCTGCATTAAGGACGTAGCTTCATTTCCATGTCACTGAGAAAACTGAGGACATCCATCATGGAATTCCTCAGCAGTGTGGTATGGTGGAAGAAGAGCTGTATTTGATATCAGATGATCTATATTTCTTTTGCTCAATCACTATCCATCTCTCATCACTTGAGTGTGGGTGCTCTTCTGGGTCTTCTTCTCATGTTTTTGTCCTTGGCGGCTTCAGCCATTTTCACAGATTCAATAATCACCTTTGTGCAGATAATATATATGTGTGTATATATGTATACCTGTGTATATTATATATGCATAGGTATATGTGTGTATACACACAAAAACACACACACACACACATATATATATATATACATACACACATACACATATAATCTTCCTTGAACACTATTCCTAACTCTTCAACTGCCTACTGGACAATTTCACGTTAAAGTTTTGTTAAACCCTCATACCTGACATGTCCAAGACGGAATTTACTGTCTTTTCCCCTAAACTTTGCCCTCCTCCAAATTTATCTGCTTCTGTTGAAGGATTCTTTATTCTCAGAATGTATTTCCTTCTCATGTCTGTCTACAGAATCCGGATTTTCCTTCAAGGTCTGAATCAAATACTAGTGCCTGGCCTCTTCATTATTCTCCCTGGCCATTAGGGTCTGGTTATCTTGGATTTTATTGTCTGTTTCTATTGTATCTCACCCTCTACCTTCTGGAAGGAAGTCAGGCTTGTGGAAAAGTGGGCATTGAGCCAGTCATAGATTCAGGAAGATCTGGGTCCAAGTTCCAGTGCTAGCACACACTGGCTATAGGAACCTAGAGAAGTCTTTGACACTCCGTTGTCCCAGGCAACTTTTTAGGTAAGACTACAAATTGCAGATTAGGGAAAGATCTGCATCTGCAGAAGGAAATTCCTCATTGGGAGTCCTGATACATCAAGATCCATATTAGTGTGAATAATAAATCTCTACATTAGTATAATTAACACTGCATATTTTCATCAGAACCAGAACTGGTAGCCATATTTTACATAATTATAACTTCAAATAGTGTAAATTCTACCAAAGAATTCACTGTTTAGTCCGATCTTACTCTGATCCAGGATCTAACACAAAAGCCTTGCACATGGTAGAGACTTAATAATATTTGCTGAATTAATTATTGCGTTCCTTTAGAACAGCAGTTCTCAACCTGTGGGCCGCGACCCCTTTGGGGGTCGAAAGACCCTTTCCCAGGGGTCACTTAAGACCATTGGAAAACACATATTTCCAATGGTCTTAGGAACCGAGACACCGCTCCTCTATCTGTCTCCAGGCGGGTCTGTCCACATGCAGATACACAGACATACGAATATTAAAGGGTGGTAGCATTAGGAAGGTTGAGAACCACTGCTTTAGAAGGATGTAAACTCATTAAAATGAGGGCTTAATTGTTTTTCCCTTTTCTTGTATCTCCAATATTTATCACAGTTCTAGGTGGCTAGGCGGCACTAGGGCACTGGGCCTGGAGTCAGGAAGACCTGAGTTCAAATCTAGTCTCAGCCACTTGCTTGCTGTAAGACCCTGGGCAAGTCACTTAACCCCATTTCCCTCAGTTTCCTCACCTATAAAAAGAGTCTGAGAAGGAAATGGCAAACCACTCCAGATCTTTGTTGAGGAAACCTCAAATTGGGTCCACAGGGAGTCAGATACAACTGAACAACAGCAACAATGATGATAGGCACATGGCAAGTGCTTAAAACAAATGTGGAATTGAAATCAATAACTTTTGAACCCATGACAATTCCTACAATACATGATTTAAAACACAAATGTTTATAAATGTTTATGTTTAAAAATGTTTATAAAAAAAATTGCCCCAAATGAAACAATTAAAAGGGTAAACAGCAGTGTTTTCAGTTCTGTCTTGGGTAAGAGCCTTCATCTACCTGCTTCTCAGTTTCCTCATCTGGAAAATGGGGCATTTCATGTAAGTGATTCCGAAAGTCCCTTTCAGTTCTAATTTGCTTCTCTGTATCCTGTAAGTGTCTCTTATAAAAGACTAAAATATTTAAATTAAATTAGTCACCCAGTATGGAAGTCAGCTCGTGTCATCTGATTCTTAACATCAAAACCACTGATGCATTTTCAAGAGGCTTGGTTCAGCACTTCACAAGGCTTTCTCATTCTGTTGGTGCGCTGACTACCTCCACTGAAACAGATCTCAACCCCTCTTTAACTCAGTAGGTGACTGATAGCTGATGTGGTCAAAAAGAGTAAGATTAGGAATCTGAAACATCACTTGAAACCAAAGTTGGTGAAATTTATGCCCAAGTCAGAAATAAGGGATAGCAGAATTATAGACTTTAGACCCAGAAAACACCCCAGAGTCCAGATAGTCCAGCCCTCCATTTCAGAGATGAGGAAATTGAAATGAAAGAGTATTTAGCATCCAACAGGAAATAAGGATGTGAGCTGGGATCCGAGCGGACATTTGTTGAGTACAAATCTGGCGTGTTGTTTGCTGGGCTATGGCGACGAGGTGGCTAGAGCGTCGGAGCTGGAGTTGGGAAGACCTGAGTGCGACCTCAGACATTTACTAGAGGTATGACTCTGGGCAAGTCACTTAACATGTCTGCCTCAATTTCTTCATCTTTAAAATGGAGATAATAAGAGTACCTCTTGAAGCTGTCGTGAGGATCAAATGAGAGAATAAGCGTAAAGTGCTTAGCACGGTGATTGGCAGACAGTATCACTAATTATTATTATTGTTGTTGTTGTTGTTCTTGACATATTATCTAGACCATGGCAAACCTTTATTACCAGAGCATGGAATTATGGGCTCCAAAATTTCTTCTGTTAATGTTTTTATATTGTTTTAATATTTTGTGAGGTTTACTATGCTTGAAAAGGCAACTGTAGTATACCCATGAGCAAAGGAGTGGTTAGAATTTGTCTTTTTTTATAACCACTCCAACCCAATGTCTGATGAACAATGTTTTATTAACATAATCCTCCCTTGTGCCATCTTTATATGGGTCTCATAAATATCCTACATGTGCCTAAATTTGTTAGATGTCTTGCTCAAAGAATACGGGGCTGTTTGGAATGTAAATTTCAGTTCCTAATTTTCTATTCATTAAGAAAAGAAAAATACAAGACGATTTTTACATAAATGAGACTACTGCCATGTGGAATTAAAAATATATACCTGAAAATCTCAAGATCTTTTATGTTTTAAATACTATTACCATTTTTTTTAAAGTTCAAAGCCCAAGATGGGGTCCTACCAACATAAAAAGCCATAGAGAATTACCAGATAAATAATCAGTTATGTGCCCAAATTGATTAAAAATTTATTAAGGACCTACTCTGTGCCAGGGACTCAGAACACAAAAGGGAAAAATGAAACAAGCCTTGCCCTCAAGGAACTTGCATCTTCTTGTGCCCACTAGGGGACACTATAGTGCACTGAGCGCTAAGTCTGGAGTCAAGAAGATCTGAGATCAAATTCAGCATTAGACACTTATGAGCTGTATGACCCTAGTTAAGTCACTTAACTTCTGCCTGCCTCAGTTTCCTCAATTGTAAAATGGGTATAATAATAGCACCTGCCTCTCAGTGTTATTGTGAGGGTCAAGTAACACTGTATAAAGCACTTTGCAAAACATTAAATGAGGGAGGGAGGGAGGGAGAGGGAGAGAGAGAGTAGATAGTACCTGGCACAGAGTAGGTCCTTAATAAATCCTTATTCCCTTCCCTTATGGAGGGAAAATAACATGCTCATAGAAAATTACATACAAGATATATGCAAAGTACCTGTGTCTGTGTGTGGGAATTATCAGCTGAGAAGTCAAGGTTGAGCCTGTGGAAAACATGGTCCTTGAACTGAGCTTTGATGGGGGCTGAGGATTCTCAGGGGTGGAGGTGAACATGGAATGAACTCTAGGTAAGGGGATAAACTTGCAAACACACTAAGATGATGAATTGTCATGAATAAGGAACAGCAGTTAGATGGATTGGAGAGGAGGAACTTGGGAATCTGATTCCATGGGTCAAAATGCCTACTC
Organism: Pseudochirops corinnae; assembly: GCA_028646515.1. Classification (NCBI taxonomy): domain Eukaryota; kingdom Metazoa; phylum Chordata; class Mammalia; order Diprotodontia; family Pseudocheiridae; genus Pseudochirops; species Pseudochirops corinnae. The sequence goes on from CM053590.1 coordinate 31,822,794, forward strand.
CAAGGCATCCCCTCCTCTAGTGAGATGTCTCCCCTTCACAAATCAAACTTATGTAAGATTCCTCGGAAGATACGATTGGGGTCACCTTTTTCCACTATCTTTTGCTTACTAATACCAAGCCGGATATAAAACAGGGAGATGAAAACTTGCTGGGAGATTCAGGGTAGAGCCTAATGGAGAAAAAGGGCCTCTGTTGATAATGAGGGCCTGGATGCTCCTGTTGGTGGGTCACTTGGAGCGGATGCCATCCAGCTCTCAAACACTGCAGAGGCATTGAAATGAGATCCAGAATCACTCAAGAGTGGCCAAAACCAGAAACGAACAAAAAGAGTGAAGAAAGCCTATTGTCTAATGACAATGATATGCAGTTGGATGGTCAACCTATAGGGTCTAATGTATACAAACAATTTATACCACAGAGTTTAATGTTTTATATATGTGTGTGTGTGTGTGTATACATATACACACATGATATATATGAGAATATATACCATATATAGTATACATGAATATATATCATATATATATACCATATGAATATATATACCATATATATGTATGTGTATATCCACATGTATATGTATATCCATAATGGCGTATACATCTCTGCAATTTGTAGTCAATTACCTAATGTTGTCTAATTAAAATTATAAAGAAAAACTGATATAAGATTCTGCTACAGGAGAGAGGACTTGAAATCTCTGTATCTAAAGCCACAGATGCCAAGTTTCTATAAACATCTGCCTCCCAATCCTGAGCATAACACACACTGTTGAGATGTTTCATATCATACCTACTCCTTGCTTCATTAGTCTTGGCAAGCAGATACCTTCTGGGCGCTCGGCTGAATAATATGACTGGCTGCATCTGTATTTATTGAGAGTGCCAGGAACCCAACCTAAATCCCCAAAGTTAATAGGATTTTAGGTGTAAATGGCAAACTGCCCATTTTTCTGGATGATAATAGCTGATATTTACATAGCATTTTAAAGTTGGCAAAGTATTTCCCATGGATTATCTCACGTGAATCTCACAAGAACCCTATGAGGGACGAACTACAGGAATTATTCTTCCTATTTTACAAATAGATAGTATTAGTCAATCAGCACTTATTAAACATCTACTGTGTGCAGCTACTCTGCTAAGTACTGGGAATTCAAAGAAATGCAAAAAAAAAATGCTAGAGATTTAAACACAAGTAAGAGAAGTCACCCCTTGCTCTCAGTGAATTTCTTTTCTTATAGGAAGACAACAAAAAAGGGTAAACTGGAAAGTGAGGGAAAGGACAGTAATTCATGAGGTAGGAATTTTGGAAATTGTAGTCAGGAAGTGACATGGAGACTTAGATTGGGGCAGGATAAGATGAAAACTCAGTTATCCAAGTCTAAGAACTTCCAGGGATGGTGGGGATGACAGGGTGAAGGGGAGGGTATGTGTTATGTATATGTAGATAATAAGAATGACCAGAATGAAGAAGCATGGCTTAGAGACCAAGGCTAGCAATTTACCCAGTTAAGAAGTACTTATTAAGGGCTTGCTGTATATAAGGCATCACGCTAAGCATTGAGGATACAAGCAAAATTAAAAACAGTTCCTGTCCTCAAGGAGCTCCCATTCTAATGGGGAACAAAATATGTGGAGAACTATGTACATAAAAGATATATACAGTGTGGGGAAAGGCAAGAAATGTGGAGACATAGTTCTGGGAGAGGTGAAAACTCAACTCTTTGGGAACCAGGATAGTTCCAGGGGCAGATGAGGAAGTCTAGGCTCTGAAGCTTAAATAATCTGTCAAGTTTATATACCTACAAGTACTGGAGATATGAAATAAAGAGTTGGATATTTATGTATATGTACATACATATTCAATCACACACAAGTTTTCTGACCGATTCACCCAGTACTTAAACCTAGGTTTTCTAGACTTTTCATCTCCTGCTTTGTGGTTTTATTGGTATTGGCATCCCCCAGAATGCAGAGTTCCTTCCAACTGGCAACTTATTTGTAATAGAAAGTTGTCTCGGGCACCAAATGAACTAAGTAACTTGCCCAGAGTCACTTAGCCAACATCTGTAAAAAGCATCACCCAATCCCAGGTTTTCTTGACTCCAATACTAACTTAGCCCTCTCTCCACTACAATTTACTGCCTCTCAAAGATGTTTTTGAGTAAGAGTTTAAGATAGGAAATACCCAGTAATCCCCAGGGTTCTATCCTAATGGGAAGTTTTATCAAACTACCAGGTATTTGTCCTCAGGAGTGCTTAAGGAGAGAAGTAGGGTTGTCTTCAAACTCAGCCAGGTCCATAAAGGGCAGAAAAAGCAGCTGAGTACATTGAAATTGTATGCAGTGAAACAAGTCAAAGTTTCACACCTCTTATCAATTTGTATTCGGGTGAAAAAAGTCATCCACCAAGAAAAATGATGATATTGGGATTCTGAAATTCCTGGAAAACATGGAAGAAAAGTCAAAGCAAAGCATCTCTACCCAGTGTTTATTTGTTTGGCTTCTACTCATTAGAGGCTTTCCACATTTACTTGTCCTTCTTAAAAAAGATGATGAAATCCTCCCAACTAGATTTAAGCAATCCTGGGGCCCAAGGCACTGTACTAATAAACATGAAGGAAATCAGAGCTGGAGCTCATACTCTTGTTTAAAATGAATTTCCTGACATTTGTGAACTTGTGCCAAAATATTTTGGTACAACTTAAAAATTCTGTTTGGGCATCCAGTTTCTTTCTTTTTTCCCCCCTCTCTTTCCCCCTTCTGTTTTTCTTACAAAGCAAAACTATAACATATCTTATGTAGATCAAAGCCAGCTTCTCTCTTGGCTTACTGCCTTTTTGAAGAGTTGTGGAATATTAGGCTAAACTTCCATTTAAACAATTGGGATGGGATCCTTGAAACCAACAGTATAAATCAGACTGTTGGTCTTATAGCAAAACCTTTGCTTAAAATGGTCCAAATCTTGAAATACAATTCTTTTTGAATATCTTAACCCATACACTAGGAATTCTAAGGTCACAAGAGCATACATTTTGAACTGAACAAGCCCTAGTCCAAAGCCCTCATTGGATAGATGAAGAAACTGATTCCCCAGAGTAGGTCTGTGATTTGTTCAAGGCCCTACAGGTGATAAGAGTAGAAGAGTTGGGGGGTATGAACACCAGGTTGCCTGACTTCAAATCCAACACTCTTTCCATGGTACCATTCTGTTTTACAATCTAACAGAAATCACTCACTATCTTTTCCTAATAAGTGTCTCTTCCCCATTTAGGAGCACCTATCTTAAAATTAATCAGTGTTATGTTTTGCAAGGCTCTGGATTTGATAAAAAAAACAAAAAACAAAACATGATCCTGTGACAGTATAAACACCTCAAGAGGTGGGACTAAAGACCCTGTACATCTTGGCCTCCCCAGTAAGAGCTGAACTTTGTGCCTTGTATGCATGCTCCAGCAGGTGCTCAGCACAGGTGGAATTAATTAATGAATAAAGAGGATGAGGAAGATCCTTTGAAACTAGAAATGGAGACAAGAAACTCTAAAGGTATCTAGACAGGAAGGCATTTCTAAAAGTTTTAGGTTGAGTGGTATAAGGCACTAAAATAGATGGGCTCCCTGAGCAGAAGAATCACAGGATTTCAGAGCGGGAAGGCGCCTCAGTCACTTTCTAATCCAACTCATACCTACAATATTCCCCCAAAATGGGCACTCATCTCTTCTGAAGTGACTTGATAACTTGGAGTCAACCGATTTATCTCTCTTAACTTATTTTATTATTAAGAAGCACCTTGATAGGTTGTGAAGACTTTTAAATGTCAAACAGCGAAGTTTATATTTGATCGTAGAGTAAGCAGAGAACTGCTCTAAAATGATCTAATTTATAGACCCTACCAAACTATAACAAGAAGTTCAAGGCTGGGTTAAGGGTTAACACTAGGTCAAATTGAGAGGCAGCTTAGTGTAGAAAGCACAAGATTTGGAGTCAATAGGCTGTGGGTCATAGTCTCAACTAGTTATCTGACAAGTCACACTTTCTTTTTGGGCCTCATTTTCTTCACCTGAAAAATGAAGGGGTTGGAATGGATGCTAATATTGTCCCCTCTAGATCTAAACCTATGATCTCAGGACCCTATTTATGCTTGATGATTATCCCTTCCCAGTTTGGGGTCAACTGAAAAATTGACAAAATTCAGGGCCGTGACTCTAGGGTGGTAATTTTAAAAACTATAATTAATAATTCTTCATGACATTTCTCTCCTGCTCCTTATTCTTCCTATCATGAAAACTGCCCATCTGAATTCTGCAGATGGCTGGCTGGTCCCTTTGCTTAAGCTTTCTTCTGTGGTGGGGAGCAGGTGTGAGTATTTCATTTTCCTGATTCATAGCACTGTAAACAAAGCTTGAATCATTTGGAGGAATAATGTATTTGCAGGGATATCATTTCATTGCTTACTTAGTTGATGTGCAAAATTAAAGCATAAAACTAACCCTGAGCTTCTCCAGAACCATGACAAAATTCAATATTCATAGTGCAAAATTATGGCAAAAACCTGCTGGGGGAAATGCAAATTGAGGGGAAAGAAATACTTTCTTCTTTTCAGTGGTTTAGGTGAGAAAAATATTTGTCTACATTTGGATGCTAAAAAAAATGCTAGCCAACAATTCCATATTTTAACTGTAAAATGTGCAAATGAGATACTGGCAAATCTTTGTTTAGAAATGCTTACATCTCACACACCCCAAGAACCAGTCCAGATGGAGCACTGCGAACATGTTTTACTGAACTGTCTAAATATTCAGGGTTTCCAGAGAACCTTCCTAGACACCTAAGAGAGGCCAAGGACCTCTTTATGAAGCAACACAGAAATGATCTACACTGAAACAGACAACTCCCTATTAATCATAATGCACATTTTTCATAGAACCTTGGAAATATTAGCAGAGAAATAAGATGCAATGATGCTCTGTAGAAAGTTAATGATTTCAGAGATATGGGAGATGCAATCAGAAGATAGTGAGATGAAGAAGAATTTACTAAGGAATCTACATGGATTAGAAGCAAGCTAAGTTTTGAACTTTTCTTCTCTCAAGATCTAAACACTAAGATGATTTAAAAAGAAAAAACTCCCACAGTTGTAATAATGTTTATCAGCTCTTGTCTTTCTTCAGTTCCAATGCCACATCACCATTTTGACATCTTGGACATCTTGAACATCTTGAGCTCAATCTCTTCTAGGCCATGTCAAACTCAAAATGTCCAAAACAAAACACATTACCTCCCTCCTCCTCCTTCTCAATCCCTTTCCCAGCTTCCCTTTTATTGTTGAGGGCACCACCATCCTCCCAGTCAACCAGGTTTACAATTTCTGTGTTGTCCTTGACTCTTCACATCCACTCACTCCACATGTGGATTGGTTTTTAGCCTGCAAACATCTCTTGTATATGTCTTCTTTCCATTCACTCAGCCATTCTTAGCTCAGGTCTTTAGCCTTGACTGTCTGGACTATCACCACAGTTTTTTAACTGGACTTCTTGAATCGAGCCTCCAATCCAATCCTTCTTCCAGTCAAATACCTGATTTGATTTTTTTCTAAATCATGGGCCTCATTATGTCCCTACCCCATACCCTGAGCCCCTATCCTGTTCAGTAAGTTCCATTAGGATCAAATATCAAAAGTTCCTTGTTGGATCAAATATAAAATCCAGTTTGGCATCTAAAAATGCTCTTCAGGACCTGGGCCCTTCCTTCCTTTGAGTGCTATTACACCTTCCTCCCTTCCACACAGTCTGCACTGATCTACTTTTATAGTTCCTTGAATGTGATACTCCATCTCCTATCTCTGTCTGGTCTGCATGCTTGGATGTGGTGCACTTTGAAAGTACTTTACAAAAGTTACAGACACTCTATGAGAAGGCAATACAGTGAGCCACAGAGGAAAGTGTGATAGACTGAGAGTCAGAAGACCTGGGGTTGGGTCCTGGCTCTGTAATTCGCTACTGTGCAACCTTGGGGAAATCACTTTGTCTCCTTGGTTAAGTGGGCCTCAGTTTCCTCATAGGTAAAATGAGTGGTCCGGCCAAATGGTCTCTGAGGTCCTTGACAGCTCTAACTCAATGAACTTAATTATAATTCTACTACAGCTATTAAATTATTTTTTTAATATTAATACTACTAATATTTACACTCAAAATCCTCAGATGGATCTCTCATCTAACCAGTGCGGGGATTCCTTGAAATGCTTTGGAACACCACACAGACAGGCCCGACCTCTGGAGGTGACTCTGGCCCATGTTTCCCTTTATGACCCAGATGTGATAATGTTCTTTCCTTTCTTTCTATTGACATAATGAGATATTGGAATCCCAGGACTGTCCATAAACCACTGAGGTGGCAGAGTGGACAGAGTGCTGGCATAGAGTCAGGAAGACCTGAGTTCAACTTTGGCCCCAGACACTCACTAGTGGTGTGACCCTGAGCAAGTCACTTAACCTTATTTTCCTCATTTTTCTCATCTGTAAAATGAACTGGAGAAGGAAATGGCAAAGCACATCTCTGGCAAGAAAACCCCAAATGAGGTCACAAAGAGTTAAACACAACTGAACAACAAGTTCTTCCAGTGGTCACCCCTCACTGCTGTCATCTAACTGGTCCAGCTATGTTAGTTACACTTGGAATTCTGGGATCACATCTCTTATTCTGGGTCTCCTCCATACCTTTGTTTTATAACAAGCTACAGTGTGCTCATATCACCCATTCTCCTCGTCAGTATTCTCCAGGTGATGTTAATTTTCAAGTATGACCATCACTATCAATAATGAGAGTATTAAAAAAACAAACCAGAATATCAGTGCATTAAGTACTAGGTCTTTCTAGATCGGAAGTCAGGTGGAAAGTGTATCACATCAGGTAACAAAAGACAAAAAGGAAAAAAAAATAATCTTATGGAAAAAAATCCACCAGTAGGAACTGATCAATTCAATTCATCAAACCTTTAGTAAACCTCTGCTGTTCTGTAAGGTGCTCTCCTAGGTACAAGGGATAGAAAGGTAGAATTGAGTTCCTGCCTTCACAGAGTTTACATCTTATTAGGGTTTTGAAACACATACATAAATAAATTAAATGTATTTAAAGTAGGGAATGACAAGAGTGATGGAGAGCTCAGACAAAGGGCTCCAGGAAGAGCTGAGGAGAGAGAAAGCCCTCAGAACTAGGCCTTCTGATTGAAGTTTATAAATATTTGTAATTAATAAGAAAATTATACAAATGGAAAACACTCAATAGGAAAGCACACTCAATTAGACATTTCGAGCAGCCTGCCTTGTTTTTTTTCTTTGACTTCCTTTTCCCAGTTCCAAAGGTAAACTAACAACTAAACAAAGATATCTGTGATCTCATTGCTATGGTCATGGCCACCTAGAATAACATAAGATGTGTTCTGTATGTGGTCATTTAGGATCATAGGATTTAGAGCTGGAAGCTGACTTCTTCAGCTTCCCTGTACCAAGGGAATATAAAGTTGCTTAGGTCAGATGAAAGCTATCATGCACTTCAGCCTTCCAGTAACATGATTTCTCTGAGTTGTCCCCCTTGGATTACGTTCTTATTTGGCTGAGATCAAAATTACCATTTCCTTCTCTGGTTCATTTTACAGATGATGAAATAAAATAGGCAAATAGGATTAAGTGACTTGCCCAGGGTCACACAGCTAGTGAGTGTGTGAAGCCAAAGTTGAACTCAGGTCTTCCTGACTTGCGTCAGTGGAAAGAGCAAAATGGTTTATATTATAAATTCTACTAGGAGTAGACACTAAGCTATTTCTATTTCCTTAGAATGGCTACCAAATAGGACCTTCAGAAGGAAGTAAACCAGGGAACTAACTGCTTTGGGCAGGAGTTCCTAACCTGGAGTCTCCCAGATTTCAAGCATTCTGAGAATTTGTTTTATATTTTTAGGATTGAATTTCAACAGAAATGAATTCTCCGTATTCTTTCATATTTTATTTTATGCATCTGTGTATGGAATGGGGTCCGTAAGTTTTGCAAGACTGCCTAAGGATCCAGGGAAAGAAAAACAATATGCATTCCTGGTCCAGGGATTCAGGGCTATAAAAGGATATAGCAGGAATCACAGTTCCTGGTCAGCAGAGGTAGGAAAGAAAGGAAATGTCAGTCACATGGTCTCTATTCTTCTCTCTTTGTGTTATTTTCTGTCGCAGCTGAGAGCAGGAGGATAGAAATAATGTCTCATAACTGTGTTCACTTCATAGAACTGACATTCCAGAGAGAAGGGAGGTGGAGCTAATTTACAAAATGCAAACTGGCTGTTCACAAAACAGAATAATCTAGAAGGAAAAAAGCCCTAACATTCAGACACTACCCAGTCTCATTTAGCCTTCTCTGTTCTCTTCCTCCAGCCAATCCAATCACAGCTCCTACTAAGCTTTTAAGGGCAGCGTTCTGTCCCGCACAGCCCAGGCCTTGGCTCATGCTGTTTTCCGTTTAAATGGAATGTCCTTCCTTACTCTTTCCATCTACAGGAATGCTACCTACCCTTCCAATCCTGCCTCCTTCAGGAAGCCTTCCTGGTGCTTTCAGTCCACACTGATCTCATCTTTCTCCTAAGGTCCACGATATTCAGAGGTTGAACCACCACCCTGGGTCTGATAACATAATGACTCGCATTGTTTGAAAAGTTTTACTTGTATTCTTCTGGAGTTCTGAGCAGACTGGAACAACTTTGGGGGCAGGGACTGTGTCACTTACCACTTTTATATTCTCTATGGTTCTAGGCATAGAAATGAAAATTCAGTTAAAATTTGTTATGTTTATTAATTCTTTTTTTGGGAGGGCTTTTTTGGAGGGGGGAAAGTAGGGCAATTGGGGTTAAGTGACTTGCCCAAGGTCACATGGCTAGTTTTGTGTTAAGTGTCTGAGGCTGGATTTGAACTCAGATCCTCCCAACTCCAGGGCTGGTGCTCCATTCACTGCACCACCTCGCCGCCCCTATTAATTCTACTTACTAGTTGTATGAAGCACCAAGATGGCACAGTGGATAGAGTGTCAGACCTGGAGTCAGGAAGACTCAGTTTCCTGAGTTCAAATCCGGCCTCAGAAACCTGCTAGCTGTGTGTCCCAGGGCAAGTCTGTCAACCCTGTTTGCCTCAGTTTTCCTGTCTGTGAAATGGGCTGGAGAAGGAAATGGCAAACCCCTCCAGTGTCTCTGCCAAGAAAACCCCAAATGGAGTCACAAAGAATTGGAAGCAACTTACTAAGAGGATTGAACAACAAAAAGTCACTTACCCTCTGTAAGCTTGTTTGCTCATCTGTAAAATGGAGATAGTAATAATTTCTACCTCCCAGGTTGTTGTGACAATCAAATCAGATAATGTTTCTAAACCTTCAAGTGCTATATAAATGCTAGCTCTGTTAGTCATGCAGCTGGGTGGCACTGCAGAGACGATGCTGGGCCTGGAGTCAGCGAAACTCACCCTCCTGAGAGAAAGAGGAGGGAAATGGGGAGAAGGGATGGGAAGAAGGTTATAGGAGGGAAAGGGAAAGGGGAGAAAGAGAAAGAAGAGAGAGAGAAAGAGAGAGAGAGGAAGGAGTGAGAGAGAGAGGGAGGAAGGGAGAGAGAGAGAGGAGAGAGAGAAAAGGGAAGGGAGAGAGAGAGTAAGAGAGAGAGAGAGAGAGAGAGAGAGAGAGAGGAGTAAAGAGAACTATAGAGGGGAGGAAGGTAGAGAGTAAAAGGGGGGAAGGAGGAAAATGAAGGGAGGGGGTTGTTTTTGATACTGCTCAGGGAAAAAATATTATGATGGGAGCAGAAAAATAATAAAAGTATCAGTAAAGCTAAGGCAAGGATGGGCAGATACAAAGATGACATTTATAACTTTGACATTACAACCTACAGGAGAGACAGCCCAGCTGGGTGGACTCTCAGCCGGAGCTGTGCTTCAGGAAACATACTAGTGTGGGTCTAAGGAAAAACAATGAGAATGCTGAAAGTGAGAATGAGGCTTGGAAACATGGCGGGCCATCACCCAGAGTTAGAAAACACAGTAGCGGGAAAATGCTTTTGTTCCTTAGCTTCCGGGGGCAATGGCAGTTTGAGGGCAGCTTTGGGGCAGTGACTTTTCAATGTCCTTTTGCTCGACAATGACACTGTGGCTGTGAGATCACCTTCTGAGGTATGCTAAACAACAGCTACCAGCTTTAAAATCAATGAATCAAGTCCCTCCTTGGACTCATGATTTACTTATGCAAAAGTATTTTGGTGGAGTAAAAACAACCTATAAGTATAAAGGATTATAAATGACAATAATGACTATCCAATGCTCACTTGGCAGCATGTTCTGCTCCCCAAGTCACCCCCTTAGTGTATCACCTCTCACTTGGGATAGAGCAACCTGCCGTCTAATTAGTGTCCCTGTTTCAGGTCCTTCCTCTTTCCATTCCAGTCAGCCAGTAAGTCAGCTTATAATCAGTTATGAAGAACCTACTACATGCCCGGCACTGCGCTATGTGCTGGGTCCCTGCCTTCCAGGAGCTCATAATCACATCCTCCACATTGCTGCCAAAATGATTTTCCTCCAGTTCAGGTCTGACCACATCACTCCCCTACTCGGGGTACTCAGGTGGCTGCCTGGGGACTCTAGAATCAAATATAAATTCCTTTGCTTGGCATTTAAAGTCCTTGACAACCTGGTCCCAATCTATCTTTCTGGCTCCATTATACATTCCCTTTCTTTCATTCTCTCTTTTTTTATTATTTATTTTTATCTTCATTTTTCTTCTTGCGTTCTCCAATCTAGGCAAAATGGCCTTCCTGCTGTTCTTCATGTATGACATTCCATATCTTGTGCCTTTGTTGGCTAAGTACCATGCCTGGAATTTATTGTCTCTTCTTACATCTGGCTAGTAGAACTCCTACCTTCCTTCAAGGCTCAGATAAAGTACCTGCCACCTTATACACAAAGACTTTCCTGGTCCCATCCATCTATTAATGCCCTCTATCCCAAGATACCTTGTGTTTCTTTTACATTGATTCTCCATCCATCATCCATCCATCCATCCATCCATCCTTCCATCCATCCATCCACCCATCCATCCATCTATCGATCTATGTACCTATCTATTTATCCATCCATCCATCCATCTACATTTTATCTCTCTGGATAGAATGTAAGCTCCTTGAGGGTATGGACTGACTCATTTTTGTCTCTGAATCTACCCCTAGTGCTTAAAAGCATATTGTAGGGTGCTTATTAATTGAGTTTGTGAGTTAGTAGACAGGGCATTTGATCACTAGTTCTTAAAGCATGGTTGCGGGACCCTTGGGGATCTTGAGACCCTTGCAGAGGATCTACAAGGTCAAAACTATTCCCACAATAATATTAAGACATTTTAATTTCTAATATAACACATATAGAGAGGTATAATATACATAAACAAAAGCTCTTAGGGGGTGGATCCTTAATCATTTTTAAGGGTATAGAGGGATCCTGGGATCAAATCATTTGAGAACTGCTGCATTGGACAAAATCTGAAGACGTGTTTGAATTGTTTTTGTCATTTAGTAGACATGTGACCTTGGTCAAGTCACTCTCTTTTCTGGGTCTTATTTTCCTCATCTGTAAAATGAGGGAACTTTTCCTCATAATCTCTAGGGTCCCCTTCTGCTCTGACATTCTATGTCTCTCTCTTTCCTCCTTGCTCACACTTCTAGCCACACCCTTTGAAAAATATTTGTTGGGCATCTGATTCAGAATTCACACTAAAAGGGAGTTTAATGTGAGAGGACTATTTTAAGTAATACTTTTGAACTCCTAGACAGATTACAAAAGAGAACACAAATCTGAGGCCTGAATAAGTCCCCCAAAGAGAAAAAAAAAGATCTAATACAAGGCAGAGGGAAATAATACATCAAAAAGTAATAGCATGAGATTAGGTAGATGAATGAATCATCTCACAAGAAAAATATCCATACTTCATATGCATCCTTATGTATCATAATGCACATACACATGTATTATAATTCATGTATTAAGTATACAGCACATACATTTCAAGCTATTCATTCTAGTGAATTCATAACAAGATAAAGCATGGCCCCAAGTGTAATATATCGCATTCATTCTGGGGGAAACATATACACACACATCTGTAGCATCTTCAACTGCAGAAGGCCAAGTGAAATTTTATGGAAGACAGAGCTTTCTAGCCTGGTGACCCACTAGACTCTCAAAACATAAAACAGCTGCTTGATTAGGGATGGTGGCTCATATTTCTTGAGAATTTTTAGAAAAAAAGTGTATCACTTATAATTTGATGCACCCTAAATCTCAATGCTTTTGGCTTTCTTTGGGGAATAAAGGACTGTAAGAACAAATACATCTGGGTGGGCATTCACAGACTAGGTAATGTACTTTGGAAAAAAGAATATTATTTTTCAAGCTGCCTGTCGAATTAGTTGACTTTTTATGGGCTTAATATGGTGACAAGGGATGGCTCCTATGCAGAATATGAGTTGCGCTTCTGTTATTCATTCAAAATCTTACAGATGCTTTTTTAAAAAAAATAATGGTTAGGATGTTTCTTTGTGTAGAAGCATTCATGACCCAAGGATATATGCTTGTCAAGACATTAACTCTATTAGGCTACAGATGGTCATCTATTCCCCATTTAAGGCGTTCTTTACAGGCATCTAATTCACTTCTTTATCAAGTTCTAAAGTAGACTACATTTTAAGAGGGGGTAAAAAAGGCAAGAATGCTGGGAAGCCTTTCAGGTATTGGAAAGGCTATTTTCAAAAAGATGGTTTGTAAAACAGGTGGGTTCTATGTGATGTTCCATTACAATCTTCTTCCTGTCACTGGTGAGGGCAGTCATTGATTTAGACCAGGAAAAAGCACAATATGACTGGGACTTTTCTTCCTAATGAAATAACACATAAAGAGATACTAAGGTAACAAGGGAAATCATTTGACAAATTTTTACAAAAGAAAAATGTAAGAAAAAAATTTTTAAGAGGTATATTTTTCATCACAAACAGTATAAAGAACATTTGATAAGTTTCTTTTTCTGTCTCTGTCTCCCTGTGTCTGCTTGTCTCTCTCCTTCAGACTCATGATTTCATTGATGTAGGGAAGTCCCAGGGAGGAAACTCCCTCTACCAAAGCAGATCAGAAACTATTCTGTAATCTCTAGTCTTAAAGTTTTGCCTGGGGAAATTGAGAGGTTAAGTAGCTTGTCCAAGGTCATTCAAGCAGCTGGACCTGAACCTAAGCTCTGTTTTGAATGGGGACTGCTTTCTGTTCACAACACCTGGATGCCCATCACTTTTTATAGTGACCTTATACAGTATTACTGTATAGTTACATAGAGAGTGTCTATCGGGAAGAGCGCTAGCTTTGGAAGAAGCAAATACTTGTGTAGTCCCCTTCCGAAGGCCCCTTGGGATGGGACTTCTTCCTTATTGGTGGAGAAGAATTCCCCGTCCTGCATGAGTGGCAGGGCAGAGTTGGTGAAAGGTGAGAAAGCTCCAGTCCTTGTCAGTCTTTGGGACTCTCTAAGGTCCAGCAGCCCCCTTTGAGACTCATAAAGCTTCAAGTCAAGGTGCTTCTAGTTTCTATCTTCAAGAGAGAAGATGGAAGAAGTCACTTCAGGCTGCTGAAGGAAAAGACTCTGGGGAGATATAAGAGGAGGTGGCAGTCTCCTTCACATCCAGATTCCCAACTTGTTACACCAGGGACTGCAGGGAGTTTCCCCTTGGGTGAGATCCAGGAATCTCTCTTTTGCTTGAGCTGAGTTACTTTGCTCCCAATGGGAGAGCCCCTTCACTCTCTATTGTCTGGTATATATTCTCCTATGTATAATTTCTCTGATTTATTTTCGCCACCAATTTGAATATATTAGTTTTCTTTGCTGTTCACTATGTGTGTCCTTTGTGGTATTTGGTGGGAAAAGAGTCAAGTCTTGGATACAGGAGTCAAGCTTGAGGTTCTCCTTCCCTCCCTCAAATGGCAAAGTGATCAAAGATGTTAGAAGGAACCTAATTATATCCCTGAGAATAACAATAGTTAAGGGGAGCAGAAAGAATTCTAGGCCAGGACCCCCTTATCTCTGAGGAGAGCAGAACAGCTTCTGGCTTCAGCCTCTTGCTTCCCCTACTGGCAGGAATGAAAGTCTCCCTTGGAGAAGGCTGGTGGGGGAAGGAGGATGAGGCTAGAAAGGTCTATTCTGCCCTACTCTAAGCCACACAATGACAGTTCCTGACTATATGTGAGGGATCTCTTCTCCTTGCCACATGTGGAACCCCTCTTTTCACACAATGCCTATACCTGAGTTCAAATTCTGCCTCTGATATGTACCAGCTAAAAACTATGGTTATCCCAACCTCTGTGGGTCTCAACTTCCTTTTCTGTAAAGTAGGGATGATATTCCCTATAGTATCTACCTCACAGGGTTACAATTAGCACCAATTGGGATGATGCACTAAAGTGCTTTGTAAACCTTAAAGCATTATGTAAATGTCAGCTATTATTACTATAGTGACATAACAAAACTAATAGATTTTTCACCCCTTAGATTTATGCCAGACTTTAATGAAAAATACCAGTAGAGCTGAGACCAGAAAAGAAACTCCCACTCTCCAATTATAGCTCTTACTACTGATTTTTTCAACACAGCTATCTATTTTTTCTCATGTTATAGCCATCTATTAAATTAGCATTCTGATAGAAATTTCATGTTCTTTCAAGCCTTGTAAATTAAATCAGAAAATATACAACTTAATCTGACCACTGAAAAAGCAAATCCATCCATCCACCATCCATCATCCATCATCCATCTATCATCCATCCATCCATCCATCTCTCTCCTTCTTTCCTTTTTTTCTTCCCTCATTCTATACAAAAACCATTTATTAAGCACTGACTAGGTATCCTCCTTCCAAACATCCCTATTTTTGTTGAAGGCATCACCATCCTTCTACTATCCCACGTTCGTAGTAATTATTCCAGATTCCTCACTCTCCCATATCCCGTATATTCAAACAGTTGCCAAATCTTGCCAATTTTACCTTTCCAACACCTCTTGCATCCAATTTCTTCCTGCATTCACACACTTACCTCCTGTACTTCAAGTACTCATTGCCTCTCACCCACCTCAAATATCTCCCCATTACATGATTTCATCTTACTACCAAAGCAATGTTTCTCAGATGTAAATCTGACCACGTGACTCTCCTACTCAACCAACCAACACCAGGGGCTTTCTATTGTCTCTATGATTAAAAAATAAATAAACTCTTCTGTTTACCATTTAAAGCCCTTTCCAGTCTGGCACCAACTTCATGCCACCTGCATAATTCTCTTCTCTATACCAGCCTAGCTAGCTGGCCCCATCTCTGTTCTCCCTCATCATGCTACGTCTCCAGTCTCTACGCCTTTGTGTTGTTGATATCACTTGCCTAGAATGTACTCCCTTTCTTATAGGGAGGTCAGGGCATCACCCCATGATGTCATTGTTCCTCTTTGAAAACAGACAATGAACCACCCCCCCCACCCCCACCCCCACCCCCATTACCATTACTACCACAACCGCTCCATTAACTCCACTTCAGAGTCTCTCTCTTCCTTGAAGACATAGCTCAGGCGCCACATTCTGCATGAAGTCTTGGTTCCTCTTGGCGCCTAGTGGAGTTACTTCTCAAACTATTTGCATTTAATTATTGTGTGTGTGTGTGTGTGTGTGTGTACACACATGTGCATTAGTTTAATGTTACACATACCTACATATTCTTGCTGTCCCCTCCATTAGACTGTAAGCCCAATGGCAGGAGGGATTGCTTTATTCTGTATTTGTATCATCAGAATAAACAGATGCTTAATCAATACTTGCACAGCAAGAGACTATCCGGCACTGTCCTAGGCCCCCTGGGGGAAACAATGATGAAAAATGAATTGGTCTCTGCTCTGGGGGAGTTTATATTCTAAGTTAAATAGATCTGTTTGTATTCAGCATGATGAATCCAACCCAAATTTACCTTGCCAATACTGTTTTGTCAGTATTGCCCAGCTTTCATTCATCCATCTCCTCGAGAGCCTATTATAATTACATGTACACAGTATTTTGGTTAAACTCTTCAACCTCAATTAAATTCTGGAGGAGTGCCTAATAACTCCCATGGTAGGTGACTCAGTGCCTTGGAGATCCTGCTGGTCACACACAGGAGCCAAGATGACTGCCAAATCCATACACCTAGGCTTAATCCTTCTCTTAACCTCCTGTCCTGATTTGTTAACTGCTAGCTACTCATTTTCACCTGAATGTCCCATCAACTCTTTAAAACTCAACATGATTAAAACAGAACTTATACGTTCTTCCAAATTAACTCTTCCTCCAAATTTACAAAATACATACAAAGTAATCTGGCGATGAGGTAGAAAACACTAACACAGGAATAGGAGACCAAGAAAAGCCACTGGTAAGAGGAAGTACCTGAGTTTACCACATGTGCACTTTGCAAATACAGGGCAATGGCAAAAACTCTGAATAGGTTGCTTATCAAAGTTGACCAGAAGGATAAAGTACAATGGACTGATGATATAAAATTCATGTAAGAACAGGTAAAATTGTATCATTTAAGAGAGAAAAAAAAGTTTTTCTAATGTGTCAAAGTAGAGTTCTTCTTTCAGGGATATGGCAGTAGTCAGTTTGGTAACACAGACAGCTCGTTAAAATGACCCATTCTGGGACTAAGGTTCCACTAGTCAAGGAGATGTATTGCTCTTTGAACTTCAGAGAGTGCATGCTTATAATTTTTAAGTCAACTCAATCCTAAGAAGATTCAGAAAATTCTCAGAGGCACCAAGAAGATATCTACTCAGTTTTTCCAATAACCCTATGTACAATTATCATGCTGCTCCAAATGAACCAAGACCTTTCCCTTAATTATTAATAAATGCTACAGAAAACATTTATGAGAGTGGCATTTTTTCATTGTTCCATATGTTTTCTTTCAGCCTGCCATGTCTGATGGGTGACAGTAAAGCAGGGAAGCTGTCTCTTCCCCTGTGACTTCTTACCACCTGCTTCATCATAATAAGCAGATGTATCAGAGCAACCCATTAACAAGTCCCATCCACCAAAGCATTCATCATTGCTAAAGCTTTTTCTAATACAAGTCTGGGCTATTTAATACATTTGGAGACTTGGTTAGAGTTGGTTCAAGCACTGAAGAAATTTAGGACATACAAAATGATTTGGCTATTCTTTGAAGAACTGAAGGAGGGAAGGAGATGGAAGGAAGGTAAGGGAATGTGCGGAAGTAGAAAGAACACTGAACTTTGAATTAAATGATCTAAGATGAAATTTTGGCTCTGCTACATACTATTGATATGACCTTAGGCAAGCTCAGTTTCCTAATTTGTAAATTAAGGGAGCGTACTAAATGACCTCTGAGGTCTCTAAATAGTAACTGGTTATTGGATAATTAAAAAGAACATTAATTCCTCTTCTTTTTCCTTTATTTTCTTATGCAATGACAATATGACACTTTTGTTGCTGTTCAGTTGTTTCACTCATGTCTGATTCTTTATGACCCCATTGGGGGTTTCCTTGGTAATGATTTTTCATTTCCCTATTTGGCTTATTTTACAGATGGAGAAACTGAGGTCCAGGGTTACACAGCTAGTAAGTGTCTGAGGCCAGATTTGAACTCTGGAAGTGGAGTCTTCCTGACTCCAGGCACAGTGCTCTATCCACTGCAGCGGCCACCTAGCTGCCCATACAATAGAATGTAGTGTTTTTTTAATCAGTTTCTGACATGCAGGAATACTTTATCACTCACTGTGAAAGCAAGAGGACAATTTCACTTGTCAGTTTCTGGTAAATAACTGATCTTACAAGATTTCTCAGCTACATACAGCCATGGACCATGGGCTCTTTTGTGAAGATGGCATCCCTTCCCTCCATGTCAAACAGAGGTCCTCTACCTCTGCCCACTAATTCAAGGAGAGAAAACTTTGCCTATGACAAAACTTTCTGAAATAACATTTCCTTTAAACAAAAAGGCTTCTACTTTCCCACTAAGTGTGAAAGGTCCTACAGTGTTGCAGAGATCAAGTTTATTCAATTCTGTCACTTATCTCTTATTGAGCTAGTATTTACATATTTCCTTGAGATTTGAAAAAAAAAAACAACATTAAACATGGGATCTTAACTCTTGTTAACTTTAAAAGAACTGATACACAGCTGAGGTTTCACTGTGCCTATTTGGTTCTTAGAAAAAAATATTACACGTTTAGTAAACATAATTAATACCATTGTTTTTTTCTTGGAAAGTCATCAAGATTACGCTTATCTAATTGAGTGCTATATCTGTTTAGTCAAATAAGAAATAGACTGTTTACAAAGGTATGTGTTTTTTTTTAAAGGATGAAAAAAAAAATCACCATTTTCCTGATAGTCCAGCCAAATGTATAACAAAATATTGCAGATTATTAAGAATGCAGTTTTATGAGATTTTAGAGGTTACTGAGTATAAGTCTCTCATTTTACAGATGAGGAAATGGAGGCTGAGTGGTTAAATGATTTGTCCAGAGTCGTATAAGTAGCAAGAGATGTGCATAAATATGAGAATTAATATTCATCTGTCATAATCATAGCTCTCAGGGAATCTTATTCCCTGCCAATAAACAGCTCTGAGGTGAAGAACAAAATCATCCTGTATGATATTTCTTGTTATTACATTTTCTTAAGGGCTTTGCGTTTTATTCATGAAATTGCTTTCAGAGGCAGCGATTTGGAGTTGGGAGTCCTATGCTGAGACCCTGGCATTTCTATTTATTGTCTGTGAGATCTCAGTCTTGTGGCCTCTCGAGACCCAAGTTTTCCCATTTTTTGCAGTCAAGGGTTTAGGTGACAATAAGTGACCTCTAGAGTTCCTTTCAGCCCCAAATCTATGATCCTCAGTTACAAAGACTCTTGAGGCCACCCTTGCCTTTGAATATGGACCACTGATCTCCAGAACAATCAGAATATGTCAGCTATCTCTATTCTTTGTAGCCTTCAGTCCTAGACTACATTTATGCCATCCCACACAATACTTATTTTGTGGCTGTTCTACCATGTGGACTTTGGAATGTAATGGTCACAAATGCTTTCAATGATTTAAGTAAGTTCCCTATTTAAATGCTTAATATAATACATGCTTTGCATGCAAATATTGAAGCAATGCTTACTGATGAGAAACGGACCTTTTGGCAACAAGATTTTTTTTTTACAAGGTCTTGGTCATTGGGAGCTACAGCAGACTT
This sequence comes from Pseudochirops corinnae, assembly GCA_028646515.1. Lineage (NCBI taxonomy): Eukaryota > Metazoa > Chordata > Mammalia > Diprotodontia > Pseudocheiridae > Pseudochirops > Pseudochirops corinnae. The sequence continues at coordinate 31,842,114 of CM053590.1, forward strand.
GAACATTGCTCCCCTGATAGCTGCTGCCATGACTTGTCACTCTCTTAGTCTCAGTTGTAAGACTGCACTTAATAATGGATAGGGTATTGGGTTTAGCATGAAGAGGACCTGGGTTCGAATTCCGCCTGAGATATCAGCTAGCTTTCTGATACTGGGAAATTCTCTTAACTCTTCCCAAGATTCAGTTTCCTCCTCTTTAAAATGGATATAATCCTAAGCATTTACATAGGATTTTTGTCAGCATCAAATAAAATTAATCAATCAGCAAGAATTTATCAGGTACCCACTCTGTGCCAAGAACCGAGGATACTAAGAAAGGTAAAAACCTAGTTCTTGCCTTCAGGGAGCTCACATTCTAATTGATAATATATATAAAGCACTTTGTGAACCTTAAAGTACTACAGACCTTTGCAAAGACTAAATATCTTTGTTTCTCTAGCTGGCACTCTGGATCGATATTTATGTAATGTTTGATTTGAATTAAAGCTAAACTTGAACCAGCAATATTCCTTCTTCCCTCTCTTCTTCCCTGTTTTCTCTCTCCTACTGTCTGTTTATTTTAATAGGAGACAAATTTCAAAAAATACTTTCAGAGGGTCATTTCAGTAGGGACACAGAAATATTAAGTCAGTGGTTCTCAACCTTCCTAATGCTGACCCTTTAATACTCGTATGTGGGCATATCTGCATATGGGCAGACCCTCCTGGAGACAGATAGAGGAGTGGTGTCTTGGTTCCTAAGACTATTGGAAATATATGTTTTCTGATGGTCTTAGGCGACCCCTGTTACTCCTGTGAAAGGGTCATTCGACCCCCAAATGGGTGACAGCCCACAGGTTAAGAAGCGCTGTAATAAGTATTCCAGACTCAGTTCCCTCCCTATTTGGTTTTACACTTAAAAGTAAGCCTCTCCCACCTTGTTTTAGAGGATGCCATCTGGGGCCTCCCTTCCCACAAATGGAGTCATCATCACCTATGGCAGGAGGCTGCCTGTACAAAGGAAAATGTTGGAGACCATCAAGTCATTTCATACCTTCCTCTGAATAGCAGTTGCTTAAAGATGAGTTTCAGTCCCTACCAGCCTTAGTTGAGTTCCAGCCAGTGACTGTAGTGAAGGTGACTAGGTGGTGAAAAGGCTCCCCATCCCCTTCCCAATCCCCTAAGCCATTTGATCTTCTTTCTCAATTAATTTATACAAGAAGAAGATGTACCCCAGATAACCTCCAAGCAGCTCCATCCTTTCTCCATCTGTTCTTTCTTTAATGATGCTCCTGAGTCTTGAAAAATAACCTGGGAACTCTAGGGCACATCCCCTAAGGTAGAGAACAACTGTCAACTTAAATGTCAGTAAGGAGAAATGAAATCAAACACTGGATCTCACTGATCCGGGGTGCACACCCAGAGAAGAAATCTCTAGCAGGCAGCAGTTCCTGCAGAAGCACAAAGAATGGACATGATTGAGAGGCTATATTACTATTTGGTACTGAAAACATTGAGGAGAAATCACTGGGTAGTGCAGAGTTGGTGAACCCTCTATAGTAAGCCCGACTAGTGCCCAAAGTGCATCAAATCTATTCATGGCACCTGCAATGCATTCTAATGACTAGGTTCCTTAATGTATTTTTCTTTTTCATGATGTGATTAAAGGTACAATAAGGTGCGTTTGTGACAAGAGGCCCAATCATTGTTCTGTGTCATTAGGCTCACAGCAGCCCCCAAAGAAACTGTAGGCAGCATGCCAAGGACCCTAATGAAGAGTATCTCTCTGAATTACCTCTAAATGAGGAAGGGATAAACTTGGAGCCTGGGAATATTTGATTTTCTTCATGCTCCAATTCTGAAGACTTATTGAGCAAGGTAACTGGGCATTCTGGAACTGGTGCTTGTGGAAGTCTTAATTTTTCAGTTGTCATAAAGCTTTGACAGATAATGGGGAAAATGGAATTATTATTGGGGGCCAAAGCTTTGGGAATTCCTATGATACTAAGTTCTATGAAGACAGTGGGGAGGTAATTTGTTCCACTGGCACCCATGAAGATCTGGGTGACCTGGGGGAAGTAACTTAAGCTAACTGGGGCTCAGTCTCCTCACTTGTGAAATAAGGGCGTTTTGTTAGGTGGTGTCTGAAGGCCCTTGCAGCTCCGGCTCAATGATTGATGACCCTACAAGCCTAAGAGGGAGCTTGAAAAGTAGCTTTCGTTTTTCCTGAAAGTGCATCTGCATGGCTTCCCAAATTGCTGACAAAGTGTTGACCAGATGGGAGTCATTTATCAAAATTAATTGTGTGGTATTTTGGCCCAAAATACTTCTATATAAATTTATCTTGTAAAAAAAGGAAGAAATAAACAATATCTAATGACATTTATTTATTTATTTGGGAAATGAGATTTTGCCAAATTAGACAGACTAACCTATTGGAGAGAAATCAATCTAGCAGACGTACAGTGATGGTCTCTTGAGATAATTAACCAATCGACTACCATGACCATGAAATGATATTTACCTCATCTGGAGGTGGGGAAATAGGAATAGGAAGCTAAAGGCAATGCTTTGCACAAAACAGGTGGTGATTTCCATATTTTGCTGCTCACTTCTCGAATGGAAAGCCCTCCATTACCTGGCTTAAATGATGGTTTCTGTTTGTTCTCATTTCACTTCTTGAATGTGTGACTCATTAAGAGCTTTCCAGCTTAGACTGAATGGAAACTTGGCAGGGGCAAGGGCTAACTATTATGATAGATAGTGCCTGATGATAAAGATGTGAACAGCACAGACGTCAAAATCGTGAGTGGAGCCAGTTTTCTGAGATCACGTAAGTCCAAGAGACCCTGGTCTCCTCAGAAATGACCTTGCTGTAAAACTCACGAGAACTATTTACCAATGGGGTCCTCTGACGAACCACCCTAATGAACACAACGAAACAGAACAAAAGGTACAGGAGGGAATGGAAGTCTGGGCATATGAAACAATGAAAGGTGGAGCAAAGGAAAACCCCCTAAACTTAAATCTGGCTTCCAGCATCTTTACACACCTTGCCCCAGATAAGAGTCTACATGTCAGATTTGCCCCAGTGTAGGAGCCTGTGATAGGATTCAGGTAATACACAAAGGTCCCAGTACTTTGTTCTGGGCTTCTTTTGTGACCATAATCGCCCTCTGCTGGCAAAGGGAAAATTGGCAACTTCCAAACCAGCTTGCTAGAGAAATTCTTTCTAAATTGTTCGTACTTGAGGTCTCTGGATTTTTAAAAGTGTAGTAAAATGGCAATCATAGTCTAGTTCACTAGTAGAAAAAAATTCATCTTGTCCTTTACTTGTTCTAGCAATCTTAATACTTATATTTCTTTTCTTCCCTTCCCCCTCCCCAAAGGTATTTCAATGGAAGAACAACTTTTTTATTTACTGAAGAAAAACTTTATGTAGTCAGGATAATTCAAGCCCCCTAATCTCCTAAGAAAATTAATGTTAAATTAATATCAGAGGCAGTCTAACTAGAACTTGTTGGACTGGCATATTTTAATTCTAGCTCCCCCTCAAAAAATTACAGTTTTTTTATATCCCATTTTTCATACTCTCTTTTCTTTCATTCCAACTTCCAATTTTCCCCTCATCAACTGAAAGCCAGCAGCTAATAGCTGTGAACATCCCCCATCAAATTCAAGTCCCTTTCTCCTTCTTTTGGATTGGTTGGAGGTAAGGACATTTCAAAGTGTGAAACATAAATCTGAACCACATGTCCCATCCTGAGAAGTTGCTGAAAGAATGAAGATGCCCGTGCTGTTCTGAAAGAAAACCCTTAAAAGTATTTGTAAACAGAGACAAAAACCTCGCAGGCATCAATCATCAGACATGTCTCCTCTAACTTGTTCAAAGAGTGCATGACCAAGCTATGACCCTTCCTCGAAACATGGTACTTAAGACGCACGGGAGCAATGTCTGTGGTGAGCAGCTTTGGGATGGGACTGCCCGGACCTTGCTTTAATTACATGTCAACATATATTTAGCTAGTCAAAATTAACCATCTTGGTGCATCTGGAAGATTAATCACAAAAGAGAGCAAACAGGCAACATATGCATGAAATTCGGAGATGCTAGAACTCTGCCTTTCCCTTCCTGCAAATACTTTTCCAAATTCCCCTTCCAGAAGGCATCCTATTCCCACCACGCTAGCTGGCTGAGGACCTGTATCCTTTCAGCAGTAAAGTCCCATTGGTTACCTGACAAACTTCATACAGTAATTTGTACTGCTCTTCTTGCTTCTGCAGACTGCACAAGCTGCATCCCATGTTTAGAGGATCGCCAAGGAAAGCCACTTCCCTCTTCACCAGCTCCCACAGAGGCAGCCCCAGTTACTTAGCACTCATGGAGAAGATATCCTGTGAAACGCCCAGGTGAGTCAGAAGAGCAGCTCACGCTGGCATCGCACTGAGGGCTGGGGAAGCTGCTATCTCTTTTCTCTTCCTTCCCTCCTCCTATCTCCTTCTCTCGGAGTCCACAACACTCCCTCTACCGCTGTAGTAAGGCTGCTGGATTGTGGTCCAATGCATACCCTATATACTGCTGCTCATGCATATTAATCAGACCTCATTGACTATTCATAACAGACAATGATACAGAAGCTATAATTGCCTACTATGACAGTTGAAATTTCTCTAATTAACAAGCAAGTGCTCCAGGAGCAGGGCGCACGCAATAAAAGCCACTAACAATTTTGTAAACCATTTTCTGGCAATTACAAATAAATGACTACATTTTCACACAGTCCCCTAGGATGATTCCTAACACGTTTAAGCTAAATAGAAATACATTTTTTAAATATATCGTTAAAAAAGTCTGATGATATAAAATGTATTTAATGCTGTAGATAACTATGTCACATAAACTGGTTTTATGGAAATGAACTCTTCTGGGGAAGAATACAAATGACAGGTTTTTTTTTTTAAACAAAGCTGCACAAACACCATTTTACATGCAAATAAAATTATTATTTCCTTAATTGAGAAATGCATTTTCCTCCTGTACTTAGAAGTTCATAATAACCAAGGACTCTGGTGCTGTTCAGTTTCCTTAGAAAAAAGGAGTATTGAGAAAAAGGGTACAAGAAAGTGATTATTAAGTATGCCTCCATCTCAAAAGGATGCAAAGTTATTTATTATAGATCTGTCAAGCTAACTGGAAATAATTGAAGCTGTCAGCTGTGTGATTTTTTTTTTTCCCCTTTTAGATTTATGGAAACTCTGAATTCTTCAGGGTTCATCTCATTAGGCTAATTGGCCCAATAAATTTGTATTAGATATCCTCTACTTGAACTGATGAGCATCCAAATACCTTTTTCCCTTTAAAAACTGACTCTCTAAGCTCAGCTGTGACCACTGATCTCACCTTTCACTGTGTTGTGTTTGAGGGAAGACAGGAAGTTCCAATACAATGCAATCCAAACAAATTGGGAGAAGTTGTAGCCTGAGTCTGAGGTGTCTTGCTCTTTGAGGATGTGTCCACTCTATCTCCTCTGGACACAGTTTCTACTGAAGAAGGTTAATGGCCTAATTTACTCAAACTTTGATTATTTAGAATTTACATTGCTACTTGAAGGTCACCTGGGTATTTCTTAATTAAAGTGATTTATATTGAAAATTCTCCCAATTAATTCCATAGTCTTTCCTTTCATGTGGTAAAGGTTTAACAGTCTTTAAAGGAGACTTCTATTTCCCTCACTGAGGCCTCAGGGAGGTCGAGTAACAGTGCTACTCCCCACCTCTCCCCACCGGGACGTTCCAGGCACAGCATAGATATTATTAAATGAGTCTATGAAATTCTTTTGGGGCTCTGAACTAGCAGGTGACTAGTCCCATTTGACTGACACAGAAAATGAGGCCAAAGACCTTGGCTTAATAAACTCCATTATAATCCTAGAATTCCTTGATTTTCTCTAATTTTTCCAATTCTGCAAGGATGGGGAGAGAAATGCAGGCATTTGAAGGGACTGTAACAGGTCACAGTGGGCACCTGTTCTCTGCCCATGGTGCCAAAGCACTCTGTGTGAGCTCAGGTACACTCTGCCACCATGTGTCTCTGCAATACTAAGCTAAATATAAAGGCAGTGTACTTCTTTCTTTATGCCTGTGGATTTGTTTGCAGATTTTACAGTGTTTGTGAGGCTCCCATCCCAAATAAAATGCGTCTATTTTTGTCGTTTTTCAAAAGCCTGTTTCATCATCCATCCTTTCCTTCTCTCTGCTCCTTCCCCTGCCACTCTCTGCCCCTGCCACTCCCATCCATTGCCTGACTGTAATTTTTCCACAGTATCCTTACTGAGCATCTGCCTAATGTAAGCTCCTAGAAGGCAGGAACCGTTTTGGTTTTTTGTCTTTTTATAAAATTCCAGGGTTTAGCAAATAGTAGGAGCTTAGTAAAAACTTGGCTCCAGCCTACATTCTAGGCTTCTAATACATGATGCTCCTCCCACATTCTAGAGTTCAATCAAGCTGTTCTTCCTGCTGATACTCTGAAACTCACATACAACATCCCCATCTTTCATGCCTGTGCCTTTGCACATGCCATGCTTGGAATGCACTCCCCTCTTCACCCCTGACCTTTAGAGTCCCTAGTTTGGATTCTCATATTCTCTCATTCTCTCTCTCTCCTCCCTCTTTTCCTCTCTTTCCCCCTTTCCATCTCTCTCCTATTTCTCTCTTTCTCCTCTCCATCTATCTTTCTTGCCCTTCCCCTCTCTTCCTCTTTCCATCTCTCTCCTCCTCTCTCTTCCCCCACCCCTATTTTTCTCTCCCTTCTCCCCCCTCTCCATCACTCTAATCCTCCTCCCTTTCCACTCACTCCACCTCTCTTTCTTCCCCTCTCCCCTCTTCCTTTTTCTTCCTTTCCATTTCTGTCCCCCTCTTTTCCTTCCCCCCTCTCTCCACTCTCTGTCTCCTCTTCCTCTTTCCATCTCTCTCCTCCTACTCTCTTGCCTCTCCCTCTCTTTTTCTCCCACCCTCTCTCTTTTTTTCAATCTCCCTTCCCCCCTTGCCCTCCCCTTGACTGACTAGGTCTCTATCTCACCTGGGCTGGACATACAGCAGCCACTCACAGGTCCAATTCCTATGCTATGGAAGCTTTAACGTGGTCCATTTTTCCCACCTGGGCTGGTTTACACCTCTTTGGGAAGTTCTCATATGGTCATCCTCCATATTAATGCAGACACCCAAGTGGCTTTTCTTATAGTTTAGAACCCACAATTGCAAATGATCCACCAGCTTCAGCCTCCTCCAGCTGAAGGGACTGCAGGCATACGCCAGCATTCCTCACCTCGTTTCCTTCAAAGTTCAGCATAAATACAATTTCCTAAATGAGATCTTTCCTGATCTCCCAAGATGCCTCTCCACCCCTGAAGTAACCTTGAGTGTATTTTATGTACATTGCATATACTTTGTTTTCTAGGATAGAATATAATAAGCTCCTTGAGGGCAGGGACCAATTAATGTATGTGTTTGTATCCTTAGTGCTTAGCAAGCCTGGACCTAAAAAAATGCTTGTTTTTTGTTTTTTTAAAACCTGTAACCAAGTTTATTGATAAAATTTGCTTTTATATTCCCTTCATTTTCAAATACATCTCCCCTGCCTCCTTTATCAGAGGGCCATGCCCTGTAATAAAACGAAATGCTTGGTGATTGATTAATAAATGTTTGTTGGATTGGACTCGTTCTTTAATATTTGCTCTCCTAATGAATTCAGAATATGATTCAGTTTATAAAATTTCAATTAGCACATGAGGTTTAAGGTATAAAGTAAGGTATGCCATGGGCTAGCATGAGGTATGCCTTATTCAGTAAAATACATTAGGGGGTTCAATCACCCCAGTCAAAGTGTCTCTGTTAAGGGCAAAAGGGGACCACTGTCTGACAGAAAGTTACTTGTAATAGATAGAGCTATTTCTGAGATAACAGCCATCCTAGTAAAATGAAAAACAACTAGCCTTGGAAAAAGCTTACATTGTATTTAACAAGGAGCTCAACATTTGTTTTCTCTAGGAAGTAATCGTATCCTGTCATCACTGGAAAGTGTTTCCAAATGTATATGGTGCTCTGGATGACCAAACAGGCACCATCCCTCTCTGCTTTCATGGAGCTTAGGAAAAAAATAAAAAGCAAAACAAAAAACCCCAAAGCAGAGATGCTGAGAAACTCATCAGAAGTATGTTTGCTGAACTGCACTGAGTATAGGTGCAGCAAGGATAAAGAGGCAGTGGATAGGATGCTGGACTTGGAAGACCCACGTCAAAATCCTGATTCTGACGTGGGCTACATGACTACAGGCAGGTCACTATCTTTCTGAGTCTCAGGCAGCTCTCGAAGATAAGCTGGCAATCTGGATCAATGAAGGGAGTTCCCACATCAGCAAAATCACAGATCCTTGATTTATGGACATACAGATGTGGGGTGAAGTGAGCATTATCAAGGGGAACCTTCAGGATTTGTGCTTTGAAAGTTCAAACACAACTAGGGATGAATTTAAAAAAAAATGATAAAAATGAGAGCTGGCTTATACAGAGCCAAGGTTTTTCTAAAGACTTTACCTATATCATTTCATTCGATTTTTTTGAACAACTCTGTAAAGTAGGAGCTTTTTAATTTCCTCCCTCCTTGTCCATTTTACAGATGAAAAAATGGAATCCTGGAAAGCTTCCTCATTAATATAAATGAAAGACTGAATTTGAACCCAGGTTTCTCCTAATTTCCAGTGTAGGCCTCTTTTCACCATGCCACACTGCTTGCCCCTAGCACAGGGACACACCTGGCTGTAGGTTTCTTTCTTTACTCACTGAGTAAAGAATGCCCTGTTCTCAATAAACAGATTTTGTTGACTATGGAAATAGTGTCATTTATTTGGTTTTTTTTTTTTGCATACTTTATGATACGACTCATTACATTCCTCCATTCTGCTGTGTGGATTGCTGGGAAAAGCCTCATAAGATATTAGAGATGGTGAAAGATGCTAGGTCCATTAATCCTTGCCAACACAGGAAAGATGAGAAGAGTATAGAAGAATTCAGGAGAAGAGATCTCCTTCAATTGACATTGCATGCTTCACTTACTACTCTCAAGTACAGGACCGAACTCCCATGGAGGGGCTCAGTTTGGCATCTTGGCTGGACTCAGGAAGGAGAGGGGGCCATCACTCCATGTATCCTTCCATATTTACACCCTTCAATGGGGGGGGGGGGTTATCTCTGACAACCTGCTTGATCTTACTGTTGTCTTCATTGTTATTGTTAGTAACAACGATAACAGTTAACCAGGGGGAAAGCACCCAGAGTGCTGTTGGTGTGAGTTAGAGGAACAACCTTCCCTGCCTGTCTCAAAGAACCCAGATACAATTTATTGAGGATAATGTTTCAATAACTTAGTGTTTTTAATAACCCACGTCTCGGACAAGGTGACTTTTCCACAGTCAGTTAACAGTATTTATGTAATAGCACTGGGTCCTGAAGACTACACAAGGGACTATAAGCAAGGAAGGATGAGGGAGTAGATTGCGGCAGAAAACCACATTAACACAGTAAACACACAAAAAGAGCCTTCAATAGTGTCAGCACAAAAAAATGACCAGTGGCTTTAAAAAGGTAATAGTCACTTGGAGTCACTGAATGGCTCTCCAAGCTCAAGATGGATGCTCAGGAATCATCCTTATAAAAACCAGAGGGTTCTTGCGTTCATTTGTGTGCTTTCTGTACAATAGGGCACACCAGAATCCAGCCCAGACCTGAAAGAGCCCAGAGAAACTCTGCTTGATGAACAGAATTATTAACTGGCGGTTTCCACCTGATGTAATTTTGAGAGAAGGCACGTATTAGAGACCATAAAGAAACCAAGTAAGTGGAGAGCTGATGGAAAGTTGGTGGCCTAGCCATCCCCCTGCCATTCAAACAGCACAAAGGCATAGTTTTATCATCAATTTTCAAACCTTGCTCAGCAGACCACGAAAAAGATATCTGATATAGCAAATGCTAGCAGTGACCAATAATTAAATGCACTGGAATATTAACAACTTTCTATTACAATCTTTACTATAAGCCAGTCATTCCTATCCAATCCAAACAAGCGTTTATGTGTATTTATGTATTAGTCACTGTGTTTAGGCCCTGAAATAAAAAAACCAAGTGGAAAATAGTTTCTACCCGCAAAGAGTTTGTGGTTTTCTGGTGGGGTACAGCATTTAATTTGATGAGAGATGGAACACTAAGGGGTTCAGAAAAGGCTTCCTTTAGGAGGTGGCACAGAAGCTGAATGTGGAAGGAAGTTAAGGATTCTGGGAGGTGGAGGTCAGGATGGAAGACCTTCTGGGCATGGAGACAGCACAGACTAGGGGCAATGTGATTTTTTGAATGTACTTGATCTCTCAGGCTCTGTCCTAAAGAGAAGTAATTAAAATAATCATTCTCTGGCACTGGGATTGGAGAGGTGTAGGTGAGTGTAGGAAGGTCAAGTACATCATCATTTTGACTGCCAGAAAAACTCCTTGGTGCACAATGTCCGCCATGCCTGGGATGGTCTCCCTTCTCATTTCTGTCTTCTAGCATCCCAAGTTTTCTTTAAAGGTCACCTCAAGCGCCATCTCCTACATGAAGCCTTTTCTAAGCCCCATATCAGTTAGTGTCATTGTCACTCCCATAAAAATCCCTCATATTTAGTTTGTGGACTATAACACCCCCCCACACACAGTAGGGATTATTTCATTTCTGTCTTTGTAGCCAGAACACCTAAAATGATGCCCTAGGTGCAGTAGGTATCTGCTAAATGGGGGCTGATTGATTCATTGATCAATTAAAGTTTTCAGCACTTAGAAGTGTCCACAATGAAGTGGAGAATATCATTAAGAAGACTACATAATATCTTGCACACAATAGATGTTTCAAAAATATTTGCTGGGTTAACAATCAGTTTGTGGAACAAAAGCCTAAATGGAAACATAATGCATCAGTGTCATGAAAATTTGAGTTGTTCTTCCCTCAGTTTGGTCTTTTGTGTCCATAATGTCTGGCTGGTTTGGGAAAATATCAAATCAGCCTCACATCAATGTGTGTTTCTCTGTTAAAGTTACTGATGCAACACAGGTCCCAACTGGACGGCACAAGAGCAATGAACAATGCTCCAGTCTTTAGGCCCACAAACAGAAACTCCTGGGCTCCAGGCACAGAAACTTTGGATCTTTAGTTCTAGCAAGAACATTTAGGGACTAGTTCTAATGATTGGGTCTGTAGACTCAGTCTAACAGGTCAAACTGAGGAGTGACCAGGGAAAGAATTCAATAATTAAAGAAAGGAAAAAAAGAGCCAGAGAGTACTTGGGAAGAAAGAGAATGGGATTTGTGGGAATTGTGCGTCTTTTAAAACCTTGAATGATTCAGCTGGCAGAGAGAACCTAAAACGAGAAGGATGTTTAGAGGTCAGCTAGATCAACCTCCTGCCCCTCATTTTACACATGAGGAAACTGAGGCCGAGAGAGGGTAAGTGATTTTCTCAGAGCCACACAGGTGGTGTGCAATAGTGGCAGTGACGGAGTCATGCTAATTGTGAATGAAAATAAAGAGACCACACTAGTAATCTGCTGTAGCCCCCTGCCTTCAGAGCACATTCTTCAGATTTTAGTCTACTTTGCTCCTTACTGCTGGAACAGGTTAGAAGAGAACAAGGGTTCCAAATCTGTGGTCCATGACTTATTTTTAAAAATATTTTGTTAACCGCATTTTATTGTAATCAGTTTCCTTTGTAATCCTATGTGTTTTGTTTTATACATTTAAGCACTGCCTTAAGAAAGGATCCACCAGACCCTACCAGAGGGGCCATTACACAAACCCTTGGATTAGATGATTTCTAAGGAAGCTAGTCCAGCTCTAAACCTGCTTTGTATAATGTGTCGCGCTATACTTTTGATCAGAGAACAAACTATGGTGCAGAGTGGGAAGTAAAGGATGTGACATATTTCTCTTGTTCCACTTGGTAAGAGAAAACACAAGCAGACTAAAGTTGAACACTACCAGACTTAAATAACTGGCTTAGGGCACTACCCAAGAAACATTACAAAAACTAATGGCTAAGTGCGATGAGTATAGAAGTGGTAGAGTACACAGTAGGCTACAGTAATCTGGGAAGACTTCTTGGAAGCGGTGGCTAAGTCATGAAGGATGGGTAGGATTTTGATAGGTAGAAAGGAGAAGGTTTTCCAGACAGAAGGAGTGGTGTGAATAAAGGCAAGATAGTTGAAATACATCAGGGTTGTGTGTGGGCCACTGATTTGACTCATTTGTTTAGATTACACAATACATATCAAGATCATATTTAGAGCTGGATGGGATATTAGTAGCCACAGACTTCGATCCTGTCATTTTGCAGATGAGAAAACTGAGACACTGACATATTAAGCGTCTTGGTCTTGTGTCTGATGTTGGACTTGAAACTAGGTTTCCTAACTCTAAGTCCAGTTTCAATCTACTCTGCCATGATGCTACATGGGATATGTGACTGGGAAGTCTGATTGGGGATAGATAGTGTTAGGCCAGGGAGATTCATGTCACAGGTAACAGGGAGCCATCAAAAGACTCTGAGCATGAGAGAAACTGGTTAAATTATTTTCCCTGAATTATTTTCTTTTTTCCCCACGGGTCTATTTTCTTTATCCACATGGGGACAAAGTTCATCAACTCTGTCTCTCCCAATGAGCTCATTTCAGGAGGAGGTGTGAGAAACAGACTCCCCACACATTTTCCACAGCATGCCTCACCCTGAAAAGCTAAGGGCCATGCCCTAGGGGAGAGGGGTTACATAGTTGGTTCTGTATTGAGGCAGGCAGGAGTAGGTATCAGTGCAAAAAGTCGAAGAAAGTGATCTCGATCCTGTTTATATTTCCAGGTTAGACACGGGTATGAACATATTCTGTGAAGGTGGGAGAGTTTGACTAGATTGATGGGTAGATTAGGGAACAGAGAGTGGAAAAATAGAGTGAGACCATGTGATGGAGGGACTCAGCAGAGATGTTTACATTGGAAAGGCAGAGTGATGTGGAATGATCAAATGGAAGAGTTATCTGAAGTCTCTATCTTGTTAGAACATAAGCTCCTTGAAAGCAATGATTTTTTTCCTTTCTTTTTTAGCATGGTGTTTGACACAGGCATTGTGGATAATATGTTAGGCTTGAAGTCAAGAAGACCTGAGTTCAAATCCTTTCTTAGTCACTTGCTGGGCAACCCTGGGAAAATCATTAATTTCCTTCAGTCCTATTGTTCAGTTAATAACAGTATCTACCTCATAGGGTTGTTGTAAGGATCATTAAGGTAACATATGCCAAGTGATTTACAAGCCATGAAGTACCAGACAGACAGATAAAGAGACTTACTATGTTCCAGGCACTGTGTGAAGTGATGCTATTGAAAACAAAACTGTCTCTATTCTCATGGGGCAGGGACAGAAAAAACATAAAACAGAGCCCGAAGGGGACAGGGGAGGGGAAGAGGGTACCTATTGGGATAAGGCAGCGCTTGAGAAGGTAGAGCACACCAGAGAGTGAGCTTGAAGTGAATACAGTGGTCATGGATGCTGAAGACATGGATCCTAGGCAAAGTCTTACCAGTCATTAGCTAGCAATATTCTTATTAACTGACTTGCCCTCTCGGTGCCCTCAGTTTCCTTATCTATAAAATGAAGGGTTAACAAGCATTTTTGGACATGGGCAATGCAGGAATTTGTCTTGCATGACTATCTATCTATTCATCTATCTAACACTTTTTTTCTTTTCAAATTGGGAGGGGGATGGGAGAAAGAGAAAATAAGTGTTTGTTGGTTGAAAAAAAGAAAATTCAATGGAAAAACAAATGAATAAAAGATAAAAAAGGGGTTAGACTAAAAGCTGACTCCAGCTTTAAAAATCTATGAATTTCAAGGCCAAGGTGGGAAACAAGGAGCCGGGCAAGATTTCTGAGTATGAGAAGTAGAATGATACATTGTGGGAAAAGCAGTGGCAAAGGAATCAGAGGACATAGGTCAAAATTCTCCTTAGGATGTTTACTACCTCTATGACCTTGGGCAAGTCACTTTACTTTCTTTTTACTCAGTTTCCACATTTATAAAACAAAGGGGTTCCATTAGATGGCTTTGTTAGATTATCTGATCCTGTGAAGAAAGTACAATTCACGGAAAAATTTTGTGCCAGAAAAGTGTAGGATGGATTAGAGGAGGAGACCTTGGAATTAGGAGGACTAATGAGGTGGCTGTTGAAGCAAACCAAGTGTGAGGTAATGGGGACATGTACTGGCATGAACAGAAAGGGAAGGAAATAAATTTAAACTGTCATCACCCAAAAGCAGTCAAAATTTGCTATCCATGGAATATTTCTAATTCAGGGAGGACGATCTAATCCGGAGATCATGACTAATATTTTTTAAACTAGTTACTCTTTAGATTCTAAGAACCTATACCCCACATCCAATTAGCCTCCTTTTGGTATTGTGCTGTATACTATTGAAACAGTAACCACTCCCTACGCGTTTGAGACAAGATGTAGACCAGGAGCATCTTAGGCTAGTTATGCATGGCTTGGGCCCTAAGAGAATGCTAGTTGAGTATTTTAAAATCTCCCACAGGATATGTAAGTGATTCAGGGACAAAGAGGAAGAATTATGAAAAAAAACCACCACCCACTGCAAAATGAAGCTTCATAATTCATTCATACCTCCAAGGTTCATGAGCTATAAAGTCTGAAATTACTTAGCAAGCTCACATCCTGAATTTACTTTCTACACAAAGTAGTACTTTGGAGAACACATAAGCAAACAGTAAGCACCTCGTTGGTTTGAAGAAAAAAAAATGTTTCCGCAAATGATCATGCTAATTTTTTTTCAACATTCTGTGGGAAAGCCTAATGTTTGACAGAATGCACTAGAGACCTGTGAGCGGACTGACAGGGGACTTAATCTTTAAAACTGATAGACGTGTGTCCACAAGCTAATAAAGTTCACTCTAATATAAATGGGCAAGTAAAACACTAGATCACAAGCTACACTGAGACTGGTATTCTGGTATTATGGCCATAGCCTCAGGACGTAGAAAATTGAAATGATTTAGAATGGTCCCCCTGATAGGAGAGATCAGATTATTAGTGGTCTTGCTGAAGCAAAACAGTAATATTGGAAAGACACCAAGGTGTAAAATCCATTTATTGTGTCCGGACAACTCAGTAACTTGATCCCAACATCTTGAAAGAGAACTGCTCAAAGGGGTTGGCAAGACTGTTCTAGCCTATGAGACTATAAGTGGCTAAGTAGGAAAGGGGGAAACCACAATTTACTGAATAATTTGAATAGAAGTGAAAAGAGTTCAAATATGGACATTCAGAGGCATTTACAATTTTCTTCCTTCTTTCTTCCTCTCTGCCTCCATCCCTCTCCATCCTTCCTTCCTTGTTGGCTCCATCCCTCTTCTTTTTTTCCTTCCTCCCTCCCTCCTTCCCTTCCTTCCTTCTTTCCTTCCTTCCTTCCTTCCTTCCTTCCTTCCTTCCTTCCTTCCTTCCTTCCTTCCTTCCTTCTCTCTTCCCCTCCTTCCCTCCCTCCCTTCTCCATTTTCACTACAAAGTTGCCATCTCTGATATTAAGCCTGGTAATACCAGTGAACATAGAAGAAAGTGCTCTGGATTTAGAGATCTGTTTAAAGCCACTCTCTGACATTTTACTAGTTGTGAGACTCTGAGCAAGTCACTTAATTTATGTGTTCCTCTGTTTTCTCTCCAGTAAAAGCCGGGAAAAAATACCCCTAGTACCCATACTACAGGTTTGTTTTAATGTTCCAGTGAGATGATATAAACAAAATGCCTCGGGAAACTTAAAATATTATATAAAAGTCACCGATTGGTATGTATTTTTGGAAGGTTATTTTCATGAGCTTTCTCCCAGCGTCTAAGTCTAGATAAATGCCAGTGTCTAAATCCTTAAGGACTCCTGGTTGGCTGTGTGCTAGATCAAGTAAAGAAACGGTGCTGACTGCGTCTACTGGGAATCCATGCTGTCTAAACTCCGTTATTCTTCCCCAAACCTTCACATCTTGTTGACTTCTAACGATAATCCTCACTATCGCTCTTCTACATCTATTTCATTATTCTGTCACTATCACCTCCCTCTTGTCCCCTCCAAGAGAAGAGGGCATCTGATGGATGGGGCTGCCTTCCATCGCTCTACCCCATACTTCATCCACCCCTTTATCCCTCATCCCTTTCCATGACCTGGTACTAAGGCAACAAGTTGATCCTGCTCCTTTCCAAGGCTAACTCCTCTCATTTGATGGCATCTCCAAGCCTACAGCAGCTTGATCAGCCAGTTTTACACTTTCCTCCCCATATCTTCAATATTGCTATACATTTCTCTGGCTCCTTCCTGTTGGACCATAAAAGCATCCATATCTCACCTGTCTGTAGCTTGGTGGTAGCCAGGGCTACTTGGGCAAAGCACATAAATCCTAATAGGAAGGATCAAATGAAATGCATATAGAAATGCTTTATTAACTGTAAGGTGTCATAAAAATGTAAGGGCTTACATTATTGGTATTTATTTATTAAATTCAAAAATAATTAAATAAACCAATTAATTAAAATTTATTTATTCCCCACAGTGGAAGGTACAGTGCCTTGCACACAGTAGGTAATCAATAAGTATCTACTAAATGAATATTTTTTAACTTTCCCACTGGTAAATCAACAGGGTCAGGGATTGACCCTGTGATTTTAATGGTCTCTAGAACTCCTACAGGAGGAAAATTTCCTCCACAAATAAAGATTAGCACCTATTCTGTAATTTACAACCTTAGTGAGATACCCCAAACCCTTAAAGGTTAAGTGATTTACCCAAAGTAAGACTGCCAGCAAGTGTCAGAGAGGGGACCTGAACTCCTTTAGAGTCAAAATCAATATTTGCATATAAAAGTCTTGAGATTATTGGTTAGGAAAAATATCTTACAGAATAAAAGGCAATATGATGTACTGTCCATGACTGAAGGTTTTGTGGCCTTTACAATCAGTTAGTCAATCAATGAATCAACCAGGCAGCGTTTGTTAAGCACCAACAAGACTCTGTGTCCAGATGGTGATGATACAAAGACAAAAAAATGAAGCTGGGTCCATTCTCGAGAAGCTTACATTCTATCAGGTAAATAACAGGTATATACAATATATTCTTGACTTTGTAATTAGTGAGCTATGTGAGCTGTGTATGTGATTTCTTTCTTTCTAGGACTTAATTTTGTCTCTCGTAAGATTAGCTTAATTCTACTATCCTTGTATTTCCGTCTATCTCTGAACTAGTTATTTCCTCAAATAATCTTGTGGATATTTTTAAATTAAAAGAGAATCCTGCACATTTCTTGTGATAATAAAGAAACAGAAACAAAGGGCATGCCCATAATACCGTAGTACACGAATGTAATGGAATATTAGTGTGTCGGAAGAATGATGAAATAAAAGAAGAATTTGAAGGCTTGCAATGAAATGATGCAAAGTAAGGAAAGGGAACTGGAAAAAATAATATGCTCAATGACTGCAAGAATGTCATTGGAAGGGGAAAAAATGGGTCAGTGGAAAGAAGACAAGTTCTACAGTCAAATGACCTGGGTTCAAATCCCACTTCTGAAATTTATGTATGAGTCAGTCCCAGGCTCTCAGTTACTTTATGCATAAAGTGAGGGGAGGATCAGAAGACGTCTAAGGTCCTTTTTAGTTCCACATCTATGACCCTATGAATGCTGTGTAATTATGACAAAACTTGGCCTCAGAGAAGAAAATATACCTCTTCCTCTTCTCTGCAGAGGTGGGGAACCGCAGACATGGAGTACTAGATATACTATCAGAACCAGCTGATGCATTGATTAATTTTGCTGATCTGTTTTTTTTTTTCCTTTTTCAATGTTACAAAGGGTGGTTCCCTGGATGTTAATAGGGGGGAGAGATATATCTGGAAATTCAAGGGATGTAAAAACAAAATCAATCTATAATAACTTAAAATTAATGAAAAAAGAAAAGGAAAATGTAAAGAGATTCTAGAGGCCAACATGTTACCAGTACCATATTACAATATAATAATACTCTAGAGTTCTATATGCTAATGGGGCAGCGAAGTGGCACAGTGGATAGAATGCTGGGCCTGGAGTCAGGAAGACTTAACTTCCTGAGTTCTAATCTGGCCTCAGTCATTTACTAGCTCTGTGATCATGGGGAAATCACTGCACCTGTTTGCCTCAGTTTCCTCCTCTGTAAAATAAGCAGGAGAAG
This sequence comes from Pseudochirops corinnae, assembly GCA_028646515.1. Classification (NCBI taxonomy): domain Eukaryota; kingdom Metazoa; phylum Chordata; class Mammalia; order Diprotodontia; family Pseudocheiridae; genus Pseudochirops; species Pseudochirops corinnae. Next base: position 31,860,410 of record CM053590.1, read on the forward strand.
GAAATGGCTATCTTTGACAAGAAAACCCCAAATGGGGTTATAAAGAGTCTGACATGACTGAATAAAATATGCCTAATATTTACTGACTGCTCACCCCAATATTATACACAATGAGAGATGCTCCCTTGGTGCAGCATGGAAGCGTATGAAGAAGGAAACATCTCCTCTTGTTTCTCCATTGACACCAAAGAGAGATAACCAAGTCATGGCTAGTATCATGGTATGGCAGCAACAAACCATGGACCAATTAGAACAATGTAAGAGAAATTGTGAGAATTATTTCAAAGAACTTGCTGTCACTATGTGAAATAGACTCTAGATGTCTAAGAGGCATTTGCAGTGGATTCTTAGTCCCTAGATTCCTGGTTTGACTTCAATACTTCAGTAGCAATGACTTTTCTTATTACGTTGGAAATCACCACATCCCAGAATCATCAGAGAGTCTTCTAACTAAAAGGGACCTCGACAAGCTATTTAGTACAATCCATACTTAACAGGAATCACTAGAATAACATACCTGATGAGTGTTCATCCAGTGTCTACCTGAAGACCTCCAGTGACCTCCTAAGAAAGCTTCTTTTACTTTTGGACAATTCTAATGGCCTTTTTTGGATATCAGATGAAATCTGCCTCTTTTACATTTTCCCTATATAACCTATAGGACTGGAGAATTTGGGAGCTAAAGGAGAGATATGGAATGCTTTGAGCATGCTCTATTCTAGACAATTATCCACAATGATATTTGTAGACACAGAAGAAGGTGATGATTGTGTTTTTTGAGGTTTCCCTACTCTACGGAGATCGAAATTAATTTCTGCTGCCTGATACTACTAATCTATTCAGGCCAGTCGGTAAAAAGTATATGGATGATCCCAACAAAATAGATATATCTGTGCCAGACATTCTTAAAGCCGATCCTTCTAGTCAATGCACAAAATCCACCAGGTGGAGGACCGTGGAAAAGCTGATAACAGATTCACGCATGATTTACAAAAGCCAAGAAAGGGCATCTTCATATTTAGAAGCAATTACCATGACTATGAATAACCCAGTTTTCAGAGCTATTAAAAATCTTTTCTTTATAGCTGAAATGTGGTGTTTAGTGTGGTAGGTACCATCAAGCTGATTTTCATGGGCCTTTGAACCCTGACTCTTCTACATTTCTTTTTGAATTTCATTTTAAGTCAGGTTTTAGCAGAACAGGGGGAAAGAACCACGGATAATTAAAGCTTAAAATATTCTCATTTCATGGTGCAGCTAACAAGTGAAACTACAAGTAATGATGTAATCTAACTTGTCAAAGAGGAAAATGAAAAGGGGAGACAGAAGGCAGGACAGAGCCTTGGGACCTGAAGTGCCATGTCATCTTCTAATTAACTAACTGCTCCTTTAAACTGTCAAACTCAGCAAGCAACTCCATGGCCTAGAGCCTGATTAATATTCATAGTTCGGCATTGGAAGCTATGATTTTGGTCCCAGTGGTTATAGTTAAACATTTGTCTTTTTAAAAAAATCCCAAAACTTGCCCGCCTAACCAAAGTCTCAACAGCTCTACATTCATAAGGAAATGAGGGCAGGCCACCCTGAATTCTATAATCCACTGCTGGAGAAAATTCTCTGTGGATGCATATTGATTTCTGAATTATGATGAGGACTTGTATATTGAAAAAATAATTATTTTCCCTCTTTCTACAAGCTGCCACATTATTAATCACACTCAGGGCCTTGTTGTTAAATACAACAACGGAGCATGTAAAATTACAAGACATTCAGTAACATAATCAAGCTTTTCATTTCAAACAAAAATAACTGAATGTGTAATTTAATCAAAGGAGGCCAGAATGGATAATTTCCATCATAACAGGCCCTCTAGATCCATTTCTGCCAAAAAAAAGTTTGGTCTAGAAAAGAACATTTACTTTAAGAATAAATAAGGACGGCCTTATATGGGATTCTTCTCACTAAACCAGTTGGCCTGGTGTATCAGAGAGTTCCTGATTCCTGACTGCATTTTTTTTTTTGTAGGAAAGACAACTAGCTAAGAAAGAAACCAAAACTACCATCCTAGATAAAGAGTCCTGAGGAGCCCAGTTCCTACATAACAACTTATGGAATGAGCCCAGGTATTGCTTCTGTATATACTATTCAAAGAATCTTAAGTTCATAGAATAGTGGGATGAAAATAACCAGTGAACTTGTTTCTTTCTTTCCTTTTGTGTGATAATTATATTTCAGGATAATTGATTTCCTTGGCAATCTTATATAGTAATATTTTGTATACATTTAAAAACATCACTCTGAGATGAGATGTGTAGGCTTCCCCAGACTTTCAAAGGAGTTCAGAAAACAAAGTTTAAGGACTCTTGCTTCCATTTGACTAAGAAAGCCCTCCAAAGAAGGCATCTTCCCATAAAAGCCTTCATTCCCCATTCCTAGGTTCAGGAATATTCATTCACAGTCCAAGAAAAATTTCCCACTATCTAATTTGGGTTCTTCATGCTATACTATTTCAAAATTCCTTATTCTGTCTTTGATGGAGACAGAAGGTCTCTTGTATAATACCTTCTCCTTTTCAATACATCTTTACTAGACAGTACTTACCAAATACCATTAGGGACTTACTCAACTTGTTACTAGGTGATGAAGACATATGCTAAAAAGGGCATATTTTAACGGACACACAGATCCAGCTCACACTTACAGAGCTGGAACCAAACTCGTCCCTACGTCTTTGAATGGTCATTCCCCCTAGCCGCTTCTTGCTTCAACCTTCCCACTGTGTATATAAGGAAAGGCTATTCACGCAATGTGGAAAAAAAAAAAAGATCTTTGAACTGTATGGGTGATGCTTCAGTGGGAGAAGATTTAGCTCTCTGTTGTTTTTTTAGTTCAGATTCTGGCTGGATTTAACTGCTCAAACCTATTGCATGTTTTCTGCTAACTGTAAGAATGAACTGGATGAAAGTCATCAGACAGGCTGAAGACTGGGTCACTCCCCACCTGGCCCAGATCAAAACCAATGAGCAAAAGATGAAAGGCTTACTGTTGACAATCACGAAGGGCCTTTATCTTTGTGCTACATACTTCAATTTAGCAAACCAGAACTCAGTCTGAACTAGTGCACTGAACTCTTTAGGAAAATCAGGACACATTTCTCCCCTGACATGTAATTATTTCTATGCTAATTCTCTTAAATTTGTATTACAGCTTCTGCGATGAAGCAATAGCACCCACCCAAACACAGCACACGTACAAATCTACAAGGTTGTGCATTTCCACACATCTTATCCTAAAACATACTGGGGCACCTACCGTTGCTGGTGTTCCTGACCTGCCAAGTCAAAGCTGGGAGCAAATACAAGGATGGGGGAATTCTTGGCAGCTCACGTCCAGAGACAATGGTGGCAGATTGGGTGCTAAATGAAAACTTGTTCTATGTTTTCCAGAGCTGTAAATACTTCTTTAGGCAGGTTGGTAGCAGACTCAGAGAAGACCGAAACTGGCAGAAATCCAGAAGCAATGAAGTAATTAATGGTGTCTTTCAGGGCAAGCGTAATAAAAGATAATTGCTCTCAAAATTTTACTACTAATGAATGATTGGGATCGTCAATATTTGTTTTATTGGGAGTGGATGTGTGTGTGAGATTGGGGTGGGGGGGAAGAGTTTTGATGCAAATGGATAAACCGTCGCTCAGCCAGGTTAACAACACTGAACTGCCAAGACCACAAATGTGGAATATGTTGACTCTAAATGTCTATGGGGAGCATATGTTATGGATCAAAGAACACACTGATTAATCCAACAGAGACCAGGGTCTGTCACTTTGGTCATGGTGGAATGATGTGCCAAACAGGGTCACCAAAGAGAGTAAATAAATGGGAAACAAATGCCAATAGAAAATTGGTTTCAAAGGGCAGTAGAGTCACCAGCAACTGGGCCAAATGCTTTTTGGTTCAAATATTTTTGCCCTCAAAAGAACACCTGTTCATTTATGTCACTGCATTACTTTTTCTTAAGCTATAAATTTGATAGGTGCTGACATGGGCCAGATAGAACACACAATGTAATGATAGGAAGAAGTGTATTTATAATTCATATTATATAGTTCACATTTAATAGTGTTTTCAGATTTATAAAGCATTTTCCTCACAACTACTCTCGGAAGTAGGACACATGGATATTATTGTTCCCTATCTGACAGATTAGAAAACTAGGACTTGAGTAACCCATTTCTTTTCTGACTGCAAGGTCAATGATCTACTCAGTGTACCATACAGCTTCTTGTATTTGGCTGGGTTTTCTCTTGTAAGTCCAGGAGATAAATACGGCAGCAAGCACCCCCCC
>CM053590.1:31865254-31906582 GCA_028646515.1 Pseudochirops corinnae
ATTAGAAAACTAGGACTTGAGTAACCCATTTCTTTTCTGACTGCAAGGTCAATGATCTACTCAGTGTACCATACAGCTTCTTGTATTTGGCTGGGTTTTCTCTTGTAAGTCCAGGAGATAAATACGGCAGCAAGCACCCCCCCCCCCCCACATGCAACTGAAAAGGAAAAATGAATGTCAAAATGTCTATTTGAATAGAAATTATTGTGAGGTTTTGTATAAAATAATTCTGGCAAGAGTCAGAAAAGGAAAAGACAAAAAAACAAAGAACAAAAGACAAAAAAGAAAGAACTCCGATATCAGAGGCAAAAATGGAATCTTCACATTGTTAATTGGACCAGTTCGTTTATATGGAATAGAGTAGGCCTAGGATCTGAGCGTGAGCTCACAAAAGTCAGTGACTCTCACATCCAGAACTATTGGATGGTCCTACACCTGACCCTTAGAAGAGATATTATCTTAGTGCAAGTCCCTCACTATTCCTGGGGTAAACCAAAATGAATGCCTTGGAAGTCAGGAATGAAATCTTCACCTACAGAGTATAATGTTTTTTTGCTTGGGAATGGGAGGACACTGAACTGGTAAAGGAACAGAGTTATTTTCCCCAAATGGCCACAGTCAGCCTGATGATAAATATACACCCTCTGACATACTGCCACATACCTGGAACAGTGATTTCAATCTAATTGAATTAAACAAACATTTATTAAACACCTTCTGTATGGACACAAGACAGCTACTTTAGATAGCATGCTGGGCCTGGAGTCAGGAAGACTGATCTTCCAGGGTTCAAATCTGGCCTCAGACACTTTCTAGTTTTATGACCCTGGGCAGGTCACTTAACCCTGTTTGCCTCAGTTTCCTCATCTGTAAAATGAGCTAGAGAAGGAAATTGCAAACTACTCCAGCATCTCTGCCAAGAAAACCCTGAATAATGTAAGAAAGAGTCAGACAAAACTGGAAAAATAACTATACAACAAAAACACAGGCATAATGTAACAGATACTGAGAATACAAAGAAAAAAAAACCAACAAAAAAAACCAGTGCCCCTCTTTTGGAGATTATATTTAACTGGGGATTTGTTTCTGGTTTTGTTTTCCAGAGAGGAGAGGCCTGGTTTTATGGTTTCGCTGGCATAAGGAATTCCTGGTGTGAAAATCCTTGCTACCCATGCAGATCTGTTATGCAATTCACGGTCTTACAGAGTTGCTCTGGGCACTGACTTGCCCAATGCCACACAGCTAGATTGGATCAGAGGCAGGATTTGAATTCAGGAATCTAGGGAGATAGAGCATAAAGCAGATATGTGCTGTAAATATAACACAATTTGAGAAGGGAGGGAGCATTAAGAACTGAGGAGATTTTAAAAGGTTTTCCACTGAGCATTGAAGAAAGTGCAAGGTTTCTAAGAGGTGGTCCATAAGGAGAAGAGGCTACTCCAGGCATTAGGGGAGGAAACTGGGGAAAATCTATTCAAAGTCACAAAGTTGGCAGATTCTATCCAACTCAACAAATACTTCTTAGGTGCCCACCATGTGCCCCAGGTAGTGTGTCTGGTGCTGGGCTCTTCTGACGCTTACATTCTACTTGAGAAATAGGAGGACTGTCTTGGCTGGTCAGCACAGAGGTCCATAAAGGGAACAAAATCACATTTATAAGTAGACAGCAGCCATAGTAGAAGACACCCGGAAGGTCAAGAGCTTAATTTTTATGCTGTGGCACCTGGGAGCCACAGAAAGTTTTTAAACAAAGGAAAACAAATGGTAGGGAATTGTTTAAATTAGAAATGAGAAATTAATTAAATTAAATTAGAAAACTGACTCATTTTAAGATTAATCCTTAATTTATTACACTTAAGCTACATAATCCTTCACTCACTCATTAATTCATTCAACCAACATTTAGTTAAGTTATTCCATGTGTTTTCCAGAGAAAATCCATGAATAAGCCACAATACCAGTCTTATTTTTTAAGAGTCAGTTATGGTTGTCCTTAACTTTTCCTTCTGCATAATTTATTAGACAGTTGTCAAACATCCATGTTATCCTCTCTCATATCTGACATTTGTACAATGATAAATGGCACAGAAAGGGCTATGAGAAACTGACATTTGAGAAATGAATAAATGGAAGAAAAAGAAAATCCCAATATTGGAGACCAATAGGGACAGCACAGTATTTTCTTGTGGGCTGTTCCAAGAATGAACGTACTATTAAGAAGACTCTTGAAACATAGTGTGGAAATAAGGATTACAAATATAAAAAAATGCAAGTCTGTAATAATGCTTATAAATATCCTGTGCTTTCTTAAGGCATTGAGTTTCACAGTATGGATGCCATAATGAAAGCTATTCTTTGAAAAACAAGCAGATTTCCCAAAGAAATTTATTTGGTAAAATGAAATTTAATTTAAAATAATTTGTAAAAGAGAACGTATCCATGTGCTAACCAATGAAGAAATGCTATTTATGCTGACAATAAATGTGTAATCCGGAATAGAATTCAGTGTCTATTATTATAACTAACAATAATGTTCATGACACCTAATACAAAGTCTCTAATATGTTTTCACAAGATATTTAAATGAAGTTCCTGTTTGGGGCAGCATAGGCCAATATTTTCATGTCAGCAGGGTTGAAATGTGAACATCAGTGGGCTTTTAGTTATAATTTCAATTGGACTTGTGAATGGAGGGCCCATTGTGTGCTTAACCCCAAAGTCATTTATGGTTAGCTTTGGAATTCACTGCATGTGAGAATACAGTTTTATCAGCATCCTCTTCCCGATTCTAGTTTGCTTAAGTTAATATTAAAATTAATTTATATTCTCTTAGCTCACACTAAATGGTGCAGAGAGGAATCTGGAAACTTATTAGCTGACAGAGATAAGCAGCCCAAAATGAAAAATTCTCCATGGATAACCACTGGAGTGAATCCTGTGCTCACAAAACATCAACAGCTAACTGTATTAATACCACAACATGGCTAGACTACAAATCCCATAATGCTAAGGGGTAATGAAGATACTTTTAGCTTATATGTTTTATAGATCTGTTTTAGACTGAGAAACTAAGGGCTTTAAGAGAATTATCTTACCCAAGACCAGACAGTAATTAGCAGTCAGGAACCAAATGTGGGTTCTCTGCCTCTAAACCCATTGTTTCTCCCACTGAGGAAAGAGTAAAAATTATTATTCCCCACATAGGTTATATGGACACTCTTTAAACTGTTCAGTTTACAATTAGGCTAATCACATATATGCTGTATACTGTACAAATAATTGTATATCATATACATATAAGTATATAATATGTATATACTATATATATACAGCATACTATATACACACGTATATATTGTACACATACAATATACTACATACCCACGTGTATATGGTATATATAATACAAAATGATTACATTAAAATCTGTTATCTACAAAATAAGGCAAAGCAGACGATACTATATGGAAAGCATTTTGCAAAATTCAAAATGCTGTAGAAATGTTAAAATTACACTGATTGCTTTGTTAGAAAATAAGAAGTTTTGTTTAACTCTGATTTCTTAAGGTTTTGTATATTGTCAGTCCTCATTTCTGAGCAGGCTTCTTCACTTGTTAAACAGGTATCATAAGAAAAACGGTTTCAAACCAGGAGTTGTAAAATCTTTTGCAAACTCTGGAAGTTGCTCAAAGGTTAGAAAGTGGCAATTGACTTTTTCCCCCTTACAGAATCTAAGTGGATGCCCCAAACAGCCACTGAGCTTTTGGCACAAAAATTTTGAAGAGCTGGAGTCAAAATTTTCTTATTTAATCTTGTTTCTCTCTCTCTCTGTCTCTCTCTCTCTCTGTCTCTCTCTCTCTGTCTCTCTCTGTCTCTCTCTCTGTCTCTCTCTCTCTCTCTCTCTCTCTGTCTCTCTCTCTCTCTCTCTCTGTCTCTGTCTCTCTCTGTCTCTGTCTCTCTCTTTCTCTCTCTCTCCTTCCTTCAAATTCCCTTCATGTTGCAGCTTGAACTTAGCATGCTGGTGAGGGTATTTTCGTGTCTGTACAGAAATAATCAATGACATCATCATAATTATGGCAATGGTGCTTATTAGTTAATTACAGAACCAGCAGAGGGAGCACAAGACTTGCATAAATAATTGCTTGTTTCTTCGGAGCTTTCTTTAGAAAGATGATGGATGGAAAAATGGAATTATTTACCACTTGGAAGAAATGTTTCACATTCTGGTGACAATCTGAATTTGAGTCTTCACTCCCATGGCAACTAGACAGTTTAAAGAGTATCTATATATTCTAGGTGGTTAATGGTATTTTTTGTAGTGCTTCCTCAGTGGAAAGAGCAGTGGATTTGGGGGCAGAGGACCCACATTTGAAACCTGACTGATTACTATGTGGTCTTGGGTAAGACACTTCTCTTGGAGCCCTGGATTTCTCAATCTCTAAAACAGATAAGCTAATAATGAGAGTTATTTATTTCACAGGGTTGTTGGAAGGAAAGTGACTTACAAACCTTAGGGCACCATATAAGTTACTAACTCTCAGTGATAATGATGAGGCTAACAATAATAATTAAGTAGCATGTCTGGTGTGTCTGGTTCTTGGCACCAGGGAGGTATTTTCCTGTTTAGTCTTATAATTACTGGGTTCACATTAGGAGACTTGTTTAGGGATGACCAAGGAGCTATTTGCACTTTCACTCTCCTACCAGGTAAAATAAAAACTTCCCAAGGGAAAGGACTATCTGGCTTTGACTCGTGCACTTTGTGCTTGACCACTGTTGGCACTTAATAAATGCTTGTTGAATTATGACTGAGGCTTGCCATTCTCAGGAGATCTTGAGTTCTTTGGCGGGCATCGTAACCTTACATGTCAAGATGCAACCAAGATGAAATTTTTGTTGTTGTTTGAAGGAATGATTTAGGAATAAGTTAAATCAATTTTGATTAATTTGTGGCAGGAAAAAAAAGAGAAAGCATTAATCTCTTCCTCCCTCCTCTCTACCCCCTTGATTTGCTCCACCAGTCACTACTACATTTAAATATCTAATTGTTATTTTCAGATTGGAAGGATATTAAAGATGATGATTCTGAAGGCTCAGTGGAATAATGGTATCCTTCTTGCCTAATGATGCTATCTGAATAAATGAAGGGTTTCCTGATCCTGATAACAGTCTATCAAAGACATCGATAAAGTAATTCCATGTTCAGATGGTACAAAGCTAGGAGGGGATGGTTACCATGTTAGGTGACAAAATTAGGTTTTCCCCTCAAAATATGTCTTGATAGGTCAGAATTATGGACTGATTCTAAGAGAACAGAAATGAGTATAACCATTTATAAAGCATCATACTATGTGAGAGGAACAGTGATAAGCACTTTTATGACTATTATCTCCTTTTAGACTCACAACTCTGAGGTAGATGCCATGATAATTCTCTTTTACAGTAGAGGAAACCGAGTAGAGGGAGGTTATGTGATTTGCCCAGGGTGACTGAGGTAGTAAGAACCAGAGGCTGAATTTGAATTTAGGTCTTCCTGACCCCAGGCTTAATGCTAGAGTTGCCTAGCTGTCTGAAATCTAAGAAGATTACACTTAAGAGGCAAGACTGTAATATCCTGTATTTTGATTAATTTCATAACTATCAGAGAGGGTCACTTTGAAAAGGATCTGGGGGTTGTAGCATACTGCAGACTCAACAAGTACGATGGGGCATCCAAAAAAGCAAATATGATTTTAGACTAAATTTAAAAGATGGTCTGGTGTCTTGAATAAGAAAGGTGAGAGTCCCACCATCCTCTGCCCTGCTTGGTACACATTAGTAGTACTGAAATCAATTCAAGCACTATGTGTTAAGAAAGATGTTGATAAGCTTGAGACCACTGAGAAGAAAGTAGCCTGGATGATGAATGAAATGATGCTGTTTGGTAGGAACTGGGAATATTTCGGTGGGTAAAGACTTAAGGATGTCTTCAGGAGAAGGAACACTTGTGTTTATTCTGCTTGACCCCAGCAAGCGGATATGGAAGCACCAGAGGGACTGATTTCATCTTGACGAATTACATCATCAGCTACATTAGATTAACCTTCTTAAGGGAAGGGATTTTTTTCTGTCTTTTGTTGAATCCTCAGAGCTTAGCACATGCCTGGCATGTAGTAGGTGCTTAATAAATGTTAGCTGACTGACTGAATGATGTAAGAAAAAACATTTTCTAATGAGAAGAACTCTCTAGAATTAGAATGGTAGGACACTGCGAGATAATGGGTTCCCACACTGGATATTTGCAAGGGATGGCTGGATGACCTTGGGAGGTGTTGGAGAGGTGATAGGTTTGTCAACTATGGGACTCAATGGTCTCTTCCAATTCTGTGATATTAAGTAATAGCTGGGCATTTTTGTGATTAATTATATTAAAGGATTGATTCTCATGCCTCCTTGAAATTTTAAGATATACTGACTGACCCTGGAGTAGGGGATATAATAGTAACAATAGCTTCCAAAGCATATACATCTTTATGGCTTATAGGTCAAAGCCGTGTGATTTCAGCAGACCTTAATCCCTCTTTAATTCATAGTTTCAGGGAACTGCCTAAGACTCAGAGATATGAAGTAATTTATATGGTTACAGTGATGGTAAATGTCAAAGGAAGAACTGAACCAGGTCTTCTGAATTCCACGTCCAGAACTCAGCCCACCATTCTTGCCTGCCTCTTGCTACATACCTCTGCAGCATAGTACAGCACAAAGAACACTGCTCTGGGGTCAGAGGACCTGGGTTCAAATCCCATCCTGGATGTTTAGAACCTATATGACCTTGGGCAAGTCATATAACATTCCTGGGACTCAGTTTCCTCATCTGTAAAATGAGGGGGTGGTACTAGAGGACCTCTGAGCTTCTTTCCAGCTCCAATCCTGAGATCCTGTGAATTCAACTAACATTTATCATAAAAACAATGCTTTCATCAAAAGTTTATGCGATTCCAAAGATGCCATGTAACAAAATGGCTATTTTCAAAGTCATGAATTTAGCAGGAATAAACTTATTGGGTAACAAGGATAATTGATGCTGCATCTTTAACCTTTATCTTGTGATTAAAAAATGTCCATGAAGGGTAGCTTCACAAGAAGCATCTAGTAAGTCAAGTACTAGTACTAGGGAGCTAGGAAGCCAAGTGGATAGGGAGTTGGCCATAGAATCAAAAAAATACCTGAGTTCAAATTCTACTTCATACACTTACTAGCAGAGTGACCCTGGGCAAATTACAACCAGTCAGTTTCAGTTTCCCCATCTTTAAAATGGGAATAATAAGAGCACTTACCTCTGAGGTTTACACCTAAGACACCTGAGTTTGGCCTTGAGTAAAGGAGGGGCTTTAGGAGATAGCTTTGGGAGCTCATTCAAGGACTGAGGCAATGACATGACAGAGAGGGGATCCCAAATTTGGGGGATCCCAAATTTGGGGGCCCCCTTAAGTACTTGAATTACTTTATTCAGCTGAGTAGGAAGCCAATGCCCAGGGAAACAAACTGGCTTGACTGAGCTCACCCCAGGTCATAAGTAGTGGAACCAAGATGCAAAGCCAAGTCCTCAGAATACAAATCCCTTACTCCTTTACCACAGCATGTGCCCTCTGGCAGTACAAGAAGATGGGAACAAACAGCTGAAGCACAGCGTGAGTTGCATTAAATAAGGCTCTAGTAGGTTGAAGGATCTTAAGTCTTATTAGCTAGTAAGAAGAGGATATGGTCTGGTACCACCAAGCTAAATTTCAACGGCATTTGATGCTGTACTTGGGCAAATGGAGGGAACTTTTCTCAGCACCCCTATTGTGGGTTGTGTCTACATGGGTAACTGGCAGTTTTGATTACCCTTCAGGCCAGATGTTGAGTGGCTGACTGGATCAGTGAGCGGCTGATATGACTGGGCCATTAAGATGACTGAAATAATTGGGACCAACTGTCTGAGGTCCAATAACCTTAGACTTCTTAATGGCCCATTGGAAATGACACTTTTCCTATTTGATTGACAGACTACGTCTTGGACAGTTTTTTTTTTTTTAGGTTTCTTTTAATCTTCAATAGAAAACTTAGTAGACATCCAACAAATACTTCTCTCATCTTATTTTCCTCTTTCCTCTTTAGCGCCTTGGACTTGAGAGGCAATTTTATCAATTCTGAAGAGGTGTTCATTTATGTTGCCACAAAGTATTTTTATGAAATGAGCAGCCATGATGAGAATACTTACTTAATGCTATATAAATTCTCCCAGCAAATGAATTTCTTAGGTACAGCAAGAAATAGACCCAGAGCAAAGAAGTGAATTAGCGATAATCTGTTCTGGTAAATTAATTACACCTAGACCTTCCTATGGATCATATGTGAACGTCTGCATTCATCTATCCACTGCTATTCATTACAGTTGGAGCGATATGTCTCAAAATGAATCTGCTCAGACACAAGCGCCAGGTCTGTCCTGTCAGCAAATTGTTAAAATTTTAAACCATACAATTTATCACAATGAAAAGAGGTACTCCAGGGGGAAAACACTAGGTTATTATTTAGGTTTCTGTTGGGTTTATGTGAGTGCATATATACTTGTTTTTTTTCTTTTTGTCTGTATTCTAATTCTCTTCTATTATTATCTTTTTTAAAAGTTTCTTTGACATCTTTTATTTTTACATTACCTTGACTTTCTAATATAATAAAGAAAAAGTCAGTTCAAGAAAATGATTCTATCAGCTGAGTCTTAGAGTGTATGCCCTATGGCATCCCCATAGTGTTCTACCTCTACCGTGTATTGTGTTTGAAGGCTTAAGCACGAATTTCATTAAAGAATAAAACAATTCACTCCTTTTAGCAATAGCAGACATTTGGTATACTAAAAGGAGAGATCCAGCAGCAGTAAGAAAGGATAGCATGAATTAGGAGACCACACTATCCTAAAATGAATCTTTCAGGCACATTTCACATTTTAATTGAATAAATTGTATCCCCAAAATCTATACTGGTGCACCTCATCTCCCTGGTGCTCTAGGCGATCATGCACACGGCTGTTTAGATTCAAAATGGATAATTTGTCACATTTATCATTTGTGTGTGTATGAGTTTGTGAGAGTATGTGTATGTGTGTGTGTATGTGTGTGTGAGAATGTGTGTGTGCGTGAGAGAGAGAAAGAGAGAGAGGCAGAGAGAGACAGAGAGAGAAAGAGACAGAGAGAGAGACAGAGAGAGACAGAGAGAGACAGAGACAGAGAGAAAGAAAGAGAGAGAGAGAGAGAGACAGGGAAAAGTAAGGTGTTTCTAAGAATGTGTGACTGAAATATGGAATGTGGTATCTAGGTGATCTGTTTCTTACCCTTTCCCTTTTGAAATGATGCATTGATGACATTAAACTATTTCAATGGGGTGAAAATAAGAGCTCTGTTCCCACTGAATGACTTCTATCACAGACATGTCACACAAGCACAAAAATGTACATATCTTGACAATCAGCAACTTCCTCCCGCCCTGCCCCAGAGCTTCCCCCCAGATGGGAGTTCAGGCGTGGGGCTGCCAAAGGAAGGGTCATGATTCAGTTCAGCAGGGCCAGAGCTGGACACATTTGTCTTTAATTGCCTGGTTGTCATCTCCGAGGTACTCTTGGGTGCCATTGTGGCTAGAGTAATGAAGAAAATAAATACATAGGATCTCATCTATTCTGAATCCTGAAATGTCCTACTCATTTCTTCAATATTCATTAACGGGGAAAAAGATTAGAGCCCATCCTTCATACTTTGCATCAATACTGTACATCATTTTTGCTTGAGTGTAAGCTGGGGGAATGTAAACTGAAGGGCCCATAGCCCTTCAATGATATAAAAAGCCAAATGTCAATAGGGATCTCTTTACAACTCAACTCCACTCTGCTCTGTGTTCATATTTTTGATATGGAAAGCTTTCAGTTGGATGGCAGAATTACCACTGTCAGACAAATTCAAATGGTAATCTAGCTTGAGAAAAAAAAGGCAAAATTAATTTCAGTACCATTACAAAATTAATTTTGGTACTATTAAATAGACATCATATTGGCCCTTTAAAATGAACTGGATTAACCTTCAAGGTCTAGAAGCTCACCTTACTGAAGGGGACTACAAAAGTGGGCATGAAGAGCATGAGGGACAAATGATGTGGTTTCTGGTACATTTCTAGGTGTATTCTGCTATATGAAGGGAGCTGCCAGACCTTGAATGTTGATCCAGTCTGCAAGCTTTCCCAATCAAAAATCTGGAAAATTTCATAGGAAGCTGGAGTCAATTAACAACCATTTAGTAATAAAATGAGTTTGTAAAGTGAAGTGCACGTCTATATGTGTGATTATAGAAGCCCTAATTGGGTATTAGGCAAAGCAGAAATTAACTACACAAGGTCAATGTCCTATATTGCGTGTGTTAGAGGGAATGATTTTCACGATGAAAAAAACTCTACCCAGAGGAATATCAGCAAGTCATTCATTCATTCATTCATTCAAAATCATCAATAGGTTTGCTGGAAGTCTACAATTTGTAAGGCACTATGGAAGACAGAAAGACCCTCCCTCTGTCCTCTTGGATTTTACTTTCTAATAGGGGATATAATACATGTAATACAGGCTAATAACTAGGATATGGGGCAGTGTGTGGTAGGACAACGAATGAGAGATTAGCCAGGGCTCTGAATTTCTGAAGAAAGGGAGGTTACTTCCGGCTGGGCATTACCCCCTGCCAACCCCAGTTTCAAAGCATATTAGCTACAAGGATGGAGTTGTATCTTTTAAACAATAAAAGCCTGAGATAATAAAAGTTTCTACTGATCATCCCTGTGGAAATTCACTTGCTTGTGTCCTGCAATATTCACTGACATCTTAAGCAAATGCTGGCCCTTTGGGTACTTGAGTTAGACATTCTACCATAATGCTCCTGCCCCAGTTCTCCAATAGCTCCACTTTATGAGAATCTTTGAAAAAGGAGATGTTCTTAAGTGTCATTCAAGCTAATTTTACTTCACTTTGGAGCTTCGTGTCTCAGGTACAGGAAGGGTAAGGCAGTGGCGGGTTCTGTCTGGACTTACGGCCTGATGCCTGGGAACAGCACTCCCGTTTATTCACAGCAGGGTCCTGCTATAATTGGCAGTTCCATTCTCTCCTACTAGAGGGTAATTCTCTTGTGAAGAAAACACAATGTTAACAAGATTTTTACAAATTTGGCATATGGCATCCTTTTCTGAAATAACCAGACTCCCTCCTCTTCCCTCCAAGCTAACCTTGGTTACTGCAAGAAGGGAATACTACATTGTCATAAAAGGGATGTAGAGGTCTCTGGAGTTTTTTTTAAAGGAGCTATAAAATAACGCGGCGATCCGAACAACCAATTAAAAAATAACAAAAGGTATGAAACACGGCAGTAGATGCCACACTGAAACAGCAGGATAAAAATGTCACGGAAACCTCACCTTGGACATGGAGGCGTTTGATCATACCCAAGGTTGGAAACAGAGAGCCCTGCCTGGAAAGAGTCTTTCCTGTCTTGAGCGTGTGTTTGGGGAACACACAGTGAGCTGAGAAAAGGAATCTGAAAACAGGTTCAGAAGTGTGTTCCACAGAAAGGGGAACAAAGATGGCACGTTTTCATCTGGCCCCTGTGTTGTCCAGATGAAAAAGGATCTTGTGATAAGTAGATGAGTTAAAAAAAATCTTCAAACTGTCCCCCTTAAACATTATCCACAGGATGGTTTGTTTTGTTTTTTGTTTTTATCAACAGCCTTCTTTGCAGCACCCATCCATCCTCAGATGTAAATCCAGTGTGTTTGTTTTCTTAATCATGGAACCCTACAGATGAAAAGATTAGAAGTTCACAGGTTTTGGGTAAGAAAGAACCTTAAAGTCCATCTGGTCCAATTCCCTCAATTGGTAAAAGAGGAAATCGAAGTTCACAATGTAGAAGGATCATGGTTCCAGAACTGGAAAGAACCCTTAGAAGACTAGTTCAAACACTTCATTTATAGATGAGGAAACTGAGACCAGGGAGGGGAAGGATCATGGTTCCAGAACCAGAAGGAACTCTTAGAGGACTACTTCAAACAATTCATTTTATAGATGTGGAAACTGAGATCAGGGAGGGTAAGTGATTTTCGCAAAGTCACACAGTCAACATCAGGATCAGAATTTGAATACAGGTCTTCTCAAACACCAGAGTTCTTTCTAATATACAATAGAGTCTTTGGGTCATATCTTCTATGCAGAACTATATTTGGGGTCTTCAAGAAACAAAGACAATCTCTTCCTTTTTCTGAAGACTATCCAAATGAGCGTGTTTTTTCAAACTTGATTAGCAATACCCATCTACATTGCTAAATCTACCAGGAAACAGAGATAAAATGGATCCCTGAGAAATTACTGGGACCCTCTGCACACATTCTACTCTTCTCTCCTGTTGTCATATGAGGAGTGTTCCATTTGACTTCAGCTGCTGAGATGGCATTTGGAAAGAAGACTAACTTTAAAGTCTGGAATCTCATAGGAAGTGAATGAGAGGAACGAAGGGCTTCTAAGTAGCAGACACTAGCTATAAAGAAAGGCTGGTGCTGGTGAAGTCCTCATTGTCATGGGGGAGTGAGCCGCATGATCATTCTTCCAGGTGCCCTGTGAGAGGCAACCTCCCGGAATCTGTTCTGGTGAGATGAACGCCAGGCTGGAAGCCAATATTTGGTTTCGGGGCAATCACGGACACAAACACACAGACGCGCACAATGGCCCATCTATTTCCAGGAGAGATTGTTTCCCAGCTTATTTGGCTGCCTGTGTTCCCATTTCTTGTTCTCTTGAATGGTGTTTCTTATGTTCCCCCATTCTACCTCTATGTTTATTCCATATGGGATGATAACATAAAATGACAAGGTTTTGCAAAATGCTTTACATTTGTGGGTTCATTTCATTCTCATCACAACCCTATGCGGCTAACAACAATAACTGCTTACGTGTTGGGTTTTAAAAGCTCTTTCCATACATTTAGGCCTTCCACTAGCCCTGCTATTATCATCTCTCTGTAGATTATAGATTCACAGATTTTGAGATGGAAAGTCATATAATTCCTCATTTTACAGACGTGGAAACTGAGGCTCCTTGAGGTCAGGTGACTTATCTATGGTCATATAATTCATAAGAACCAATCCAAACCCAACACTCTGTCCCCTACTCTCTGAAAACATTGCTTCTTAACAGCAGAGAGCAGTCGCTTCATATTAGTGGCATCTTATAATTAAAAGCACACCTAAAACCTCCCTCTTTCATTTTTATAGGAATTTGCATAGGAGGCCAATTTGCATAGGCCCCAACAAACTGAATCTAATGTGAGGTCTATTTTCTTTTTTTTAATGAATCTGCCTGTTTAATAACAAAATGCAATCTTACCAATGGTATTTCAGAGATAGCATTATTCAATTTCACCGAGAGTGACAGAAAAAGATCACACAATGCCTGATGGTGGGAGTGATTTCTTTTTTGTATGATGGTTTAATATAGTTGGGGCCAAAGTCTCCATCTTATCTGCCCACAGCAAATTTTACTAAAGCTGTGTACCCCTTGTACAATTATCATTAAATACCGGGGCTGCTGCCTGAAAGCTTTAGCCATTTAATTGCATAAAAGCGTGGGCCTGGCTGCCAGGTACTCCCACAATTATCATTTATCAGTCCACACTCTATCCTAGGGCTACGTATTCATCAAACATTTATTGATTTAAGCAACGAGGTTTTTACAGGATTAGAAAATATTACTTCTGATTAAAATAGTGTTCACAGCACAGAAATAAAATACAAAGTACTATTTACATGGCAATACTTTTATGAAAGATGGAACGATTACTTTTTTTTTAAAGCAAAGGTTTCTATATGAAATTTTTTTTTTGTATCAAAGGATAGTTATTTAGATTGGGAAGGAAGTTGGGGAAGCCATCTTGTCCAATCCTACCCAAAGCTGAAGTTGGATCATTCAGTTTTCACTTGGAGTAACCACTCCATTTTTGGACATAACTGGTAAGGATTATTTTTTTTTTTTACGTTGAATTGAAATTGCCTCCTTAGAACTTTCTCCCATTGATCTTTGTTCTACCTTTGGGGGACAAGTAGGATTTTAAATCCCTCTTCTCTACAACAACTTCTGAAATGGGTGTAGATGGTCATTTCTCTTCTCTAGTCTTTCTCATTCTCTGGTCACATTCCCACTTCCTTCAATCAGAGAGATTTGACTGGTTTCCAGATGCCCGTGCCATCCTGGCATTTGAGGTTACTAAAGTCTTTTCTAAAAGAGGTTGCCTACAAGCGTTATTCTCCTTTACACTTCTTGTTTCTAGAAAGTACAGTCTAAAATTGTATTAGATCTTTTGGTTGCCGAATCATTCAGAGACTCATGAGCTTATGACCCTCTAGAAACCTTAGTTTTGCTGTTGCTCCTATTTTTTGGGAGGAGGTAATTGGGGTTAAGTGACTTGCCCAGGGTCACTCAGCTAGTAAGTGTCAAAGGCTGGATTTGAATTCTGGTTCTCCTGACTCCAGGTCCAGTTCTCTATGAAATGTGCCACCCGCTGCCCTGTTGCTATTTTTAAGTGAAAAAATGCATTTAGAGATAATGGGGTGCAAGAGATCATCTCTTCTAATCCTCTCATTTTACAGACAAATTACCAAGGACACAGCAAAGTAAAATGACTTTTCTGAGGTCATATAGATAATAAATAGAACCAGGATTTGAACCCAGGCCCTCTGACTGAATCTAGCACTAAGAGACTTCCTACCCTCATTTCTCTCATTGAGGACCTGTGTATCTTCAAGGACGTGGTTATTAAATGAACCCATCGACTACTTTCCAGGACAAATGAAGAGCTGCTAATATTCTAAAAGCCACTATGGAGGCCCTATAGCGTACAGAGCACTGGCTGGGAGTTAGCAAGACTGGAGTCAAAGTTGGCCTCAGGGAGAATCAATCACTTCAACCACTCTTTGCCTCAGTTTCCTCACCTGTAAAATGGGGATAATAACAGTAGCTGCCTTCTAGAGTTGTTGTGAGGATGAAATGAGTTGATATTTGCAAACCTTACAATGTTATATAAATGCCAGCTATTATTAGAGAATATCATTTATCTATAAGTGAAAGGAAAACCCAAACTTGCCAACTGTCTGTCATGGTGCACGTCACAGGCATGCATCTTTTAGCTTACTGCCAGTGCGTTTGATGAAAACACTGCACCTAGGATGTCAGTTGCCAGTTGGCTCAAAATTTGCCCTTTCCTACCAGTTTTAGCAATTAATACTGGGGCCCCCAACACTTCCATTGGTCTAGTTCTTACCTGCCTTCCCTGCCCCATTTCCAATGTGGCTATAGTCTTACTTGGGCTCAGTCAGTCATTTGTCAGTAGTACTAGAATAAAGTAGACAATAAGCTCCCTGAGGGCAGGGCTATTTCATATTTGTTTTTCTGTTTCCAGTACCTAGCACTTACAGACGGTGCTTGATTGCTTCCTAGTGATCTGAATAACAATCATTTGTGTTAACTATAGGCAATCAGTTAACAAACTTTTATGAAGGACCTACTATATGCCAGGCAGTGTGCTTAGGAAGGGAAAAAAGGAAGGGAGGGAAAAAGACAGTATATGCTTTTCAAGGAGCTCACAATTCAATGGGAGAGAGTATAACTAAAATTGTAACCATAGGGGAATTTTATTATTTATTTGCAGAAAGAGCATTGAATTTGGAGCTGGAAGGGTTGGAATCTTCCCTCTGACACTTACCATGTGGGTAATTTTGAATTGCCTCTTTACTACACTATACCTTAATTTCCCCATTTATAAAATGAAGGCTTGGGTCAGATGTCCAAAGTAAAGGTAAAGTTACTAGCTCCAAATTCAATGATCTTAGATTAAAATAGTACATGCAAGGAAATCCGAGAACTGGAAGAAATTATACCTGGTTTATGGGTAGAACAATTTGACTCAGAATTTAAAATACCAAATATCATTCTGGTCCTCCATCCCTGGGAGCATCATCCCTGCAATAGTGTACATGGCAGATAGGGATGGGGGCAGTATCTTTAGAAATCAATTAGAAAGTTAACTAAATTGTGTTCTTTAAAAGTTTTATTGATATCAGAAAAAGGGAGATAGGGGAAGAGGGAGGAAACAGACAGACATAAGCAAAGAATGGGGAGAGAGTGAGACAAAATCAGAGCCAGAGGCAGCAGGAGAGGTGTTGCAGTTGATCAGAAATCAGACAAGTAGATGGTATTCCAGACAAGAACTTGTGTTCATTCCCTCACCAGGCTAGCTACCGGAAAGTGGCAGAATTCATTCTTTTCCCCTTTGCTTTGTTAGAACTGGCAGTTAGAATCTGTTTAAAGGTGCTTTAAAAAAAAACAAAAACAACCCATAGGCTTTACCTTATGTCATTTGTCTGTGGCTAAGTGGCCTGAGGCAAAGAGTAGACATTTACTTACAGAATCTTCAGACTATTTTAAATAGGCCTCTGGGACTTCACGACTGACCGGCCTGGAGCAGGCTTCTGTGGAGCATCTCATCGTGTGATTTTCCTTTTAATTGACTCACCTCCATGCTGCCTGTTCGAAATCACTTTAACCCAAAAATGCCCTCAGTCTGAAGCTTCTAATGACCTTCCTCTGGCCCTAAACACATATGGCTGAGACAATGCAAACATCGTTTTCGAGATGAGTAAATTCAGTAACTCAATTCCAAGCCCACCAAAGCCACATCTATCAAAATCAGACCTCCATGGACTGCGTCTTTAGCTCCCTGAATTTCAATGGCCAGGCATGTGGGTAAGAGTAACTAATCAATTTAGGAATGATTAAATTGAAATTTGTAACACTTTCCATTATTAAACTTTCAATCTTCATTAGGGCCACTTAATGATTACATCATGGCTGAGAAAAACAAATTATAAGAAGCCCATAACTTTCAGTCCAGGAACAGAAAGCTGGAATATGAGGCTAATTGTCAAAATCCTCCAAATGCTAACAAAGCCAGGTCAATAAAATTGACAAAGTAATGGCTGGTCTCCATAAGATCCCAATCAAAAATTTCCTTTCAAACTAAGGATATGGGATGCAATTTTTATTCTCATTCTATTTAAACAAATGACCTGACGCTTGCTTAAATGAAGATCTGTAAATAATAGATCTGAATGCTTTTACTTTATTTTAAGGTCAGTCAGAGAACATTAACTTTTTGCTATCAACCGCCTTCTTCAAGTGTATGTGGAGGTTTCTGAATGACTGCTGGACCACTTGAAATACTCATTTATGTAAACAACATCCCTTCAAGCAAAATATTTTTTTCTCCCACCCTGATCTTGTTAAATCCTAGTCAACTGAACTTGATGCCTTCCAGCCTAAGAACCATGATTCTATGATGCTCAGGCAACACCTCCCAATGAGAACAAACCTACACTGAGAATAGATGAAGCCCCCAATAGCCAAATGAAATGCTCAAATGTAGCAGAACACTATGGAATAGATGGAAGGCGGAAACCCCAGGTCCCAGCTGTTGGGTTCTCCTCCATATTCCAAACATCTTGGAAAGTCGATATAACAGAATGGCCCTTCTCAAGCAAATTGCCATTAGCACCCCTCAATGAGGAAATATAATTATGTCTCATCGCAAGACTCATAATTGCCCTCTTTACTTAAAAAGGTAAAATGAATTCAGCTCACCAAACACTATATTCTACCAGAGGACTTCCATATTAAGACAAATTTACTATCGCCAATTAAAACCTGCTCCTGTGTTCTATCTTCATTTTAAAAATCTGCTTGCATTAAAAATGTGCAGGTCTACACTTTTCTGTCAATCCAAACTTCATTTGTGGCAAAATCATGTAGCCAACGGTGTCATTATGGCAATGGTGTGCACTTTTTAAGTCGAGAGAAAAAGAGAGCATTAAACAAAAGAGCACCAGCATGAGGTCCATCCATTCCCAGCCCTGAGAAAAGTCACTCTTGCCAAATGAAGGGGAAAAAAGAAGATGGACCTGAAGGTATTAAGAAAGGAGCAAGCTGTGAAATGAACCAACGAATAGAAGCTTTGGTTCATGACCCTGTGGTCTTCTAACACGCTCTTCCTGCCATATGATAGCAAATGAAGACGGCCAGAGAATTCAGCACAATGATGTTGGGTGTTGGGATGGAGGAGGGGCAGACAGAGAATTTTCTTAATGCTTTGATGAGAAGAAAAAGGAAAGTTTAAGTAAACTTCTGTTGCTATAGTCTATTTATTAACTCACTGTTAACTGGGTAGTACAGGATTGTTTACAGTATTCTAAGTAAAGTGAGGCATAAATTACATAGAAACTGTTTTCCTGAAAACCATAGGGAATTGGTAACAATAGGAAGAATCAAAGTCATACCGTGATTCTAAGGCTCTGATGTTCATATGAAATGAAATATTCAAGCAAAAGAAATAGGTGGTGGTGGAGTTGAATAGAGGCTAACACTAACTGATTTAGGAAAACTGCAAAAATTCTCACCATAAAGCTCACGTCCTAAGTACTTCTTTCCAAAAGAAAATCAGAATATGTATTAATGGCAAATAAACACACAAAGTATGCTGATACGTGAAATATGTCTTACACCACATGTGAAATGAGACCTGAAACCTTCTTTCCACTTTCAGTGAGTTAGCTGTCTTTTCTTCTTGACAAATGAAATGAATAATTCCTCCTCATGGCAGCTTCTTTCAAATTCACAGGGTTTTTTTCTTTCTCTCTGAACCTATTATTTTTTGTTGCATTAAAACCCATCTCATAAAATAAACCTCTCAAAGTTGTAAATTAAAAAATAAACATTCTTGAGAAAATGTCAAATGCGAGCCTGAAAGAAAGGCCAAAAAATCCATTTAGAGGAATAGAGGAGTGAATCCTTTCTAGGAAAACTGGGGGCAAATACTCCAAGAAGTGACTGAATATAAATTCACTGCCTTCAGCCAGTTTGTGACGAAATGAACCTTTACGGGAGGTTGCTAGACTTTTAGAACAGACTGTAAGACGGGACTGAGCCACAGTGCTTTCAGAGATAAAGAGAAGCACCAGGATATTAGAATAAAGGCAGAAATACGGAAACAGAGAAGCCAGCCAAATTGTCAGTTCTCCTCCTCAAGGCCACACGTGAGGAATGCAAACGTGTTACAAAAGCCAAGAGTAAGAGCATTCTCTGTCTCTGTCTCTGTCTCTCTCTCTTTCTCTCCGTCTCTGTCTCTGTCTCTGTCTCTGTCTCTCTCTCTCTCTCCCTCCCCTCCTCCTTTTCTCCCCATCTCTCTCCCTGTGTCTCTGTCTCCCCACTTCCCTCACTCTTCCCTGCTCCCACCCCAAGGGCTCATTTATAGTTAGTTAACTCTCAATTATCTGTTCTTATTGCAAACATTCTCTTTATTTTTAATCCTAGGCTCATTTTACTTATCTTACCCTAAAATAGGGTAAACTTAAGCTGATAAATTAAATTATGTGATTATTTATCTACAGCATGTCCCAAAAGTCTTAGTGCAATTTGAAACTATTAAAACTACTAAATAGCTTACTGAAAGAGGCAGCTAGGTTGCTAAGTGGTTAGGGCTCTGGCCCAAGTGTCAGGAAGACCTGATTTTAAATCTGGCCTCAGATAATGACTAGCTGCATGACCCTGAGCATGTCACTTAACTTCTATTCTCCTTAGCCTACTGGAGAAGGAAATGGCAAACTATTCAAGAATCTTTGCCAAGAATACCCATGGATAGTCTGCTCTGTGGGGTCACATGGAGTCAGACTTGACTGAACAATAATAGAATAGATATGGAAGTTATTAAATCTTCAAATTACACTAAGATTTTTAGGATACCCTCCATCATATTTAGTATATAAGTTCCTTGAAGGCAGGACCTGTCTTAATTTTTGTTTTTGTGCCTGTTGACTGGAAAAGTCTATGTTCATTTGAGTATATATGAATATATTTATACAGTGTATATATGTATATATGTATATCTCTACATCGATATCTAGCTACAGATGCACATGCATACACATAGCATTGTCAAACCAAATGTAAATGATTTGGGGGCTATTAGGGCTGATGATGTTATGAAAAGCATTTGAGGAAAATATTCTGCCAGAAAGAAGGAGGAGAGGGAAGTCTTCATGGAAGAGATGACCTTGGAGCCAGATCGTAAACAACATGAGGGCCTTCTGCAGGCAGAGATGGAGAGGGAGCAGGATTGAAATAAAATCAAGGTGAAAATCCTTAGCCTTTAGCGAGGCAGAGGTCTGGCCAAGTGGCAATAACTGAGGACAATCAATGGGCAAGAATTCTCCTGGGTAAAGGATAGTAGGGTCAGGATCATTTTTAGAGAAACAAAAACAAGCCTGGATAAGAGAGGTAAAAGGAATTGATGTCACCAAGTGACTAAGAGGCAGAATCAAGAATGTAACCATGGTCATCTGACTCCATATATAGAACCTTCCCCACTGTATTAAATCACCTCTATTTTTTGACTCAAAGGATGAGAAAACTGGGTTTTCCACTCTTGCTGTAGGAGCACAGGCAAACTCATGTGTTTCTGAGCCTCAGTTTCCTCATCTGTGAAATGGGCATAATACCTGTAGCACTGACTTCACAGGGATGTAGCGATGATCACATGAGACACAGTGTCCCAAAAGTCTTAGTGCCTAAGTCTAAGACTTTTGGGATACCCTGTAAATACCAAGTACTTCTTAAGCCACACTGTTACTAAGAGTGGAGAAAGAAAAATTTGTCCATTTAAAAAATGAAAATGAGGAAGAAACTATCTAGAGTCATATGAAAAAATGCTCTAAATCATTACTGATTAGAGAAATGTAAGTCAAAATGACTCTGAGGTACCACATCACAGCTATCAGACTGGCTAACATGACAACAAAGGAAAACGATAAATGTTGGAGAAGATGTGCGAAAATTGGAACACTAATGCATTGTTGGTGGAGTTGTGAACTGATACAACTGTTCTGGAAAGCAATTTGGAACTATGCCTAAAAGGCTATAAAATTGTGCATACCCTTTGATCCGGCAATACCATTTCTAGGTCTATATCCCAAAGAGATCATAAAAACAGGGAAAGGACCCACATGTACAAAAATATCTATAGCAGTTTCTTTTTGTGGTAGCAAAGAATTGGAAATTGAGGGCATGTCCATTAACTGGTGAGTGGCTGAACAAGTTGTGGTATATGAATGTAATGGAATGGGCTTCAGAAAAACCTGAAAAGATTCATACGAACTGATGATGAGTGAAATGAGCAGAATCAGGAGAACACAGTAATGGCCACATTGTATGATGACTGACCTTGATAGACTTAGCTCTTCTCAGCAATCAATGCAAGTATCTAAGCCAACTCCAAAAGACTCATGATGGAAAATGCTATCCATCCAGAGAAAGAACTGGGACGTCTGATTGCAGATGGAAGCTTACTATTTGCTTTCCTTTTATTTATTTTCTTTTGCTTTTTGGAGGGGTGAATGCAGGGCAATCGGGGTTAAATGACTTGCCCAAGTCTATCACATGGCTAGTTTTTCATGTTAAGTGTCTGAGGGCGTATTTGAACTCAGGACCTCCTGACTCCAGGGCTGGTGCTCTATCCACTGTGCCACCTAGCTGCCCCTACTCTCCTTTTATTTTATTCTTTTGTTTTTTTTCTTTTTCATGGTTCTTCTCATTAGTTCTAATTCTTCTTTACATCATGACTAATGTGACAATATGTTTAATATGAATATATAAGTAGAGCCTGTATCAAATTGCAGACTGTCTTGGGGAGGAGACAGTAGGGGAGAAAATTCAAAACTTATAATCTTATGGAAGTGAATGTTGAAAACTAAAAATAAATTAATGAATTCCCCCAAAAACCCAACAAAAAACCAAAAAATGAAAATGAACAAGAATGACCATTATGGAAGGATAAAGGTTTTCTGATTTGTCCATATTTAAACTCTTCCTGGTGGGCAGCTAGGTGGTACAATGGGTAGAGTGCTCGGCCTGGAGTCAGGAAGCTTCACCTTCCTGAGTTCAGATCTGGTTTCAGACACTTGCCAACCATCTGACTTGGACAAGTCACCTCTTTGCCTCAGTTTCCTCATCTGTAAAATGAGCTGGAGAAGAAAATGGTAAACCAGTATCTTCGCCAAGAAAACCCCAAACGAGGTTACAAAAAGTTGAACACAACTGAAAAAACACTGACTATCAAACAACAACAAAAAACTTTTCCTATATGAAAGTATCTAGAATTTGTGTTTCACAACCTCATAGACTAAGGGCTTAATCAACCTTTTCATTTTACAGAAAATAAAAAAAAATGGACGCACAGAGAAGTTGCATAATTTGACAAAGGTCACACAGCTGAGGTAGATCAGGGATTAATTTAGTTTCTTTATCTCCAGTGCAGACACTCTCTCCAATGTGCCATACTGCCTCCTAAAAGAGACACGTATTGAAAGAAAAACAATGGAATCCCCTCCTGAGCCTTTCCCTGACTAATAGAGTCCTTTCTCCCCTAAGGCACCTAGCGCAAGATTATGGACGCTGTATAATTAATAAAGTTTAATTGCTATTGATGCTTAACCTGCAAACTTATTGGTTAGCCTGCAATCTCCCATATTGGGTTGGTAAGTACTGTGCCTTTTATTCCTTGGATCCAGGTCAGCTGTGAACGAACATGTATTTGTGGCACTGAGATGATTTAGCTGCGATGTGTAAGGGTAAGGCTGTGAAGAGGAAAGCACCGAAAAGCTTATTCTCTTATTCTTGGCTGATTGCAATTTACATTCTTATTCTTTTTTAACTTTAAAAAGATTGATCAAATCTCCTTCAAACAATCAAGAATTTATTAAATTACTAATAAAGTAGAACAACTTCAAGGTTACCGCCTAGTCAGTTAACCGGTCAGTGTTCAAGCGTCTACTGTGTGCCTGGAGACACAAAGACAAAACTTGCAATGGTCCCTGGCCTCAAGAAGCATACATTTCTACAGGTGGTGAAAACAGGCACGTGACTAAATATATGCAGAATATATATGAAATAAATAACTAGAAGTGACAATCCCTTCAATTGCCATGGCCAAGCTCCTGGTGATGAGCCCCCTCTAGAATCAGCCAGGAATAGAGGAATTTGTTTTCCTTCTCTGTACATGTGAGTAACGGGTTTGATTTTCTTATTTTCTCAGTTGGTGAGTGGGTGGGAGGGAATAAAGAGAGAATTAAAGGTATCAAATCAAATTAAAAATAAAAATAAAAAACCCTTAGCCAGGCTGGTATTCAAATAGCCACTCAAGTCCCAACCCATTTTTACTCCCATATCTCTTTGACTTAGTCAACAGGCATTTTTTCATTAAGTGCTTACTACGTACTGAAGCCTGACACATCTGGTACTCTTTCTGGCAAAATTCATGGTCACTTCCATAATAATATGAAGTGCTGGAGGAGGGTATTGTTGCAGATGTGTCTGCCCAGAACTTTAAAAAAAAAGCCTTGATTTTTAAGGTCTTGTTTATTATATGGTACCTTCATCGCACATCAGCATAACCAAGAAATGTCAAGGGAGAATTCCTTTGTAAAGAACCACTAGGATATTTATGTTCATTCAGCCTCAAAAGGAGTAAATTAAATTTCTTCTATTAATCAAGTTAAAAAATCACAAAGGAAGCAATTAGCCAAATCCAGCTGTGAGCCTCTCCTCTCCTGGTGTAGCTATATTTAGCTGGTACAAATGATCACGCAGACTCTAAAGCTGCATCCCATACCATGCATACTCCATCAGACTCTAATGGCTAAGAATTCTCCCTTGAACACCAATGGGGAGCCATTCACTGAAATGTTTTAGCCAAGAGCAAGCACCTGTTGAAATTTATCAAAAAAGAGATCAATGTGGGGGCTCGGGCTGCAAAACCTGATCACAATTTGTGCAGTCACCGGGGAGGTTTTCAAAATGGTCTTTGTAATGATTTGGAGAGCAGGCATCTACCTTTCCCTGTGCCTTGCCTTTACCAAATAGGACAATCAGATGGATAGAACAGCACACACACACACACACACAACTTTCCTCTTCCCCTGCTAACTCAGCCTCTCAATTCATTTTTAACAGGAGCAGCAAATATATTTTGGGCAATTCCATAGTGTCTCATGTATTTACCCTAGACTAATATTATAAATTACCCTTCTGCAGTATGAGATACCATTTGGCAAACACTTGATGCATATGTAGACTGTGGGCAATGGAGGAGAGAGAGATTTATATTAGGTGCTACTGACAGCTATGCACCGTACTGGAATACAATTTCTAATATAGACCCTGGCATCAGGTGTTCCAATAAAACCTTTTGTTTGTAATATGATCTTATTGGGGGCAATCCAATTAAATGAAGTTCAAACCGCCATCCCTGGGGTGAGGTTCTAGGCAAGAGGCTAACTATTAATAGCTCTCTGAATGCCTCCTTTTCCACCTCCACTGGTCTGCCCGGAGTAGCCGCTGCTTCCTGTCAGTCTTATGACCCCAGAATCAGCTGGGCCTGAATGTCAGCCTGGGACGTGTGACAGCTGCAGCAACAAGCCACAGGCTCACACGTCATCATAAATAAGGTGATTCTACAGCCTCACATCCTAGGATCGGGTCTCTCAGGAAAGCCTTGGGGTATAAAGACAACCAA
The DNA here is from genome assembly GCA_028646515.1 of Pseudochirops corinnae. Lineage (NCBI taxonomy): Eukaryota > Metazoa > Chordata > Mammalia > Diprotodontia > Pseudocheiridae > Pseudochirops > Pseudochirops corinnae. The sequence continues at coordinate 31,889,959 of CM053590.1, forward strand.
ACAAATAAACAGAAACAAAAAAATTTATCAAAAGAGACATCCAGCTCTCTCTCACTCCTCTAAAACAAATGGCAATTTACTAAAACCAGGAAAGAGAAGACAGTATTCCTCAAGTAGAAGTCTTTCCGTCTATAGAGGAAACACAATGTCAAAAGTGGTTTGTGAGAAGTAACACTGTCTTTTAGCTGAAAGGATGGAATCCTCTGGGAGTTCATTTGTCATTTCACCATTAGGAAATTAAGACTCTTTTTCCATCAAGGCAACGTGAAGATTTGGCTGTGGGAGTCAGGATACCCGAGTCCAACCGCAGCTGTAACATTCACTGGCTATGTGACTACAACCAAGGATCTGCACTCCAACTGGTTGATTTGAAACACGGGGATAATTATTCTTATGCCTACCAGGGTTGTTATGCTAAAAATTCGGTGTAAAACAGAAAGCACTATTTAAATATGAGTATACATGGCATAGTATGTATGTATAGTATATATGAGTATACATATGTAGCCCAGAAAAGCTTATTTAATCTATAACAGAGGAAGATAGTACTAATAAGACTATTTCAACTAGAATCAATCGGTATTCAAAAGGTTGTTTTCATGGAAAAATGCATTCCAGATTTCAGTTTGGGTTATCAGCAAACCATTTTTTACCACTCAACAGGGCTAGGGTTGGCAGGGATTGGGGAATGGTTTCATTAGCTAGACCCTCCTGGGTACCAGTAATATTAATTCTGCTCTGTTTTCCATGTGCAGAAGACAAGGCAGTTCTCTAGGGCCTATCACTTTGCACATGTTCTGAATTAGGGAACCAAAGATGGGAACCCAGCAGGCTAAAAGCTCTGCAGTTAGGACTCTCTAGATGGCCATTCATAGATGTCAATCATTTATAAATTTGATGTTTATAAATTAGGGACTGCATGCAATTTGCTATCTCAAAATAAAACCCCTCCTGGGAATTAATTTTGTTTAATCACGGAAAATCCCTTTAAAATCCTACTATTTGGGAGTGATAAGGAGGAATGAGGGTCTTATCTTTGATTTCATCAGCATATGGAACTTCCCATGTCCAAAATCCCTCCACTGATACAGATCGACTCTTTTATAACTTTGCAGTGGTTCAGTTGTTTCAGTCATGACCCCCATTAAGGTTATTTTCTCAAAGATACTAGAATGGTTTAGTTTCCATCTCCAGCTCATTTTATAGATGAGGAACTAAGATAAAAAGGGTTAAGTGACTTGCCCAGGGTCACATAGCTAATAAATGTCTGAGGCTGGATTTGAATTCATGAAGAAGAGTCTTCCTGACTGCAGGCACGACCCTCTATGTACTGTGATGCCCCCTAACTGCCATTGTAATTTGTAGACTTACTCTAATAGCAGCAGTGGTCTCAGCCATGCCTGACTCTTCATGACCCCATGGGCAATAGCACACCAAGACTATCCATGGGTTTTCCTTGGCAAAGATAGTTGCCATTTTCTTCTCCAGTGCATTAGGCAAATAGAGGTTAAGTAACTTGCCCAGGTGACACAGCTAATGTGTCTGAGGCTTTAAACTCAGGTCTTTCTGACACTCCAGGCCCAATACTCTATCCACTGGGCCACCTAGCTGCCTGTAGTAGTGGTGGTGGTGGTGGTGGTGGTGGTGGTGGTGGTGGTAGTATATCTGACAAAACTGCCTCAGTTGTCTAGGGAACTGAGAAGTTAAAAAAGTTATCTATGGTCACACAGTCAGGAAGGATTTGAATGTAGTTCTTCTATTTGCAAGGCTATTCCTTTATTCAATATAGCTAGGTGGCTTCTACTAAAATTAAAAAAAAACACCCTGAACCTCAAGGGGGGCAGAAAGAGAAAGAAGGAGGGGGAGAGAGAGAGAGAGACAGAGAGAAAGAGGGGGGGGAGAGAGAGAGACAGAGAGAGAGAGAGAGAGAGAGCATTCCATCTCGCCCCCACTTTTAAAAGGAAAATATTTTGCGCATGCAAGACATAGATTAGCTCTCTTGAAACTGAACCTTTTTGAATATAGATTATCTCCTTCTAGCTGCAGAACACTGAAAGTATACTCAGTTGTGAACACACAAATAATCAGGAACGTTTATTGAATTAACCTGGAGCCATCTCACATGGCCATGAGTCAAGGACAACGCAAGAGCACCTTTTGGGAACATTTACCATTCTCCACTCAAGAACATTCTCTGAACACCCATCTTTTGCTTAGCTTGTCCAAACAGCTTGGAGACTAGATATTGATGGCTCGCCCCCTTGTTTTAGCCTATGTTAAACTCCACTGCAATTGAGAACAGATGGAAACAAACGTGATGACCTTGCTATTGCTTCCTGATTATTCACCATAACAGAAATTTTCCTTTCCCAACAGCCCATTAAAGAAAGAGATCTCTAATTATCACTAGCATACAATACACCATAGACTTCTGGATGGCTGAATCAAGTACTCCTAATGAAAAAGGCTAACAGAAGTCCTATGAGAATGAAGGTAAGAACTATGTCATGAAGCATGCTGTAGTCACTTTTTTGAGGCCACTTTATTCTTTTTCATTGAGGAAGACAAAAGAAAGAAGAACATACTGAATAGCTGATATAAAGAATTTCAGCTTGATGCATTTTTGTGAGCAGGAAGATATTTGCACCCTCCCTTCACAAGGCAGTTGGGTATACTGGGGAATAGATGAGCCCTGTGCTCATAAAGGCTGAAGCGTTTATGGGGCAGGAGAAATTTATTTTTGAGTTCACCAGATGCTACCACACCAGTCATCACAACTCTATTACAAGTTTATGGTAGCGCTCTATTATCAGGGACATGTGTCTGGTGTATAGTTAATCAACTGAATACATAAAGCTATGAAGATTAAGGTAATGTAGATCAATTGAATTGGATGGTAAAGAAATATCTGATGATTTGCTTTGACTATCACTGTCAATTCTTGTCAATTAGTAATAAAAGGCTTTAGAGCTGAAGAACAGAAATAAGAAGTTTAATGGTGATACTTGTAATCTACTGATAATTCAGGGCTTGTCCACTATGTTACAAAGCAAGGGTACAGTGGATATAAATGTTGGACAGGAGTTAGGAATTTGACAGAACCTGGCTCAAACAGAGGTTACAGAGTCAGAAATAGGAGTTCTATTTTTCATGATTCCTTATTTGCTAAAGGACTTTCAATGAGAAACCCTACTTAACTGCCTCATGGAAAAGGAAATGATCAGGGTTTCTTGAAGGCTGCTCCAACATGGCATAGGATCTGGTAAACTTTACCTACCAATCTGGAAACTCTCTGAGTACAGACCTGGTCAGCAATGGACTATGTATAGAGAGGTTCTTCATCAGGTCAGCCACAGAGTGCAAATGTGACCAGGGATTCTGAACATGGAGGTCATAGAAGTCCATGTGGATAGATTTCAGAGGGTTTGTGGACTTGGATGGGGGAAAAAATATATCTGTATTTTCACTAATGACAGTTAGGTGGTACAGTAGATAGAGTTCCAAGCCTGGAGTCAGGAAGATCTGAGTTCAAATCCAGCCTTGGACATTCACTAACTGTGTAACCTGGGAAAGTCACTTAATTCTGTTTGCCTCAGTTTCCTAATCTGTAAAATGAGTTGGAATAGGAAATGGTAAACCACTACAGTATCTTTGCCAAGAAAATCCCAAATAGGATCACAAAAAGTCAGACATTACTGAACAACAAAATTTTCATTAATCCCTAAATTAAATTAAGCACTTCATTCAATTATGAATTTAAAAAAATCAATTTAAAAAATAAACCATTAGTTTGTGAAGGGGTTCATGACCTCTATCAGATTGCCAAAGGGATCCAGGATAGGAAAAAGTTAAAGCCCAAACTTACAGGAGATGTGTTATTCACATGTTCATGAAGGATGGGTTTTACAATATAGGTACAGAAAGAAATAAAACAGGAAGAGTGTAAATGACGGCATAATTAAATAAGCTTAATAAATTTCATAGAAATTGTTGTGTAATTCAATAAAACAAAGGCTTTTGCCTCAACCCCGCACCTGCAATGTGTAGAAAGAGATTCAGAGAAAGTGACAGGCAAATACAGATACAAGAGAACTCATCATCCCAATGAAAAAGCAAAAGGCAGCTTTATGAAGAATCATCAAGTAATTAACAATCTCTCTGGCAATGATTATGTGTGACTCACAGATACCATTTTCCTTAAGTGAATTTCAATGCTATTATATATTCCCCTGCCAATAAGCAGCACATGAAATACAAACTAGCAGCTTTTGTGCAAAAGAATTTTATCTTCATCAGAAGAAAGTAAGTGGATAAAGCTGATGTACAGTTGTGGAAATAGCATACTGCAAACAAGCATGGTTTAGTAAGTAAACAGGAAAAATAATAATAAAAAAAAACATGACAGATAATGGGGCTGGGAAGATGCAATTGCCTGGTAATGGAATGCAGAGCTTCTAGGTTACCAGTGTGAATCAGGCATAGGTGGGTCATAAGGCAGCTGCTCTTGGTCTGTACAAGGTCCAATGGATGCTGGAAGTGGGTATCTTACTCCAGGTGCAAGCAGACAGCTAGATAGCTCAACTGTTTACATCTCCTGCTCAACAGTGTCACACATTTATCAATTTAAGACCTGATAAGAGCAGCACGTGCATGGGAGAGTAGATTGCAAACTGTCCTTGGAGCCTGGAAAAACTGGGTTCAAATCATGATGTGATACATGCTAACTATGTGATCCTTGCCAAGTTACAATCTCTCAATGGCCCAGGCACTTTCTTACACTTCAAGTGGCAATGAGGGGGCCAAGATGCATTGGTAAAGTAAGTCTCCTTTTACAGCTATTCCCTATACTAATCAAATACCGTATAGGGATAGGAATGGGTCCAGTCTCTAGTCCTATCCAGTAGCTAAATGCATTTTAAACATCAAAAGAGTTAGGGGTGGGTAGAGCACCAACCCTGGAGTTAGGAGGACCTGAGTTCAAATCCAACCTCAGATACTTAACACTTAGTAGCCATGTGACGTTGGGCAAGTCACTTAATGCCAAATTGCCCTGCCTTCCCCTTCTGAAAAAGCCAAAAAAAAAAAAAAATCAAAAGAGCTTCCAGAATGAGTATATCGGGGTGGGTAGGATGACAGAAAAGTGGGGTAGTAGACACTTTGAAGCATGAATCATTGTAAATCTCCCAGGAAGGCCAGTATAAATAACTTCAAAAGGTATCACATCGATAGTTGAGTATTCTCATGCTATGCAAACATGATATTAAGTGAAAATCAAATTATGGAGTAGATCCAGAGGAACAAATGCCCTGGACCTCTGACTAGATCATTTTAAAGCAGAATTTCTGACTTAACCGTTAACTTTGGTTATAATGTATTGATGACTGATTGGAGAAATGTTACACAGATGATGTCTGTATTGCTAATACTGTTCCAGGACCCACCAAACACACAGAATAGTTTGTACAAGTACAAATAAATCAACCGTGGACATATAATAGTTTTTTTTTTAATGTTCCAGTAAAATGGCTTCTCCTCTAAAATTGGGGTACATCATAAATCTTTCCCCATTACATCCCTCCAGCCAAATGAGCATCTTTTCCAACAGGAACATTCAAACTTACTCATCTGCTCAAGGTTATTCTAAAACTTTTATACTCAAGACCTCAGCACTATCTCTCCCACTTAGTAGGTGACCTTGGTTCTGACTTCTCAGAGGAGATGGAGGATCCAATTCGATCATCTACATTTCCAGATAGTTTTATATCTCCATCCATCTAGCCATCCTTTGGTTCCATTTCTACTAGACATAACGGTGTATACGGCATTGTGACTCTCCTAGTCTACTTGCTCAGTGTGGACAGGAACAGCACTCTTATTTGTTTTGGTTTTTTCTAAGTGCCTTAACAAACCCAATGTAGTGCCCTGTATATCACAGGCACTCAAAAGACCTTTATTGAATAAATATCCACAACAATGAGAAGCAAGACCTTCATTTGAATGGGAAAGAAAGAGCCCAATGCATATTGTCTGAAGGACAACACATTACTGTGGCCTTAAAACACATATAAATATATATCTATTAAGACAACTATATGCATATTTGTATGTATATGTGTATATATTCATATCCATATATACTTTTTTTGAAGGGGAGAAGGAAATCTAAATGTCAGAAATTCTACCTTCATAAGAACCATTCCAAAATCTCTGAATTAGAAGCGATATCTATTAATGACAGTCTTTCATATCAATACTATTCTTATTATCCTCTGGCACAAAGAATTGCTTGACTCTAAATAGGGTTTTGGAGGAATTCTGTGTCTTATTATAGGCTCCTGTATTGGCAAACAAAACCAGATCCATATTGTTTGAAGACAGAGAAACAAAACTTTCGCCAATAGAATAAGCCCTTAATGACAGAAAGCCAGGAATCTTAAATAAGACGCCATTTTACATAATCATTATCTCTGGGTCTCATGAGATTTTGGTCTCTTCCTTTTTTATTATTATTTTTTTCCTAAAAGGTGTACTAATCAGTTCCCAACAATGAACAGGACAGAGACATCAGAATTAAATGATCTCAGCTAATTACTATGGAGGATGTCTTTGGGTCATTTCAGAGAAATGCTACATTGTTGACATGGATACTTTCTTTCAAAGCAATCTGTCTTCTTTTGAAGTCCAAGGGAAAACTATCCTTTATTATATCTAAACTGCCCTTTCTCTATCTAAACAAATCACATTCTTGAATTTCTCCAAATGCCTGAAAAAGACCAACGTGCTCTCTGACCCATTATCTGTTTTGGTCTTGGAGGCAAACGCAGAAAACTTTCCCGAACCCATCTGGCCTTCCTACCCATTTCTCACTAATTGCAAGAAGCAGGGACATTGGCTGCTCGTTAGTCAAAACACACATCTTGGAAGCTGTTTTTCAACCGGACAGGCCACAGAAGCGTCACCTAATGAGAATCCTAGACAGGAGACAATTCCCCACTTCACATGCAGCACACAGTCTAAACCAAACTGAAGGCATGCTGACTTGGGGCTGATTAGTCCCAAATCGAGATGAACCTTCATTATTTATTTTAATTGTCAGAGGAGTTCCTCGGTTCTCTTTTATTGACTCTGTATGTGCACACCCACGGAAAAGAAAGAACAGACTACTGTGAGCTCATGATTGAGTGTTCACAATTAGTCCAACTAGAGTCAGACTGGACCAGCTCTTTGGAAAACAGAGCTGCCCAAGAAACCCAAAAGGCCTCTAAATGGAACTAATTTGCCTTCAAGGACAAAAAAAAGAATTAAAAGCTAAATTTGATGACGGAAAAGTCATCAGTGGCTAGCATTTATATAGAGCTCTAAGGTTTGCAGAGTACTTTACAGGTTTTCTCATTTGATCTTTTTAATAACTTAATAATAAAAAATAAATCTTTTTAATAATTTGATCTTTTTAATAAGCCTGTGAGGTAAGTGCTATCATTGCCACTTTAAAGGTGAGGAAACTGAGGCCGAGAGGGGTGAAGGGTTTTGCCTAGGGTGATGGAGTAAGTGCCTAAGGCAGAATGTGATTCAGTTTTTCCTGACTCCAAGCCCAGCACTCTAGCCGCTGGCTACCTAGGTGCCTGGTTAGGCTAGGTTGAAATAATCTTATCTCACCAAGAAATGAGGAGAGTATATGCTACATTGACCTGAGGTGGAAATGTGAGAAATGAACCAAGGTTAACCAAAAACATGCATTTAGCACCGGGCTCAATAAGCACTGTACTAGGGATGGGGGATACCACGAAAAAATAAAACAGTCCCTGCTTTCAAAGGACTTACATATTCAATAGGTAATTTTCACCTAAGCTTATAAACATGATGGTAAATATCACTGATGTACAAGTTATGATACTTTAAACAGCTCCTCTTCCTGTCTGCCAAGACAACAGGAGGCAAACTTGCAAAGAGAATTCCAAAGGACCCTCAAGTTATCCTTGGCATAAAGACTTCAGAAAACCTTCATTTCTTTGCATTCTTTTGTGATGGATTCTTCTGGCCCTGTCTGCCATTTTTCATTCAACGCTTTAGTCATCTGGGATTACTTCAGTTACCCAGTGGGCTTCTTGACTGTTGTCCTAATGTGAGGCAACTGGAAAGTACTTTACAGTTCCCTCTCCATGCCACCACTGGGCAGTTAAACGTCCCATGGTCTAGCCTGAGGGCATCCTTATTAGACTCATACTTATGCCTCATTCTTTCTCAATCTCTGTGTCTGACACACACACACACACACACACACACATCCTGATATCTTAATCTTAGTTAAATTGGAATGGAATCAACACAAATGAGACAGCATTTAAATCCCCACTTTTGAAATAGACTAAATTGAAACACACATGTACACTGGTTACCTGTCTAATGGAAGCTTTGTTTTCTGCAAGGCAAACCATCATAGCCCCCATGACCGTTAAGAAGGAAAGAGCCTAAGCCGAGCAGCTGATACCACTGGCTAAGCCCAACAGCTTGAAAAGAAGTCGTTTGGAGCCTCACAGCTGAAGTCTAAATCAAATGCGAAAGGACATCTCGACCAAAGAGGGTAACAGGTACCACTTTCAAAGAAAACAGCATCTCTCTCTCTGTCTCTCTGGTCCTGTTTACATTGAAGTCTGGAGTCAGGTTCCTGTAATGTGTCCGCCAGATCAAGCTCACAAGTTCAGGGCTAGTTTGGCTTGTTTTAGGCAAGCTGAATGAAGGGCTTGGCTTCCCCAATGACCCATGCGCTAGGCATCCCATGTGACCTGCCTGTTTGCTTCCCCCACCCCCCCACCCTTAATACTACATGCCAGGAGAAAAGGGGCTGCTTCTCAGGTTTCAGATGCTTGCTTAACATCAAATGCATTCTCCACAGGCTGCTTAGAAAGAATACTCATAAACTGTGTCACTAATGAAATTGGGGACTATATCTCATAATAAGTAAATGAATGAATCAACAAATAAAGACGTATGTATACACACACACACATATATACACACACATAAATACACATATGTATGAGTACATATTTTTCGTATTAAGAAGTAGAATGATATAGTGGATAGAGGACTAGCCTTTGAGTCACTAAGACCTAGGTCAAAGTATTGTCTCTAATACATACCAGGGTCACCTAACTTTCTAAACGAAAGATTTGTTGTTGTTCAGGCATTTCAGTCATGCCCAACTCTTTGTGACCCCATTCGGGGTTTTCTTGGCAAAGATATTAAAAATGGTTTGCATTTCCTTCTCCAGTTCATTTTACAGATGAGGAAACTGAGGCAAATAGGGTTAAATGACTGGCCCAGGGTCACACAGCTAGTAAATGCCTGAGGCTAGATTTGAATTCATGTCTTCCTGACTCTAGGTCCAGCACTCCATGCATGGTTCCACTTACCTATGACAAACAGAAGGTACTAATCTGCACTGCTATAGGGAATTTTTTTCCCCTCCTGGTGTTTCTTATATCAATGAAATTACAGGTTTAATCCCTACTGTTATAGCTTGGATTTTCTTATTTCTATATGTTATCATACCCAGTCCCCACCCTACTCCCAGCCCCTGGAATGTTACTGCAGTAAGGGGAAAGACTTTTTTCTAGTTTGTCTTGCTATCCCTGGCATCCAGAGCAGTGCAAGGAATATATAAATGCCTAATAAATAATTACTGAATTATCTTCTAGTTGTTTACAGATTTCTCCATAAGGTCCCAGGCTCTTCCCTCATTATTCTTAGTAGTGCATTGGGAAGTGCACTATATTTTGAATTGAGGGACACGTGTTCAAATCCTGGATGTGCTAATACTGCTTTGTGACTTTGGGCAAGTCATCTTATCTCACCAGGACTCAATTTCCTTGCTGGTAAAATATAAGAACTGGATCAGATCAACTCTAATATCTCTTCTACCTTTAACACAATGGTCCTCTAGGATCTGTGGCACACAATGTATTGGAAGCAATAATCTAAAGACAGACTTCTTTTAAAAAATGGAGCCACAATGGGTGCCCGTGGAAAGATGGTGTATCAATGCTTCAGACCTTTGTGTGTGAGGTAACAGAGAAAACCAGATTTTTCACTTGAATGAATAAATAACCTCATTCACATTCAACCTGAAAACTTAGCACTAGACTAACCAACAGAAAGTCAACCCCTTGAGGGTGGGGATCAGTTCAGTTCTTTGTTTTTGTATGCCCAGCATTTAACCTAGTCCTTGACCTGGGCACACAGTGGACCCTTAATAAATGCTTACTGCATTGAAGAGATAACCCAAAGTTGTAAAGTTTTACAATGTTTCATCTCTTTCTTCACTGACCATAGGTATCTATCCTAGTTAACGTCCCTTAAATGAGCTCCTAAGGGTTATAGCTTAAGAAGTGGTGTTAGAGCACTTTGAACCCTCATCCACTCATTCAACCGAAGGGAGTTTTGGAGAAGCCGAGTAGCCAGGCCAAAGTCACAAAGTCAGTATGTGATAAATCCCTAACTGTAAATTGGGGGTTTGTCCACAGCACCATACTGTGTTGAACATATTGTTTTTTACCAGAGACTAAGCGATAAAGTTTGCTTTCTTCATCTACATATTAATTTCATGCTAGTTGCTTATATCTTAAATTAAACGTGTTAATTAACTCACTCATTTTGTCTCAATGCCCAAACCCCTAAACCTTAATAAAACTTATTTTCTTTTGTTACTCGAGAAGTTCAAACCTGAAGTATTGCTGCACATTTACATAAAGCTACTCTAGGGAAGGCATGTGAATATAATTTATGTTTGCCTTATGCAAGGTCATTAGCTCTCATACAAAACACTAATGAAGAAACTAAAGTACTTCATATAACATTTATCAAGGGGAATTTTTATAACCTATGAAACAGTATTTGAAAAAAGTTTTATGGCAACTGCTTATGAATTGTTTTTTTATTAAGACAGAAAAGGTCTACTGGTTTTAGACATAATTCTTTTCTTAAGAAGTTTAATTTATAAATTAATTTTCACCCAACTATGACTTCCTTTTGCATATTTTAAGCATGTTCATGCAGCCTAATATTCAAATAATCCCCTCTTCACGTATCAACCAGCACCAAAAGACAACTAAAAAGTAAAACGTAGAGAAGAAGTAAATGAAAGTATATCTATTTGTGTGGAGAAGAGGAATAAAACCTGAAAAACAAAAATCTAGCCTTACAAAAACACAAGAGGAAAGTATGGGATAGGAGATAGGACTGGGCTGGGAGTCAGAACATCAGGCTTCTAGTTGTAGATCTGTCCTGGCTAGCAGATGTGAGCACTGGGAAGTCATAGAACCTCTCTGAGTCTCAGTTTCTCCAGCTGCGAAATATAGGGTTTCACAGGATGATCTCTCAGTTTTGATGATTTCAAAACAAAAATTTGCAAAAAGTCAGTAAAAGGAGAAAAATTAATTACGTTTAAAATTCAAGACTGTATGAAAAAATTTATATCATTTAGAAAGGATCATCAGCATTTTTACAAGGTCTGTAGAATGACTCATTGCAAAAGGAGTATAACCACTCATATATCTAAAATATGATCTTATCTGAAAATATCTGATTGACACCCAACTTCTCAGGAATACATCAATATATCTGTGATACAAAGGAACTTATTCTACTCTTTTGTCATGAGGATTTGTTGAAGGAAGTAGAGACCTAGGAAAGGAAAAGCTCAGTGGAGGCATGAAGGCAGGAGGAAACACTGCTAACAATGAAAATTGCATCAATATGGAATGGGCTACCAGAGAAGGTAGTGGGTTACCCCTCACCAGAGGGGCACTGTCTGCATGAGTACTGCATAAGTCAGTACTCTCGTAGGGAGAGATTCTGGTTCAGGTACAGGTTGGACCAAAGGGCTTCAGCTGTCACTTTCTGAAATTCTATTTTGAAACTTCACAATAATGTCTAGTTATAAATGGTCTAATACTAAAAAGAGATTATTTTGTACTAAAAAGTTTTCAATTGTTAAACAATTATGGGTTGTGAGGATCCTCTGTTGATGTGTGTGTATATAAAATCTATATATGTGTGTGTGTGTGTATATATAGATATGGATATATAGATATATATTCACATACCTACACTTCCTGAGTATAAATTCAGGTATCTACTGAGGAAAAGTAGACTAATCTAGCACCCAAACTGAAAGAGGTGGTTTTCAATGGGACATTTGGAACCTAAAGCACTGCAAGTCCCCAGATCTAGAGTATGTCCTTTCTCTTTTAAACTTTCAAATGCTCAGATAACGTTGACTGAAATGGCCCATCGACATTGAGGGGAAGGAAGAATCTGTCAATAATGCTTATTGAACATATGTCCTGTGCCCACAGCTGAACAAGAAATGTATTAAAAAAGAAAGAAATAGTGCCGCAGAAAGGAGCCCTGAATTTTGGAACAGGAGACCTTGGCTTTAATCCCATTTCCATTTCTTACTCCCTGTGAGACTTTGGGAAAGTCATGTAACTTCTTTAGGGTTCAGTTCCATTATCGATAACATGGTGGGACTGGACTAGATTCCTTTTGATGTCCCTCTCAGATTAAAATCTATGATCTAAATAAGAAACTCCTGAGATCCTTGGGAAAGGATCAAAGAAAAACTCACATGGGAATGTTTGACTTTAGGGCCACGAAGCCAGAAAAGCTACAAATTAGAGTAGTGGAAAATATGCTTATTTGTGAAATAAGGGCTGTGGTTTGATTTGGATTGACAGCTGGGAAGGGGAAGTGATGATAGAGGCAGAAAGACTTTTCCTGCCATGGTTTAAGTGTCTTGTGATCCCATGCCTCTCATGTCCCTGAAATTGATTATGACATTAGTTAATACACTCTTCAGGATGAAAACGATGACCCACATTCACAAGGCCTTGCTTCCATCTTTATAAACCTGAAAGTGCTACAATGGTCATGATAGTCGCAGTTAGCCCTCTGTTCACCAAAATGGCCCAGTGATGCAAGACTGTGCCATCATTACATTCTTTACTTGTTGGAGTCTTGGGAGAGGGAGGATGAAGGTATGATAGCTACCTTCAAGCATCTGCGGGGTTTATCCCTTGGAAGAGTCATTAGACTAGCTTTGTTTGACCCCAGAGAGAAGAGTTAGAAACATTTTATGGAAGGTGGAAAGATGCAGATTTGGGCTTGGTAAACCAAGGAAAACTTTCCAACAATTATATCTGTCCAAAAATGAAATGGTATACTTTGGAGTCAGTTCTCCCTCACCAGGGGTAGTCAGGCAGGCACTAGATGCTGTCCAGAGGCTTTCTGGGGGATATTTGCTAGACTGAGTGGTTTACAAAATCCTGTCCAATTAAGAAGCTATTATTGATTGATGATGAACAGAGCTTTTCCTTCCCTAAGCTGTTATTCCCTTCATCTTCTTGAAATTAATTTGGTTAGTCTTTGAATTTACTTAGACTATGTTGTTGCTGCCCACCTCTCCTAGAGTAGAATGTAAATTCTATAAGGATAGTAATCATTTCATTTCCGTCTTTCTATCATCAGCACCAACGATAGTGTTTGAGGTCCCCTTGAAAGTCAATGATTCTTTTACTTATTCATTACAATAAATTCCCTAAAGACTTCTGTTAGCCTCAAGATACATGAATTTGAAAGTTTCTAAAGCCAGTGCTATGAAAAGAGTGTTCTGTCATTAAATCATCTTGGCCTTTCCCGCAACTACTAAAAACTAGTGTAGTTCTAATACAGATCAGAGAGACTAGCAAGAATTTACTTCTAGATCATATCTAGAACTAGGGAATGATAGAATTTTTAACATCATTAAGAGAAAGCCCAAGTTAACAAAAGACATTTAAGTTCCCCAAGGGCAAGGATTGTTTTGTCTTTGTATCTACAGAACTAGTTACAGTGCCTGGCACATAGCAGGTCCTTAAGAAAAGTTTGTTGAGTGAACAAGTGAACCAGGAACACCAATCTTAATCAGGAATGCCCATTTTTGAATTCATAAGTGTATGCGTGTCAGCAGTAGATGAACTAAATAATATGGTTACTCCTGTAACCCAATATGGCTAAAAGACATTCAGAGTCTAATTTTCCAGTTTTAGAAATAATGGAATAAGTCAGTCCAAGAGAGGAATTGGCTTTGAACTTGTTTATTTTGCTTTCCTAAGAGAAGTGCATGATTCATTTAAACCCAGTAATTCAGAAACATTTATCTTACTCTTCTTTTCAGACAAATGTGAGTGTGTGTTTAGAAAGCATCAAAATATGTGCTTTTGACACGGAAGCAACCAAAGAAATGCTGAAATAACAACGTGGGGAAGGAAAGGAAGGGCTTAATCCTACAATACTTTATTTTATCTATTATTTATGAAATGGCACGAGCCAAATCATTTACAAACTCCTGTTTCTTAGGATATGGTCATTTTCAAGACCCAAATTTTCTTAAAGTAAATGTCTCATACTACTTAGCAATGTAGAATGGCAGAACTGGAAGGGCCCCAGTGGCCATCCAGACCAGAACCTATCCTGAAGCATGCCTCCCATCCATCACATTCACATTAAGTCACCATCCAGGCCCTACTTGAAAAAGTACACTCATGGTCACTCTTGGATAGACCAAAATATTAGGAAGTTTTCCTTATGTCTCCATGTAATTTTTTAGGGGCTGTAATCCCAATTTTACACTCTAGGCATAAGCAGACTTTGTATAGGAAGGACCTCTCCTCTATGAGAATGCACACTCCTTGAATTTCAGAGAATGGCATATAAAGCATATTACTTACCTTTTCTGGGAGGCAAATGCAGAATGAATTGGTGCAATTTTTGGAGATGGTCAGTGTGGGAATTTGTTTCTTTTTTAGTATATGTATGTGTGTGCATGTGTGTGTGTGTGTGTGTGTGTGTGTGTGTGTGTATTTGGTACAAGGGTTTTGTTTTTCTTTCTTTTTTGTTTAATTTGGAGGAGAAAGGGAGAAGATAAATGCTTATTTATTAAAAAAGAAAAAGCATGCCATAAGCTTTAAAAATGAAACAAAAGAAACGTAATTTCCTTGAAGGCAAATGCTACTTCAGCTTTTTTCTTTATTTCCCTAGTGCTGATGCTGTGGCTTAACTGCCTAAAACACGCTTGTTGATGGATTGTCATTATGATCAACAAATCTGGGGTTTGTTCTGGGGAGTTTGGATTCAGTCAAAGGGCTGCACTTGAGGACCTGGAGGGCCGCATATAGCTTCTGGGCTGCAACTTCCCCACCCTTGGACTAGAGTATGAATTTGGAAATTCTTGATAAAGTGCTGAACTGGGAATAAGGAAGACCTTGGTTCAAATCCTGCCTTTCACTTACTAGCTCTAAGAATCTGAGCAAATGATTTCATTTCCCTAGGCCTCAGTTTCCTCTTTTGTAAGATGGAGACAGTAATACTACCTGCCTCCCTGGAGAGCTGTGAGACTGAAATGAGATTTTACATACATACATGTTTATATATAAAGAATTTTATGCACACACACACACACACACACACACTTACCTTAAAGCACTATGTAGGTGTTAGCCAGTATTATCACTACCATCTATAAAATGGGAATACTTTTAATACCTATCTCATAGGGTTGTTGTGAGACTCAAGAGATTACAATGGTGAAGTGGAATCTTGGCCATCATTATTAGACAGAGAGAGAGAGAGAGAAAGAGAGAGAGAGATGGATAGATTGATAGATCATTTATGAAGTGTTTACTATGTGTCAGGCCCTGTGTTGAGGGCTGGTGATAGAAATAAAAACCAACCAGAAAATCCCAACCCTCAGAGAACACCATTGGAAGACAAAACATAAAGGGTCTAGAAAGATGAGGGAGATGGAAAGAGGGCGGCTGACTCCACAAGCCACTGCTTGTGATCCTTATAACTATTAGTGCCTGTTATCTTTTCCTGGCCATGGCAGAATTCCAGGGAATCAGATAAGATTATTTTCCTCCACTGCTGCATGTGATGCCTGAAAACACAAGCTTACAATAGTGAGCAGTGGCCTGATTTGATAAGGCCTGTCTTAATGACCAAGCCATCTTTATCATTCGATTTCTGTCCTTAATCAAAATGGTGCCTGGCAATCTGGCAGAAGAAGCGTGAGACTGACAAATTTAGAGACATCTCCACTCCAAATGTTCATATGGGCTATTTGTACCCTACCTGTGCTAGAGCCTTCTGAGAGCTCACATTGGTCTGATCAGCCCCAGGAGGACACGCTGTACCTTAACCCCAATATAGTGATATAATTTTGGTCTTCTTTGAGCATGAAGAACAACAGCCAAACAAACCAGCCTGCCAGTCTGATCTCTCTTTTGCCCAGGGACACACTTCCAGATTCTTTCTGCTTAACTCAATTTACCATGTATGTATTAAGTATCTACTGCGTGCTTTACACACAGTATTAAAGATACAACCCTGTTATGGGAATCTGAAGATCTTCCCTGCCCCTAGGCCCTTTGCTAAAGTGGCTACGTGACTCTGAGGACCCTTGGATATTTGAAAGTATACTCTGTTCCCTAATAGGCTGAATGTGGTCACGTGGAGCCTGTGGTGCCAGGCTTGTTTTCCAGGAATGCCCGTGCCTTGTAGCTTTGTGATTGGGCAGTGGGTCTAG
>CM053590.1:31907082-31979574 GCA_028646515.1 Pseudochirops corinnae
CCCCCTGAACTAGGTAAATGATATGTTTGATTAAAGTAAGATTGTTAACCCATTTTGAGTTGCTTTCCTTTAGAAAAGCAGATCTAAGAACCTGTGCTAGTAGCTGCCCTAGGTATGCTAGGGTGCTTGCTGATACAAACCCTCAAAACAAAGTGATTCATATCCTCAAAGAACTTATATTTTACTCAAGGGACAACAAAACTTAATAAAACACAGGTAAATTTATATATAAAGTAAATCAAAAGTCATTGGAGAGAAGGCATTACTACCTGGGGGTAGGAGAGGATTCAAGAAAGGTCTTTTATATAAGGAAGCACTAGAATTGAGCCTAGAAAGGAAATTAGGAATTCCAAGAGGTTTAAGGGAGGAAGGAGAGCATTCTAGGCAGGGGGTACAGCCTAGGCAAAGGAATTGTGGCAGGAAATAGAATATCATCTAGAGGAAACTTCAAGTCAGCCAGTTTGGCTCAAAAAATGCATAATGCATACGAAGATTTTGCCATGTCTTACACAGGGAACAAATTTGCCAGTTAGTAGCAACTAGATTTTTGTTATTTCCTTCTTTCTAAGATGATATTTCTCCCCTCCCCCACATTGTTTTGGGTGTGATGGATATTAGCATGAGAAAAGTCACAGCTTTATCTTCTGTGTGATATGAATTTAAAAACTTGGAAAAGTTGATGATCTGTTGAAAAACACAATAGTCCCATACTGTTGTCACTTCTACCTTTTGCATTTTCCATCTAAGCATTTAACGAGAATAAGAAATACAGAAGATCAACTAGTTTGCCTCATTTCCCACAAATCCTACCATTCGAAACCACATCCACAAAAAACCCAACAAAACATGAATTATTACTCTATATTCTTGAGGTCTGTAACAATTCTTTGAGGGAAAAGCTCACAGAATACTCAAGCTGGTGAAACCAATATATTGGAAGAAACTATTTCACAGCCATTAAGAAAGGACAGGAGGGTCTTATGTAACAATGAGTGGTAAAGGAAATCAAGTTTTCCAAGGAAAATACCATGTCAGACACAGAATTTTGCAATGAACTGATACAATGAGCATGGCTGAACATCCACTCTGACATCTAGTGATTTAGATTGAATATTTTAATTGTAGAGAAAACTTCTGCTTATGTGGGTTTCTACAATGGCAGCTAGACAGTTTTAGTGTCTCAGAGTGTATGTATCCAAGTGATGACCAACTACCTTGTCCCAGTAGCTCCCCATCTGAATGTGAGCTCTTAGAAATCAGGAGGTCTTACTATTTCTATTTCTATCTTCAGTCCTCAGAACAGGTCTTTGCACATAGTAAGCACTCAATTGGGCTGCCAGGAGGTACAGTGGATAGACTGCTGGGTCTAGAATGAGGAAGACTCATCTTCCTGAGTTCAAATCTGGTCTCAGACATTTACTAGCTGTGTGACCCTGGGCAAGTCACTTTGCCTTAGTTTCCTCACCTGTAAAATGAGGAGAAGGAAATGGCAAAACCATTCCAATATCTTTGCCAAGAAAACCCTAAATAGGGTGACAAAGAGTCAGACATGACTGAACAACAACAAAAACACTTAAAAAACGTTCATTTCTTGTACTGACTATAGATGGGGAAATCTCCTTCTATAAGTGATCGCTCCTTCCTCTGACCTGTCACAAAAATTTTGTACTTCTTACTGTATTTCTATATGGCTTTAGTTTATTTTTGTGTAAATGTTTTACTTCCATGAAGACAACTCCTAGTTGTGTGTGTGTGTGTGTGTGTGTGTGTGTGTTGGGGGAGTAGGGAGGGATGAAAGAATCCCCTCCCAGGAATACTAGGAGGTTTCTAGGCTACTGAAGAGGGAGTTAAAACACCCCCACGATAAGGGCACTACCATCTGGGGAAGAGTCTAGTGGTCCCCACCTAGCCACAGTCCTTTTGACTGAACTCCATTTTCTACCATGTTGTTGAAAAAAATATGCTGCACCCTAATTGATTATAAGGTAGATGCCATAGATAAAAAAATATAAAAGCAACAGCAGGCATCAGAGGTATAGCCTATAAGACACAGGACAGAGTAAAAAAACCTTTCCTTCTCTTGAAATTAGTGCTTTTAAGACAAAATGATCATTCTATTTTTATATTCGATTTGATTTTTAAAAAGTGTTGACCCTTAATTTCCCAATTTAGAGAGTATAAACTACACTCCATATTCATAACCTCTTTAAGCCTATATCATGATTTTCATCCAGTTTGAGAAATATATACTTATGTCAGCTAAAAAATATCTTTTAAACTCTCCAATATTTTCACTTTTCAACTTTTTCTATTTGTTTTACAACATACAAAAAGCTTCCTTAAATTCTCGGAGAAGTGTCTTTGTTTTAAAGCATCCCTTATAAATGCTCCCATATGTTCTATGTTTTTGTTCTGATGTCCTTGTGACACAGGATAAGAAAGCGACCTCTAGGTGCATAGAATGCCGGGCTTGAAGTCAGGAACACTCATCTTCTTGAGTTCAAATCTGGTTTCAGACAATTCCTAGCTGTGTGACCCTGGGCAAGTCACTTAATCCTGTTTTCCTCAGTTTCTCATTTGTAAAAAGAGTTGGAGAAGGAAATGGTGAGCCACTCTACTGTCTTTGCCAAGAAAACCCAAAACAGGGTTACCTAGAGCTAGACACAACTGGAAAAGCTGCTGAATGACAACTTTGCCTAGGTCAGGGAGTCAAGCACTCAGATGAAATAGGAAAAAATTGGTCATTCGTTCAGATATTTCCAATCATCAAGACAGATGATGCAAGACCACACCCTCTCCCCACCAACAATCTGAATAACTCCTCGGTCCTCAGGTTCATCTTATTCCAATGGACTATGCAACGCAGTCTAGTAGGTGACATTTTCTCTCTGTACTATACTGCCATCTTCTGGAATGCATAAGCAATTGCAATTCACTTCCCAGAAAACCAACTAGAGTAGTACTACAGAAACTTTAAGCCAATGAAAGTGAATAGAAAGTATGCAAAACTTTTCTCTGTTAAAAAAAGGGGGGGAGAGGGGAAATCAAGAAATCAAAATCCAGCAAATTGTGTTGCAAAAGCTAGAGTGCTTGTGTGTAAATGCTGATGTCTAGTGTTTTATATCAGAGTTTCTAAAATAAAAGTTTTCTTTCAATCCTTCATTTACTAGGATGTTCTCTGCTGCAAAAACTCTTGACAATTCATTGCCAGTAAACTGTTATTACCAACAATTTTGGTCATTCATTTCACAGAACTGGATAGTTAGGGAGTAGTTTTATTGGGTATGCTGACTGAACCCAAGCCTTCATATGATCAGAAGATCATAGGCTCATGCATAGATTTAGAGGACGTCTGATTCATCTCCTCATTTTTCAGAAAAGGACTAATACCCAGAGAGATAGAAATGTTCCTTGCCTCATATGAAAGAGTCTACCAACATTCTCAAGCGGACTTGGGTTTTCATTAGCAACAGCTATGTCAAGCATTTGAAAGTACACAGAATAGTTCTTGGGTTCCACACTGAATTGGTTATTTTTAAACCCCAAGAAAATAAGAATTCATGCATACCAATTAACCCTGTTGTCCATTCACCCCAGTTCCCTGAAAACTGAAAAACGCTGTGCACGTAGACTTCAGTTTGCAGTTTCTGAATAGAGAGGGCATCATCTAACGCCATTTGCCAGGTACTTTGCAAACCTTAAACAAGAAACTACAAACACATTTCCAAAAACATAACAGCTTCATTGTATTTGAAAGCAATTTTCTGAATGACACTGTGAATTTCTCAAGTAACTTGGTCCCTGCTAGGAACTTCTTCAGGAAAGAAAGACAGCATAGATTCAGTTTTAAAAAAATTACACATATAACCCACATACAATTGAAGCTTTTATTCCAAACTGATACACAGATCAAATTCTGCTCCCTGACAAGGGACAGAATCTAGCCCTGTGTGTTTTTATCTAGTACATAAAGGCTGTGCATTTGAAGCATAATTCTCTCCATCAGTGAAATCGAGATCTTTGGAGTCGTAATATTAATGTTTCCTTAAAAGATAAATGGACAAGGAGGAGGTTTCAGTGGTGCTCCAAATAGGGAATCCAATTCCATACTGTAGACATTTCTATTCCTGCTTATTCCTGATTTGTTTGGTGAGTGAAAAAGACTTTTACAAAGTTAGCTTCAGAAGCATGCCTACCTTTGTGGATGCCTTAGGTCCCAGCCCAGATTCCTGCCCTCCTCTTTCTCTCCTCTCATTCTCACCATTAATTAAAACTGTTATGTAGTTAGACACAGAGGAATATAGGATTAGTAAGCAAGTATTAGGTAACAAATGAACTTCCATAAAATTTACATGTGATTTAATTAGCAGATAATGGGTCGTTAGTTGCAAGGCTAGAGAAATGAAACATTGTTCTGGAGACATAAAAGCACCATTCAAGAAGAAGAGATGTTTGTTCTAAGTACTTCTCTGCTCAGCAAACCACCTGTGCAAATAAGGGGGGGGAGGGAATTCAGATGGACAGGCAGGATTTTTATTGCTTAAGGAAGGTTTTCATCTCCATGACAACTTACAGAATCCAAAATAAAAATGTTTATTTTTCGGTAGTAAGAATCCCGTATCTCCTAATAGTCTTGAATTCTGGTCTAAAATGCAACGTCAAGTTTTATCATTGGTTGACAGTCATCAAACGTAGCAGCACTTGCCTGGTGATTACTGGTTGGTGTTTAGGAAGTTTTTATCCACAAACAATGCTGAATGCATTTCTGAAACTTCTCATTTTCCACAAATGAAGTCATGTTCTTTGAGTCAGCAGCTCTCCACAAGTGCTTATGGAAAAATCCAGGGTTCCTGCTTTCTCCCCTTTTCAAACTATATATGGCTTTTCATTGGAAAGTTTATATTGAGATAAGATTAATTTGCCCACACTTCATAAACATCAGCTGTGCCAACATAAATGACATCCATGCATATATTTTAATATTGAACAAGATTTAGAGTTGTGGTAAACTATATTTTTTAAAAATAGTACATACACACACACACACACACACTTTCCATGAGAATTTCTCAAAATAAGTATGGAAAGTAGCAACTGAGTTAAGTCATTAAAATTCACATTATTCTATGTCCACTTACCACTTCAACATCAGGAGTTATCTTTAATCAGCTAATGGAGAAATGCAGAAATATTTTTAAAATGCTCTCTGTTTCAAGGAATAAATATGCTTACTCTGGAAGAGAAGTGAGGAGTTGTTTTTATTAAGTAAGGAATACCCAGAACTTTCTTGAATCTGCCTGCAACTGGCCAGTCAACTGACCAACATAGATCAGAGCAATTATGAAACTAGACCCAGTCACATTCCTGACATGGAAAGGAGAGCGGACATTGCAACTTTTTTCTGGTTCCGGCTTCAGGATACTCTAACAAGCCTTTGATTCACTGCCAAATCCTCACTCTTGTTTTCTAGTTAGCTTTATCTGAGAGAGATATTTACAAATATGTTCAGTATAAGATTAAGGCACCAAAGGCCAAAACAATTTTCAAATATGGAACTTTTCAGTGACCTTTGTCACATTGTGAGGCTCACATGGGTTTGCATCTATTTGGTCTGGGGGCTAATCTTAATTTTTTGATGTGCTGATGTTTCCTGGCTTGTGAATTGCAGAAGTAACCTCATTTGACCAAAGACATTGGGATCTGGGGTCTTCTGTGTTATTTAGGTTTCTTGGGAAGGCTAACAGTGACCCTGGTTCTTTTCTCTTTCTTAAGATCATTTCCTTCCATGAGCCGTTGGCTCAAACCTTTTGGTAAGAAACTCATAGGGCGACCATTAACACAGCAACATGGGGATTACTTTTCAGAGCTAATGAATCATTTTGTGTGTAGTTCACATTTTAGAATAGAAGGTACATTAACAGGTCCTTACATATTTTCTCCTTGGGACTTTCATGGGAAATAACGCTTGTGGGAAAGAAAGGAAGATGTCCGGGGGTTTGTTTTCTTTGTGACCAGACCTCTCTAGTTCTAGGTCTAATTTTTTTTATTTTACAGCAGACGGCACATTTGACAAAGGTCACAGATTAAATGGAAAAAATGTCCAGAGGAGGACACACCGGATGATGAAGGGTCTCGAGCTAATGCTTTATATTGCTGTTATTGTCATCAGCAGATATTTGTCAAATACTTTGCACACAGCTGGTACTTAATAAATGCTTATACTCATTTACCCTTTATCTAGGGTAGATGAGAAACAGTAACTGGAAAGGATTTTGAAAGAGGAGGTATCTGACAACTATAAGAAATACCACTGTCAATCTGACAATGAGTATTAAAAAATTAAAAGTATAGGGGCGGCTAGGTGGCACAGTGAATAGAGCACCAGCCCTGGAGTCAGGAGGACCTGAGTTCAAATGTGACCTCAGACACTTAACATTTACTAGCCGTGTGACCTTGGGCAAATCACTTAACTCCAACTGCCCCCTCCAAAAAAGCAAAAAAACCAAAAGTAAAAAAGTAAAAGTATAAAAAAATCAAGAGAATTTTGTAAATACAGCGGTCTGGGGCTATTGGGGGTGTATGTGGGCAAAGGATCCTCCTCAGCCTAATAGGCTGAGGGCATTATGCTATTACCACACACACACACACACACACATATATATATATATATATATATATATATATATATATATATATATATATATATTTATATAATATGCTGCTTAAGAAGGCAGATTAGAGGGTAGCAAAGGTTTGATACAAAATAACTAAAATAAAAGTCTGAAGGGTAAGTGTGAGTTACTTGGAATTCCTTATTTTCTGACAACTGTTATTGTCATTTCATTTATAAAAAGATGAGGCTGTAGACCCGAGTGTACCACAGTACCTTAATCAGTGTTGTAACTGGTTGCTTTTGGGTTCTTTCTGCCTAATTCCAAAAAAACAAAAGAAAAAAATTAGACCTAGAACTAGAGAGGTCTGGTCACAAATAAAACAAACGCCCAAACATCTTCCTTTCTTTCCCACAAGCGTTATTTCCCATGAAAGTCCCAAGTCAAAAATATCTAAGGACCTGTTAATATATTGACATATACCCAAGAAAACCTTTAAAAGTTTCCTTTGATGGAGAGAAGATGTGTTTATCCAACCATCTACTCCTAAGCCAGTGGTTCTCAACCTTCCTAATGCCGTGATCCTTTAATACAGTTCCTTATGTTGTGGTGACCCCCAACCATAAAATTATTTTCATTGCTACTTCATAACTGTAATTTTGCTACTGTTATCAATCGTAATGTAAATATCTGATATGCAGGATGTATTTAAATTGAACATAACCCACAGGTTGAAAACCGCTGCGCCCCTAAACGAATGGCTCTGGTCTGCTTGGTCTTTCTTTCCATTCATTAGAGACAAGATGACAATGCAGCTAAGAATTCTGAACTTGGGAGTCAGGAAGATTTCAATTCAATCCTGTCTTAGATACTTACCAGCTGTGTGACCTGGTACAAGTCACTTAACCCCTGTTTGCCTCATTTTATAGATCTGTAAAATGAAGGAGTTTGGTCTCTTCAAGTTATGAACAGATACTCAAAAACCTACTGTTATCAAGCACTGAGTAAATTATTTTCATAGGGAAAGAGGAAAAGAGGACAGCACAGAATTTTGAAAAATAGGACCCGGTGTCTAATCCTCAAAAAACTCCCAGTCTCTTTGTCAGGATGTGATAATTACCATAGCAGATGTCAATGAGATACCAACAACAACAAAAGTAATAACTACAGGACTTGAAAGTTTTCAAAGTCTTTTCCATTTCTTGCTGCACACATTCCCTCCAAGATTACAGAAGACAATCCTTGCCTTTTCTTCCTGCATGACTCACCCACATCCTCCCATAAATCTTGCACAGGGCTGAGGGGGTGAAGACAGGTCCTCCCAACATGCTGCAGGCTTCACTCATGCTATTTTAACATTCCGTGGGTATCAGTGCAGAACGAAGGCTGCTCATCTGTCATCCTTTGCTCTTCTACCATGAACTGTCTATTGCCTTTGCTAGTCATACATCTCTGATTCTACATTTTATGCTGCTCCGCATACACAAGTCATCATTGCTAATATGTCATAGCCTAATGAGAGATGTCTGCAAAGAATCCGGATCATGCACTCTGTAGTACGGAATAAAGGCTTCCAAGAGTAATTTCACTTCAGAACAGTCACCCTCTCCCTCATCTCCCCCAAAACATGAGGGCAGCAAAAAGGGGAAAAGGCCAAGAGATCTACTACATTTGAGGCTCGTTTGAAGAGCCTGGGATGTTTAGCCTGTAAAAAGAAGGCTTTATGGAGGAAGCTACTGGCCATTTTTAATACTTGAAAGACAACCTCATGGAAGAGTAGAAGACATGTTTTATCTGGTCTGAGACAGCGAGTGTAGGAGTTATGGATCCAAATTGTAAAGAGGTAAATTTTAGTCTTAATGTAAGCAAAGAAATAATGTCCTCGAAATTGGAGCTGGATGAAAATTGGACTCAACAGACTTAATTGGCATGCCCTCACTGAGGGTTTCTGAGCAAATTCTAGAGGGGGTGAAGCCATGACTGTCTTTTCTCTGGGTATGGGTTGCACTATATGGCTATTTATGCCTCTTCCACCTCTGAAACTTCCTGATTCTATGAGTAACCCTTTATGAGTACGAGACTTAGCTTTCTAAGATATGTAAATGAAATCAGTGCTATGTCAAGTTTTTGACACAAACTGTCTGGAATCAGAAGATATCATTGGCTAAGTAGAGCAGTGGTGGGGTCAGGAATATCTAAGTTCAAATCCAGCCTCAGACACAGCTGTGTACCCCTGGGAAAGTCACTGAAACTCTGCCTTGCCTTGGTTTCCTCACCTGTTAAATGTGGATGATTATAGTGTCTAACTCTCAGAGTCACTGTGAGGATAAGTGAGATGAATATTTGTGAACCTTAAAGCACTCTCTAAATGCTGTGATAAAGATGATGATGGTGATGTCTAACCCCACCTAGCTGCATGATCTTGGGCATCTCTCTGGGCCATAATTCGCTTCTCTATAAAATGAGGGGATTTAGCCGATCTTAGTGTCTGTCCCAGAGCAGGCACTTAACAAATGTTTACTGAATTGAATTGATTTCTACATCTCCTTTCAGTTCTAAATCTCTAAAGATTTAGAAAATCTTGAAAACAAAACAAAATGTTTTTAAAAATCTTGAAAACTCTTTCAGTACAGTTGGCTTCCTTTGTAATCACATATATTTTATTTTATGCATTTAAAAACATTTTCTGACTTTACTAGGCTTTACTAGACTGCCAAAGACATACACATAAATGTTTATGTTTACATACACATACATGTAAATATATACATGGGTGTATATGTAGATGTGTATTGTATGTCTTCATCATGTCATGCCTGAACCACTGAGATAGCTGCTGGTGGGTCAGCCTGTCTCAAGTCTCTCCTCATTCCCATTCAGCCACCAAAACGATTTTCCTAAAGTGAAGTTCCAACCATGTCACTCCCTTCTCAATAAACTCCAGCATCTTCTTATTTTCTCTAGGACCAATATATCTACATATACATACACACACATACACATACACACATATATTCCAGTGTTGTCTGTATAACTTTGTTTTCAGCCAGAGAGGGGAAGCAGGAAGCCAGAGCCAGTGAAAGAAAAGCAAACACCAAGATCCCACAACTTTCAATTCTGTCATCACTGGGGCCAATTCTGATGAGTAATAAGGAGGTTGAAGTGGTTTAAATAACAATCAGATTTTAGTTTTTAGTCTAGATAAAACAGTTTTTACAAACTTCATCTTTTCTTATCAAAAAAACCCCACTAAAAACCCCAAATGACCACTAGGTGGCTTCCTTGGAATATGGCTTTAGAGTTGTGGTGCTCCCAAGCCTCTGCTCAGTAGGGGTCCCAGGCTCTGGTGAGCTCCATCTCCTCTACTACAGAACCCTATTTCTAGAAAGTGAAGACACATGAGCCAGGTCCCTTCTCTCAGCCTTTCACTCAAATGAGCCGAACGGAAGCAAACATGGCAAAATTATATTTCCCAGCGGAGTGACAGGGTCCAATATGTCTAAGATTTAAAACTGGAAAGGGTCTTGGAGTTCATCCAAACCAAACTCGACATTTTACGGATGAGGAAACTGAGGCAAAGAGAGTTGAACCCACTTGCCCACCACTTAACAAACAGTTTCTTTGTCGGCTGATCGATGGATTGCTCAAGGTCACTCAGGAACGACTGGCTAAGGTTCAAACTCAGCCCTGCTTACTGCGACTTGAATGCTCTCAGACCCCACACAAACAAAAGCAAGCAGCTGGGCCAGAGAAGGATGTATGCTTTCACATAGAAAAAAAAAAAATAGAGTTTAATCTTTTGAAACGGGGGCTCTTTTGTATTTGGGCAGCCAACATTTGGCTTCATGGAGGCTCTCTCAATTTCTCTTAGTTTCTTTGCAATATAGATGACCTCACTTCCTACTAAACTCAGCATCTTTTATGGCCTCTATCACTTATCGGATAAATAATTCTGTGATGCTTTTGGCCTGCTCTGGTCTGTCCTCCCTTCCTGTCTTGTGTTCAGCTCCTTGACAGCAGGGCCTTATGTATCTTTGTGTAGATGGTGAGATGGTAGAACTTAGAGGCACTTAAATATTTTTAAAGTAATTTGAGTGAAAATATAGACTTTGTTTTCCATAAAGTCTTAGCAGTGTGGTGGCCTTAGACACTTACCAGCTGTGTGAGACCCTGTGTGAGTCACTTAACCTCTGTTTGCCTCAGTTTCATTTGCTCAAGTGGGGATAATAAAAACACTTCCCTTACAGGGTTGTCCTAAGGATCAAATGAGATGATAATTATAAAGCATTCAGCACAGCGCCTGGCACTTGGTAAATACTCTACATAAATGCTATTATTCATTGATGGTACAGATGGCCATGGTCCTTCTGACACCATAAAAATGGAGTACGAACACTATGTCCTGGACATAGACTTTCAACTTTGTTATAAGAGAACCAATCTAATAATTCAGTACAGGAATGACCAGCAGACTGGCCACTGGACAGCCCAGGGAAGACTCCTTTGGAGCTGGAGACCAGGGCCATAATGCAGAAGGCAGACTAACAGAGGGTACTGAGAACCACATGGGGACTTAGTACTCACAGTGTGAGGACCTTTATTCAGTGACTGATACATTAGCTTCATGGCAGGGCACACTCTGTGAGAGGCTCCTATCTTTGAGTGATTATGAATATCAAGCAATGCAGCAAAAAACTACATAGATGAAAGATACACACAGATTGGATAAGCGTTGCATTAGTGTGTGTGTGTGTATGTGTGTACGCATGCATGTGTGTGTGTGTGTGTGCGTGCGTGTGTGTAAAATCTGTGTCAAGCACCACAGATGGACAGTGAGCTGTGCCTGGCAGAAGTGAATCCTGCAACCTGGATTATATCTGGGAAAATGTGCAATGCTATTAATGATTACAACCCATTCCCTAGCACAAAGAATCATCTTGTTACCACAAATCTTCTTGTACTAAGGATGTGTGGTTGTAGATTTTAGAATATCACATTAGAAGATTCAGAGCTACAGTGAAAGGGCAATGGAAAGTCTCATGGTGGCCATAAGTGGGCTTCTACCTATCTGACCCCTCCTTCTCAAGTCTCCTGTGCTGAATCCTCATCCAGATTGTGCCCTCTAACAGTAAGCCTTCCTGAGGGTTCTAAAGATTCTGTCCTGGCCCCACTTCTCTTCTTCCTCTATACTACTTCACTCTATGATCTCATCAGTTCCCACAGATTTAATTACCATCTATATGCTGAGAATTCTCAAGTTTACCTAGCTTGCCCCGACCTCTCTGTCAACTTCCAATACTGCATCTCCAATTGTCTTTCAGATATTTCTAACTGGATGTCCAGTAGACATCTCTAAAATGTGCAAAATGGATGGAACTCATCATTGTTTCCCCTCCTAATTTCCCTATTACTTCCAAGGACAAAATCATCCTTCCAGTCCTGAAGGCTCCTTACTATCTCTCACCTCCCATCCCTAAGTTGTTGTCAAGGCCTGTTGATTTTACCTTTGTAGGATCTCTTGAATATGACCCCTTTTCTTCTCTGACACAGGCACCCTCTAGTATAGATCTTCATCATGTCATGCCTGAACCACTGAGATAGCTGCTAGCGGGTCAGCCTGTCTCAAGTCTCTCCTCATTCCCATTCGGCCACCAAAATGATTTTCCTAAAGTGAAGTTCCAACTATGTCACTCCCTTCTCAATAAACTCCAGCATCTTCTTATTTTCTCTAGGACCAAATATAAACTCCCCTGTTGGTGTTCAAAGTTCTTCATAACTTAGTCCTCTCCAGCCTTTCCAGTCTTCTTATACTTTACTCCCCGCCACACACTTACTCTTCAGTCCACTGACACTGGTCTTCTGGTGATTCCATGACCAAGACACTCTATCTCTGGGCTCTGGGCATTTTCTCTGGCTATTGCCCAGACCTGGAATGCTCTTCCTCCTCATCTCCACCTATTGGCTTCTTTATCTTCCTCTTAGTTCCAACTAAAATCCTATCTCCTACCAGAGAAGCCTTCCCCAACCCCTCTTCATTCTGGTGCCTTCCTTCTGTACATTATTTTCTATTTATCCTGTAAATAGGATTTGTTTGTTGTCTACCCCTTTATACTGTAAGTTCAAAGAGGGCAGGGACTGTTTTTTATTTGTTTTTTGTTTTGTTTTGTTTTTGCTTTTTGCATCCTCAGTACTTTGCACAATGCCTAGTGAATGATTATAATGAATGAGGAACCCGAAGAAGGCTGGAGTGCCTAAACTATAGAGCATGTGAAGGACAGCAGCATATAATGAAGTGAGAAAGCAGGTGGTAAATATTTTCAGTGTCAAACTGAGAAGTTGATATCTGGCCCTAATGATAATAGGGAGCCAAGGAGTTTAGGGAGTCAGATCTGCACTTTAGCAAAAACATTTTGGCAGATGTTTGGAGAATAGGTTGGAGTGAATGATGACAACATCCATCTCACAGGGTTCAAAAGAGATCATTTATGTAAAGTGTTTTGCAAACCTTCAAAGACTCCAGTTAATCCACAGGTCTAGTATCTCATATGGACTTCTGCCCTCTGTGATGTTCTTAAAACATGGTGCCCAGAGGTGAACTGAATGTAACATTCCAGATGCGGCCTGATTAGGGAAAACTACAAAAAGATCACCACCTTCCTCTGTTAGGATTCTCTACGTCTCTTAATATAACATTACAATATCACATAAGCTTTCCTAACCACACCATCATTATTGCTGACTCATTTCAAGCTTACAGTCTACTAAAGACTTTCCCTCACACCAACTGCTGTGTAGCTCTGCCCCATACTTCCAGCTTGTACTAGGATTTAAAAAATCAACTTTAGAAGACTGGAACTTAACAGGGATCCCTATTGAATTTCATCTTATTAGGTTCAGTCCAGCTGATCTTTTTTTGGATCCTGACTCTGGCATCTCCCGCATCATCTATATCTCCCAGCTTTGTGGCATCTGCAGATTTGATCAGGCATGCCAACAGAGCAAACCAGCCTGAGAAACAAGATGGCTGCCCACATAGCCTTGTTTTGTTTGAAAACATTTTCCCTAAGTATTTCTGAGCCTCTCAGCTGAGAGCACTGGGCTCATTTTGCCTGTGCTAGCGACTCAAAGGAAGCCAGTCCAAGTGGTCATAACTTTGTTTTGACTGTAGAAATGCAACTGGCCAAAGAAGTTTGAGTAAACAGGACAGAACTTCCTGCCTGAATCTTGGTACCCAGGCAACCTCTCCTTCCATTATGCATGTGTAAACTTCTGCCAAAGTGCCTAGCTGAGAAAAGTCGAGCACCACTTCCTTCTCAAAGTAATAGATGCAAATTTGTGAAATATCTGGTTATCTTTAAATGTTTGTTGCGCTGTCTTCAAAATACACACTTAACATCCCCCCCAAAATAACCAGAGGAAGAGGCACTAGATTGGAAATTTAAAAAAAATACTAATCGGTAAAACAAACATTTCCTATGGGTGACAAGCATTTTGACGATCAGGATCCTAGGCTCACAGATTTCAAGCTAGTAGAAACCTGAGAGCTGATCTAGGCCTGGGGTTCTCAAAGGCTATTTCTGATTATGCTACAAATTGAAAGGAACTTGAACTTGCATAAGTCTCTGTAAATGGTAGGAACTCATTTGCACTTGCAATCTCCAGCGCACGCCCCACTCTCCCACGGTGTGCCTCAAGTCTGATCAAGAACCAACGGCCTAGTCCAGTGGTTCCTATCAGGGGTTTCTGCCAATAATCCTTTAATAGTGTCTTACGTAGTATATAACTGCCAGATTCTGTTGAAATAATTATTCTCTTCTCCCCCCCCCCCTCCCCCGCCGTTGACAACAAGAAAGTGCATAGTTAAAGCATTGTAGGTTTGTTTCTGCAGCAATTCAAAACTGCAGTGAGCTTTCTTGGGCAAAAGTTGTCAATGTAACTTGATTTTAAAGACTTAAAGAATAAATTTTAAAAGAGTATTATGATTAGACTACTAAATTTCACCTGTGGATTTCACAGTACATTTTACGGTTGTGGTTGAAAGTTGTTCCTGGAAGAAAACCATTGGAGATCACCGATCTAATTTAAATTTTCATTTAAAAATGAATGACTTGTCCAACATCAAGTGGGAATAAGGAAAGTTGGAATTTGAACCCAAGTCCTCTGACTCTACCTCCAAAGCCCTTTCCACAATCCTCTTATTTTTACCAATAGCTGCACAATTATCCATTTTGTGGATTAACCAGGTTCTTTGCTTCCCTTCTCCTGCCTCCTACCCACAACTTTTGTGGTCTCTGCTTAACAAGAAAAAAGGATGAAGTTCCATCTGTGGTTAAAAGGTTTTATGGGTATAAGCGTGATTGCTATTGGCAGAAATTAAATCCAGGGTCACACAGCTAGTAAGCATCTGAAGCCACATTTGAACTCAGGAAGATGAGGTTTCCTGACTCTAGGACTGGCTATTCAGTGTACCACTTATCTGCCCCTATTGTCTCATTTCACTGTCATGACAAGCCTGGGAGATAGGAGCTATTATTACCCCATTCTGCAAATGAGGAAACTGAGAAGTTAGGTGACTTGCACGAGGTCTCAGCCAGGAAATGTCTAAGATGGGATGTGAACACAGGTCTTCCTGATTCCAGGTCCCAGGAGTAGAGGCTTCAGGATCACTCAGAGTATATTGTGATAGGGATCTCTTTCTTAGATATGGATTGGGATGGTAACAGAGGTCCCTTTCAATTAGAGAACTCAGTGATAGTTAAGATAGTCAAGAAACCCTAAGCAATAAATTAACATAACTATGGCCTGACAAGAAGGGATAGCCCCCTGCCTTGGGCTATTGTTAAGGAGCCAGGCTTGAAACAGGCTTTCCCTTTACCTGGATAAGAATCTTCCCATCCTTTCAGGAGACTGAACAGTTAAAGTCTTCCTTGACAACACATACTGCTTGCTCTATCCTGGCAATCTGCCACAGTCCAACCCAAGCCACATTGGGGGCACAACACAGAACACATACTGCTTTGGTTGTGCATCTGTCGTTGAGTTGGTTTTGTTTCCATTTATAGTTTGTTTTGTTTTGTGTTTCAACAAATCTGCCCAAGATGTTTTTTGTATAAGGACTGTGCAGCACTGGTCTCTGAACACTGTGTGTAGAAGGATGAGCTTCTCATGGGCTCCCAAGAAAGCATGACAAGCCCTATGGAGAGGGCACAACCTGAACAGAGAATTCCAATAAAACAAATGTGGATAGCGCCATTTGTAAGAGCCCAAATGTAACTCTGGAGTCAGCAGCAAAGACAAGAATGAGAGGGAGGAAAAGCAGCTTGTGCTTGCAAATGGAAAATAAATCCACACATTTGGAGCCAGGATTTGCTGTTTCATTTAAAACAGACACCTCATTGTATTCAATTTAAAAGATGCTAGAAGAGTGCGCTTTTTTTCTTTTTTGGCCTGACAGTTAAATCAGAAAAGCCTCTATTTACACTAACTAGTTCCAATCATCTGGGAAAATACATAATATTTCTATTTCACAGAAACCATGGATGTCAACAATACAGAAGCTTTATGAAGCAGAAAGTTAATCCATGATTAACGAGAGTATGTTTGAGATCCAGGACTGTGTGTTTGGGAGGATTTATGACGACCCTCTTGTAAAGAAAGTTTTGTTGTTGTTGTTGTTGTTTTCAAAGTCAAGCAATGACTAGAATTGTCCATAACACACATGTTCACATTTTCCCAGAATGCTCCTCATCAAACACTGTGATAGCCCCTTTCAGACCGTTTAACCATTTGGTGCATTAGATCTGACGCTGGGTATTTCTTCACCGCTGACTAGGGAGGTCAGGTTGGTAAGCCTCCTAGAAGTTAAACCATTCCAAAGTCAGACAGGAAACACCTGGATTTCAGTGTTAAAACATCACGATGAATGTACCATACATTTGGGAACAGATGATTCCGAATTGTTAATAAATATTTGTCTTGCTTCAATAAAATAGTCTTTAACAAGTTTCATAAACCCTTGATAGAAAAGGCTCTCTGGATAGGTCCCTAGAAGCCCAAACTCCTCTAACATTATACATATTTACATGAACAATATCCTGAGAACCTAAAACCCACAGAAGGCATTTGAGTCACAAGAGAATTTCAGAACTGGTGCACAATTTGCTTTTTCTATAAACAAGCACCAAACAGCAACATCAGTCAATTCTTTCTCTTTGACAAAGAAATACTGAATGCCATGTGAACTAGCCTCAATATGGCATAATTTACTTATCGCCACTCACACTGTAAATAAGACCCAGACAGACTTTTTTGGAAACTTTGAGGGGAAAAAAAAAAAGCTTTCACATAATTAGCCATTAAAACCCCAGCAAACGGGGTAAAAGCCAGGCTTATGGCCAGGCAGCCAACAATTTCTCATCCATAAAAAAGTCAAGTCCTACAAAATGTATTTCCTTTTTACACTAAATTGTCAGCTACTCCGGTTGGAATGTTTTTTAAAGAAATAGTTTAGCTTCAGAAAGGGAATCGAGTAGGAGGGAAAGTGAGCCTTCTCAGAGCAGTTTTATGAATGTCTTACTTTACCCTCAGACTGGCAGCACATGAGAAACTGGGGTGCTAGGTGAGACAGACCAGCCAGGATATGGAGTTTTAACTAGGGCCGGCCATCAGAGCTCTGCACTGGGAAGTCAACATCCAGCGGGTATATTTCCTTTCCAGGAGGTTTTCTTTTTCCCCTGAACAGCCCCACATCTTGCAGAAACCATTTATTCCACTTGTAGTCGTGGGACTGCTGATCCCTCATCAAGCCCCTTCCGCAGGCTGCTATCACCATGTGCACTGGCGGGTCGGAGGTCCTCTTCCAACCTCTGCAGAGACAGAGAAAAGGCCTTCCCCCTGACAACTTCACTGGCAGTTAAGAATGGCACTGTCCTCTGGACTGACTTTTTATTGCCTTGCCCACAACCCTCTCCCAACTATCACCTCTGCATCACTGTCCCCGTTCCCCTCCCCCAAGAGGAAATCATGTTAGTTATTGCTAGTTCTATAGAGAGGAAATCACAGATAATTCAGCTAGACTGTGAATTATTGATACTGAGGACACTGGATGACACAGGACTTCAAACAAGAATTCTGGGACCCTGAAACACTAAGCAGAAGCCAGCCAAGCCTACAAAGGGTCCTAAACATGGCAAGTAGGGGAAGGGGACAGGATTAAGCATTTATATAGCGCCTACTGTATACCAGGCCGTATGCTACGAGTTTGACAAATATCTCTTTTGACCCTGACAACAACCCTGTGAGGGTAGGTGCTGGTATTGCAATTGCCACTGCATTGCCCCCAGATTAAGGATGGGGAATTTGGCTTCTTTCAACAGGTGGGACTTTAGCAGAGATGTGAAGGAAACCATGTTACTGATGAGGCCCAAAGTGCCCAAGGTCATAGGAGCAGGAAGGGTAAAGCTGGGATTTGAATCCAGGTCATCTGTCTCCCAAACCATTCCCCTTTCTCAGCCCTCTCTACCTTTCCAGGCTTCTGTCAAGAGAATGGCACAAAGGGCCAAGAAAGTAAATGGAGAAGCGGAGAATGAGTTTCAATTTGGAGACACCCTAAAAAGGTAAGGATTGTTACTGAAACGCTGGAGGGTTTGCCAACTGTAGCCTCCAATTTATCAAATGCCCATAAACTGCTTACTTCATTTGGTCTGTATCTTTCAAATGTCACCAAACTGCCCCTGAGCTAACGCAGATGAAGTTTGGGGAGTTTCTTCCGACCCATAAAAGGCGCTCCTTAAAGGCAATGACAAACGAATCCTGAGTACGCTGGGCCACAGAAGCTTACAAGGGAGGTTAACCATTAACAAGGACACTCTATCCAGTTATGAAGTTACTCAACTAGCAGCCTCAAGAAGCCAACTTGTTAACATTCACATGTGCATAAGCGTATTCTTTGTCTGCAACATACAGATCTACTGAATTGTGACAACTTCCTCTCAGCTCCAACTCTTAAAAAAAAAAAAGAAAAAAGTACAAAATTCAACGTGCAAACTAAAGATAAAAAACCAGGCAGCTATAAAATTCTCTAGGATCCTTGAACCTTTACCAAAACAAAGAAAAATAAAAATTTTGGCTGTTTCACCTTAAATGAAAAGACGCAGCTGAATACCCTTTAAGTAGAAAATATACAGACCAATTCCTTTGGGATGCCCCCACAATAACTTTGAGGCTGATTCAAACGCACTTCACTGGACTGGTAGGGTCTTCATTGGCAACAACTTTGATAAATGGTCTTTGGGAGCTGCTCTGGCAGAAAAGAAATGATCATACTATGGCCAAACAGGTGATGAGGCTCTCTGAACTAACCCAGACTGGGCCTTCCATCATTCGCTCTCAACCCGCACTAACTCTGATCTCTTACCACTGTTTGGGCCTTCTGGCAATTGTACTTCAGTGACAAAGTCTTCAAGGACTCGGGTCCCAATCAGTCATTGGAATAAATGCACATGAGTCTTTAAAAAAAAATTCTTACCGACCACAAGGATTCCTTATTTGCTAAGGCAATATTTCTGTGAAGACAACTATATAATGTCGAAGGACACTTGTAGGCCAAACTGGCTACAAGAGACCAGGTGGCCTTAAAAGCAGAG
Organism: Pseudochirops corinnae; assembly: GCA_028646515.1. NCBI lineage: Eukaryota > Metazoa > Chordata > Mammalia > Diprotodontia > Pseudocheiridae > Pseudochirops > Pseudochirops corinnae. Next base: position 31,926,338 of record CM053590.1, read on the forward strand.
AACCATTCAGGGCCATTTAAGATGAAATGCATTGTCAACACATTTAACAGAGGGTTACTACTAATGCAAATAATTACCTTTTGTTTGGGATAAGAAGAACAAACAATGAATTACTTACAGGTGCCAAAGGAGAGAGGTTCAGGTTGGAAAAACTTTGTCCTAATGACTTTGTAAGCACCCCCCCATCCCCACCTGCCACAGAACAGAAGAGCTTTCTCTCCAGGGGAGGAGATTCCATTCATGTTGTTTATTTCAAGTCAGAGATAATGGTAATAGTGGTTTTAAATGCTTAAGGGTGAGTGTGTATTTTATGCTGAGGGGATACAAATGGTACATTTTTCATTAAGGGGCTTTTAACACACACACGTTTGCACTGGGTACAAAGACCCATCTCTCTACTTAGTTAGCAGGATGAAAGACCAGCTATGGGCCAAGACAGCAAGGGAGATAAGGTCTCCCCCACCTCCCTTCTTTAGGGAATTATGATTCCTTCTATCATCAAGGCTACCCCCTTTAAGAAAGAAATATGACCTTGCTTGGGGTCATTAGTAGACAAGGAAAAATGAATATATGTTTTGATTTCCATCTTTACGCCTTTGGGGCAAATAGAATTAAATTCTATCCTGAGAAATTTGCCAAAGTACAAATGAATTTTGCAAAGGACTGTATTTCACAAACCCCAAACTCAGGCTTCAGTCAACACCTTCCCTTGCCATCACCTCCACATAAACTTATGGATGACTAACCTTGACAATGGAAGTGTAATCCAAACCTGATTTATCTTTGGCCAGAGCACATGTACTTAACTAATGCCTTCATGTGAATAAAGGGTTTTACTAGTTCCCATAAAACTTGTTCTTTGGAGTCCTTTAAAGCAGAGGTGTCAGACTGGCTGCCTGAGGGCTGCATGCTCTTAGCCAGATCCAGATAGAGAGCAACTGGGAAATGGAGAACAAAAGAAATAAAAATACAACACAGCATAGATAATGTTTCTTTGTGGTTTTCTAAGTCAATATGAGTTCCACTCTACTCCTTTAAATCACTTGACCTAAGATAATCAATTAATGAGTAATCACCTAGTATGTGTCAAGTGGCCTAGGTGGCACAGTGGAAAGAGGTACTGGCCTGGAGCCAGGAGGACCTGAGTTCAAATCTGGTCTCAGACACTTAGTGGCTGTGTGACCCTGGGCAAGTCACTTAACCCTGTTTTTCTCAGTTTCCTCATCTGTAAAATGAGCTGGAGAAGGAAATGGCAAACCACTTCAGTGTCTCTGCCAAGGAAACCCCAAGTGGGGTTGTGAAGAGTCAGACATGACTAACTGACCAAATGACATGTTTCAGGCACTGTGCTGGGTCCCTGGAATATAAAGATTAAAATGAAGCAGCCCCTTCCCTCAAGGTCACACTCTACAAAGAAAGACAAATACAGTAAGTAAAGAGGGAGGGATTTGAGCTGTGATTTCATTATTATGGAAGTTTCCTCTACCAAAGAGGGTCAGCACCTTCTCTGCATTTCCTAGAGAGGTTTAACACCCTAAGTGACTTGACCAGGGTCACACAGCCAGCATCTTGTTAGAAGCAGAACATGAACGCGAGTCTTCCTGGTTGTGTATACACCAAGATAAACACAAGGTGATCTCTGGTAGGAGGTACCGACAGTTATGTATCAGTCTGTAGATTATGTAGAAGGTGGCAGAGCAGCTGAGATTAGAAGGAAACCAGGGATTCTAAGGTGGGAAGGGTGTACATTCTTAGAGTGGATAATGTGTGAGAGAGAGACAGAGACAGAGAGAGAGAGAGAGACAGAGAGAGAGACAGAGAGAGAGACAGAGAGAGAGAGAGAGAAAGAGAGAGAGAGAGAGAGAGAGAGAGAGAAAGAGAGAGAGAGAGAGAGAGAGAGAGAGAAAGAGTTACTGAAGATGCGAAATAAGATGGGAAGGGAGTCAGCCTATGAAATTTCAAATAGAGAAGTATGTATCTGACCCTGGAGGTAATAAGGGTGATCATGAATGAGACCAGGGCTTTAAGGAACATCCCTTTGGCAGCCCAGTGAAGGGAGGATTAGAGCAGAACAGAATAATGGAACAAAGGGACCCTTTTCAAATTTCTGAAGTTTTGATGTGTTCTATTGCTTAACTAGAGTGTACTTATCAGTATGAATCCAACCAGTCAGCTCCTTTAAGTTTATTGGGCCTGAAGGAGAATAAGGGAGAATTGGTCCACTCTGGCTGGATTGTGATTAGCCAAGCAAGGGCAGATACAACACTAAGGGAGCAGGTCATTCTCAGGGTCTCACTGGTGGGGGCCATTTCAAGTCTTCTGTCTATGCCTGGGGATCGATTGCTCCTCTGCTACAACTTTTTCAACCAGATTGTTCCCACCCATTTCACAGATTATTTTTAAGTTCCAAAAAAAATTAAATTCACCTTTCTACCTAATGTATCCATAAACACAAAAACCACTTTGCAAAGTTGAGTGACTCTTGTTTTAATAAAACTCCACCCAGGGCATTATGAAAAGCTTCATTTCAACAGAAAAGTAGAATTGAGACTAGATATACCCAGATCAAAGTCTACTCTGGAAATCAGATGTTATGTGGTGTTGGTCTTGCCACTCCCATAACGAATTCAAACCAGTTTTTTCTGCTTTGTTTCTAGGTCAAGTGTAAATAAAGTTCACCAGGTTAGAAAACTAACATCAGACAACTTTATTTCCATTAATAAATCAGTACTTCTGGGCATGAGCTACCATGATAGGCATTGAACTAGAGAGGAATTAAAGTGTTAGTACAAAATCTAAAGTCTGACAGTATTGTAAGTACCAGTTTTAATACCTTATGCATAAGGTATTATGAATATTGTTGAACTTCTCTAAAAAAGATTACAAACCCTTGAGACCTCAGCCATCTAATAAGCCACCCTGGGCTTCACTATATGCAGATGACTCACTATTTAACTAGACCTTAAGTCCTACATCACCAAACGCTTACTGGAATGTTCTACACACATCTTAAAACACACCATGTTCAAAAAATGGACTTGATATCCTCTCCACTTTAACATATCATATCCTCCATTCTCTCTTCTCTCTATTTCTGTTATAACCTTGGCATGACCTGGGACACTTCACTCTCCAGTGACCCCACCTACCTAATCCCAACTGCCAAATCTCACCCTCTCTGCCTTCAAAACATCTCACAGGTGAGCCCTGGTCTCCACTCATAAAGCCACCCCCCTCAGCAGAGGCTTTCCTCTCCTCTCCCCTAGATTACTAAAACAGCCTTTTCTCTGGTCTCTCTACCTCAAGCTTCCCACTGCTCCAGTACATTCCATACAATACTGCCACGGTCATTTCTATAAGCGTAGATTCGACCATGCAATTTCCCTATTTAATCAATAATGCCTTCCTTTTGCTTTGAGAATAAATATAGAGCTCTAGAAAGACAGCATTATTGAATAGCTCTCCTCTCACCCCCAACTCTGCTATCAGGGAAAATCAGCTTTCCATCTGTTCTCCCATAAATGTCAGAGTTTTTCTCTTTCTCAAATAGAAATAGATTCCTGCAGGCAACCTATTAACTTAGAAAACCACCAATTGACATCATCTATGTTATATTGTATTTTTATTTATTTTGCTAAATATTTCTCAATTATATCTTAATTTATTCATGGCAACTGTAAGAGTTTTGTAGCTGCATGGGCTGGGGGTCCTGAGTGTGACATCTTCACCTTAGTGCACAGCTCAAGCACTGCCTATTCCATGCACCCTTTGACCCTATCTCCCTAATTAACTGATATTTAACTCCTCTTAATATACTTGTATTTATTATTTTATACTTAGGCTGTTATGTACATCTATATATGTGTGTGTATGTACGGGCTTGGCATCTCTCTCATTAGAGCAATGGTTCTCAACCTGTGGATCGTGACCCCTTTGGGGTCGAATGAGCCTTTCACAGGGGTCACAGGGGTCACCTAAGACCATCGGAAAACACATATTTCCGATAGTCTTAGGAACCTCCTCTATTCGTCTCCAGGCGAGTCCGCCCACATGCAGATGGGCCCATATAGGACTATTAAAGCGTTGGGCTTTAGGAAGGCTGAGAACCACTGCGTTAGAGTGTAAGACTCTTGTAAGTGAGGATTTCTTCCTTCTCTGTGTTTGTATTGTCAGTGCCTGACATATTTAGGCACTTAAACACTTACTGATTGATTAATAACTTAGCAGTGCTTTAAATGTTGCTATGGCCCCAAACTTTGCCGCTCTGAGGCTAAGCTAGTGAGAAGCTTCTTCAAACAGGCAGGGTGGCCTTCAGATAAGACAAGAAAAAGTTCACCACTAGGCAGCCACCTAAGGGTTTTTCAGCCTAGTAGGATCCATTGGAGGCTCTACCTATTAGCAAAGTTTTGGGGAACTCAAGGGGTCCTTCCAGTTTAAAATAAAGCAGGGGAGATGGAATTTTGTAGGACTTAATATGTACTGTAGTTGATTGGATCAATGGGAGGGCATGGGCACAGGTGTGCCCAATAGATAGACTGAGATGCACTGCATAAAAATAACATATACTGTGATAAGATGGGCACTATGTCCAAAGCACAAGACCAACCCTGGGCAAAGTAATTCACAAGCATGATTTTTCAACTTGCATTGATAAAGTTTTTAAAATGTGGAACTGTTTTTAAGAGAATTTCTACAAATCCAAGAAGACCTAACATTTAAAAAAAAAATTCTATTCTATGGAAAAATTGGAACACTAATGCATTGTTGGTGGAGTTGTGAACTGATTCAACCATTCTGGAGAGCAATCTGGAACTATGCCCAAAGGGCTATAAAAAAGTGCATACCCTTTGACTCAGCAATACCACTTCTGGGGCTGTATTCCAGAGAAATCACAGGAGTGAGAAAAAGACCCGTATGTACAAAAAATATTTATAGCAGCTCTATTTGTGGTGGCAAAGAATTGGAAGTCAAGAGGATGCTCATCAATTGAGGAATGGCTAAACAAGTTGTGGTATATGAATATAATGGAATACTACTGTGCTATAAGAAATGAGGAACAGATGGACTTCATAATAACCTGGAGAGACTTATATAAACTGATGCTGGGTGAGGAGAGCAGAACCAGGAGGACTTCGTACACAATTACAAATACATCTTATGTGTGATGACTAACTTTGATAGACTGGGCTCCTCTCAGCAATACAAGGTTAGAAGACAACTACAAAAGACTCATGATGGAAAGGAATATCCACATCCAGAGAAAGAACTACAGAGTCTGCAGATCGAAGCAAACTATTTGCTCTCTCTCATTTGTGTTTTGTTTTGTTTTATCCCTTCTTTCTCACTGTTCAGCCCATTGGTTATAATCCTTTACAATGTGACTAACGTTCAATGTGAAGGTATTTGTAAAACCTATATTAGGTTACATGCCGCTATGGGGGGGGCGGGAAGAGAGAGGGGGAGAAAATGTGAAACTTAAGAGATTGTGGAACTGAATGTTGTAAACCTAACAGTAAATAAATAATTTAAAAAATTCTAATCTAGACCTTCTCTGGAAGAATTTTCTAAGTCCATTTATGGTACTGGCAGGCTTTTTTTCGCATGAACTAGACTCAAGCCACAACTACCCTTTTCAGGTCAAAACTATTTCCAAACAATAGGAGCTATGTATGACTAAGTAAGTACACATTCAGATTTAGGACTGTTCCAATGAGAAAAGAGGAGATCAGTACCTCATTCTGGGCTAGGTTGTTGAAGTTTTTGTTCAATTCGTCACTGACGACCTATCTGTTTCATAGCATTAGCAATGGTGTCCAAATATCACCAGTGAGCAAGGATGGATGTGCCAATCTGAATTTGGGGAGGTCATGATTAGTGGCTGAAGCATATGAATGGGAGAAACCTTAACCTCCGAGGAACTCAGTGTTTCCCAAGTGTAAACTTCACTTTATATTAAATCTTTCCAAAATTACTGGGCACGAGGCAGGTCTGTTTTTTGTAAAGAGCTCTCTCTGAAATCAATAGAAGCTTCACATGCATTATTAGTGGCACCTTAAATCAACATCTAGAAGAGTAGATAAGTCACTGGAAAATACACTGCTAAGCTCCTTCTGGTCTGAGGGATGGCTAGGAGACCTGAAACAAATAATGAAATTTCTTGATTTACTGCCACCTTTTCCTTCCCCATAGAATGCCTGCTATGATGGAGGTATGTATATATATTACAGCCTTTCCCCCCAAAACTGCAGGAATGAAAAACCAGGGCATACTTGCAGAATCTGTTGCTATGGCAATCAAAATATTTAATACATTATATAATTGAATCCATATCTGTAATTTACACAACATCTGCTTTGAAAATTGACTTCATATTTCACGAGCAAGAATATGTGGGCTCTTTGCAATTTACTAATACTTTTAATGGACCAAAACATGCAAGCATTACAATTATACATGGGGTGGGGAAAAATATCAGCTGACTTTACATGTATCATCAAAATAATACACCCTATCCCCATATCCCAAGTATAGGACAAATAGGTTAAAACTTGGGCATTAAGAAAATAAAAATGCACTTTCTCATAAACTTTCACAGGTAAATACTGTGCTGTGTAAGGGGGCATGGAGGTTGAGCATACAAGACAAGCAATTACCGTCAGGAGGAAATAGATGTTTAAAAAGAAATGAACAAAACAGGGGAGGAGGAGAGGAGAGGAGAGATGAGGAAGGTTATTTAATTACAACCTTTTTTGGCCCAGTGATTCCTTCCTTTTCTGGAACTGACACTATATCATCATTTCATTTCCTATTTCCCTCCCCCCAAAGCATTATATAAAACATGACTTGTAAAAGGCATGTGAAATTGAGCTTAATTTCTCTTTGTGATTTTATACATATATTTTTAAAAGTCACTCAAAACACAGAATAATGGAACCAGAGTTAGAAAGGACCACAGGGAACATCTGGCCCAAGTCTTCCATCTTATAGATGTGGGAAGTGAGGCCAAAAGGCTTAGTGATTTAAGGCAGGTTGAGGTCCTGGGACTTCAAATTCAGTGTTTTTTGACTGCCTCTTCCTCTCTAGTCTGTCCCCAAACAAGGGACACGGGGCACCGTGTTTCTTAACCGAGTTCCTTCAGTAGGAAGGAAAGAAGGCCCAAAGGTCTCTCCAGCTCTCCAGCCCACTCCACACCAAAGCTCTAATAGGACACAATATGGGAAGAAGATCAAGAAGACCAAAGAGAACCACCAGCAGAGAAACATCCTTCCATCCCATCCAGAAGTGTGCAGTAAGACAGAACGGAGTAATGAAGTATCAGACCTGCAGGGCACTGAATGTGCCTTGGGGGGGTGGGGGTTGAAGCCTGCACAGAGGATCTGAAGCCATCTCAGCACTGTCCTATCAGAGCAGCAGAAGGTGACAATAAACAACTGGGAGGATTCTGCAGCCACATGGGGAGACGGGACCATTTCAATAACCAGCTAACTGCATGTCTCCCTTATTAAGTGAACAGTGGTGTCAAGGGCTGTATATTTACTCAGAAAATCACAAACTGACACTATCTATGTGGTATTGTATTTGTTTATATTTTGTTAAACATTTTCCAGTTACATTTTATTCTAAACTCTGGAGTACTGAGGACTGCTTGGCTCCTCTGAGAGTTTGGCACCTTTGGCATAGAGCACAGACCGAACCTGGGGTCAGAAAGACCTGAATTCAAATCCTGCCTTAGTTTCTGATGGTGTGACTCTGGGTAAGTCACTTAACCTCTATCTGCCTCAATTTCCTCATCTATAAAATGAGGAATAAAATACCTGTTTCACTGTGTCGTGAGGATCAAATGAGATAACAAATCTAAAATGCTTGGACAGCCTTGAAGTGATACACAAATGCTGGTTATTCTTGTTGTCTATGACATTGATTCGGGATCTGTCAGGGGCACAAAAGAGGGACAGAATCAATTCCAAATTTGAGTTCTGTGTGAGCAGGAGAAAGAGACAGGGCAAAGACAAACACCCACATCAGGCCACCAGGAATCAGGGAAAGAAACCAGGGTCTAGTACCAGACACCTCACCTGCAGCTGCAGGGCCTCCGGAATACAGAGGGTCAGAACCGAAAAGGGCCTGCCCAAACCACTCCGGAATTCCAGAAGAGGCAGAGTCTGGCCCTACAGCAAAGTCCCGATTTAGGAACTGAGCCTGAAAATATGAGTGAAACAGAAGAAAATATTGAATAAAATGAAGCATTATAGCTGAAACTACAAAAGAAAAAGGGCTCATAATAAAAAAAAGAATCCTTTACCCTACGAAATAAGTATAACCCTACAGGGGGAAAATGTACCTTTAATCAAAGAAAGAATTTTCAAGAATTCCTGATGGTAAGACTAGAGGTGGGCAAAATCATTAAAACAAGTGTACACAGGAGGCAAGAGAAACCCAGAAGAGGGGATGTGAAGATGAACCGCTTTTACTTTAATAGAGGGATAAGTCACAAGTGTCCCTTTGAAATCCACTGTCTTTGAGGGTCATAGAGAAATAGTGTCTAGAGAAGGCTTTATTCTGCCTTGTTTGTTTTAATACAGGAAGAAAAGGTAGGAAAAAAGAATATGCAAGCGAAGAAATGAGAAAGAAACTTGCTATTTTTCATAATAGGGGCGTGTTTTTTTTTTTAAAGAGGAACATATAGATATGGAAGAAGGGAAAGATGGAATGGGTATTTAATATCATGAACAACATTCATATCTGAACCAGGTAAAAGAGGTTTGAACGCAAAACACATATACAGGATTTGGCTTAGAAATACGGTAAATTCAACAGGAAAATGGGTAGGAATGGGAGAGAGGAGGGACAGCATTCAAGAGGGAGGGTAGAGTCAGAGAGGGTTTTCTTGACTTCAAGAGCAGCCTTTTGTCTGTAAGCTCCTTGAGAACAGGGATCTTTCCATCGTTTGTGTTTGTGCCCAGCGCATAACACAGTACTTGGCATATGGGTGCTTAAAAAACCATTACTGATTGATACTGTTCTCCTGTCTTGAAGCCCTAGGCCCCTTACCATTTCACTGATTATGACCGGCCAAGCTTCTGTCTTTGATCATTCCCCCCCATTCATTGCCTTCCCTACTACACACGTGATGCTCAGTTATGGTGGAGAAAACCACACAGCCATTCTGAACGGGTCCATTACAAATCTGTGTTACATGATGTCAACTGGGCTCTTGCTGCTGCTAGGCAATCCTATACCTGCCTCATCAACTCCTCAAGTCTTCCATGGCTCCCCCTTTCTCTACTCTTTCAGCTGAGAAACTTGCTAGATAAACAAAAATGAGGTGATTCACTGTGAGCTCCCTCTTCTCCCCTCTAACCCACCTCACGTCACTCACATGCCTTCTGCCACTCCCTCCTCCTTCACTCCCATCTTACTCAATGTGGCCTTTTTCTCCTTACTGAGACTAATTACTCATCGACTCCAACATTGTTATGATTATAATTAAGCAGCATTCTCTATTGTGGTATGGTCGTTAGCCCTCTGCATTCCCTGATATTTTTAGGAATCTGTTGTGATCTGATTGAGGGACCTAAACCAGAGTCTAGGGGGATGGAAGGCAAGCAGGAAAACACTAATGTGGCTTTTGGCATGCAGTACACAAGGGTTCATTTCAAGTGAGCGTGGTCTGGAAGGAACAAACACAAGAGAAATGCTGCCAACATATTTTTCCCCTTACAAATATTCAGCTGATGGTAAACTCTTTTAAGTGGTCAGTGGGATCTGTAACCACATCAAATTCCCTTCAGGTCTGACCTCTGCAGATCCATTGTCAGGCTGAATGTCCCAGAATTAGTGCAAGGTGGTGGGATGAGTGGAGTCGGAGGCACGGGACCTGGGTTCCGATTCTGCCTCAGTCACCTGACCACCTGTGTGACCTTGGGCAAATCACATAATAACAGTGAGCCTTAATTCACTTAATTCACTTTCATTTTGGAGATCTCCAAAAATGAAAGCATCAGGATAGATTCTTTTTCCTTTTTGATTTTACTATGGAAATTATATTTTCTGAAGCAGATACATCTTATAGGCAATGTAGTAGATAAGCTAAATAAAGATAAGTGAAATAGAGTTATCTAAAGTCCTTTTCAGCTCCAAATCCATGGCCCTCTGCTGAAGACTCTTCCATATTACTTCTAATTTCTGAAGAACTAAGATCAGCTATGGAAAGTTTAGCTGAGTGCCAAGGATAAATGTATAAATCTGGGAGGAGAAGAGAGAGCATGGGATTAAATGTGGCTTTTTAAAAAAGGTTTTTAATTATTTCATTAAATATTTTCCAATTTTATTTTTAGCAAATTTAGCATCCTTTTAAAAAAAAAATTGAGTTCAAAATTCTCTCCCTTCCTCTTGCCTTGCCCCCACCCTTGAGAAGGCAAGCAACACGATACTGCTTATTGATGTGACATCATGCCAAACATTTTTCCACATTAGGGGTGCTACTTTTCTCAAAATTAATTTTTATTTTATTTTCAAATAAAGATCTACCTCCTCTCCCTCCCACCTGCCCTTTCTCCCAATTGAGAAAGAAAACCAAAACCCGTTACAAACATATATAGTGAAGTAAAAAAAAAAATTCCGCATTGACCACCGTCCAGAAAACCAATCTGAGTCCACCCCCTGTCCATCAGAAGGAAGGCAGTATGTTTTATCATGAGTGTTCTGGAACCATGGCTGGTCACTGTTGGGCAGAGTTCCCAAATCTTGTACAACTCTGTGTCTTTACATTGTTGTTCCTACTGTACTAATTGTTTTCCTGTTGCTACCAGGAATTACTTTAACTGCTCTGCTTTTTTCATATTCTAATGAGGTACATAAAGCTTCACGGGATTGGTCTGAAAACTTTAGAATGGGGCTATTCTGGCTGAAATGGAGGCTCTCCCTGGTCTCTGAATCTGTAAACCAAGTGTGCTCCTAAACTGGACATTTACAAATGTCACAGAACAGGAAGGTTAGGTACCTCGCTGCCAAGAGCACCTCAGAATGGATGGTGTTCAGGCCCACTTGGCCATAAACCTGAAGTGAATTTTCAAGCAGTCATGGGATGGGAAAGGTTGAGATGCACTGGATGCAATGCAAACCACTTCATTTGGACTACAGGTTTTCATTTTAAGCTTTAACAAACATATGGAGCTTCAATGAATTGGAAACTCCTGCAGATGCTGATGGCTTGGGAAGATAGGGGCTTTCTGAAAGCAACTAGTCTGTTAGTTTTAGGCTTTTCTGTATTTGAAAGAAAAAAGAGAGATTTTTGTAGCAGAGCATGCATTTTTCTGACCTTGGATACAACATAAGAAGACATTTGTTACTTATCTGAATTAATATATGTATATATATGTATGTATATATATATATATATATATATATATATATATATATATATATATGGAATGCTTATTTAATTTATAAAATACAAGATTTAAAATTTAAAAATTTATCAGAAGGCAAAAAGGGAAGGGAGACACTGTCCTAACTCCTAATGGATTCCCCCAATTAAAGATGAGGCCCATTTCTTGAGCAAATTCCCTCCCCTCTCTGGTGCTCACTTTCCTTACCTGTAAAATAATGGGGGTTAGGAAGATCCTCTCTGAGGTCCCTTCTAGATCCAAATCCTGTTCTCCTAATTATTTTTCCTCTTTGTGTTAAATGTAGCAATCTGTTTTCCAATATAGGTGTACCTGAGAGGTGATGCAGGCTAGGGCCAAGAAAGGGCAGTTCATGTTGATTCAGCACTTGGCAATTAGAAAAAAAAAATTTCTCAAAACAACTTTGTAAAGTGGTCAGTTATTATGATCCCATTGCATCAAGTAGAAAACTGAGGCTCAGAGAGTCAAGGCACACACACTCACAGTCAGGCCAGAGGCGACCCAGGTGAGACATTAACCAAGACCTTATGATTCTTGGACAAAAAGTCTTCAACAAAGAGGTGGGTTATTGTAACAGTCAAATAAGAAAATGGAGATGACTGGAGGATCAGAGATGCCTTGGAGGGCATTGAGTCCACACCTCTCATTTTAGAGAAGAGGAAACCAAAGAGGTATCCTAGAATTCCTCTCGTCCTTCTAGACATGCCTCTAATACCACTCTTCTGATCCCCTTCCCCCAGTTGCTAGTGTTATTTCTTCCTACCTTGTATTGATCTGTCTTTGTTCTTTCTGGATTTATTCTATATGGGTATGAATGTATAGATATATGTATAGACATAGAGAAGTGTGACCACATGACACATGGCCTTACAGTCAGCAAGATTTGGGTTCCATCCCTCTTCTGGTACACACTGACTGTGACTCTGGACAAGTCACTCAACCTCTAAATAATTCTGAGACCATTTGTTGCAAAGAAGGTGCTGACCTGTATTGGTAAAGTGACCTTCCTCACCTGGGAGGTCCTCACATCAATAGGTTCAGTCTCTAGGTCTACACTGGCAGATGAGATTTTTGTTTCACTCATTAGAATATAAGCTCTTTGAGAGGGAGAACTGTAAATTCTTTGTACTCATATCCCTAGTGCCTACAATACCTAGAACACCTTGGGTACTTATTTTGTGGTTGATAGACTCTTTGTGACCCCATGGACCACGGCATACCAATGCTATCCATGGGGTTTTCTTGGCAAAGATACTGGAGAGGTTTGCCACTAGGGGCTGTTAATTAATTAATTAATCTGTGTAGGCAACTCCCAAGAGGGTAACTCAGCCTGCTGAGGAAGGATCAGCAACTCGTCTATACCAGTCTTAAAGAGTTTACTGGAGGTACGAAGAGGTTTGGGCCCTTGCCAGTGTTGCACAGTCAGAATAGAGGACTTGAACCTGGGTTTTCCTGACTCCAGCATCAGGGCTCCATCCACTGTATCATGGCAGCTCTTCCAGAGCACTTGAGGCAATGTTCATATACAGTAAAACTAGGCCCATAGGACAAACTGGAAGCTTAATTGCAAAGAACACATTTAATTGCTCCTCTTCGAGCAAATCCACTTCTCCGTGCGATGGGCTAACGAGTAGCTCTTTGTGAGAGTTTCAAACCTGCTGCCCAGCTCTGAGTGGAAGCGGCTTCCTTTTGAAAGTGAACAGACCACGCTGGCTGAAAGGAGCCAGGAGCATCTTGAACACCAAACTGTAGATGAACAAATGGCCAACATATTTGCTGGAACAGCCAAGTGGGTTTAAGAGTTCTGGAAAAATGAATTTCAGGTTTGAGAGTGGAAACGTATAGGGGATTATAAACATATGCGTGCACACACACACACACACACACACACACACAGATACCAATCTTCTTGAAACAAAGAGCCCCATTTTTAACACCAGCCTTCTTCCAGGGATGCTCCATGATTACAGAGTTATTAGAGAATTAAAGTGAGGCTCACCCAATGGGTAACAGAGAGGCGGAGCCTGCAAGGCATTAACAAATTTTGCAGAAGAAGTGACATAGAGAGACTGGACAAACAGAAAGCTAGTCATGAGGGATCTCCAGTGGATGCAGCCCTTGTGTTGACATCACCACCACCATGTAGTACATACGGGGCAGGAGGAGAGCCCGTGGGGGGCATACCCACTAGAGGGGAACACAAATTGCCTGCCATGTCAAAGGGATCCTGGTCATATGTGTAAATGTATGAATATAAATGGGGGTAGGATGCAGGGTAGAGGGGATTTATAGGTAAAAATGTTGATGGCATTATTTGGACTACTAGCAGTTTTTAAAAAAATAAACCACCCCACCTTCCCTTCTTTGTTTCTGTTCCTTAGTTCACATTCTTGCCTCTTCCTAAAAGAGTCCTCCTCACAATTGTCCCTTCAAAGGCTGGCTAAAAGGCAAACCTTATTGACAAAGGCTTCCATGACCTCCCAACTCCGAGTGGTCTCTCTCCAGATTCTCATGGCTCCCTATATTCCATTTCATTTTACACTTATTTGCATGTCTCATAGACATGCACAGACACAGAATCACAGACCTATAGGTGAAAAAGGCCTTGGAGGCTTCCAACTCAATGCCCTTCATCTTACAGATGAAGAAACTACAGCCTATTGAAGTTAACTGTTGTGCCCAGCATCGTGCACCTAAGAGGTAGAATTTGAATCCAGGCCTTCTCGACTCCAAATCCAGAGTCCTATCCACTCGTGCCATGCTATTTCATCCATTTACTTACTCCTGAAAATCAGACTGCGTCATCTTCTTTGAATCTCCTCCAATGCTTAGCACAGCCCCCTGTATCAGTAATAATCAATACTTATTGTGTGGTGGTTGTTGAGTCATTTTTCAGCTGTATCTGACTCTTCATGGTCCCATGTGGGGTTTTCTTGGCAAAGATACTAGAATGGTTTGCCATTTCATTCTCTAGACCATTTTACAGATGAAAGAAACTGAGGCAAACAGGGTTAAGTGACTTGCCCTGTGTCACCCAGTTAGTGAGTGTCTCAGGTCAGGTTTGAACTTCCTGACTTCAGGCCTTGAATTCTATCCACTGCATCACCTGGATGCTCACTTATTGTATATTGTGTAATAAATAACTTGTGAATCAGCACTTGAATAATTAAGCAATTAGTGAATATATGATTCCCATATAAGATTTCAATTTCGCATAGGTCCTGCTCCAAAGATCTGGTCATGACCTAGGGTTCTGAAAGTTATAACAGTGGAGAGTAAGTTCTGGTAGGTTTTAGAAATCAGAAAGTATCTAGATATAGGCCTTTGTCTATGACCCAAGGAACCCTCTGGAAAAGATTAGAGAAACTTATCACCAACTAAGGATTTTTTTGAGAATTTTTTTTTCGGGGGGAAGAGGGCCTAAGCTATGTAGACCACCGTACACTGAGAAAAAAGGGTTTACATGACCTACTTTGTAGGGTCCCTTTCCCATCCCATGACTGCTTGAAAATTCACTTCAGGTTTATGGCCAAGTGGGCCTAAATACCATCCATTCTGAGGTGCTCTTGGCAGCGAGGTACCTAACCTTCCTGTTCTGTGACAATCCCTTACTTTGGTAAGGAAGGTCCCACACTGATTATCATACAAGTCAATGGAGACACAAATTTCTTATACATCGAGCCTAGCAGGCACACTTATTATTCTATTGGGAAAATTTTTCTCACTTATCCCTCCAATTCTTCCCCCCTCCAATAAATCATAGGATTTTAAAGTTGGGAGGGATAATTTCACATGAGGAAAAGGATTCATCTTATACAGTGGCATCAGATTCAAATAGAAAGGAAGCCCTGCCCAAAGCGTATTGAACAAGAAAAGCATTAATTAACATTATCTATTCCTATGACATTTTTATTTTATTAACCAATTCCCTTTGTTTGAAGACTTCCAGTGAGAGCAAATCTACTACTTCCCAAGAAAGCCTGTTCTTTATCCTTGTGGCCCTGTGCAGCTAAACCTCTCAGACTCCACTGCCCTCGCAGTCAAGATGAAGCCACTACTATGTCTGACATACTACATGTATGAATCAACTGATCACGATTCCACCACATGATCATGCCCTCCTCATTGCTAGAAAGCATACAAATACTTTGTCTGGATTTTGTACTTACGTATTATTTATAAATTTACATATTTATACATAAAATATATTTAATATAATATAAATATTTCTATATAATTTGTAAATATATAGATATTTTGTTTTATATATATGTGTATATATACACACACACACACACACACATATAGTCCCCCACTTCATCCAAATATAAAGTAACAATAATAATTGAGAGCATTTTAAGGTTTTCAAAATGCTTTCCATATATTACATTTCATTTGATCTTCACAATGACCCTGGGAGGTAGGTGTTATTATTATCTCTATCTTAACGATGAAGACACTAAGGCAGACAGAAGCAAATGACTCGCCCAGGGTCACACAGTTGTCAGTAAGTGTCTGAAGCAGGATCGTAACTGAGCTTTTCCTGACTCCACACCCAGTGTTCTAGCTACTTGTCCCAACGAGCTTATTGACAGGAGGAATCGCTGCATTCTTCGTATTTATATCCCCAGCACTTGGTACATAGTGACTCTTGAGTGATACTTGTTGATTGATTAATTGGCCAATTACTGAATGAATAAATGAAAGAATCCCAATCCATTAACTTTTAATCATGTCTATATGGCAGCAAGCAGGGGGACTAAACAGTAACTGTCTTTCACTAGGGAAGTTTAAACCCTCCAGACTTTGAGGAAAGAAACAGATCTAGCTTTTCCAACTTTAAAAAATTGGGGTTTTAACCAGCACAAAAGCATCTTTTTACTCTTCTTTACCCTGCGATGTCAAATTATTTTCTAATTCTCCCAAAGACATAAAAAAACCCCTTTCTAATGAAAACCTGAAAAAAACCATTGTGTATGCTCACCCCACTCAGCATCCAGAAGGCAATCTCAGTGGGATTTAAGTTTCACTTTGATTAACAAATTAGTCCCTTCTAAACAGATCAAGTTTAGAAAAGTCACTGACCCTTGAAAGCAGGCTTAAACCTCCATTGGGCCATTTATCACAGGCCACTTGTTCTAGATACAAACAGTGTCAGGTGTGCCCCTACAGATCAGAAAAATCTCTATTAAAAAATGAAAGAACGCTTGTTCTTCCCTTGCCGCTTTGATGTCAGATCAGGAATTCTTAATAAAAGGGATTTTCAAGTATGAAAAACCTAGAGCCAGAGCCTATATTTAGAAAGGTGTGTTTTCACCGACACTGCCTAATTTAATTATTTCACATGTACAAAGAAGCATTCTGAGTGAGGGACTCTGTTAATGGAGCATGTGAATTATAAGTGAAAGGAAATGGAGTTTGCATTTGGCGGGGAAACAGACAAGTATTGCAGAAGGTCAAATCTATCCAGGATGTGTTATGGAGATATTTGGTGAACTTCAATAAATGGGATGACTGCTTTAAAAGGCACAGGAAGTACTTGCTTAAAGAATTCTAGGAGAGCTTCCTGTGGTCTGTGAGGGCTTGTTCTGTTTAGAGCAGAGTAAATAATTCGCCATTCATGAAGTTTATGCCTGGCATGTTTTAGCCTTTACAATGACGAGGCTCTTTGGAGGTACTATGAGGTGCGCTTCCTTGTTTGAAGTTACAACTAGGAAGTCAAAGAAAATGTATATAAAACAAAAGAACACCGTGGGCCCCATTAACACATGTCAGGCTCCCAGGAATGAATGCCATAAAAAGATCACTGGAGAAATATCTGGAAGGCAATGCTGATGCCTCCTTGGTCATTCACATTCTGTGGGGAGAAAAGAAAGACTATGAAGTGTTGGCCACTGAATCTCTTTGAGGTTTATAACTTGAAGCATCCGGCAGGAGAAACCAGCTAAGTTCTTGGGAGATAACTGGTAACTTTTTAAAAGAAACAAGTGTGAATACTTGATGTTAACGTAAGACTATTCTTTTATAACACATCGTTCAGAAAAGACTACAATTGCACTAATACTTTAAAAAGTCCTGCCTTTCCTTTAGCATGTGAATCTTACAATAGCTCTCTGGCATCAGTGAAGCAGGTGATACTGTTTCGATTTTGCCAATGAGAAAATTGAGATGTACAGAGGGAAGCTGCTTGAAGTACAGAGAATTCTGATTTCTAACTAAGCTTAAAGTATGGAGGTGGAAAAACCTTCTATGAACCCAGATCAGTAACTCTGTAAACTGAATTGTAATTAAGTTGCTTGAGGCACTAAGAGTTTAAGTATTTTGTCCAGGGTCACTCAGCTAGTATAGGTGAAAGACAGACCTTGAACCCAGATTTTCACAATTTCAAGGTTACCCTGTCTCTCTCAAGAGGGTTAGGAGGGTCACTGGAGATAAAATATGTACTCTGTAAAGTTTAAAATGGCTAACATATACATGGTGATTTAATGTTATCTCATTTGACCCTCACAATAACCCTGTCAGGTAGATTCTACTGCTATCCCCATTTTAAAGATGAGGAAACTGAGTCTGAGAGCTGTTAAGTGTATTGCCCAAGGTCAGAGTTATAACAAATCTGAGGTGGGATGTGAATTCAGGTCTCCCTAATTCAAGAATCCCATGTTCTAAGTACCACATCACCTACTGCTAGTTAATCCTAATTTAAAACATTTAGACAAAAGTAGATTTATTATATCTTTTTTTGTTCTTAGGCAAAATGAATAGCAAGTTAAAAAAAGACAGCATCCTAAGTTTTCCACATACTTTTAATTGATTTAATGTAGAGAATTTGAACCAGAAATAATATTTTCTTTTGCATAGTATGTGCTACATTCTGGGAATGTTAGTTAAAAAGCAGGCCTTTAGGAAAGGATCATGGGGTCAGCTTTAGAGTTAGAAGGGCCCCCAGAGGACACTGAGTACAACCCCTTCATGTGATATATGAGAAAGCTGAACAGAGACATTAAAGAGGTGACCCAAAGTCACACAGGTATCAAAGGTGGGATTTGATCTCAGGTTTTGGGGCGGCTATGTGGAGCGGTGAATAGAACACCGACCCTGGAGTCAGAAGGACCTGAGTTCAAATCTGGCCTCAGACATGTACTAGCCGTGTGACTTGGGGTAAGTCACACTACTCCAATTGCCCTGCTCTCCCCTCTACAAAACAAAACAAAACAAGATCTCAGGTCTTCTTGATTCCAAGCCCAGCATCTTATTCATCCACTATACAATGGGTTCTCTCAAAAAAAAAAAAAAAGATTCAGACAGAGGCTGTTACCAGCTATGTGACCCTGGACAAGTCATTTGACTTCTGCTTGTCTTAATCCACTGGAGAAGGAAATAGCAGACCACTCCAGCATCTTTGCCAAGGAGACCCCACAGACAGCATCAGAGCGCTAAGGTCCACAGGGTCACCAAGAGTTGGACATGGCTGAACAACAACAAGGAACTCGAATCATCAGAAGCATCAGAATTCAAACTCAGATCTTCCCAACTCCTAGTTTATCCAATATGCTAAATGAATTGTGTGTAGGGGGCAGGAGGAAGTGTGGCAATATGCCTACCCATAGCTCTTAGTTATGATCCCAAATTTCATTGATATTCAGCAGTGTCACAAAGCCAGCAATGGGGTATTGGCATGGAGATCTAGCCTCTGGGTTAATTGTGAAAGACTATGTTGAGAAAAAGAGTACAGCATTATGGAGAATCAGCCATGGACAGAGAGTTAGTGATGTGGTTGGAATGATTTAGCTGATTCAGACAGTCCCAGGCAGTAAGAGAACAGCAGTGGGGAGGGAATGAAGGCATTCATGGTGGAAGGTTGTGGGTGACTGGGCATCAATGCTGTGTTGGTTTGACTTGCCCACAGGGTGAACCCTGATTCCCAGAGAAAGAAAGGGCAACTGAATTAGGAGTCTTTTAGGCTCTTTTTTGGAAAGAATCAATCAGGCACATGGAGAAATTAGGCACAAGATAGGGAATGTTTTCCTTCAATCTATTTGAAGCAGTTTCAGTAATTCCAAAACTATTTAGGTTGTTGTTGGAAAAGACTCATCCAATCACTGCCTTGGTAAGATTCATTGAGGGCAGAGCTCTGAGAATAGGGTGGGGATTCAGATGTCACAAAAATGAAATATGTAATCTTCTGTTAACATTTTTCAAGTCATATAAGAAACCAAGAGGCACACAGCAGAGAGAGGGGGTTGTGCATAATTTAATGAGTGCTAGCCTTGGAGTCAGAAAGATTCATTTGAATCTTAGGCTTCTGGAGTTCAGCGGCCATTGCTGTGTGACCCTAGTCACGTACCTTCACATTAACCTCACAAAGTCTTGGTTTTCTCATCATGCATTCATCCAACAAGTATTTATTTAAATTCCTACTGTATACCAGGCACTGTGCTAGGAGCTGGACATTCAAAGACAAAAACAAAAAAGGGAAGAAAGATGTCTATCATATCTACTACAGAGAGAAGATAAAAGGCTGAATGAAATCATGGAAATAAACTGCTTCAAAGTGCCATATAAATGTCTGATACTATCCTGATTATAGCAATAGTTCACATTTCTATAGAGCTCTAAGATCGCCAAACATTTTTACGTGTGTTCCCTTATTTGATCCTTATAACAACCAAGGGAAATAGGTTCTACTGTTACCATTCTCATTTTAAAGATGAGGAAAGAGACCGGCAAAGGTTAAGTAACCTGGTCAGAGTCATAGAGCTGGTAAATGTTTACTGAAGGATCTGAACTCAGCTCATATCTTTTTCTGCCTCTAAATCCCACTCTTCCCACTTTACCATCTACTGTCTACAACAATAAAAAACAACCAAATTCATTCAATAAACATTTATTAAGTGCCAACCATGTGCCATTCACTGAGCTAAGCCGAGGGAGGGAGGTTACTGGGAGAAGCTAGTAGATTCAGAAAGATGTGCGTTCCAATCTAGCCTCACATATTCACTAGCTCTATGACTCTTAGCAAGTCACTTAACTTCTGCCTCAGTTTCCTCATCTGTAAAATGAGGGGAATAAAAGTGCCTTCTTTCCAGTGTTGTTTTGAGCATCAAATAAGAGAGTATTTGTAAAGCCCTTTGCAAACCTGAAAGCAATACTTAAAGGTCACTTATTATTACTGTCATCATTATTACTATTGTACTTGAAAAAGTTGTTCTTGAGGAAAAATAAATCCAGCTATCCATTCTACGTTGCTGGGGTTAGGGGCACGATGTCCCCTTGATCTCGAAAATTCATGTAAAATTTTGTTGGCCCTCTCTTTGTAGCAGAGAAGAAGTCTCTCCCCCAAATGAAATTTCTTATGCTGACTCATGATGCAACAGGGAAAGTCATGATGTGGAAGGGATAATTGTAAAAGAAACAGACACAAATAGTGAGACAAAATATGCAATCCCTTCTGATGACATTTTTCTACTCTAACAGGCTGGCCTCAGTTTTACAGGACCACTTACTGTTTGTTTTAAAAGGTTGCTAACCATCCAAACCAATGAGGTCTAAGGGCTGGTATGTGAATGTACAGGGGTGCACGTGCACACACACACACACACACACACACACACACACACACACACACACATGCTGACTCTGAACAAATTACTCTTACTGACATTCAAGGCTAGAAAGGTCAAGATCAAAGTTCAATGCTTTCTCAGGTCCAGGGCTCTCCATCAGAAACCAAAGAAACCTGTGGGGGAGCAGGGCTTCTTATGGCCAATTTGGTTGCCCTTAGTTCATGCTTGGCTGAAGTCAGACTAGGAGTCCTAGTGTGTCCTGCTCCCCCACCCCCATGTGCCCAGTTTAAAATATCTGATGGTTAATCCTTCAAAGCAGCCAGCTACTGCTTTCAACCAATATACTAGGAAGAGTAAAAGTACCTGACAGCCCTTTTGAACTCCAGAAGAACCTAAGGAGATGGCTTAACATCCGTAATTGTAGATAAGAACAGCCAAAGAACAGCCAGTAGTAATCACATTTAACATGGAGGTTCTGCAAGCAGGACATTAAGACAAGCACCCAGTCATTCTTTAACAAGAACATTAAGTAAAATAATTTGAATAATTCAGTAAGTATCAAGTAAATGGCCACTGTTTCTCTTTCAGAGTTAGAGTACCGCAGCAAAGCAAGGAAGCTCTTCCTTGTTTTCCTCTCAACTATTCCCACAGAAAGGCTGGCAAACAGCATCCTACAGAAAACAGTTATATTCCACCCATTAGGTGCTTGTTATGGAATCATGAAGTCATGTGCAATACTTCAACTTCTCCTAAATGAAAGATTAAATGTCACCCTTGACAACCATCCCAATGACGCCATTATTATGGTCCCACGTATTGAAGCTTAAAACATGATAAGAAAATGAACAGTTTCTGTAGGACGAGAAACACTGAGCGAGAATGTTTCAAAAGACTTACTTTTTTAGCTTGCTAAAAATAGTTAATGAACTGAGTTAACAGAGTTTAATGTGAAGAATGGCTGAATGAAAGGGTCATTTCACATAAGCCAGCCAGAGAGACTTTGGGCATCAAACTGTAGTATAAACCTATGCCCTGCTTTCTTTGCAAGTGAAAAAGATAATCATGTTTTCAGCCCTCACAGGGCTTTCTCTGGAGTAACTCTTGGAAAGGGTAATTCTCAAGTCTCATATCCTAGGAGTAGTTAAGCCAAGGGGTATATACATTTGAATACTACAAAACTTGCTTCTCACATAACCAAGGCTCATCTAGAAAAGAATGTCAAAAACATGAAAGTATATCATTAAATCTAAAAAGATCTGTGTAAAAAGGAATATTGAACAGAGTATCGCTTACAAGTGAAATTGTCAAGGAATCTTTCTTCTCTGAGACCTTTCCTTTTACAAACGCTTGGTGTGTTGGCACCTTGGGTCTAATGTTTCGTTTATGTTTGTTTTTAAGCCTAAATTTCCCCATTAAGCCCAGGCTGGAGGTATAAGTGATGATCCTGGTTCAGTACCACTGTGATTGGGCATGTGGCTGTTGACACTCTGTTTTTCAACCTGGACTGGTTCATTTCACCTTATGCAACCTGGGGGCCTACTATTTTTGGGAGGCTCACCAAAAATAATACTGGACTTAATGTGGACATCTAACTGGTTTAGCCCAGTGCAGCTCAGAACTCCAGAGCTCAAGAGATCTGCCATGTACAAGGCTCCCATGGAATAGAGTTTATGGCCATGCTTCACTATTCCTGGCAGTTCTCAATATTTTGAGTGGAAAATCAACCCTTAAAAATAAGCCATGTATTCAATAATCTTGCATGCCAATAGGGTGATTTTTCCTTAGTCCCAGGGTTTTAAAATCAGGGGATCACAGATTGAGAACTAGAAGGTATCTTGGAGGATTTAATCCAACGTCTTCATTTTATAGATGAAGAAAAAGATTCTCAGAGAAGTTACCCAAGGGTAAACAGTTAGGAAGTGATAGAGCTGAGATTTGAACCCGAGTCCTTTGACTCTTGGGTTGTTCTTTATTCAATGACATCAAGAGGAGGAGAGGGAAGAGGCATAAAGTAGAACACTAGACTTGATGTTAAAAAGACAAAGTCAGCCTCAGGCACTTATTTTCTGCGTGAAAATGAAATATAGGTAAAGCACTTGGCAAAAGTCGTGTCATTTGATCCTCACAACAACCCTGGGAGGTAAGTACTATTATTATCCCCATAGATGAGGAAATCGAAACAACCAGAGGTTAAGTGACTTGTCCAAGGTGATGCAGTTAGTAAATGTTTGAGGTCACATCTGAACTCAAGTCTTCCTGACTGGTTGCAGTGCTCTGTGTATTCTGGTGCCTCCTAGCTGTCACTTCACCTCCCTGGGCCTCAGTTTTTCCCATCTGTAAATGGGGGTAATAATACTTGCTGCAAGACTTGCATGAGGAATTAACTTCTTGATAAATTACCAAGAATGATGCCTCAAATATTTTATCGAAAATGTTGTATGGGACTTTCTTTTTAAGATAAGATATAATTTGAAGACCCTAGTAATTATTGTCCTTTTCCTTCTTAGTGGGTCTCTTAGATTACTGGAGGAGTAACACAATATTTAACTACTTCAAGGATATGCAATGAGTCCAGAGCTGCAGTTACTCCTGCCACCAAACAAACTCCCCTTGTCTTCTACCCTTGGAAGGTAGTCTCTGTGAGGTATCTGGCTGAAAATTTCATCACCACCTTCCTCTTCCTCCAGCCAACCTGGTAATAAGCCTCTCTAAAGTTATCTAGGCAGAGCCTGAGAAGGCAAAACACAGACTATTTCCACAATGATACTTAAAGCTTTCCCAACTTGGCAGCCTCAGTCTGAGTTTGGGTTCCTAGTCTTTGACCACTCCAAGTGACTTCCCCATTCTGACAAGGCATCAGAGGAGGGCTTCACAGGAAAAGTTCACAGGAGGGCTTTGGGGATGGGGAGTGGACAGAAAGCTGAGCTTAGAAAGACTAGGGTCCAAGTCTCTCTACCTGGCAAGTCAGTTAACCCCTTGATATTCCAGGCAACTCTCTAAGACTATATATTATAGAGCATTGGCTGAGGGAGTTTCCTTGCCAAGAGAAAATTCCCTATAGAAAGAGTCAGAAAAAATACAAAATGTAGTCATAATCTTGAGAAATCACAGCATTCTGGAATCATTTAGCACTAGGGCAAACTCACATTAGTAGACCCCATGGGGGCATCATTGTATGACATCATAATGATGACCATGAACCATCCAGATAAAGGTCAAGTTCTATTCAATTATAGTTTTATTTAAGAAGGGAGGGGAATGGGGAATTTATTTTCGAATGATTTCCACTCCAAATTATTAAAATTTTAAAATGGTATGATGTTGGAAGGAAGAAGCCTGAGTGACATGGGAAACTCACTGGATGGATACTCCGAAAAGTCAGACAAATGAGATGTGACTGACTGAAGAGTAAGACATGCTAGGTATACAGTCACCTCATCCACCCAGGATGATGTCATGGTGGAAAGAGTCTCTCTTCCTAATGTAATTGAGCATGATACCATATGTTTAGCCAGAACTAGGAAGCAGAACTGAGTGTGCTTGCTGGGATGGTTTTTGATACACTACTTCGGGAAATACTGCCATTTTTATTTTTTAAGTTTCATTTTTTTTAATGAATAGTAATCTATTTTATCTCCCTCCAACCCCTATTCCCCTGGTAAACAAAACAAAATACAAATTGCAACACATATACATAGCCAAGCAAAACAAATTTTCTCATTGGTTGCATTCAAAAAATATGTTTCGCTCTGCCCTCTAATTCACCACCTCTCTCTACCAGAGAGTGCTTCAGCATGGTCATTCTGTGATCAGGTATGGTCCCTGCATTCATCATACTTCTTAGAGCTTTTTTGTTGTTGTCTTTATGGTTTGTTTGTACAAATTCCAGGTATTTGCCTATTTTGAAGGAATTTCGAAGCAGTAACACAAGAAACTTTGAGCTCATTTTTCTTCATTCATTTACTTATATTTCCTTAGCTTCCTGACAACCATGATATGAGAAAAATCAATGTCTATTACTTAGGGATAAGATACTGCTTCTTTTTTTTTTTTTAACATGGAGGAAGGTTCTGAATTTTTTGTGATGGCCCTGACTGGCAGTATACCCCCTTCTCCCCCAGCTGCAAGTTAACTTTGGAATGCTACAATGACAACAAAGAGAAAAATGTCAGGGCCCTTGAGTGAGTGTGGCCTAAGACAAGGTTTATGATTTAACATCCATGCTAATAAAAATTAAATAGTTACACAAGACCACTACCAAAATGACAAACCATTATTAGATTCAGCACCCTATGAATCTGCTCAGAGCAATAAATGCCAGCCGAAGGTTA
Organism: Pseudochirops corinnae; assembly: GCA_028646515.1. Taxonomy (NCBI): domain Eukaryota; kingdom Metazoa; phylum Chordata; class Mammalia; order Diprotodontia; family Pseudocheiridae; genus Pseudochirops; species Pseudochirops corinnae. The sequence continues at coordinate 31,951,640 of CM053590.1, forward strand.
GGCATTAATATCGGGGGTACAGATACCAAGGTTCCCTGTGTTAAATTACTGGTAAAAGTCAAGTCAACTGTCAGTGCCTTTAGGATTTATCCTTCAATAAATATGCTTATCAAAGTGATCTTATAAAAATCCTTATAAACCTTGTTATCATAAATTCAGGTCAAATATGAGCCCCCAAATGGCCTTTAAAATTGTGTCATTAATCGGCTAAAGAGATGGAGAAAACAGTGCTGATCAAATACTCTTTTTGTAGGTTTAAACCAGAACCAATTAACTGAACTCTTGGGGACAGTGAAGGCTTTGGTGTCTAGATAAATTAATGGGCACCCACAGGCCATCTGGGAAGAAGGACATACTGTCACTTCTCTCTGTTGCTTTGCTTGTTGTTTTCCCATGAGACCAAGCGCTCCTTGACAGCTGGTGCTGTCTTTTGTCTTTCTTTAAATCCCCAGAGCTTAGAACGGTGCCTGGCACATGCTAGGTATGTAATGCTTATTGACTGACTGATTGTACGAACCTCAGCAGGTCACTCGTCCTTCTTGTAAAAGACAGTCCCTGTTCAGGTTTATACAGTCAGTGGCTTGCACAGAGAAGATGCTTAATAATTGTTTATCATATTGTATTGTTACTACTACTTGCTAACAACAGCTATTTCACCTTGGACGAGGTGTTTGATCATGCAATGGTGTATATCTTTATTAATGACTATTAATGAGTTGCCAAAAAAAGGATGGTTTGAATCATACAAATTAGTGGGATGACAACTCTCAACCATATACAAACTCAATTCATCAGACATTCTATAAGCACCTCCTCTGGATAAGGCTCTAAATGTTGGGCATTAAGGATACGAAGACGAACAGTGGCCATCCTTGAACCCTCAAAGAGCCTACAATCTAATGGGACACATACACAAATAAGTACATATAAGATAGATTGGGAAGAGAAATGACAACCATACTGGGTCTTCAGGAAGGTGTCGACGTGTGTAGCACCATAGTAATGGTGGATAGTGTACACAAAGAATGAGAGGATTGAATAAAGAATAGTCCAGTTTGGGTTGGAAAATAAAGTACACAATGGAAAGCAGAGTTATATAACAAGGGAAAGTCAGGTGGAAGTCGGATCGCAGAGGGCAAGGTCAGCAATGTACTCATTACTTATTCAAGACCTCTGATTAAGATAGCCAGCATGTGTACTGATGCTTTAAGATTCGCAAAACACTTTACAAACTTTGTCCCTTTTGATGGTCACAACTGCCCTGTGAAGTAGGTGCGATTATTACCCCCATTTTACAGATGAAGAAACTGAGGCAAATAAGAATTTAAAGACTTGCTGAGGTTCATTCCGTTGGTAAGTGTCCAAGGCTAGATTTGAAGTCATATCTTTTCTGACTCCAGATCCAATGTGCCGCCGGGCTGCCCTCTGGACAGAGAAGTGAAGGATCAGAGATGGTCAGATGAACCAAGCACCAACTTTTACACAGTATTCTCACTCCCATAGTTTTTCACTTGAATAGAACAAACCATATATGGGATGTTGGGATTTGGAAAATGACTAGTCCATAAGTTTCTAAGCCCTTTGCTTGGGTAGGTGCTGTCAAACCTGTCTCTGGGGATAAACAGCCTAGTGTGGTAATCCAAGAGGAAAAATACAAACAACAGTATGGGTCCTTTAGTCCTGTAAGAATGGATTAGGCTATGACTCAAGAGTATGATTCAGTTCTGCAGCATTATCATTTTTGGTTAATGTGAAACTCACCAGGGAAGAAACCAAAATCTGGCCGTTTATTGCAAACTTGAGCAAAAAATGCCAATTAAAAAAAATTTAAAGCAAAACTGAAACTTTCATTCAAAGTCCCCTAGTTAATGAATCTTCCCTCTGACATTTTAAAAGTTGATTTTAATCCTATTAGTCCAACATCAAAGAGTAAAAAGAGATTCATTGGCAACATTAAACAGCCCGACAATGGAGTGTTCTAAAAAAGAGAGAGACCCACCACCCCCGGCTGCTGTTCTTTCTTAATTAAGTTCATATCTTACTAAATACTTTTGGCAGAAATTAAAGCCCAGTGACCTAAGCCCACTTTAGTGCATGGCCAATTTTATTTTTTCTGCTCATTGATTTTGATAGGAGTTTCACAGCCAGCCATTATGAACTGTCCAACTTGTGGACTCTTGGAGAGTTGGTCTGCCATGTTCCATAAAGGACTCAAGGCATTTCTCTTGCTGTAGACCTAATCTAGCATTAGATTCCTTGGTCAGTGGCTAGTAATTATCTATTGCCCCCTCAATATTTTTTTTGTGTGTATATATACATACACACACACATATATTGCATATACATATATGTGTACATATCAACTCTCCAATAAAGTGTAATTCCTTGACAGAAGGATATATTTTGCTTGAACCCAGGAATCTCTGACTCCCAAATCCAGGGCTCTATCTCTTTTGCCAAGCTGTCTTTCATCTGAGGCAGCGTATCTGCATACTTGATGCAGCATAGAAATATTTAAGCATGCAAAAGGTTACCCCTATAAGATTCTGGAAATTTATTCCCTTTTTCAAAAAAAAAAGTGACAGGGTGCTGGCAATTGAGTGCAGTGTGCAATCCCCTCATGGAAGAGACTAGGGAGCCTGATTCTGGAAAGGTACAATGAAATATAGTGGAAGCAGCCTGGTTCATTGTTGACTGACTGCATAACTTGAAATGGGGTACATTCATGATGCTGGGCAGCCAAAGCAAGGACTTAGTTTTGTTCTGGTTCCTTTCCTGCACAGCTGTGGTTTATTAAGAGAGACAATGCCCTAAGGGGAAAGGCCTCTGGCCTTTCTCCTCTGAGGTCAATATGCAGTCTGAAATATGGTCCTCTCTTGGTTTTAGGTAAAGGTAATGGCTAGGACTTTGTTTGCTTTAAAAGAGAATGCCACCAGAAGCCGGAGAGATGGAGTCTTGCTAAGATTTGCCAGAAGTCAGACAGTAAGGTATGAAGATCTAAGTGACCCCGCCGGACTAGTCTAACCTTTTGGTCGTGTTGCATTTGAAAGTTAATTTAATTGGGCAAAAGCTTTGTAGAAACTGTGGTAAGTCTGAGCCCACTGTGCCTGGGAACAAAGGTGATCTGTAGAGTGTTGGGGGAAATGCTTGTACTTTTATTCTGTTTATGGAAGTAAATATATTTTGTAAAATCTAATAGCTGTGAATTGGCTAAATGGAACTGGAGCACAATCACTGGTGATTAACAGTGGGGCAAACACAGGAATGGGCGCTAGAGTCGATGGCTTTAGAAAAAAATAACTCCAGTCCCAGATTATATATAATATACTGTTAGATAATTATATGCAATAACTCTTAGATCCCTGAAGGAAGATGCAGCCAGCCGAGACCTGGGAGCTTCAGGTGCTACAAGGTGTATGGGTTGGGAAAATGAGTACGAAGTAGAGAGACATTAATTTTAAATTTTCTTTTGATTCTGACTTCTCTGGCAGGAAACACAAACAATTCAATATACAAAGAACAAGAAAGATGGCTGCATGAGAAATGGCGAATGCTTGTGTTATATTATTTAAAAGTATCTATTACTTTTAATAAGACGGGAATAAAATGGAAAAAAAGAGCAAGGCCCTGAGACCGAATGATTTTTCTGTTACTTATTACCCATGTGACCCCCCCCCCCCAGGAGAGGCATTTCCCCTCCATAAGCCTCTGTTGGCTCATTTGCAAAATTAAGGTATTGGACCCAAATGACTTCCAAGATCCTTCCTGATTCCAAATTCTATAATCTGTGTATATATTTCCAAAAGGCTGAAATGATAGAAAGTTATTTTTTGGTAATGGTGGAGGTGGATTGAAAAATGTTAACCAGAAACGACACACTGGAGTGAAACTATAAAAACAAATAGAGATCGTTAGTAGATTTCTGCATCATATACATATATGTGTGTGTGTGTGTGTGTGTGTGTGTGTGTGTGTGTGTGTGTGTGTGTGTATATACATATATATACACACACATATATATATATTTAATTTGGTAAGAAGGACTGGTCACTAAAAGAAATCTAGAGCCGGAGCAATCAGGCTTTACATTCTCTTGTTTCTTATAGGATTCTCTGAATTTTGCTTTAAGGAGTTCCACCATTTGATCTTCATGGGAAAAGAAGACAGTGGAGTGGAAAAAGATAATCTCAGCAAAGTAAGATGAGGAAAAATGAAATTTTTAAAAAATTGTAAGCTGATATATGTATATGCATGTATGTATAGGTATATATGTATGTATATATAGATATCTATACATATACATACATACATAAATATATATATCTCACACAAGTTAAATGCAAAAGTCCATGTTATTATGGCCAAAACCTGGAGCCATGGGCAGAATGGAAGCAGAAGTCAGTACAAGATTCTTGAAGCAATCCCTTGTTTTGGATCCCAAGTTCATTATCACAGAACCTCATAATCTAAGGATCATGTTATCCTGAGGCTTCTGGGTAGTATTTTTAAATAGAGACATAGGCATGACACGATGCTGGGTGCTGTCCAAAGCCAGTCAGATGTGCTGACTCCTGCCAGTGAACTCTCTCTCTCCTTGTCTGGAACTTTGAGCAGGAGCCCATACTCCATACATGACAACCCAATAACAAAGACCAACCAGATGAGAGCATGAGCAATGCATTCAGGCACGGAGAGTAAAGTTTTAAGAAAATGTACAGGAAATTAAGGGAGCATTTAAATTCTTATTTTACTTAGTTGGGAAAGTTTTTAAAATTTCAAATACGTATTTTTATATTTCAATAAACAAATACCTCAGGTTGATTTCATATAATATGCAATATATCATATAATATGTATAACATATAATAATATATGTAAGATAGTTGGAAGGAAAGTCACTTCATCTCTCAGTATTCCAGGCAGCTCACTAGCTGGTTGAGGCCATCCAGGTTTGGGGTTTAGAACTAGATTTAAGAGTCAAGGATCGTGTAGAGTGGAACTGGTCATCGAGAAGTCAGGGCTGAAAATGGAAGAGTGTAGCAAGAGTTGGGGGGATAGCTTGGGGAAAGTCCTGGGGGGTGGAGGAAGGGGAGATTATGAGGAGGAGGAGGAACAATAAAGTGAAGGGTAGTATGGCAGTATATGCCATCCAAATAGGGAATGATAAAGATTATGATCAGGTGCAGGAACTTTGGAGTTTTGAAACACAGAATAGGAATCCTTCTGGGTGATGGTGGCAAGATTGAGTCTTATGACTTGTGTATGTGGCTGAGGGAGAGGAGGAGAAGAAAACAGGAGCTGAGTAGACTGAGAAATGCATTAAGTTTAGTGTACTTTGAGGGAACATCAGTATGCATGGTGACATTCCCCTGTATGAGAGCAGAAGTTGGAAAGGAGAAGCTCTAAACTCACTGAGAAAGGAAGGAGAATACTAGCTAGTAACTACCAGCACATGGACTGGGTGAGAAATCTGGGTCAAGTGAAGTTTGGAAGAGGAGGGGTGATTGAGGAAGGGAGTCTTGAAGTGACAAGGGGGGTATTGAGGGGTAACTGAATTGCCCCACCAGGAACTCTGTGTGTGTGTGTATATCTGTGTGTGTGGATGGGGGAGGAAAGGCATGAAAGAAGATCTAAATGGTGACAACAAGCATTACCAAGGGTACTGTTATCATCTGATGAGAGCCAGGTCTCAGAGAAAAGAATATGAAAGAACTATAAACTGCAGAGTAGATGCTGATCTGTACTGGTGGAGGAAGTTTTTTTTATCATGTGTATATATATACAGACATACACACATGTATATATACACATATATACACATATATGTATATATAATACATGAGAGAGGGCAAGAGGAAAGAGGGAAAGAGAGAATGGGGGAAAGCAGGGAGAGAGAAAGAGGGGTAAGAGAGAGGAGAGAGAAAGAAAAGGGAGAGAAAAAGGAAGGAGAGAGAGAGGAAGGAAGGGGAGAAAGTAAAAGAGAAGGCAAAAGAAGGGGGGAGGAGGGGAAGGGGGACAGGGAGACAGAGGAAGCGGTGGAGGGAGATCTGTACTTTCATTGATATATTGAATTCCAGGATGGAAATGGCTTATACTAACTGCACTCCTAGTTAGAAAGAGCTGCCCAGGGTTACATGACCTATATACACTAACAGTTTCAAAGGGAATGTTCTCTTTTGAATTTAACAGTTATGAGGAGAAGGCAGGAGGAGCCTACAGGACATCACTGCAGAAGGACAGCTTCAATTTTCAGAAGGCAGTTACAACAACCATGCTACAGAGAACTCCCCAGAGAAGGTTAAATTAAGGATGACGTTAATAGGGAGCCATCAATGGGCACTAGCAAGATTTGTGCACTAGGAAAACACTGGAAAGAAAGCTGGAAGCTATGCTAAAGTCAGGGAGATGCAGATACTGAAGGCATCAAGCTTCTCTGTCAATGACTCATAACTTGCTGGGGGTGGGAAAGGGATGCTACTGAGTTTGGCAGGGGGGGGACCAATGGGTATTAGGGGCAGTGACCAGAAAGAGCACATTTAACTTCCAAAGGTTCTTAACCATGGTACTCAGGAGGTAGTTTATTCTCTGGGGCAATCTGGGTAATTATACTTTCCTCATAGTCTTCATATGTTTGTTTAGTGGTTTGATACACTCATAGATGCCAGATATATACAAGCAAGGTAAATGAGATCAGATTTTTGCCTTCTCTTGCTCATTCTCCTTCTAAAACTCCAGAGTGTAATCTTCAAAAAAGGAAGAGGTAAAAACAGTGCCAGAAACTAGCAATAGGATTTTAATGGGATCCATTGTAATTTGTCTATATGGCCTAAAATCCTCCAATCAAGAGGTAGATTTAGAGCTTGAAGGGAGCCCAGGGCAGCTAGTAAGAGAATCACAGGATATTCCAGAGTGAAATGGGACATCAGTGGCCAAGGAGTACAACCTGGAGGTGAAAGGAAAATGTTCTTCACTTCAAGCCCAAAGAGAGTTCATAAAGTCTTTATTGGAAGACCTCCAATGCAGTAGAACCACCACCTCCCAAGTCATCTGAGTCCACTTTGAGGGGGCACTAAGCGTTTCCGCTTATGCCAAGCTTATGCCAAGAGTGAGCCAAGGGTGGGTGGTGGGATGGAGTGGGAGAGAAGGGATGAGAAAGGCTACTGCAGGAGGATTTGAGCTTAGATTTGAAGAAGGCCAGGGAAACCAGGTGGAAGAAGTGAAGAGAGAAGAATGAAGAGCTTCCCAGGCATGGGGGACATGCAATGAAAAGGTCTAGAGTTGGTAGATGGAGTCTCATATGTGAGGAACAGCAAGGGTCAGTGTCACTGGATCCCAGAGAACACAAATGGGAGGGAAAAATAACAAGATTGAAAAGCTAGTAAGGGACAAGTTTCTGAAGGGTTTTAGTTCCAAAGAAAACTTTACATCTGATCCCAAAGGTAGCAGGAAGCACTAAAGCTTACTCAGTTGTGGGTGGTGGTGGTAGAGGGGGACACCGTTGACCTCCATTTTAGGAAAATCACGTTGGCAACTGAATGGATGAGAGACTGGAGAGGGCTTGGAAAAATGGATTACAATGTGGCTTTAGTCACAAACATTGCAATGGTAAAGCAATCTTCATGGTGGGGAACGATGTAGTGGTTAACAATGCTTAGTAGGTCTTACTCACAAATTCCTTTATGCACAGTGGCTAGAGGAACACATCTCTCTGGTTTTATAATAGAGACCAATGAGGAAAAAAAATTGCTTTACCAAAATTAGTGCTGGGAAGAATCTATTTCATAAAAGTCAGAGTCCCCGCAGTTTTAGAGTTGAGATTTCAAAACAAAAGCCCTAGAAAAAAATCAGTAGAAACACAAATTGGCTATTTTTCTTTTGGGTAAATCTTTGGGAAAGTGTTTTCTCTGACTGCGAGACTTCAAATCCTAGAGACAGATTTCAGCATGAAACTGAGAGCTGTTTCATATAGGATCTATAATTAGGGTAATCACATGCTTATCATACGTTTCCGAAACTGTCACCTAAACTCTGGTTTTAAGTCTGCTGGAGACCGTATATGCAAAGTATGCCTTTGGGATGATTATGAAATAACACTTATTAAGCCCTTACACACTCTGGGCATGGTACAAACAAGAAGGGGAGACAAAAGCCATGCCCTGGAATACATTCATTTTGGCTAGTGCTTCAAGTATAGGAGAATGAGCAATGGCAAAACACAGGTGTTTTTTAATCATTACATATTCCATGATATCAATGTCAAAGGAAATACTACCCTGAAATGAAAATCTGCCAGTGCTCTGCAGACATTTAAGACTCTTAAAATATATGTAATTGAAATAAAAGAGCCAGAGTGGTCTTTTAATGCTAACACGACCAAAGAAGCCTGCCAGAAACGTTACTGCAATTTCCTGGCTTTGGCCGCAATTTTGCTCAATGTCATAAATATAAATATTTGTGCCTCCTCACCCCATTCCATGGTAACCCATTTATGACAGATCTTGGCATATATCTGCCTCCTATATAACTACCAGCCACCAAGTGCACATACCCCTCTTGTCAAGAACTTTTATTAAATCAAGATTATTGGTAATAAACATCCAGAGACAGCAATGGTGGACAGCATTCTCCTGTATCTACACACCAGGTAGGTTTCAGCTACCATTTCCACATAAGAAAGACCCGTGGAACCCAAATGTCCCTGTCCAGTTTTCCAGGTATGTTAAGCTTAGACAAGATTCTGTCATAGATGTAGAGATGACTGTTCAGGGACTTGCTGTGTACCAAGCTCAAGGGAGGGATAAAACAGGGAGATGAATGTTCCTAAAAGATGTCAGCCAGTGATATGGAGAAAGTTCTGTATCAAGACCAAATGTAGGTGTGGAAAAATCTTCCAATTTTCCTATTCACATGTAACCTCTAATAACTAAAATAATACTCTGAGCTCTACAAAGCCTCCTAAATGAAATCCATAATCATTTGAAAAAGATCAGACTAATCATCCAATTTGAAAGTGGACAAAAATGCATAATACCTGGATTATGTCCTGGAACTGAATGTTCAATTCACTGTGAGAAGAAGGAGGGTGGGGGAGAGGAAGAAAAGGAGGGTGAGGAAGGAAGGAATAGGGAGGGAAAGTAAAAGAGGGAAAGGGAGAAGGGGAGGGAGGAGAAGAAAACAGAAGGAAGAGAGGGAAAGGGAGAAGAAAGAGACAGACAGGTAGAAGAAGAAGGAAAGGAAGAAAGAGAAGATGAGGGAGAAAAGGAAGGAAAAGGAGAAAGAAAGCAATAGGAAGAAAGGAAAGAAGAGAGGAGGGGAAGTGAGACTGTAAATATCCTAACCTGGTATTTTAGATGTACAAATGATCTGGAGTTTCTAAATGAGCTGCATTAAAAAAAAAAAAAAAAGAATGAAGCCTATATAATAGATACCCCAAGCATTGAAATAATATTCACAAAAAATTACAAAAACCTCAAGATGGCTGCCAGAGCACTGGGTTGAAGATCTTTTATGCAAGATTTTTAAAAAGAAACATACACAAGATGAAAAGAGGAAGCCAAGACGCGCTTGTGAGCTATACCTGTGCCTACACCTTTATGGATCTATAGAAGAATCAAAATCAGTAAGCCTCCTATAGGATCAAACCACTCAAAGATCAATCCAGCTACTCATTTGTGAATCTCGAATTAGATAGAAGCAGCTTAAAGTAGAGGGTTCCATAAATGTGACTTATCATGATTTTGTTCTACATGAATGATGGCTACGTGAAATTCTAGGAGCATCTGTTATACCCACAGAGAAAACATTCACAAAAGCATCCAAAGTTTCTGCCTCTTCTGGAAGATTTCCAGCTGCTTCTAATCCCGGGTACTGGGAACCTATTTTTAAGAGACAAAGATTTCTTTAACCAATATCTATAATTTGGAAGCACCATGGAAAGTCCCATGTCTAGAATGTGACACATGTTCTTCAGCTGTCCATTCCATGAAATACTAAACATTTCAGGTCTGTGGGGAAAAGGAACAAACTTTCTATCTCGTTTTAAAAAGCTATTCATATATAAAGCTTTCTATTGCTGCATTGTCAAGGAAGGAAAAGAAGGGGGCAGCTCCAGGAGGAATGTAAGCAGAACTGTCTTTCCCAAAGGGCTTCTTGATCTCTTTAGAAAACAGTTTCAGACTACCACCAGGGGAGATCCTCAGGTATTGGCCCCAGTGATTGACAGACACCAAACACTAGGTTCACACGCTGACAATGTGGAACAAAAATTATGATTAGTTTTTATTTAGCTCTGTAGCAAAACATAACAATAACATTTAATTAGTGCTTTAAAGTGCATTACATGTTAACTCATTTGATCCTCAGAATTCTGTGGGGCAGGTGCCAGGTGAGCCAGTGAGGAAGCTCAGTGGATAGAGCACCTGGCCTGGAGTCAAGAAGATTCTTCTTCCTGAGTTCTAATTTGACGACTGACACTTTCTAACTATATGACCCTGAAAGTCACTTAACTCTGTTTGCCTCAATTTCCTCATCTGGAGCTGGATAAGGAAAAGGCAAATCACTCCAGAATCTTTGCTAAGAAAACCTCAATAGGGTCACAAAGACTCAACAACAAAAAGGTGCCATTATTACCAACATTTTGTAGATGGGGAAACTGAGGCACAGGGAGGTTAAGGGACTTGCCTAGGATCATATAATCAGTATCTGTCTGAGGTAGGATTTGAACTCAGATCTCAACTGACTCCAAGTCCCATGCTCCATCCACTGTGACGCTTGGCTGCTAACACTGGAGATCATGTCCAAGGAGCCACCTTTCAACAATTATAGTAGGGATTACGTTTCCCAAAGCTCCCTGCTAGTTTATAGAAGCACACCAAGCAGGTAGTTTACCTGAAACGATGGGTCAGTTTTAGTGATCAATAAACTTAACAGGAAGCACCATGAGCTGAGATTTGGGGCTGCCATGTTGGACTGTTGCCTCCTGCCTTCCTTCAAGTCCCAGCTAAAATCCCACCTTCAGTAAGCAGCCTTTCTCAATTCCCCTTAACATGAGTGACTTCCCCTTGGATTATCCCTCATTTAATCTACCTGAATTTTGTTTGCACATAGTTGTTCAAATGTTTGTGTATAGTTGTTTATAGGCAGACTATATGCTCCTTGAGAACAGGGACTGTCTTGTCTTTCTTTGTACCCTCAGCCTCAGTGCTTAGAGCCTGGCACACAGTAGATGCTTAATAAGTTGGCAACATAGTAGGTGCTTGTTGATATGACATGCCACCTAGTATATGGAAAGAGAAGCTAGTATTATGTCATAGACCAAGAATTTAGATAATTAATTGAATTTTTCCTCTTACCATCTGAATGCTCTGGAACAAAGAGGACCTACTCATTGATGACACCTAAAATCAGTTCTTTGCTTTCTATGCAGAGGACCTTCCTCTTAGGTGCAGCACTTTATGTCAGTGACTAAAGTTGCCTGTTAATCAGAGAATCCCACAAGTGTTGTTATCAACTAGGATACTTTGTTAACAACCATGGTGGAATCCACTGGGACAAAGAGTTCAGCTGAGTTCCTGAATGATGGCTCTTTGGATGATAAGCCCACACCTAAGCTTCAAGCAGCAACACTAACCTACTGCGTGTTTCCACCTCTAATTTTCCATTTGACACTGCCATGCTGTACCCCTTCTGGAGTCATGCCACCATTTCGCAGTGGTCACAGGAGACACTGCTTAATTGATTCTGAATGAGGAGCAGAGGCTTTTAATTATCTTTCATTGCACAAACACACACTGGGCACACTCCAAGTACAATGTGGTCTGATTTTTTTCTTCTTCTTGTTGGCACTGTAGGGTTTTTTGGAATCAAAACAAGAGTCCAAAAAAAGCAATATTCTTTGAACCTGCAAAACAAGTTTAACTAGAATGTCAAAGGCTTCTCCTGCACATGTTCATATGACGTACTCATTGGTGTGAGAGACGGATCTTTCGAATGATAGAGCACAGTAGGCATTGTGCATTCTACATTAACAAGGATATATTTTTACATTGTGTTCTTTCCTTTTGTGGTTTTTCTTGAAGCTACCATACATTTGGATTAGTCTCCCACTTCTTCCCCTGACCTGGGAAGGGCGATGTGAATACAAAGCACACACAGTTTTGTAACCGACCCACTATAGCCATTCGTTATTCCTATACCCCCCCCTTTTTTTTTTCTGAAAGCATGATTTTGCATCTGGCTTTAATATTCTACAGTCATGTAGGTAAGAGAAAACTCTGAGACTTGGCAAATAGACCCAGGGCACAGCAGCCTTCCTGAGGAACATGAAATGTTTCACAATTCCAGGAAATATATTTTTTAACACTACAGAAAATGGTGATCTTCATTTTGTTTCTTTTTAAAATTCAATTTTATTATTTTTTCCAACTAAGCATTTATTTTCTATCCTTACCCCAAATGAATAATACAAGAAAAGAAAAATCCTTAATGCAAATAAAATTAGCAAAGGAAAAAAAAATTCCACACTGGCCATGTCCAAGAATGTGTTAGATCTTACTGAGTATTTTAAGTGCATCATGACCTCTCTGGCTTGAAGGGGGTGGTCTATTTCATTGTCGGTCCTTCTGACTCATGCTATGTAACAGCATTGATGAGAGGTCTAAAGGCTTTCCAAATTTTCTTTAAAATGTTATTATCTCATTGTAGAAATTGTCGAAAATCTTGTTCTGCTCATTTCCTTCTGCAACAGTCGTTGGTCTATTCCAGTTTCTACTATAACGGTCCATTTTGTCATTTTTTATCACACAATAATATTCTAATGATTTGCGTTTTGCTTCTAGGTAATTACATGACGTTGAGGGCTCCCCCTTCTCTCTCTCTTTTTCATGGCCAGACTACTTAACACTAAACCTAATATTAATCAGGTTGGCTCCTTTGTATACATGATTTACATGAAATTGAAACAATGGCCTCTCAGATCATGAGATTAGAGAATATTAGGAATGTTGTTTTAACATTATTAGAAAATTACCTATTGGAGTAATCAAGCTGAGCGTAGTAGTGGACAGCTGTAATCTCTGCTTCTGGGGGAGGTGGAGGCTGGTGGATAGTTTGAGTTCAGGAGCTCTGAGCTGAGATAAGGCTAAAGTCAATCAGATGTACTCACTAAGTCTGACGTGACAAATCCCCAGGAATGGCAGGCCTATGATGCTACCTAAAGGTGGGTAACTGGCCTCAGCCAACAAAATGGAGCTGATTAAAGATCCCATACTGAGGTCAACACTGGGATTGAATGGTTGTTGCACTTCTAACCCAGATGAGATAGAGGGATCTAGGCTTTAAATTAAAAAAAAAAAATCATCTGAATCCAATGTTTGCTCTCCATCCTCTTGGACCTTATAGACCCCCTTTTTATATCACTCCACCTTCTTTAATAATTTATTAGCTCCTAGAATTTACTACCTGCTCATGGGCACACATATTTTCTCACCTCACCTAGACTATAAATCCCTTGAGGGACCTGTCTCCTTTCTAACCCAGTGTAACACCTTATATACTGGTGGTGCTTTACAGGACGTCCAAAGAAAAATTACCAAAAAATCTAGGGACAGATTTTTGGATTCTTTTAAAAGGAAAACCATCCAGTCTAGGGATGCCCCCCAAAAAGTCCCCCAAAGTCTCAAGAATCTCAGGTAGGTCTTGGTAGAAAGGCACTGAATACTAGGCTCCAGATCAGAGCAGGTAAAGATAGAGAAGGAGTTCTCAGACTCATGTGCTCTCCTGAGAACTTGGCCATATGGGTGGGGGAGCCTTACCGGCAGAGGATCTGGCCCCACTCTCCTAATTTTAGACATGAGGAGGTTCACATCCACAAAATGACTTGAACAGCCTCCCTCAGCTCATTTTTGGGGAGCTGAGGCCTCTAATCTCAGCAGAGTGGCTCTTTCTGTGAGGCCAGTTTAGGATCTTTTGCATATTTATTTGGTACAACCTACATTCACAATGACTGACACACAGTGCCTTAAATTTTACAAAGGATCACAGACTCAGATCTGGAGGGGACCTTAGAGGTAATTGAGTTTAACCACCTAAATTTATGGATGAGGAAACTGTGGCCCATAGACATTAAGTGTCTGGCCCAGGGTCACTCAGCTCCTAAGTGTCAGGTTTTCCTAACCCCATGTCCAGTGTTAAAGACAGTACACCAAACAGCTAAAATTGACGGGGGGAGGGGGTGGTAGAGAGAGAAAAACATGGCAAAAAAGGCTTCTTTCAATTTTATTTCTTAGAAAAAATAAAATGCCCTACTTAGAAAAATTAATTACTGCTCTAAGTCTATAGTATATGCCAAAGTAGGGTGCTCTAATTCCTTCATGGTTCTGACATTAGTGTATTGAAAAAGCCACATTTCATCCAATGGCCCCCTTAAAGTAATTTTTTAATCTGTTTAAAACAAATGGCCTAAAAAAACACCCAAGAAAAAAATTAACTCCTTCAAACAATCCTCTCTGTCTCTGTCTCTGTCTCTCTCTGTTTCTCTCCTCCCCCTTCCCTCCCTCCCTCCCTTCCTTTCCCTTCTGTTGGCAAACCGTAGCTGACACATTTCCATCTTGTTGCTACAAAGTGCTTCACTTTGTACTTGGCAGAGCTGTCAGATGCCCTGATTTTTCTATTTTTGTTATGACAGTTCTTTGCACTTGAGACCATCAGGAATAGAGTTCTGCAATTCAGGTAACAGGATATAGCAGGAGATCTCCAGCAACTGTTTCTCAGACTGTTCATAAATAACATGTGAATAAATCTTTCATATGGGCATGAGAAAAAGGGGTTGTCTCTCCAACCACTTTGTCTAAGATCATTCTAGGGGAAAAAAATCAAACCCAAACATTAATTACATCTGGATATGTTTAAATGTCATTAAAATATGCACTGTGTGAACTATGGGGGACTCATGTTACTTCCAAATATGGAGTCTGTGCTGTGGGTTTCTAATGCCCTCTCAAAGGATGGTGGTTTCCTTCTCTGCACAGAGCAAACGCTTTGGCACACTCCAAACACAACTTTTCAGAGTTATATTTCACCTGTACAAATGGAAAATACCTTAACAGATAATATCAGGATTTTACTCATGAGCTGTTTCAAGGAGGGAAAGAAGAAGCCATCCAGAAAGAGGCCACAAAGGCTCTAACTAGCTTTCTGTTTGAAAGTGTGTAAGCCAATGGTGTGCCAAGACAAACAAAGTCCAGAGTGGAGGGACGTTATGGAGATCCTATTTCAACAACCAAGCATGTCAGCAGGCGGTGCACCTCAGAGAGACCAGAGAGGGAGAGAGGAATAGAACCGTGGACATCCTAAGAAAACCTGGAGGCTTAATGGAGTTTATACGGCAAAAACTGTACTGTGAAATGGAAAAGGATGGACAAGATTGAAATATTAAATTCATAGAAGGGGACGATGAGACCTATTTAACCCAAATTGAGTAAGGGTAGGCTCTTCTACAGAAATGAGAAGGGTTTTTCTTGTTATTTATATTCTTAAGTTACTTCTTGAGCTGTTTGGTCTTTTGGCTTTGTAGTCTTTTGTTGGAACCTAAGAGAGACACTTCCTAGCTGTGTGACCCTGGACAAGTCATGTTTTAACCACTGACTGCCTGACAAAATGGATCCAATGGAGTAGGAAATGGCAAACTACTGCAGTGTCTTTACCAAGAAAATCCCAAATGGGGTCATGAAGGGTAGGGCGCAACTGAAATGACTGAACAGCAACAACATTTATGGAGACTAAAAGAGAACTACATACAATCTGGATTGACATGGGCAATGGTGGTATTTTACCAAAGAGAATTGTTATTATTGAATTTGGGAATAGTAGGAAAAGTAACGAAGCCTCTCAGTTCCTCAAATTGTACTAAGACCTGTAAAGTTTCAAGGGAAATAGTAACAAGTGATCTTAGAAAATCATGAAGGGATTCCGGCTGAATGATTTTTTTTCTCTCTTCAGTATTCTGAGACTGAATTTTTAATTATTCAAGTTGATGTGTGACCTCAAAAGACTGAACACAAAATGGATTCTTCTGGTATTGTAGAATTAGGTTTTCATTGAATTGATTTTATGACTGAAGGAACTGAATTGATTAGTTTTCATGACATTAAGAAAATAAGTAAAATGGTGGGGTTGCATTTTAAAATAATTTATTTTCATTCTGCAGCTAAAAGGGAAATTCACTTCTTTTTGATTAAGATTTTGGCCAGGCCAGGGACTGATGTGTTTGGAGTGAGCTATGCCATTAGCACAGTAATGTATTACTGAATCTCTGTAATTGAGTATAATGGAATCCCACCTGGATAAGTGAATTAATCCCAATGCATTCATTTTCTTATTAAGTTATAAGTTCTGCAAATTTCCTAACAGTGTTTCTTTAAATGGATGTTAGCACAGCAACCACATCTTTTACAAGGAGGTTCAGATGTGATCATGGAGATTTAGGTTCTCAAAAACCAAATATGTGGTTACTGCACAGATTAACCAACCATCTCCTCTTGGGTCCTCTTTATTTTCTTTTCTTCAAAACTTCAAGAAATTGTACCATCAAATACAGAGGTCAAGGAATTCTTCTAAAGCAAGACTTGAAGGCATTATAAACTGGAAAAGTCAGATATCTCCTGTTTCACAGCGTTCTAATACGGGATTTAATAAACTGCTCTGCAACTTTCAATGTGCAAAAACCATTCAACAAATATTCATTGTTAACCTCCTCTGAAGGGCCATTTTATAAATATACAAGTACATTCCAGGACTCTTCAGATGAATTTGCTGGAGAGGAATTTTCTTTCAATGCTTAAGCTTGTGAATCTTCTTGGGTGTTGTGTCAGTGGGTGGTGTGAACCATGAGATCCTCAGGTACAGGCTGGCTCACTTATCTCTCTCCCTGTTTCCTGTGCAAACAGCATAGTGAGGGACTTTCAGTGTGGGATGAGTGTCATATGATTTGAGATCAGAGAAAGCATTTTTTTTCGGTATAAAAAGCATTCATTCTGAAAACTGATTTTTAACAAAGTCAACCAAATACTCATACTGCATGTAGGCCAAGCATCAGAGTAACCAATAATGAAATTCCTCTGTCATGAAATTGACCTTCCTTCTTTCTGTCCCTCCCTCCCTTCTTTCACTTTCTTCTCTCCTCTCCTTCCTTTCTTTCTCCGTTCCTTCATTTTCTTCTTCCTTTCTTCTTGCCTCCCTTTCCCTTCCTTCCTTCCTTCCTTCCTTCCTTCCTTCCTTCCTTCCTTCCTTCCTCCCCCTTCCTTTCCATACCTTCTTTCTCCTTCCCTTCCTTTTCCCCCCCAGAACAATTTTATTGAAAGTCAGAATGTCACAACTCAGGTAGAAAATGAAAAAGGAAAAAAATGGAGAGGAAGTAAGAGTGAACTTGTGTGTATCTGTGGAGGCTCAGGAGTTGTCCATGGTCTCACCTCTTAGCTCATGAAAGAGAAATGAATCCTGCTACTCCTTCATGGACTGTGTGGACTGAGATTCACCCAGGAAGAGAGGGTACACCCACGTAATGTCATCCACCTGCAACTTGGTGCCCTTGTGCTTCCAACACACCAGGCTGGTGGCTGTGATAGGCTGGATGGCTTAGTGGAGAGAAGTCTTGAACCCAATCCAGGTCACCATCATCACTCATCTCCATATCCTCCTCTTCACACCGGATTCAGAGAATCTGCTTTGTGTTCTTCTCACTATAAGGAGCCAGAGGTCAATGGAAATCTCATGGGGGCTCTAAAAGCTGGTCCCCTGGATTCTGGTGATGCCGCGGTTGGTAGCCATGATAAACAGGGGAGCCATGTTGCTCTCTAGTGCCCAATTGAGGAAAAGGAAGCTCTCGATGTCAAGCATGTGGACTTCACCTATGAACAGCACCCCTGGGGTGATCTCTGTTTTGCTCTCCTCTCATCATTCAGCCACCTTAGTGTTCATCTGCTTCCACACCTCTGATGTGATCTCCCCTGTGATGCCTGAGAATAGCACCAGGAAGCCAGCCCTGCATGCACAAGTTAATGATGCTGACCTCATGGAGAGACTCCTTTCTCTTCTGAAGTTCCCCATCTGGGCACTTGAATAAACCTGACCTGGGAGCCCATGGCATCACAGTCCTGGGCACAGGTAAAGGAACAAGCCAACTTTGCTATCTTCTCCACGGCCTTCTTGATGGTGATGATGTCTACTACTCGGACCACCTCCTCGGTGAGGGACGCAATCATCTTGATGCCCAAATCATAGATGGTCTCTATTTCTGTTGTCTTCAGGGTTACCTTCCCCACTTTGGAGCCAATACTGTAGCAGGATGGTCAGTCTGGATCTCCCATACTCCCACTCGCTTCAATGATTTCTGTGTCTTCCTTTATTCAGACCCCAATGTACCTGCTGAAGGCTTGGGTCAGTATTCCTGTATTGCTCATCTCCAAAGAGAATTTAACTGCCAGCAATGGCAATAAAAGGCATGTCAGATCCCAGGGCCTGGGCCATGTCCATGATGATGGTGGTCTTCCCTGTGCCAAGATACCCAGCAATGAGCACCACCTAGCCAGTTATCTTTCCCTCCTGGATCATCTCTAGCACCACACCAGCAACCGTCAAGGCAGCCAGCTGCCTCACCATTCCCTGGCACATTTATCTTGGCTGCAGAGCATCATCTGACTCCAAGCCTTGGATGTGGGAGTGAGTACTTGTGTGCTCAATTTGTGTCATGTCCTACACCTTGAGAAACTTGATAGTCATTGCTGTGGTGGCCATGTTGCACTCCCTCTCTTTTTCTTCCTTTTACCAACACTGGTATAGGGAAGTCCTAGGAAGGAAACTTCCTCTACCTAACAGTCTCAGGAAGCCACCTGGGGGGCACTGAGAAGTTAACCAACATGCACAGGGTCACAAAGCCCATCCATGTCCCAGAGACGGGACTTGAACTCAGGCTTCCCTGACTCTTCGCCCAATCACATCTCCTGCATGCTGCCATTCTCTGCTTTTAGTTTCAATTTCTAAACTTGATGGTACAGAAGTCACCCTTTTCTAATTTGTGAAGAACCCTCTACAACCCCTGGAAGAGTCAATATTTTCTGTGAGCAGAAGCTGTAAGTTTAGTTGCTTAAAAATCCATGAAAAAAAAAATCAGTGTTCTGCATCTCTCTTTTCTTTCATCAGGTACAAAAAATCATTAAGAATAGAGCAAGTGCTCTGTCTTCACTACTAAAGGAATTGAAGGAAGATAAAGAGGAGAGCTCAAAGATGAATTGGTTTATTTAGTCAATCAAAGAAGAAATGATTTAATTAAATGCATATGTGTGTATATATGTGTGTGTATATATTTATACATATATACATATATACACACACACACACACACACAAACATATATATATAATATGTATGCATACATTTCTTAGGGAAGCAAATTTTGGAAAGTTCCACCCGGGTCCAGAAATGGGCTTGTGTATATGTAACACACACGTTACAAAACACCAGACCCTGACCACTGACATACATATCAGTCATTCCTAATAACATCAACAGGTGGGAACATGCAGACAGCAAGGCAAGTAGTAACCGAAATGACATTTTAATAGGATTCCCATAATTCATCATCTTAGGACACCACAGACAAACACCTGACATGCTCCCTCCCCAAGCAAATTGAGAGAGGTGATGACCAATGCCATTCCTGAGCCCTCTACTGCTGGAGCTAATCTGAACCTGCAAGGTGGAAGCTACTCCTTCTTTAGGGAAGATCAGGCTCCTCTGACTGACCCAAACCCAATACCTATGGACTAGATCAGAGTCTGAGTGTCGACTACACATCCATCAAGGTGAAGTTTGCAATCTATGGCTATTAGGGGATACTTCCCTCAGTACTGAAGCAGTAAGGTGGTGCAGTGGATGGAGTAACCAGGTCTGGAGTCAGGAAGACCTGAGTTCGAATCCAGTCTCAGACACTTACTGGCTATGTGACTCTGAGCAATTCACTTCATCCTGTTTCCCTCAGTTTCCTTATCTGTAAAATGAACTCAAGAGGGAAATGGCAAACCACTCCAGTATCTTTGCCAAGAAAACCAATAACAAGGCTCACAAAGAGAAGGATATGACTGAAACAAATGAAAAACAAATCCCTCGCTATTAGGGAGGCAGCTAGATGGTGCAGTGGATAGAATACTGGACTTGGAGTCAGAAGACATGACTTCAAATCCTGCCTCAGACACTTAGTAGCTGTGTGATCCTGGGCAAGTCATGGAAACTCTCAGCCTCAATTTCCTTATCTATGAAATGGAGATAATAACAGCATCAATCTCACGGGGTTGTTGGGAGGAACCAATGATATACTTGATGTAAATGTTATCATTAACCACATTATTAAGCACGCCTTTCAGCACATTCCAGATTTTTATTGCTGTTATAAAAATTGCTTTTGTTAGACAATGATTATGATAACGATAAGAATTAGATAGTATTTTAAGGTTTGCAAAGCATTCCACATGTGTTAACTCACTGGACACTCACAACTACCCTGTGAGGTGGATACTATTAGTATCACGGTCATTGTTGTTGTTCTTGTTATCTCCAATTCATTCTCTTCCTGGCCCTGACTTTTTGGACTTCAAAACCAGACCTTGTTAACTCCTGTCTCATCCCGGAACTTCCTCTCCACTTTCTACCCTTTACAGCTCCCTCTTGGGTAGTGTCTTTCTCCATTAAAATCTGGGTGCCTTCTGGGGGGCAACTGTGGGGTGCCTTTCATATAGTAAGTGCTTAATAATGGTTATTTCCTTCCTTCCTTCCTTCCTTCCTTCCTTCCTTCCTTCCTTCCTTCCTTCCTTCCTTCTTCCCTAGCTCCCTACCCTCCTTTCCTTCCTTCCTTCCTTTCTTCCTTCCTTCCTTCCTTCCTTCCTTCTTTCCTTCCTTCCTTCCTTCCTTCCTTCCTTCCTTCCTTCCTTCCTTCCTTCCTTCCTTCCTTCCATTTCACAGATAAAGAAACTGGGGCATGGAGAGGTTAGATCTTTGCCCAGGGTCACCTAGCAGGATTCTGAAAGGGAGGGACAGAGGGAGCTTAGCCCAGACCATGGATAAGCCATAACTGTCCTTTAAGATAACATATGTGTGAACCACTTAGAACCAAATTCTGCAGGATTTCTGAAGGCTGGTGTATGTAGTCAGCTGTTTTCCCAAGTCTTCTTTGCACTCACAAAACTGGATGAATGATGCCCAATTGGAATAGTAGCTGTATGGAGTTAGGTTGTTTCTAGGAAAGTCAGCTAGTGAGACCAAAATCATTGTTATTTGGAGTTTTAATGGGATTAAGGGCCTAATTCCACAGCTTGATAAAAAAAAAAAAGCCAGAAAATACCTTTAAAAAATCACTTGGTGATTCTGAGAGCCCCCTGCAGTCTCATGGGTTTGGGGGACCAAGCCAGAGTACAGCATACAGCCTGATTTTATTTACTCTTGGCAAGCCACGACTTCCTGCTTCGAAGGGGAAAAAAAAGAAATAAAGAAAAGGTTTAAAAAAGCTCATAAAAAGGTTCCAAAGGCTTCTTGGACACCAAATAGCTCTTACAAAACTACATTTTGATGAGCTCCATGTAAATGAATCAGAAACATATGGATTTCATTTCCTTTTTAATACACAGGGGTTTAAGAATGAAGAGGGGGAAAAGTGTTTGGCAAGATGGTTTCTGGGCTCTGGTGAAAATGTTTGAAAAAATGTGTTTCAGGCATTGGATGAACCTAAATGGGAGGTGGGGGTGAGGGAGAGGATGGACCGGCTCTAAGCCTACTCCCTTTTCTACCTGGCTCACCACTCATCAGTGTGCTGCTGACATGGTTTCAAGTCCAAATAAGACAAGAGCCCAGTATATTAAACTCCTTGTTGCTTTTCTTATCATGCCACTCTTAACCAAGATATTTCATATAACCAAAACAAAGTACATGGCATTCTTGATGCTGTTAAAAATCACAAGGCCAACAGAGTGCATGCAAACTTTATGGCCCCAAAGATCCCATTAAAGGGAACGCAAACCATTTTCCAAAATAATATATGCTCAATCTGCCATGGAACAAGAGAGCTAATGATATAGATTTTCACTCATTTGCGGTCACCTATAACTAATTCACTTGAGACTCTAATCTTCCAGTCAAAAGTCTAACAAATAACATACTGATCCAAGACCTTAGAAACAACAAACTTTTTCCTTATTTCATTCTACTTCATTCTTTTCTCAGGCATGTATTTTATTAAAGCTTGTGGATGAGGAAAGGCAGCAGAATGGAGGGAGGGATTTAATTCAATTGAATTCCACATTTATTAAGACTTATTATTTATTAAGATTATTAATTATTAATATATTATTTATTATTTATTAAAAGCATTTATTAAGATCCACTAGACATCAGACACTAGGCTGATTCCTGGGAATAAAAAGACAAAAAAAAAAATCCCTGCCCTCATGGAGCTTACATTCTATTGGGGAGAAACAACATGTGATCAGATAAGTAAACATGAAATGAACACGAAGTAATTTTTTGGTTGGGAGGGAGATGTACTAAAAACTGGAAGAGTTAGCAAAGTCTTCTCCTAAGCTATGGATTTTAAGAGGTAGATGTGAAGAGGGAGACGCATGGATGAAAAAACCAATGCAAAATATAAGGTTCGGAGTCAGGGAAGATCTGGATTAAAATCCTGCCTTTAACACTTGAAAATTTTATGACCCTGGAAAAAGTCACTTGGGCTTCTACACGACTCAGGCAATTATCTGGGACTTGTCTACAAAGTCATCGCAAGATTGGTAGCTTGAGGAATTCCCACACCTGCAGTGAGTCTGCCTAAGAAAGAAGCTAGAAATAAATGTCATTATAGGGGCAACTATTCACGCATTCAATCAGTTCCCACCTTTTAGCTTTAGCTAAAACAGCAGATTATTTAATTTTCCATGTCAGAAAGGAGGATGTCTGAATCTTGAAATGGGATTCTCATGCAAGAGGAGGAAAGGAAAACCAAGTTCAAGAGAGAAAGCCAAAATTGTTGATGCTTATGTAATTTCAAAAGGATGACGGGCCATGGATGCTTGTTTGACAGAAAGGTGAAATGAGTGAGGATGGAGAACAGAAAGACCAGCCCTACTTACAAGGAGAGCTTGGTAGTTTTTTTTTTCCCTCACGATAATCAAAAAATCCTTGACCTGGCCCCAAACTGGGAGATGCTCCAGAGTTCAACCCCTTCATTTCACAGATGGGTAGGTGGGGGGAGTAAAACAAACCACAACAGCAAGCAAACAACACAAGCAACTGAATGGCCAAAATAACAAATGAACAAATAAATACATTCTCTTTTCAGGTCAAATGATCAGATATTCAGAGATGGCAAAGGGTACAATTTACCAATTTACAAATTAGGACATTTGTGTATAAATGTCCTAATCCAATCCAATCCACCAAACATATATTAAGCCACTAACGTGTCCCAGGTATTGTGCGAGAGACCAGTGTCTCAAAGACAAAGCCACAAGACCTCCTGCCCTCACAGTGCTTACATTCTACACGGATATAGGCAAACTAAGTCCAGCCCACACCACGAGTTTTTATGTGGCCCACAAACTAAGAATGGGGCAGAGAACAGATACACAAATGAAAGTAGATGCTAAGTAAGTCAGAGAGGGAAGGAGACAGGAGAAGGAAATAGGGAAGCCTTATGGAAGGTGATATTTGAACTGAGCCTATAAGGCAGCATTTCTCAAACTTTTTACTCTTAGGATCCCTTTACACTCTTAAAAATTATTGAGGACTCTTCTCCCCCATAAAGAGTGTTGATTTGCATGGGTAGTAGTTACTAGTAATGGTTACTATACTGGGAACTGAACTGACAAACCCCCTGAAAGGGGACCGCAGACTTCACTTTGAAGACTACTCTTCTTAGGAAAGTAAGAATACTAAGGGGGTAGAACCTAAGAAATAAAAATAGGAAGCTGACATTGAGCAAGATGAGAAAAGGTCAGCTCTTGGCCCTCGCTCAGAAACTAACCGATTCCTTAGTTAGTAGAAGAATCTGTCCCTGCTGTGTTTGTTTGCTCTGGAAAACCAATGTGCTATGTTTTTTTAAATTTTTTTTAAAAGATGTTTATAATAAGAGTCCCAGAAAGAAAAATATTTAAATCTGAACACGACAGGTCAGGGTTCTGGAGCCTCTCAAACAGCTACAGTCCCCTTTTCTCCAACCATTTTGATGCCACCTAATTTTCAAGTGGTAAAAATCTAGATTTCAGCTCAGATTTACAAAGAGTAAATTTCTGTAAGTTAGCTGTTGGGGAGAGAAACAGGAAAAGCCCTATGAACTAGAAATATTTCCACTGAGCAAATGCTTTTTAAGAGAATGATTGTTCCTTCACATACCATCAGATTAATAAAGGCAAGGTCGACTAAAATCATCTTCTCACATATACAAGCTAATAGAAAATGTGAACCCCCTAGCACTTTCTACCAGAAATTTCCAGGAAATTAAGCTCTTCCCCAAACAATCAAGTAAAGCAGAATTATCAAGTCTTTGACAATAATCTTAACTGTGGAATTTTCCCCACATAATAGATCACATTTGCTTGGCATGTTGCATGTTAGAATCATTGAAGAAATGGAGGATGTTTTGCCTGAAGAGGAGAAGGTTCAGGGGGTGCCATGACAGTCATCCAAGTATTGGAAAGGAAAGGGATGTAAAGCTTGTACTGGTTTGTCCCAGAGGAAAGAACCAGGAGCAATGCATGGAAGTCACAGGAGAATTAAGTATAGACTTATGGTAAATCTAGGCATGATGTAAGGAAACGATTCCCAACAGTGAGAATGACCACAAAGTGGAATGCATTGCCTTTAGAAGCAGTGGCTTCCCCTACACTTCAGTCAATGGCTGGAAGACTGCTTGTTAGTATGCTGCAGATATGAGTTTGACTAGATGGTAGCAAAGGTCACTATGAACTCAGAGTTTCTGTGAATACTTCACACAGGATCACCCTGGTTGTAGTAGAAGTACTACTGTATTTCACAGATGAGGAAACTGAGGCATAAGTGAAATGGAATTGACTGCCCAATGAGGGCCCAGTCCTTATGGCATGAGAGGTATCTACCAACTGCCAACCCACATGAAGCCTGGTGAACTTGTCTCTTCTAAAACATGATGAAAGGGGGCCTTCCCAATTTAGAGCACGGTCAGGTATTGAAGAGTGATGGAAAGCCTTATAAATGACTGCTGACCTGGAACTGAGTATACATATGGAACAGATAAACTCTCTCTTTTCTGGGTGCATGAACTCCTAGGGAGTCTGCAGCTATGTGTGTGGGGGGCCCCTCCGGTCTTTCCTTCTACCCTCTTACCATGTGGCCATGAACACATGCATGGCACTGATGTTCTATCTCTGGTGTATTTATTTTTTCTTGACCTTAGGGGACAGATGATCAGTGATGAAACAGGACAGGTTAGTGCCTCTTAATCTTTTGAAAGGGTGGAAGACCTGTTAGAGATCCAACAACTGTAGACTGACAGTCTTTTGGTAGCCACAGAAGCCAACTCCAGGGAGGAACTAGCCCTGAAGAACAACTTGCTTGAGCCAGACCAGCTGTGGTGACTGGGCACTATGTCTCATTTTATCCTTGCAAAAACCCTGGAAGGAAGGTGCCATTATTATACCCATTCTACACATGAGGAGAATGAGGCTGAGAGTGCTAAGTGACTTGCTTTAGGGTCACACAGTCAGAATGTGCTTGAAGCTAGAGCTGAAATCTTCCTGATTCCAGGTGGCAGCACTCTAAACCTAGCTGCCTCCATTTTTGAAATGTTCATTTTACATTCCATATGACTTTGCAAATCATGCCACTTTACCTTGATTCCTTTGGCCAAAAACAAACATGATCTCAAAACTGAAGCAAGGAATTACAAAATATGGGGACGTGACATTTGACCACCTTTTCAAGGTGAAGAGGCATCATATTAATTTCCAACACAAGTTATGTTTTTGCTGTTTCTTAGAGATGACCAGCAGAAATTCTGAAAGTAACAGTGTTGCCAGAAATCATTTATTCTTGTCTTTGCTAATAAATACTTTTAACTATATTCTCCACCGACTTTGTACACAAAAGCAACAGAAACAACAGCAGCTACACTGGTATCTATCTATCTGATCCTCCCTTCATCCTCTGGGGGTATCCTCCAGTTTCTGCCAGAACCACTCCTTCACATGGATCAAGTTTCCATTCACTTTTTCTTTTAAGTTTTTCATCTGTTCTGCTCCTTTAAAATCAGATGTGATTGTAAAGATTTAGGTATAAAGGGGGAAAGAACCAGCTCTGGAGTAAGAGGAACTTTGTTCAAATCTTATTTCTGACAATCACACTAGTGACCTTGGGCATGACACTTCACACCTCTGGGGGCCTCAGTTCCCCCACCTCTACAATGAGGGGGTTGGAGCAGACAGCCTCTGATGTCCCTTCCTGCTCTAGACCCGAGATGGTAAAATTTCGTTTATTTCATCCCTAGGGTTTCTGAAGACTTGCACAAACAGCTGTATTTTTTTTAGACGATACCATTTTAGAAAAGAGAGGTATCTATCACAGGACCAAATGGCCATGCAGTGCTTGAGGATTTCTTTAAGGAGACCAAATGGTAGCCAAAAGAGAAGGGTACCCTTGTAATCAGGAAGACGTTAAAATGAAAGACATTAAATGTGTAGGAGCCGAACAAGTCATTTAACCCCATCATACCCCATGGAGGAATTGCTGATCTGTATCAGAAAAGTTCCTAAAAAGATAAAATATTTGTCCATATTTCAAAAGAAAATGATTTCAAAAATTATAATTATTCATCAGATTTGGGGGAAGAAAAATAAGGGAAACCCAACTTCTACCTGTGGCACTTTGCCTAAAAAAATGGTACAAAGTTGTATCCACCCTTTGATTCAGGGCTCACTGTGAGAAAAGAGGTTCTGTAGCAGGAACCTGTATGCAGTAAGTGAACATGTTGTTTAGCTTCTTAAGATACACAAATACCGTATTTGGAAAACAGGTTCTCAGCATAAGGTAAATTGTTTCTAATACTGGATAAACCAAGAGGTGATTGCTATGGAATCGAGCTGCTGAGCCCAACATTACTTGGCACAGGGTATACATTCTTAGTCAACTGAATCAATCAACAAGTATTTACAAGAGAGGGCTGAGAGCGAAGGTGAATTTTTAATTTTCATGGACGTTTACCCATCAACTTGGCATTACAACACATGCTCATTATTGTGTCTGTGTATTTGCTACTCACAGTCTCAACTATAGAAACTTGGCAACATTTTGGTTCCTATTTCTGAACTTGGATATCTTGGAAATTTGATTAAATTCACCTTAGTTACCAACAATATAATGGGTACTAATTGTGGATGGCATGGTGAATAAAACATATAAAATGTGATCCCTGAGTCTTATTATCTTTGTTGCAACTTTACCTTAAGGACCACCAGGCTAAGCTATATGACCCTATTCTATGACCTTTAGGATCCTGGGACCTTCTATCTACCTGGTAGATGAATTCCTCTTATATATATTTTCTCTCCTTGTTCTCAGAGGGCAAAAGATAATCATTTTTCTACTTGTATTCCTAGCATTCAACACAGTGCTTTCCACAGAGTAATAGGCTTTTGAAAAATGTTCTTCCTTACTTTTTTCTTCCTTCCCTCCTTCCTTCTTTTTCTCCCTGTTCCTTATCCTCCCTTCTTTCTTTCTTTCTTTCTTTCTTTCTTTCTTTCTTTCTTTCCTTCCTTCCTTCCTTCCTTCCTTCCTTCCTTCCTTCCTTCCTTCCTTCCTTCCTTCCTTCCTTCCTTCCTTCCTTCCTTCCTTCCTTCCTTCCTTCCTTCCTTCCTTCCTTCCTTCCTTCC
>CM053590.1:31979674-32045720 GCA_028646515.1 Pseudochirops corinnae
TATCTTCCTCCAGTATAGAAAGCCTTATAGCTGATATCTGAGTTTGAAGTAACTCTAGGGATGTGGCTTAAATGGATCCCAATGCATCCTGCCAAACAGACTATCCATAAATCTACAAAATGTTTCTGTATCACTCTCCAATTTTCAAAACTTCTTGGCAGCAGTGTGGTTTTTTGCCAATATTTTTGGAGTCATTATGGACGACAGGACTAGAGGTAAGGGATCTGGTGAAATGAATAGGTTATTATTAAGTTTGATGCAGCAAAGCTAGCTTAACCCCTAAGGATATCAGTGAGAAAGAACTGCTACTTTCCAGGGAAATGATGACATTGTCAAACTTTGTAGAGAACTTGGAACTACTGGAAGGAAAAAAAATAGAAATGAAATATATCTATTCTATCATATAACATATATGTTATAATATATATCATAATAACTTTAAGGGAAGTCAAAATATCCTCAGCTTTGAAATTACTCTCCATACATAATAGTAGTAGCTAGACTATGACAAACATACTGACTTCTATCCAAATGTCTCAAGGTTCTTTCATAATTCACAGATAGAATGAGTCTCATGGGACCAAAGAGAGACAAGAAGGCAATCTATTCCCCAGATTCACTAGTAAGGGTGAGAGCCCTGGCCTGGCAGAGAAGGGAACAGAGCCCAGCAAGCCTGACTGTCGCCTGCTTAATCACTAGACAATGCAAATAAATTGCAAAGGGGGGAAGGGTGGTATAGTAAATTAAATGTGTCTGTTTTTCCTTCTCAAAAGGCAATTAGGGATTTATAGTCAATTTATTATCTTGGATTAAGAACTAGAATCATGCCTCCCCTTAGGAAGATGTACCAAGTATCCCCAGCTATTTCTTCCCCCAAGGACATTACTGAAGCCACTACATTTCCACCCCTACCCCTCACTGGCAAGGTCCAATTTTTAAAATCTAGTTCTGTGGTTGGAATGATCATTCATTACAAAGGGGTGAAGAAAAACATAAATTGTTGTTGACAATATATTCAAGGAGCATTTATAAAAGTACTTACTGTGTGCCAAGCATAATACTAAGTGTTGAGGATACAAAAAAGGCAAAATAGCAGAGTATTTGTTCTAATAATAAAATAATATGAACAGCCACGATAGTTATCAATCAAGTTATGAGCTAATTTCTGTGTCATCCTCACGTTCCTTCTTCTACCTCATAGCACTGAAGTCATATCAAGATCCCTCAAGTATCGGTGCTTATTTCGTCTTCTTCTTCTAATGACTTTGTTCTTCTTGAAAGCTACATGTATTGTAAAGAGAGGGAGGGGAAGGGAAGGTGTCTATAAAAATATCAGAGTACAATTCAGGGAAAAGGTATCCTACTTAGAATCAGGAAGACCTAGGTTCAAATCCTGCCATGAGCCTAAATTCTCTGAAGCTCAGTTTAGTCAACTGAAAAATGGGAATTAAGATTATGAAAAAAAAAAATCTTTGCAAACTTTAAAGCACTAAATACCTATCAGGTTTATTATTATTTCTTTGGAAAAGTATGAATTTTAAATACTTTCTAAAAAAGTTCATTTTCATTGTTTTCAGGTATCAAGAGCCTGCTTTATAGTGTTGCCCAATGAAGGACTTTCATGTTTGCAGGTAATCTGTAGGTGTATATATACATATACATACATACATATGTACTTCTGAAGAGTGTGAGGACACTGAAAATGACCTAGGATCATAGATTTAGAGAGTTGAAAGGGACCTTAAAAGTCAAACCTTTCCCAAGACCATATAGAAGTGGCAGAAAAGGGATTCCAGACATGTCTGTCTGTCTTTCTCTGTCTCTCCCTCTCTTTTTCTCTGCCTCCCCTTCTTTCTATCCCTACTTCTCTCACTATGTCTCTGTCTCTTTCTCTAGACTAAGTAAGTCTGCATCACTGAGGCTTTGCTGTATTCTCATATTCCTCAATGGCATAACTGACAGCGGATGGATATGCACTGAATGAGATTTGGGTGGCATCTAGGAGGCAGTTAGGTGGCCCAGTCAATGGGGTCCTGGATGTGGGTTCAAAAAGATTAGTTTACATCCTACTTTAGACAGTTACTAGCTATGTGACCTGGGACAGGTAGCTCAACCTCTCTTGGCCTCAGTTTCCTCATCTGTAAAATAGAAATGGTAATAGCACCTACTACAATAGGGCTATTGTGAGAGGATCAAATGAGAGAACATTTGTAAAATGTTCTGCAAATGCTAGTTCTTTAGCCCTCATGGTCTATGACAATCCTAGCTAGCACTTATATAGTCTTAAGGTTTGAAAAGTGCTTTATGAATATTATCTTATTTAACCTGGGAGGTAAGTACTATTGTTCTCACTTTAGAGATGAGGAAACTGGGGCAGACACAGGTTAAGGGCGACACAGCTAATAAGTATCTGCAGCAGGATTTGAACTCAGGTGTCCATAACACCAAGTCCAGCATTTGATCCCCTGGGCAACCTAGTAGCTTTAGCCACTACCTAGAATTCTGTTACTCCACATATTATTATCCCTCTTTTACTCATGGAGTCAGTAAAAGACTTTGGTCAAAGTCACATGCCTAGTAACTAACATAGCCAGGATTTAAAAGGAGACACTGGATGGATGTAGCGAGCTTGGAAGGGCATTTATATTATAACCCTGGTTTTCAACTTATTTCTTTTTGGTTATTATTATTTACAAATTAGGAAAAGAAAATTTGCGAAGCATTCTATAGAAAAATATACTGAATTGCCTTCACCTGGAAGCCTTCCCTGACCACTATAGTTGCTAATGCACTCTCTCTCCTTCTCTCTCTCTCTCTCTCTCTCTCTCTCTCTCTCTCTCTCTCCCTCCTTCTCCCTCTCTCTTCTCTTTCTCTCTCTCATCTCTCTCTATATTTCCCCTCTTCCGTCCCCTCCTCTCCTCTCCTTTTCCCTCCCCTCCCCTTCTCTCTCTGTCTCTCCCCTTCCTCAAATAATTATAATCACAAATGCTTATTTGCATATTTTGTCTCTAGCCCCAGTAGAATATAAGGTCCTCAAAGATACGTGTGGTTTGCTCTTTTGCCTTCATATGCCCAATACCTAAGACAGTGGCTTCCACTTCCTCGGTGCTATTTAATAAATTCCCATTGAATCAGATTGGATGCAAGTCTATTCTTTGTTATATATGTTAATATACATGTGTTTCATTATATATGCTATATGTTTCATTTATCTAAGTATGTTCATGTACCTAACATATCTATTACAGTTAGCTAGCTAGCTAGATGGATAGACAGACAGACAGATGGATAGATAGGGAGACAGACAGACCTAAACCGCAGAGGTACAGAAGAAGGCCATGGCATGACCTGAACGATCACATAATCCATTTCTAGACTTGCTTCTTTCTGTGCATCCATATTCTCTTCCATTAAACCAGGGTAATAAATACCTGAGCTGTCTGAGCAAGTTTTCGAAATTTCACAGAAATAACTATAAAGAAATCAGAAACACAAAGGACAAATATGAGAAGAATAAAGCCAAGTAGACAACTGGACTCAGTCTCTTCTGGGTATCAAGACTCAAGCTAACCCAAGGTTCTATTTTGATTTTTCCAAGTTCCAGCTTTACTTATGAATGACCAGAAAAAACATTTTCGCTTCTTTAGCCTCAGCATCACCACCTTTAAGCTGCAGAAATGATGGCAAACATCTGCCTCTACTTTGGAAAATGCAGAGGTGGAATTAAATACCAAATAAATCTGCAGGACACTGCAAGTTCCTAAGGGATAACTGCTACGTGAAAAGAATGAATTACACAGAAGGAGAAACTGAGTACAGAGAGGAAGACGTCCTTCCCCGGGGGGGGGGTGAAGACAAAGACTTTGCCGACACAGTAAAGATTAAGGCACCCCTACAACTCTTCCTGGTGACTGTAATGTTAGCAAAGAAAAAAAAGGTTGGAATTTACATGGATAAATTTATGGTTTTATTTTAGCCGAATTCAGAAAAATGAACATCTGCAAACAGGATTTTAACACCGCAGAGCAGAGCTTGAAGTCAAATGACGTTTCTAAATGTCATTCCAAAGTCTTTAATTTATGACCTTAGTCTGATGAATTCAAAAATAGCAAGGAAACTGTGGCCGACAGCTGCTTTTAAAAGGAACCCAACTTACCCTTCATCGTATTAAACTTTCTCTCCCATTTCTGAAAGAAAATACGATGTTGTTTGAAAAACAACAGCTGGTTTGTCTTAAGATTTGCGTTATCTTTTCTTGGAACCCAATAACCAACATTGGGTTATGAAAGCTGGGAATATTTCACCAAGTATTTCTGAGCCTATTTCTTCTATCAGGCCTCCTGGTTCTCACTCTGGCCATTAAAATGGATCATGTGGTCACAATTTACCCATAATTCATATTAATAGAAGCATACTTTAAAGCCAGGACCTTACACGACAAAGTTCAATTCAAAACTCATGAGAAAAAAATAGCAACAGAGAGTGGATTGCAAATGGCACGAAATAAGTTAGGAATGTTATCATCACCATGATGATAATAGCTAGCATTTATGTAGCACCTTAAGGTTTGCAAAGTACTTTCAAATACAGTCAGCAAATATTTATTAAACACCTACTATATGCCAGGCATTGTGCCAAGCCCTCAGGATACAAATATGAAAAAGGACAGTCTCTGCCATGAAAACACATACACACACACACACAAGCTGAAAAGGACTGGGGGAGGACCTGGCACTTGAGCATCACAGAAAAGTCAAGAAGTCTAAAATAAGTGCAGCTGGGTGGGAAATGAGAAAGTGTCCAAGAAAATGTTTCTCTTTAAATGGAGGAGAAGTATGATCTCATTTTATTCTCACAATAACCCAGGCACGTAAGTGCTATTATTATCACCTCCATTTTACAGATGAGGAAACTGAGGCCAGGAGAGGTTAAGAAACTTGCTCAAGATCACACAACTAATCATTGAGGTTAGATTCAATCTCAGGACTTCCTGCTAGACTTCTAAGTCTAGGACTGTAGCCAATGTGCCACCTAGCTTCCTGCCAGACATTGAAAGTCATTTATAACTGGATTTTTATTATTGGAAACTGGAATTTATAGAGTATTTTTTTCTTAGGTGTATGCTGAAATCTCTCTTCAAAAAGCTAGATCTTGATTAGTTAGAACTATGAAGCCCATGTATTCAAGTTGACACCATCTGAAGTTATAATGATGTAAAAGGTGGTCATTGGTTCCATTGAAATAGAAATATGTAAAGTCAAATAATGTGATCACTTTATAGGATGCACCGTTGCCACTAAGAGGGATCCACAATCCCATAAAAGTGGGCTCCCTCTTCTCTGATGTAGATGACAACACCCACACCTTATGGTCTTGTACATGTCCTTCGAAATGGAGTGAAAGTGGATCAATCCCACTACCTTGTTTTGTTCATCAATTACCCCATGCATTATTCTCTTTGACTAACCTCAAAGGTTGTTCTCAGAAAAGCATTTTGTAAAACCTAAAGTAAGTTGTTGTTATCATTAATATTCTTGTCATCATCAATTCACAGATGATGCCTATGCATGTCTCTTTTTGACGTTTCTGTTTATTTTGATTAAGTCTGTCCTCAGAGGCTTTACCCAACAAAAAATTTTGGCTGCGTCCGTTAGACAGATTCTGATATCTCCTGTTTTGTTCCCCAAAACGTGGCACTGAAATGGAAAGAGTACTACATTTTGAGACAGATCTCCCTGAGTTCTAATCCCAGATCATTGCCCCTGGGAGCTGGGGAAAGCCACCTTAATGGCCCCTCTACTCCCACCCCGCCTCAGTCCTTGTGTGTGATGTGGCTACCCTTTTGTATACAGGAAGAATCTCTAGGGAAGACTACAATCCTCAGGATCAGTTACTAGTTTACAGGACAGCACAAGTGAAAGCCATGAGTTTATCAAACACATAACTGAAAAGACACACTCAGAAATAAAAGTAAATTCTCAGAATATTTCCATAGCTGATTAGAATGGAATTAATATTTAATGTATATGGAACCATTCTGATAGCATACTTTCATCAGAAAGGCTCATATACAAGTTAGCTATAGGCCCTACTAATATTCCTTTTCTTCATGAATTGTTTCTACCTTTTACAGAACACCATCATCTAAGCATCATCTACTGAAACAATATCCTGGATACCTGATATAGAATCCATATTTACACACAGGCCTAGTAAGTTCCAACCACAAGGTCACAAGAAAATATGTGTATAAACAAAAAGCTAAAGTGTCTACATGTACAAAAATATTTTGTATCCAGATCTTTTTGTAGTAGAAAAGAACTGGAAATAAGGGGGATGCCTATCAATTGGTGAATGGCTGAACAAATGATGGAATTTATGCAAAGGATTGCTATTGTCCTGTAAGAAATGACCAAAGTGAGTTGTTGTTTAGTCATTTTTCAGTCACATATGACCCTTTATGACTCCATGGACCATACTGTCCATGGGGTTTCCTTAGCAAGGACACTGGAGTGGTTTGCCATTTCCTTCTTCAACTCATTTTACAGATGAGGAAACTGAGGCAAACAAGTTTAAGAGACTTGTTTGGGGTCATACAGCTAATAAGTGTCTCAGGTGAGATTTGACCTCAGGACTTCCTGACTCCAGGCCCAGCACTCTATTGATTATACCACCAAGCTGCCCAACCAAAGGGTTAAGTTAAAAGAAACCTAGGAAGACTTGTACGGAATGAATGACACAGAGTAAAGTGAACAGGACTAGTAGAACAATTTATTCCACAATACTATTTTAAAGACAAACAAGTTTGTCTTAAGACTTTAGAACTTTAATGCTGATCTTAAGAACTTTAACACTGATTAAAAAGTCTGATTCATGAAATGACCAAGTGTGATTTCATTGGACTGATGAGGAAACATGCCACCCACTTCCTGAAAGAGAGAATGAATTCAAACTGCAGTCTGAGACATACACTGGACATGACCAATGTGGAAATTTGTTATGCTATACTTCAGATTTATTAAAAAGAGGGGTTTTTTTTCCTGTTTCTCAATTGGTGGAAGGAGGTAAAGAAGAAGAAAAAGTAGATTTTTGTTAATTGAAAAAAATTTAAACAGAAAAGAGTTGTATCCAAAACCACAGATCTTTGATACAGACTCCTAACATCTCCAGCAATGCTCACCAAGGCAGGACAAACACTACATCTAATATATAAGGGTAGGAGTGATTTTTAAAATATCTATTCAACATTACTCACTTTATATTTCCAATGGAGCGTTCCTTACACAGTATTTCTTTTCATGGTGCATGCAGAGACTTTTCCAACTTATCACTGACAGTTAAGAAAAACCAAAAGCCTTTATGCTAAAAAATACTGATTAGCTTCATTCAATAATCCTTCCAATAAACACCAGAAAAGTCACAAATCCTTGCATGCATAAATGTGTTTGATAAATGGCTCCTTTCCTTACTCAGTTAATGATGCTGTTTGGAGAATTTTTAAAGCACCATTTCACCACAATGAGCATTACAAAACATAGAGCAGAATGTATACTCTTATTTGCAGAAAAGTGCTATTACTGTGTACCTCCTTAGCCAAGTCAGAAAAACACATCAGTCTGTTTTCAGCCTCCTTTAGCCTTAAATGCTTTTGCTAACTTATTTTGCGCTTTCCTTCCTGGCAATGTAGAGCAAATTCTTTTATTCTCTTGAAATAAAAATAAGAAAAACATTTAACTTTTGCAGAATCACTCTCTTCAAAGGTAGTGAAATTACTAAGGTGTATACCCTTCCATGGTCCAACTTAAAACTTAACACTCCTCTCCAAATCCCACCACCATTCTTCAAGTTACAAGTATTTGGCAATGAATTGAAATTCAATGTTTCAGCTCATCAACTGTTTACCCTGTGATTCAGTGGTCAACATCTGTATGATGACACAGATGCTTACTCACTTCATATCAGCTTCCCCATCTTCTCCTACACAAAACTAACTGATTTCATTCTTTCTAGCTACCCTAGTTTATAACTAATTTTTATCTGTCTCTGAAGTTATTTAAAAAGAGAGAAGTTAGTCAATAAACATTTATTAACATTTATAAGGAGCCAGGCACATTGCCAAGCCTGGGAGGTCAGATGGGAGGGATGTAAAGAAAGGCAAGAGGTAGTCCCCTCAAGGGGATAAGAATCTAACAAGAGAACACAGTACATAAAGGTAATTGAAAGTGGAGATGTACCCAGCTTGGGGTAGGGGGCATTCCTCCATCTTCTCCAATCAAAGGGAGAGGTCCCAGGGATAGGGAATACTTGGGGAGGTATGAGTTTCAGAGTTGATGTGGGGGACCATGAAAGGACATACACGTAAGTAATTTCACTCTCTTTGAAGAAAGTAATTCTGTGTAAATTAAACATTAAGAAGACACAAAAGTAATTCATACTCTAAGAAAGACAATTTATCTCTATAGGTAAATTTTTTTGTCCCCAAATATGGAAAGACACTGACAAAACTACAGGAAAAATCATATTATTTTATTGACCCCTTGATAATCCCATAATATCAGTTCTTAAGTTTTGAAGTGAAAAAAGTGAATTCTTAAGTTTCAGGAAGAGAAAAAACAAATTCTAAACTTAATCCTTACTCCAAATTGTAATAGACATGAAAGATAGAGAAACAGTAGTCCCACAGTCAAAAAGAATGGCTCCAAATAAGAGTCACTCTCTGTGACTTTGGGGAAATTAGGTTCTCCTTAGTCTTAGTTTTCTTGACTAGAACAGGAGAGGCATTGAATAGATCTTCAAGATTCCTTCCAACTTTAAATCCTCTGAAAACAAATGGCTTCCAAGAAGGCGACTTCCATGGCCAGGCTTCCAAGAAATCACTTTTCTATTGCCCGAGGGTTGCCCAAACTCAGTTTTCTATGAAACAAGTTGCTTCTGAATCTTCTTTGTATTTCCAATTTCCAAGAGAACTAGTCACAGGTTGGGAAATGACCTTTTAATATTACTCAGACATACTGGAATGCCTCCAATAGGTACATCCTCAAAGGCCAAACATGCCACATAATTTGTACGTAGAAGGACATTCTCTTTAAAGAACAGGTTTTACATACAGTGGAAGAACCCTGGAACTTCCATTGTTGCTGTTGAGTCATTTTGGTTTTGTCCAACTCTTCATGACCCCATTTGGGATTTTTTTTGGCAAAGATACTGGAGTGGTTTGCCATTTCCTTCTCTCACTCATTTTACAGATGAGGAAACTGAGACAAACAGGGTTAAGTGACTTACCCTGGCAGTAAGTGTCTGAGGCTAGATTTGAACTCACGAAGATGAGTCTTCCTGATTCCAGGCCTGGCACTGCCCAATCTGAAATTAAGGCTTGCCCAAAGGGCAGTGAAGAGACACATGGTTGGTATGGGCAGGATGAAGAATGTTACTAATGAAGGAGTAACACAGTGGATGTCATTAATGAATGTATGAGTGATGAGGATGAGTTGGTGAATGAGAGATATAGAGAGACTGCAGGCTTCACTAGGGTCAAGAAAACTTGAGGAAGGCATCCAGCAGTCTGGCAGAATCTTCCATAGA
Source organism: Pseudochirops corinnae (assembly GCA_028646515.1). Classification (NCBI taxonomy): domain Eukaryota; kingdom Metazoa; phylum Chordata; class Mammalia; order Diprotodontia; family Pseudocheiridae; genus Pseudochirops; species Pseudochirops corinnae. The sequence goes on from CM053590.1 coordinate 31,989,257, forward strand.
AATTTCTGGGAGGTCATGGTAAGAAGATGCATAGGAGGGACAGGCATGGATAAATTGCCATTTGCAAACTGACATTGCCAACATCAGTCACAATCCATGTAAAGGCCCATTTCAATAATGTCTTTTGAGTTCTATCTGATTGGGAAAAAAAATAATTACACAACAGCAAAACTCTTTCTTGGATACATTAAACAGCTAGGGCATTTTAAGACTACATGCAACTTGGGATGGCTAGGTGGCACAGTGAATAGAATACCAGCCCTGGAGTCAGGAGGACCTGAGTTCAAGCCCAGCTAGCCATGTGACCTTGGGCAAGTCACTTAACCCCAATTGCCCTCCAAAAAGGCAAAAACAAACAAACAAACAAAAAGATTACATGCAACTCTGTCATCATTTTAGCATTTCTGCTCAGGTGTCATTTTGTGTTTTCTTACACACCAGGAAACATATGACAAATCATGATCTAGCTCATAATTCCAGTATGTTTTCTTTTCCTTTCAATAAATTCATCAATTTTATCCACCCCTTTTCTGTGTTTCCTTGTCTCTGTAGCATTTTTAACAATCTCATGGTTGAAAATATCTTAGATCTCTCATTTTCACTGAATAATCTCTTTAAATTTACTCCGACTATAACTTTACAAAATGCATACATCAACCACCGTTCCTTTTCTTCTAATAAAAAACTAGTATTTATTCTTGAATCCCTTACTCCAGGCAGGGGAATTTTGTCATAAAGATTTTCAAGTCAATATTTTTCTGGCTTGGAAAGAACTTCAACTCCTGGAAGTCATCATAAACAGGCATCAGTCGTAGACAAGATAAACTTGGCCCATTTAGACACTCTAATCTTAGAACGGCTTTTATATATAAAAAAATAAGCAATACATCTGGAAGAAAAACTCACTTATAATTAAAGGACCTACATGATATGGGAATCCTACCTAATTCAACAAATATCATATGCCTACTATGTGTATGGCACTGTCCTAGGCACCTGGGGTACAAAGTACAAGAATGAAAATCATTCCCTATCTCAGAAACTTGCATTCTTCTTGGACATAAATGATAGATACAGATAAATAAATATAAGATAATTTGAATAAAGAAAACTCCCTGACAACCAGAAGATTAGGAAAGGCTTAAGAACCATGAGCTTTGAATGAATCTAAGGATTTTAAGAGGTTGAGTTTAGAAAAGAATCCATTCTAGACAAGGGGGAGAGCCAGGGTAAAGACAGTTCTTAATAAGGTTGTGCTTTATTATTTGTTTCTCATTAACAAGTAGAAGCTTGAAATAAAATCCACTTCATATCTACATATACATGTGTATATGTATGTATATATACACGTGTGCATGTATATGTATATACCTAGACTCTAGCCTGGACTGGGTACTCCCATCTCAAGACTCTTCCCATTCTATTTCATCCTCCACACAATCTCCAATGGAATGGAAGCTCCTTTGAGCCTTGGAACATTTTGGTTTTGTCACTAGGACAGAATCTGGAAAACACAGACCTTTAATAAATGCTTAGATTGCCAAATTCAATGGTTGATATTCATGTAGCAGAATGAAGTTTTCAAAATGTTTTACATGAAGTATCTCTCCAAAGCCCTGTATGGTTATTACTGTCTTCGTTATATAGATGAGGAAATGGAGGCTCGGGGAGCATGTGATTAGTCTGTGGTCACAAGCTAACCAGTGTCAGAGGCAGGATTCAAAACTAGGTCTTCTTACCTACAGTCCAGCACTTTGACCATTACCCATGACAGTTAACACAAATATAGGACTCATTTATGGCATCAAGGGCTGGATTTTCATTGCACATTCAGAGTATGTTGGTATATGTGTGTGTGTGTGTGTATACACATATCTACATATGTGTGTATATGTATGTCAGAGTATATCACAGTATGTCAATCAATCTACTTATTCCTTGATTAACAAAGAATGTCTCATTTCCACCATCACTATGTACTATAAGAAAATAGCTACCTTCAGAATTACAACCAGAATAACTGGGACCACTGCAAAGGACCTATAGGAATGTTATTGGTGCTAGAGCATGCAGTCATATAACAAGCCTCACAGAATTAAAAATTCCATACAGTAGCAATGAGCATCCTATTCCAAGGGTCATGTCTTTTAAAACCCTGACCACATACACTCCTTTATCAGATATTTCCTCAGAACAAAACTGAAAATGGTTTCCATCTGGGAAATAAAAATGAAGTGCTTCCAATAATTAATAAAATATATCAAATTATCCAAGACTCCATTTTGGGAGAAGACTCAATCTTTCTATAAATGACTGCCATGAACTTGCTCAATGGTTTTCTAGGTAATCCCAGAGAGGTTAAGTGACTTAGATGCAAAGAGGCAAAATCATCAGTTCCTTCTGACTCCAATTCCAATATTTCCACTAGTTCACAGTAATATAGTACTCTACCAATTCACAAAGAGTTTACAGATAGCAGTATTATAAATAAAATCACAAATCCACATAAATATTGGCAAAGATTAAGCCCAATTTGTATAACTGGTGGCTTGCCTTGGCCCTCATTTTTAAAGTGGACTGAGTGTATCGTGGAGTACGTGCCTGATTGCTCTTCCAGAAGAGCACATCAAAACAGAGTCAGATAGCATGGGTTTTGCATCCATTTTTCCAAGAAGAAAAAAAAAATGAAATCTTTACCTCCCCCTTCCCCCCAAAGAGCTCAGAGCCACCACATTCAGTTCTCAGTCAGCACTGATCTTCCTCTTGCCTTAAGGACACACCAGATGACCTTTCAATGGTACTGTCAACATACTCTATTTCTAAATCAGCTTAACGTGTTCTGCTATAAATGGAAACCACGTTTTTGATATTTCTTGTGGCAGTTATTGAACTGTGTGTGCTGCAACTTGCCAAATGATGCTATTATATAAAAACAAGGTTGAAGAGCTGCCTGAATCAAAAACTGTCTTTAGGAGAAAATGAAGAAGGTCGATCCACAGAAAGCAGACATTCACTCCTTGTAATCATATCGACAGTCTCATCCGTTATACAAAAACCAATAACGATTTTCTGCAACTGACTGTGTTTACAATTCGGAGTCTGGTCTGCCCTCCTATAGCTACTGCTTCAGACCGTTTCATTTATGGGTGTATGGAGAATTGCTTTCATCATGCTTCTGCAATTTTTTCAAGGCCAATTAAAAACTGAACATTTGTTTCTAAGGTGCTAGATTTTCAATAAACTACTCGTTCAGACTACAATTCAAAGTATAAATTTGTCATCTGGGTTAGAATAGAAAGTGCTCAAGATGCCAAAAGGAAACTACAGGGAGTCCCAAATTTCAATGAAGCAGAGCCAAGGCTCAGCAGGGGCTATGTGTGCACATACTTTTAACCCAGGTATTGACCTCATTTTAAAGGGAGAAAAATTATTCTACATCTTATGAGGATAAGTACTGTAGGATAAATACAGAGTGGACAGGAGAATTCGGGGCAGGGGTCACTGTCAGTGCATCTTATTTGATGCTGGCTGGACTTGGACTTAGTAAGAGCTGGTAACAAATCCTGCCTCTGATACTGGCCATTCCTAGACAAACCGCTTCCTTTTTGTCTCAGTTTACTCCTGTATAAAATGGGAATAGTAAAAAGCATCTTGTTTAGTCGTCTTTGACTCTTTGTAACCCCATTTAGAATTTTCTTGTCAGAGATACTGGAGTGGTTTGCCATTTCCTTCTCCAGCTCATTGTACAGATGAGGAAACTGAGGCAAACAGAGTTTAGTGACTTGTCCAAGGTCACACAGCTAGTGAGTGTCTGAGGCCAAATTTGAACTCAGGAAGATGAGTCTTGCTGAATGCAGGCCTGGCACTCTATCTATTGCACAACTTAGCTGCTGCCCTTTTAAAAAAGGACCTACATTATAGAATTATTGTGAGGCTCAAATGAGATTATGTATTTAAAGTGTTTTCTAAACCTTAAAGTGTTAAATAAACACTGGCTATTTTTATCCTTCCTAGTTATTATGAGCTCTTCTAAAATGAAGACTAAGTTAGGATTACATCACTGGGGCTCAGTTCTCTCCCCATAAAATCCAACATACTTTTATTAAGACCAGCCATGTAGTATCTCAGTAAAGTATAAGACCTCAGATTTGGAAGGGCCCCCAGTGGCCATCTAGAAATAATAGTTGACATTCCTAGAATCCTCTCAAGTTTTCAAAGTTCTTTAGAAAAATCAGGTCATCTGAGCCTCACCAAAAGGTTAGTGTGTCCTTGGGGTCACACAGTTAGTAAATGTCTAAAGTGGGATTCAAATTCGGGTCGTGCAGACTTCAAGTCCCGCACCCTAGCCACTGCCTGCTGTGGTCTCTACTTGTCTAACCTGTATTTGAACAAAATTATTTGACAAATGGTTATCCAGTCTCCACTTGAAGAACTCCAGTGGTCCAGTCATTTTGGTTAGCTCTGACAGGAGGTTCTCCCTTTGGGCAAGCCTGAATTTACCCCATTTACAATGTCTACCCATTGCTTCCAGTCCTGCCCTCTGGGTTTAAAACTAACAAGTCCAATTCTTCTTCCACATGACAGTTTTCAAATACCTGAAGTCAGTTACCATACCACCAACCCCTCCCCCCACTCTCCAAAGTCATCTTCTTTCCAGGCTCAATGTCCCTAATTCCTTCAACCAATCCCTATAGGGCATTATCTCTCAGTGCTGAACCCAAGGGCAGGCTTAATAAATGGTTGCTAATTTTAACTGAATTGTTGAATCAAATGAGTTGATCTGTCAAGTTCCCTCCACCTCTCAAATCAGAATTAAAAACCACTGCCTCTGAAATAAGGAAGAATGAGAAGATGAGTAAATCTCAAAGCCTTCACAGAGCATCCTGAGGACTAGACAAAGCAGGTCAAACCACTTCAATATTCAATCTGTCTGGGTGCAGAGGAGTGGGGCTGTTGAAAAGAACAGCCCTCCTCACTGCTTCATATAAAAGCCAGGTTTGGCTTCATTCCTCAAATCATTTCCTGAGGCTTATCCTGGGAGATTAGGATTCTTCAGTCATAGACAGTGATACCTGAGAACCCTTGAGTGACTGTCACTTTTTAAAAATTCTAATGCCATAATAAAGGATGAAGACTCTTCCCCTAAATTTAAGGGGACACTATCACACAACAGAAACTCCTAAAGTAGTAAGAGTCACAACAAAAGCCAGACCCAATACGATTTGAAATTCAAAACACCATGCTCTGATGGTCCAGAACATTTTGTCTCTTGAAAGAAAGGGGAGTCGCCTACTGCATTTTTTCAAATGCCAAAATTAGATTCTTGCTAAATATCTTCCTATCCAAGTTCCTAAGAGGGACTAAATCATGTCTCACATAAGGAACATAGTAGATTTTAACTAAGGGATAAATATTTTGTCTTAACACTGATGGCTCAGAACAGTTGATAGTGGGAGCCATATGAATCTTGGACCAAGCGTACACTATGCATCTAAGAAGAGAAGGCAGCCACAAAAGTTGGTTTAATCTCCTCCCTTCTGCATCTGCAGAAGTCATAAGGAACAGAGAAAAGTTAGGCAGAACCAGAAAAACCATATTCTTGACTATAATAATATAGAAGGAAAGAACTGCCACCAAATTGACCTGAAACCCAATGCTACTGAACTATAATGACTACACCCCAAAAGAAGCCTGATGGGAAAGTGTCTTCTTTGCAGAGCTGGGGAGATACGGGCATTCGTAATTCAGAAATTTTTAATGTATTGGTTGGTTTTGAACTGCTTCCTCTCCTTACTTCTTTATTCTTTGTTAAAAGGGATGACTTTCTGAGAGGGGGAAAGGGGAAAGAGATGAGGGAAAATATAGGTGATGTCAAAACACATTAGTAATAAAAATTATTTTGAAAAAATTAAAAGGGAAAAATTAGTCTCTATTGGGGACGCCAGGGATAAGTGGATATCATTGTATTAAGAACACAACAGCTTTCTGTACTCTTTCTAACATTTATACATGAACTTGTCATCTTGTCAGAGGATAAAAACAATTATTTAATAATAATAACAATAATGATATAATCACGTGGGGCAGTAGAAAAAAAAAACCACTGACAGATCAGAAAACCTGACTTCAAATCCTGTTTCTGAGGACTGCCTGTGTAGTCATGAGCAAAGCACTCAATTTCTCTAGGACTCCACTTTCTTGTCTGTAAAATATGAGACTTGGGCTGCATGACCTCTGAAGTTTGCTCCTGCTCCAGAGGAAGGATTCAATGCTCTTGTGAACTGACATTTATCTTGTGCTTGAAGGAATATCACAACATCTCTGGTAAAAGATGAGGTAGGGGGGTGGCTAGGCTGTGGAGATAGGTGGTTCCATTAATGACATTTTAAAAGAAATTTGCACTCTTATTCTGAAAATGTCCTAATCCAGAAAGTGAAACCAGGCTTTTCTACTGTATAAATACAAATAAATATCAAGTGATGCTATGAAGAAACACACTAGAAAAGTTTTCAAGTGTCCAGTAAGCTTGACCAGTCCAAGTAGCTAGCCCAGATGAATGAAATTTATCAATGCTGACCCAAATGATATTGAATCAAGAAGATCCAACCTCAATCCTTCTTTCTATTTATCTTAGATTCTTTATCTGTAAAAAAGAATGACACTTCCTTATAGTATCCAGGTCTCATATGGATTAAAAATGAATTATTGTAAAGCTCTACAGAAATGCTGAGTGGTAGTGTTCTTAGAAACAAGAGTTCAAAAGCCTTGGTCCACAGTCACAAGCCTGGTATTCAAAGTTTAAAATTCTCTGGGGTTTAAAAGACTTGTCATGCATCAAAGCTGATGATAAACAGATTGTATCAGGAAGACTGAAACGATCATTCACTTTCATGTCAGCACAATCAGCAGGGCTTCTGATTCAACAGGCATCATTCATTTTCTCCCAGAAAATGAAGACAGGCAGTTTGGTGCTCTTCCTCTCTCTTCTGAGAATCAACAAGATAGCCACATAAATTTTATGTCATAATACACCCCCATCCAAATCGTTGTGTTGAACAGCTCTCCATGGCAGTAAGATCACTACCATCACGACTTCCACTCAAGTCCTCCTGAGATGGCTCATTGAGGTAGGAAGTTGAATGCACATTTTCAAAGGCTATGCCAGGAAATAACAGCCTAGCAGTGGGAGAGGGCACTGTGCTATAAAGTTCATCTCTTGGCTTGAAGACACTCTACTAGGATTAGAATGAACCACCTTTCAAATGCCACCTCCGTTTCCTTATCTATAAAGGGGATAATGATAGCATTTCATTCCCAAAGTTTCTGGGAGAATATATATCAAAAGATACCATTTGTAAAGCACTCTGTAAATCTTTAGGTGCTATATAAAGGGAAGTTATTACTGTTATTATTATATAAACAAAAACAAATAAAGTTAACATCTTCTCAGGGAGTCTGATACCCCATAAGACAATGGAAGAGTGCCAGCACATCTCCTAACCTTGGGGTGGGATATGTTTCTCCATGTGGGAGCATGGAGGCAGCTTGGAATTTGCTGGCAGACTGTCAAGCCCACTTTTGGCATCCAACTCTGAGGACCCTTTTCAAAGGCCTAATTATTAACAGGTGATACTAGCCATATAATTACATCAACATTACAAAAATCAGCCACAACACTAAAAGAGAAGTAAAATCTGGCTATAAAACATAAAAGAAGCAAAGGGTCTCTGTTTATGAGCAATACCTGAAGAATGGTATGCACATATTTCCTATGAAGCTGAAACAGGTTGGCACTTCTTTGTGTATCCCTCTGAGAATTCGGGAGGCTTCCATTTTGGAGAATGACAAATGAAATGTAGAGTACCCCATGTAGGACTAGAACTGAGAGCCTTGGAAAAACGTATTTCAGTGGCTCAGATCAGATAATCCATGATGTTTCAGAGTTGGAGAGGACCTTAGGGAATCACCTGGTCCCTGAGGATGAGGAAACTGACATCAAGGCAAACTTGCCATGGTGATAAAATTAGCGCTTGATAAAGCTGATGGGGATTGTGGCATAATGGAAAGAGAGCTGAACTTGGAGACTGGGGTCCTGTGTTCAAATTCAGTCACACTTAATAGCTGTGACCATAAGCAAAGCCCTTCTCCTCTCAGAGCCTCAAATCTCCCAGCTATAAAACAGAGATGATGATGATGATACTTACGACTCATAGATTGTTGTGAAGAAGGCCCTACTCAAATATAAGACTTATGGCTATTAGAATTCTGGTCTCCTACCTGCCCTAAAATGCTGTCAGGTCAACAAAATTTCAATCTTTATAGTTAAAGCTATGAGAATATTGGATAGAAAGTTGAGTTCCCTTTGAGTTAACCAATCATACAAGTGAGAATGTAAAACTACTCATAGCAAGAAAATAAAGAAGGTGGGGTTGTCACTGAGTCAGTAACAAGCATTTAAGTGCCCACTGTGGTCAGATCTTGTGCTAAATCCCGGGGATACTGTGAAAGCAAAAACAGTCCTTGCCCTCAAGGAGCTCTGAGAAAAAGGAAGTGACTGTGGCTATTTTCCCTCACAAGGTTTAACACTCTAATAGAGTAAACAACACATTAACAACTATGTACATACAAGATATATTTAATATAATTGGGAGATAATCTCGGAGGGGGCTAGAGGAGAGAACCAAGGAAGGCTAGTCGAAGAAGACAGGATTTGAGCAATCTTTAAAAAACTAGAGGAACCAGGAGGTGGGAATGAGGAAGGAGATTACTCCCAGTCATGAAAAGGCAGAAAAGGGAGATGGATTATGATATGTAGCTTTGTGGTATGGCAGACAGAGCACTGGACTTGGAGTCAGGAAGATCTGAGTTCAAATTCAGCCTCAGATAGCTACTAGCTAGATGACCCTGGGAAAGCCACTTAACAGCTGTCTGCCTCAGTTTCCTCACATGTAAGATAGGGATAATAGTGCTGACCTCCCAGGATTACTGCGAGGATCAAATAAGATAATATTTGTGAAATCCTTGGGACACCTTAAAGTGCAATGCAAATGCTAATTGTCACTATCATGTGTTAGGAAGAGCAAGAAAGCTAGTATCACTGGATCTAAGCAGACTGGAAGAGTAGGATCATAGGATTTGGAGCTAGAAGGCTCCAAAGACTTTAATCTGTGTAGGATCATGGAAAGAGCACTACATTGATGATGGAGGATATGGGTTTGATTTCTGGCTCTGCTGTGTGATCCTGGGAAAAGTTACTTGACTTTCATAGCTTTCTTATCTACAAAATTAGAGCATTTACCTAAATGATCTCAAAAGTCCTTCAGAGCCCCCAAATTCATGATCCTATAAGAATTTTCATCAGAAGGTCCTGAACCAAGGTCGTATAGGTTGTTGGTTAAGTGGCCAAAGGTGGGGTTTTGATGCAAATCGCCTGACTCTGAATTCCATGTGCTCTCTTCTGCCTCACTCCAGAGCTTCAAACCTGCATAATAAAAATATTCCTCATATCACACACCTATCACATACAATCAAACCTCATTTTATGAGGTGGCTTAATTCCAGAAAAGAGTTAAGAATGAATCACATTTCTATGAATCAATTCATTTCTGATTGACCTTTAGTGACATAAAGAAAGACATTAAAAAAAAAATAAACCATACATCTGGTCAAAAGACTTGGGCCATCCGTCCCCTATCCCCCATTGCCACCTCAAACTCCTAGCTAGCTGGGTAGAGACCCTGGGCAAGTCACTTCATTTTTCTTGATTTCTTCATCTGTCACATGAGGGTGTTGAACTATATAACCTCTGAGGTCCATTCCAGCTCTGCCTAATCTAAGGTACCTAAGTTCATTATAGCTCTTAACAGGTCACAAGTCATTTCAATTCAACAAGAGTTTTAAGGGCTGTGGGCCATTGGTGATACAAAGACAAAGGCAACACAGACCCTGCATTTAAGCCACTCTATGAGGGCACGTGGCTTTCCTGAACCTTCGGTTTCATTTGAGAGCATCCTTTTCAAAACCAAACCAAAACCAAAATAAGCTCAACCTAACAAACAAATGGTTTCTGCAATGCATTACAGGCAGTGATGGTTAAAATATCAGCTAACAGGCATTCTTATTGGGGAGGGATTTACCTAACAGTAAGATACGAGAGAGTACTATAAATAGTAAAACAGGCAGTGACCCAGCATATTTAACTAGTGTAAACATTTCTGTGTAGACCAGGGAGTCCAGAAATCAAATGGTGAAAAGCATCTTCATTCCTATAAGAGGCATATTAGAAATAGATAAATAGAGGCAAATTAGGCAGCCATATTCCAACTATCAAAACAGATTTATCTTATTGCAGGTATCAGCTAAGCAGGAAAATTTGGGTTAAAAGTAAACAGCCATAAATTGTTCATAATCAACTTAATCGCCAATTTATTCCATAGGTCATCCTCGCAAATGAAATTAAGAACTGTTTTCAGAAGGATAAGACACATTACTATCTCATCCAATCCATTAAATGCTTATAATTATACACAGATATAGGATTCCCACATACATACACACATGTATATACACACCTACATGCACACACATACATGTATATGTTTGTACATAATGTCCATATGTACATATACATGTAAATACATACATATGTACATGTGTACATACACACATAAATATACATACACATATGTATTGCATAAATGCACACATATATAATCCAACAATATTTCTGTTTAAAATTTTCAATATTTAAATCTAATGTTTAAGAAGAGTAACAGAAATCAACCAGTAATGTATGTCATCAACTTCAGATTTCTGTTCTGGGTCTATTGCTTTTTTCTACCTTATTACCCATGAGTGTTCCTATTCCTGCTTACATGATAATCAGCCAAAGTGCTCCATCAACGGCTTGTAGGTCTAGAAGCCAGAATTCTAACTGTAAATATTGTCACTGTTATAAAAACTCTTATTATCTGAAAATACTGATATTAACACACTGCTCATCTGTATGTCAAAATCTCCTTGTTCAAGAGTAACCTCATTTTCACTACAAATCCCTAAGCATATTAGTATAAGACATATTAATAGCAAATGCTTTCAACAAGAAACAATTTTATTTCAGCCTAGATCTTAATTCTAAACAATGATAAAAATCCTTAAGTAAACACTGTTTTTTCAGTGGCTGTTCTAAAGCACATTTTTCAAAGCCTGACTCCATTTGTTATGGAGTTGGCGCTGAACCTTCGGCATACCTTTTCAATCAAAGCAACAGCTGCCAGGTTGACAGAGTACTATCCCATGAGAAGAATGCTTACACGCTTACCTCTTTAACTGTGAAATGCACACTATTAAAATGGACATGTCCATACTTTAAAAGTGTTCAGCTGACAAAACTAAGCATGAATTTTAGTGTTCCAATTCCTCTGTAATAAATACAGATTTATGACGCGTGGCCAATGGAGACACAGTGTTTGGCTGAAGACCTCTCCTACTGTTTCTTGCTATAAACTGTGCTAAGGAAGTTCATACAAAATAGCAGTAAGGACTGGTAAAATATTGAGGACTGCTGGTTATTAGAGTCCATCTGCTCCTATTTTCTAGGAAGCTTCTATTCATTTTTCATCCCACAATGTTGCTCACTGAATTTCATTCTGCCTTTCTTCTGTGCTTGACCAGCCTTTCACTTTTAAAGCCTATTTTCATGTTTTTTACTTCTATGGACAGAAATATGTTTTGGCTTGTTTTTGAAAATCAAAAGAAAATCTCCTCAACTATATTTGATTTAATTCAGGTTTGAAAAACAAAAAAAATCAGTGTTTTTCAGGAGTTTGTTAAAGTTTTGTGTACATATAAATGAAAAGTTTATTTCTTAAAGCTGTCAGCCTTTTAAAGTCTCTGATTTTTTTAAAAGTCATTTTGGCCACATTCTTAAAATTAAAATAAAGTTTGAAGTCTATATAATGTGCCAAGACACTATTGGAAGTAACATACACTTGTATTTTCTTTCTGAAACTTCAACTGTACCTCCTACCAGATTATACAACCCAAGAAGCTAAAGACTGGCCTTATTAATTTCATCTTTATGTTACGGTTACCAACCTTACTGCACTCTATATACAATGAGTGTTTAATGAACATTTGTGAGATAAAGAAATGTTCATGTATGGTCAATGTTAATTATATTCCCTCTTTATACCTTCTCAAAGTTTTATGAACACTTCAATAAAATTCTTTCAATAACCTTAAGTCAACATTGACTATCTTCCCAATTGTCAAAATGAACCCATTTGCTATCCAAATCAATTGTCAGCCTATAAAAGTGATGGTATATATCTGAAATGATATGTGTAAAAATGAAAACAAAAACCAAACATCTGGATCAACTGGAAACCAATAGGAAACTGTCATTAGCCATTACCTCTCCTGTAGGCAATGTTAGTTCTCCATGTTGTTACATTAATCCTTCAAGGAGTTCATCAGTGTAACTATGAGTTATCTAGGAATATATATGTGAACCACCACCATAAATCACACCCGACATTCTTACTGTCATCTTCCATAGCATTCAACTATATCTGATTACTTATCCAAAAAACATAACCTTTGTTTCCTGCATGTGAGTGAGAATAGAAACACTGAAAATGGAGAAACATCCATCCAGGTTAATCTTCTCTATTGGCTCTCAAGTAGCCAAGCCAAACAAAGGGGAGAGCAGGAAAACCGGAGAGCATCTATTTGGTAGGAGTTATTTTCATTTTTAAAAGTAGCAACAATAACAAAAACTACAACAAAATGAGTATCACCTTGGTTCCTTTCTGTATACCTTCTGGGTAAACAACCTAACGCATAAGCTACTTAAACCTGAATATTAGGTGGCAAATTCTACAGGCTTGGGCTTTTTGAACAAGTAATTCTGGAACTTTTGGTTCTCTGCCCCCAAACTGGAAACCAAAGTGAGAAAATAACACACAAGCCCATCAGCCTAAATCCTCACTTTGTACTCAGAAGACTTATCAAAGTCTCAGAGCCAAGCTAGCAAAGAGGTCTGTCTTGTGAATTGATAACCAGCTGGAAGAAAAAGGGCAGTATTGGCTTTAGCATCCGGCTTTATTAAAACAGATGTTTTAGAAAATCTGATTAGTTTTGCAAGCCCAGGGGGGTGCTTTGGGATTGTAATCTGAACCTTCTGGGCCGTTCTCACTCCTGACAGATATGGCCCCAAAGTGGACAGACAGGCCTGGTGTCCAGGGGCCTCCAGATTCCTGGAGGGACACAGAGAACAGGCATGGCACCCTAGGGATGGTTTGTTTTTATTAGAGGGTGGGGTGAGGGACAAAATGGAATGCGAGAGTATGTTAGACCACTGGGCAAAGTGAGAGACATCTGAGGGCCTAAGGAATTGATGAACCCTGAAAAAGTCAAACCCCAAAACAAGTAGATCAGACCCAGATCCTCTGGGGGGGTTGGCGAGCACACTGCAGCTGGCAAGGAACCAGCAAGTCCCTGAAACCATTTGCATTCCATAAATCTCTGCCTAGAGCCATAGGGCCCATCAGTCACCACAAGACTTTAAAACAAAAAAACTGAAGACAAACTACTAGGGCATTTTATCCAGTTTATTACTATGCACAACTACAGGGCCAAAGCTCACATGAATAATGCAGGTCATGAGAATCAAAACTGAATATACTGTAATGCTTTAAAAAAATAATTCAAACCCAGGATAAAAGGATGTTACCACTAGGCTCACACAGACCTTTCTTTTCTGGCTTCTTTCAAATGCAAACACTCCTGCTGCCAGGAACAGTGTGCAGTTAGGGTGTTAGCACATCCTCCAGGCATGAGTGGTTTGAAGGATGCAAGAAGGCCTGAAATGCGTTGGACAAACGTTCTTTATCTTAATGCAACAGCCAAGCAACAGTTGTCTGGACTGGGGAGCCGCTTTTGAGGGCTGGGGGATATTTGAAACTTAGCCTGTAATTAAAAACAAAACAAAACAAAAAAAGAGGAGAAATAACACTGTGCATCTCCATGAATTACCTTCTTCTGTTAAAGTCTTCCCAGTAAGTACACAGCATCCACTTCTTGTCTGCCTCTTCACTGCTAATCTCCTTAACATCAAAACCCAAGCACCTACGTTTGACTCTCCTTAATCGCTAATGCTCTATAAAACTTCCTAAGCCATGTTCGCCATTGGACTTGGTCACTTAAAGGGAAGTGTGCACAGCTGAAAAATTGCCCTAAATAAATCCTGGTCTTCAAATCCTTAAGCCTATACAACAGGACTTCTTAAAGTGAAAGAAACTGATCACTATGGCAGATTAGCCTATTTCTTTAAAAAAAAAACAAAACTACTGCTGACCCTGTATGGGATATATACGAGATATATTTTTTTTAACATTTTATCTTTTCCCATTATTTTTATTCTCTTGCCCATTTTTTTTTTAGTAAACTGAACTTGAGCAAGCAATACTCTTTATTTAGTCATTTGTTTTCATTTTGCTATTTGAAAACTATAACCTCTTCCTCTGCTAAACTTCCCTCTTTCTATTAAGGTGACCATTTTAAAATAATCATCCGTGACTATTTCTGTCCCTTCCCTGAGCTCCTCTTAGTGCCGGAGCTGGAGTCAGTAAGACTCATCTCCTTGAGTTCAAATCTGGCCCCAGACACGTACTATCTGTGTAGCCCTGGACAAGTCACTTAACCTTGTTTGCCTCAGTTTCCTCATCTGTAAAATGAGCTAGAGAAGGAAATGGCAAACCACTCCAATATCTTACCAAGAAAAACCCGAATGCGGTCACAAGAGTCCTGATTTTTATCAATGAGGGCATTTCCTCTATCAATCACTCAGCAATTACTTACTGACTGCTAGGCGCCAAGTAACCAAACACGATGAACAAAATAATGTCTATTTACAAGGAACTAGCTTCCATTCTAATGGCAGGAGACAGCAAGGACATATACAAGCATATAAAGAGTGAACAGTAAGGGGTGGCTAGATGGCACAGTGAATAGAGGACCAGCCCTGCAGTCAGGAGGACCTGAGTTCAAATACGGCCTCAGACACTTGACAATTAGCTAGCCGTGTGACTTTGGACAAGTCACTTAACCCCACTGCCCTATCTTCCTTCCTCCCTCCAAAAAGAAAAAAAAAAAAAAAGAATAACCAGTAAGAGAACACATACGAAGACGTTATGTAATGGGGGCCCATTCTACAGAGCCTGTAGGGATTTGTCCTTCCTGTTGGTTATGTTTTTATAAATAATATACATGAGCTTTATTATATGACTGGTTTCAATCTAAGCGTTGGGAGCTTTTTACTAAGCATATAAGGAGAATATAAAGTGCTATGAGATAAGATATGAGAGAAATTGCTTCCATATATGATTCTGGGAAGACTTTTGTGTACGAGTGGCATTTGTAAGAGATAGTTCCTGGAGGTGGAAGTAGTTCAATAGAGATCAATCAGTAAGCATTTATAAAGCGCCTGCTCTATACCAGATATTGTGCCAGAAGTCAGGGATAAAAAGACTGAGGAGGGACTGAACAACCGCAATAAATGAACCTTTCCTCTGCTTTCTTTTCTGCCCCTTTACTCAGACCCTGGTCTGGGCCCTTTTTGCCTGGACTCTATAGAACAGCAGCCCCCTCATCGGTCTCCCTGCCTCCTTTCTCTCACCCTTCTCCACTCACTGGCTCTTCCTTGTTGCTGCCAAACTTATACTTCTGAAACATAGACCTGACGGTGTCGCTCTCTGATTTGAAAATCTTCTGTCCTTCTGCTTCTTGAAGAAAATTAAAGACTCCTTGATCTGGCACCGAAAGCCTAGCACAGTCTGACTTTTCCAATGTTACTTCCTACTTCTTCCCCTTCTCCCTTCTCCTTTCCAACCACCTCGGTCCGTTAATACCTGGAATTCCCTCTTCTGTCCCTTGCCTCGCTGTAGCTCAGCTCCACGCCCTCATTCTGTCTCCTACGATCCACAGCATCCTTCTGCGCATAGCTCTCCTTTGACTTCCTACAGAAATTTGTTCTTTCATGATTCTCCTACTCATCAACATTTTCTTCTCCTTAAATTCCTTTATATCTATTTTTATGATTCTATGATACTGTGAACACCTTGTATCCCACCAGTAGAATGTAAGCTCCTTGAGGGTGGGAACTATCTTATCCTTTCTTATTTCCAGGGCTGAGCAGAGTCTGGTGTAGAGCAAGGGTTGAATAAGTGGTTATTTAGTGATAATAGTGATGATGACGATGATGGTGATGATAGAGATTAAATGATGACGATGTAGACGATAAATTTACATAACACTGAGACAGAGTTTAAGTGACTTGCCTAGGGTCACACAGCCTCTAAGTGTCAACAACACAAGGGGTCACATCTGAACTCAGGTTTTCCTGATTCCAGGTCCCAGTTCTCTACCCACTGAATCTTCTAGCTGCCATAATGATAGCTAGCATGTGAATAGTGCTTTAAGATTTGCCAAGTGCCTTTTGATCGCCATAACAAACCTGTGCAGCAGATGTTATCTTTGTCTTAATTTCATAAAAGAAGAAACTGAATAGAGAGGTGTGAAGTGGTACAGGGAGGTACAGTTTGTAAGTATCTGTGGTGGGATTTGAACTCAAATCTTGCTGACTCTAATTTCCATACTCTTATTGGACTAAACTGAGTTGAATTTTGTACCTTTGAATCAATGATCTCTGCGACCTCAGAAAAGTCACGACCTTTCCAAGATTCTGTTTACTTATCTGTAAAACAAAGGTGAGTTATATAGCTCTAAAGAACGATAGAAACAAACAGTTCCCTAAAAAAGTGAATAGCCTGGAACATCTCAAGTGCCAAAGATCTTCAGAATGGCAAATAAAAAGTAAAAGTGGAGATCTGTTAGAAAACTATTGAGGTTCAATTAAATTATCAGAAAATCCCAATAAACAGAAAGAGTATTCTATTTTACTCAGAATGAAGAACAGAGAAAAATAGATAAAGACTTAAATAATCAGAGAAAATATGTTAACTCGAACATACACAGTATTAAAAGTCTTCTGAAGGTCAATGTGGGTTAAGCATATCCTACTTGACAATGCCTGCTCTGTAAGAGTGGGCCACAAGGTGTACAGTGAATACAGGGCTGGACTCAAGGTCAGGAAGACATAAGTTTAAATTCGGCTTCAGACACTTGTCTGCTGTTATGTTGGACTTCCCTTGGCCTCAGTTTTCGTATTTATAAAGTGGGGATAATAACAGCGCCTTTTGGCCTTTTGGCCCTTTTTCTGGCCTCCAGACTTCAAAACCTTGCTTGTACTGCTATTTCGTTGTGGAATTACCTCACTGTCTGGGGCCTCTTTGCCCTAAAACAGTGGTTCTCAACCTTCCTAATGCTACATATGTGGGCGTATCTGCATGTGGGCGGACCCGTCTGGAGACGGATAGAAGAGCGGTGTCTCGGTTCCTAAGACCATCAGAAATATGTGTTTTCTGATGGTCTTAGGTGACCCCGTTCGACCCCCAAAGGGGTCATGACCCACATGTTGAGAACCACTGCCCTAAAATATACAAGCATTCTTGCTTCCTTCTCAACTGGGACTAGCCCTCAATGAGGTCTGCCCCACTCTCCAATTTGGGAGTTCATCCTGGATTCTCCAGATGTAGAGAAGGCCAGTCTGGCCTTCATTCCCTTCCTGGCCCTGTTCTGGACCTCAAAACCATCCTGAGGTTGTCCCAACTTGGAACTTGGCTTAGTACCTGGGGCCTTCTCACCCTGAAATATCCAACTGTCCCCTCAGCTTGCTTAACCTGTAAGGTTCTTCTTCCTTCTGTTAGGCCCCATTCCTTCTCTCACTGGAGAGTTTCTGCTGCTTTTTGGGGACTGTCTTTCTCCATTAGAATTGTAAGCTCCTTGAGGTCAGGACCATCTATCTTTTTTCTTGTATTTATATGTCCAGAGGTCACACCCAGAGGTAGGTGCTATTATTACCTCCATTTTCCAGGTGAGGAAACTGAGGAAGGCAGAGGTTAAATAAATTGCCCAGGGTCACGCAGCTAGTAAGTGTCTGAGACTGGATTTGAACTCAGGTCTTCATGACTACATGTCCAGGGCTCTGTCCACTTGTCTCAATAGTTGTATTCTATCCTAAATAAAGATGACCATATTTCAATTTATTTTGACTTATTGAGAGAATTGGAAGAAACAACAGCAGCAGATTAGTATAAGAGAGTACATCAACTTGATTTGGTGCATGGAGGAACTTTTTTTTTTCAGTCCAGACTCTCATTGGTGGGGAAGCTCCCAGGGTTCAAATTCTCTCTGTGGGTATAGATCTACAAGTCATCTATAATGTACAGTACTGGAGGGGTGCCCAAGGCACCCAGGGGTTCTGAACCTTGCACAGTCACCCAATTGGTATGCACCAGGTGAAAGGCATGTTGCAGGCTCTCCCTGACCCCAGCCTAGGCCATGCTGCCTCTCATGGATGCACTAGCATCTGACTTCTTTTCTTGAGTCAATTGTCATCTGTTGCCGACAAATCAGTAGCTAGTTTTCATATATTTCTCCTTTAGCAAATATGGGTTCCTTCATCCAACATAATACCCAAAGGTAGGCAAACCAGAGAGAATTACAATCATACAAAATGGGAAAAATGATTTTGGAACAGGGACTGACTGATGGGCCCGTGTGGTCAGAGGTTAGTTTTCTGACAAAGCCCTGCATTGGTAGTAGCATTCTGCTCAAAGTTTCCATATGAAAAGAACACTGCCTGTTTCATGGAGGCAGGGGAGGGAGAGGTCTTTTCTTCTGTCACTTGCTCTTTAGGCTGCAGAACCAAGAAGAACAAAAGAGAATGCTAAAATTTTCTAGAAAAAGGGCTATGAGCAAGGCTCTAAGAGGAAGCATACCTGCAAGTCAAATGGATTTGGAGAATTAAGTGAAACATCTCTTTAGAAGCAAGATAGAGAGAAGGGAAATAGAGAGAAGTGAAAAATACTTTGCAAATTCCTAATGCAGTACTGAAGGGGAAACTTCTTGAAAAACTGTCAATACTTAAAACCATAAATTTATACATGTATTAATAGGTGAAGGGGCAGGTAGGTGACACAGTGGATAGAGTGCCAGGCCTAGAGTCAGGAAGACTCATCTTCCTGAGTTCAAATCTGGTCTCAGACACTTACTAGCTGTGTGACCCTGGGCAAGTCACTTAACCCTGTTTGATTCAGTTCCTCATCTGGAGGATGAGCAGGAGAAGGAAATGGCCAACCACTCTAGCTTTTTTGCCAAGAAAACCCCAAATGGGGTCCCAAAGAGTCTGACATGACCAAAACGACTGAATAACAATATGTGATTATAATATGTAAACACATAAATAAATGTTGATTAAGTCAACATTCATATAAATAAATCTTTTCTAATGTACCTTTGTTTTTATTTAAGAGACTGCAGTGTTCAAGAGTCAGATTTAATCAGTCCAAATGTCATCTGCAACAGGTGCATACAGAAATCCTCCTAATCTATGGAAGGGGTTCTTAGCCTGAGGTCCATAAGTTTTTTTGAACTATATTTTGGTAACTTTATTTCAATGTAATCTGTTTCCTTGGTAATCCTATGCATTTTTTTTTATTCATTTAAAAACATTATTTTGAGAGGGGATCTATAGTAGATCCCTGATACAGAAAATGTTAAACCAAACCAAACCAAACCTGATGTATATGAAACCTCTCTTTTATTTTGATTCTGTGCTGAATTTCTGCCATAATTCTGACAAACTCCTTTAGTGAATATATGTGACTCCTATTATGTCTTCACTGATATCAATAATCAAAGGATCAACGAAGGTTATCTCAGTTGTTGCATTGGTGAAGTATTCTTGAAGCATTCTAACATATGTTGAAGACAGGCCACTGGAGGAAAGCTGTTAGGCAAGAATTTTGCTCTCATAATCAAATGCCTTCTATGGTCAAGAACAGTGGGATTTGCCAGTCTCTGACTTTCATTCAACTGTGTGATGATAAAGACATGTTCTACTGTTAGGGAGGAAGAATAGAGTTTGCCCTAACTATCCACACAGAAAAGAGCCAAGCAGCTAAATAATGCCTTTTGTCCAGCCTGGGATATGTAGCCAGATGTACAAACTATAGTGCTTATCCATCAGTAAGTACAATTTAGACAGATGCCGCAAAGGGATGTTGAGCTGAAGCCAGGACTCAATGAGATGAGGAGATTTGGCTGGATAAAGGCTCATCTCTTTAAGAGCAAAGTTCTAATGATGCTGTATGGCCATGAGTCTTTGATGCTTCAGTCTTGAAGGCAAGGCTTATCAAAATGGGCAGAGTGGGTATGAGTTAGGTACAACACATGACTTATGAAGAAAGAGTATGATGGGTGCTGCTGAACATGTACGATTGAAAAAGCAGTTCAGATGATCATGTGGTGAGAGTAAGAAATGCCCAATAATCAGGTCTGCCTCCACCTGCCTCTGATATATAATAATAAGTGCAGACATTCTTCTAATGCACACTTACTTTGATCTGGGGGGCTCTGGTGTGCTCTGGGGCTTGACCTAAGTCTTGAGGAAGACTCCTAGCTCACTGAGAGAATCCCCTGTGGTGAACTTAGGAGGGGAAACAGACAAGAGCCACAAAGCCTAGGCAGGCATGGCTGCATTGTAATCTCTATCTACAGAGAGAATATGTGATGGTGTCACAAATCCACTGGCATACTGGAGTCTTCTGATTTTGAGAAATCCATGAAGTGTGGAAGGCAGAAATACCAAAAAAAAGAAAAATACCAGATATATGAGATACCTCTTGTATCGATGGCAGCTTGTTGGTCCAAGAGTCAGGAAGACCTGCCTCCTACACTCACTAAGCTGTGTGGTTCTGGACGAGTCATTTGATCTTTCTCAGACTCAGTTTCCTCATCTGTAAGATGGAGGTGATCTCTGAATCCAATAAGATAACATATACAAAATGCTTTGCAAACTAAAAGGCATTATCTAAATGCTAGCTGGTATCACTGTCATCGTATCTGTTAGTATTATGACTCAGGAACACAAGAAAGTCTGGGAAGTCCTTCAGAGCCCTTGAGCCGCATTTGGTGGATGATCCTTCTTTTGTCCTTACAGAGCTGCTGGCTAGATGCTGGGACACGGGGCTGAAATGTCAAGTGTTACAATCTATTTGTGGTGGAAAGAATCATTTTGGGGGGAGCAGAGGTTAATCAATGGAGACTGCATGTAAGAGGCAGTATCCGATTTGGTGCATGGAGGGATGATCACTCTGGGCATAGGTGACAATGTAAGCAGAAGGCACAAGAAAAACAAAGAAACCAGGGGATCAACACAGGGTGGTTGGGTCAGAGAGGAGGGGAAGGGGAAGAGAAGCAGCAGAGGCTGGAAAGGGAGGGAGGTTGGAGGCAGACTGCAGAGAGCCTCGAGGGCTTTCATTTCCTCTGCAGGCGCTATCCCATTAGCTATGAAATATATGTTTACATCATAATATTTAGACTGAGCCCTCTTCGACATAAACATAAAAGGTTATGGTTTCACCTTAAAGGGTTACAGTCAGAGGGGAATCCAGATCATTAAATAACTGTTGTGAAGGCGAAATTCCCAGCCTAAAGTGAGGGAAGTCGGCAGCTCTGAGCTCACACCTCTCCTCCCTTGGCCACTGATCATTCTGCTTATTGTTTGGCACCTCCCACCTTCAGGGCAAGAACAAGCTTTCTGTGTTATGATAAAGTGCTCACTGTAGGCATTTATTTATTTTGCTTCCAAATGGGCCTGGTCCTTGCTGTGGGAATAGGTTACTTTCCAATAGTTTTGTCTAGGGTCCTGAAAAAGAGGAAAAATATACTGTTTCCCATTCTGCAAGTCTGGTCACACTGCCATATCGACTTAAGATGATAGACATAATATGTAAACAGACTTTTCCCCCCTTCCTATGTTCTAATGAGCCCTGCATTCTCCTTCCTATCAGCATAATTACTTTTCCACTATTCATTCAAAATGACAGTGGTAAAACACTATTCACAACAGAGTGGGTTTCAGCATAAGGCAGGGCCATCTTGGACCTTTTCCAAGGGGCCTTAGTTACAGGAGTACCAAAAGGGCCTTATTCATTAGGAGAGAGGTTCACCTATCAGGCAACCCTGATGGCATGGCGCCCAAGGACAGCACAAGAGGGAGGGAGGCTGCACTATGTTCATTTTATTTCCATGCAATATACGTGACTGGCCTCACAGTGCCAAGTGAGTATCTCCCTCGATGGATATGCAAGCCATCTCCAATAACTGGCTTTTCTATAAGAGAATCCAACTGTGTCTTGCTATATACCAACAATATTAAAATGCTTGAAACTAATCCTGAAACACAATATAGAGGCATTTACAGTCTTCTCGTGTCAATCAAGAGCTGCCACACTGCACACTCAGAAACAGCTAGGAGCTGTTTTATATTTCATCAAAATGCATGTGTGCAGAATAGAGGAGGGGGAGGGAGAAACACAGAGAGAGAGAGACAGAGAGAGAAAGAAAGAGTGAGAGAGAGACAGCGAGGATGAGAGAGAGAGGGAGAGAGAGAGAGAGACAGAGAGAGAGAGAGACAGAGACAGAGACAGAGGTAGAGTGAGGAGAGAGTCTCATACACACACACAGAAACAGAGACACAGAGATAAGACAGAGAAAGAGAGACAGAGACAAGATGAAACAAGTATAAAAAGAATTAAACAATTTGTGGTTTGCATGGGTATAAACAAACAAGGATCTAATGGACTCACTGATCTACAGACACAGATGGGCACAGAGGAAGCATATTCGTGTGCCCTCACCAAAAGCAAACAAATAAACAAAAAACCAATTGAGAACAACCTAACAGCAATTCAATTATCCTTCTTCACAAAAAGAACTCCATTTATGAAAAACTAAGATTACTCTTTTCTACCATCTTGAGTGGGTCGAAACCCAAACAAACTACTAGTTTGGTGGATGAATTAGCCAAGGGATCATTTGCCACTTTTTCCATAAACATTTTGAAAATACCACCACCATGTTATACTGTCATTCTCTATCCAGCAGTGTTACTTATATGCATCCCAGACCTTTTATGATACCAGTAACAGGTCAAACATCCATGTTAAAGGTTCACCATGCTACATCTGACCTTAATCACGTGTAGTTGTGTTATATGGAGAGGCTTAGCTCAGCCTATCATTTACACAGATTTGATACAGGAACACTGGCAAATACATGTAGGATCTGTGACTTTGACAGCATAAGGACTTCCCTGAGTGGGAATTCCATCTACTAGCTCAAATAGCAATCCTTCTATAACTTAGTAAAGAAGTACTAGAAAGCTAGCTGAACTAAGTGATTGACCAAGGGTCCCCAGCAGGAAGTAGCAGGGGCATGGATTGAATGCGATGTTTCTGTCCAAGCCCAGCACTCTATCCACCGTGCCTTATGATAACAAACCATTGACTGAAGCAGTGAGGGGCCGCAGTGGTTAGAGTGCTGGCCCTAGAATCAGGGGGACTGAGTTAAAATCTAGCCTCACACTTACTAGCTATGTGACCCTGGGATAGTCATTTAACCCTGTCTGCCTCAGTTTCCTCATGTGCAAAATGAGCTTGAGAAGGAAATGGCAAACCACTCTAGTACCTTTGCCAAGAAAATCCCAAATGGGGTCACTAAAGTCAGACATGATTCAAAAATGACAATAAAAGCAAAATTGGCTAGGGCAACAGAACTTTGGAGTCTTAACTTGGGTCAAAAGAATTCATTCTGTCTCAATACAGAACTACAATTACATGCAGAAACACACACCGTCCCCCCTCCCCAGGGCCAAATGATGAATCAACCAGTGTGACTTGTGTCCAATGTGCAGAAAGCCACAGTCTGCAGGCTCACACAATAACTAGAGTTACAAAGAGCTGCAAAGAGCATCTGGTCCAAACTCTAAATTTATATAACAGGAAACCTAGGACCAAAGACGATCTGCCTAGGCCATCCAGGAAACAGGGAAGAGAGCTGAAATCCAAACCCAGCTCTTCCATATCCAAATCCAGGGCTCTTTCACTGGACTAAGACATTACATGTGCTCCAACAGCAACAACACAAAAACAACGTCACTAGAATCAAGAACACTATTCAAAGCTCATCCCCCTCCTTAAGAAGACATATATGCTACATACGTATTATGGGGCATATTCATTTCATCTGCAGATCCCATGAGATTTCAGCTCCACTCAAATGACAACTTTTTTCCTAGAGAACTCTAAATACTAGACTGTTTGCTAGAAAATGTATCTATTGTCACTTTCTAGTGTTCCTCTAAATGAAACCTAAAATTCTGTTCAGTTTCAGCTTCAGCCATATCCATGTAGGTGGTCTGTAACATTAAACCATCCACAATTAGCTTTCTGCTTTCACTTCCAGTACTGGCAGCAGCCCTTTTTCCCCCTACTGACAAGACTAGGACATTCTCTTTGTGTAGCATAGCAAACAGCTAAAAAAGCCGCCCACTTGTGACCCATTAATGTTCTTAAAATCTCAAATCAGACATTTCCTTCACAGTACTATCTGTTCTTATGATCACTCCTGGACACCAAGTAACTACAATGTTACAAAGCTGAAATAACACTAAAAACAACAAGAAGTTCCCACCTTCCACCCCCAAATCTTAAGGTTAGGGTAGGTGGGATTGTTGTTTTTTTTTTTTTTGCACATGACCTTGATCCCTAAAAACACCTTCATTGTTTAACCAGACAAGAAAATGCTGAAGAATTTTGTTAGGTAGTGATTGAAGAGATGAGTTTATATTTTAAAATTCAGTTACCTAAAGTTTTCATTTTACTTTGGGGAGGGAGAGTTAATAAACAAAAGAGATAAATGAAGGTGAAATTTGTTTTTAGGGAAAAAGAAATCCTCAAAGGGTATCCTAAAGACCACTCTGCAGTTATCACATTAACGCCTCTGTCATTCTTTCTCAATTAACCTTGAATAAACCAACCTAATGGGCTACTTCTCAACAGTGACAAATAGCTCCTGTGTTTCGAAATGACAAGCTTTCGCTACATAAAGATGAACAGTATGCTCTCATTTTTTAATTCTTGAAAGTAACAAGGTAAGCAAAATTGTCAATAATATTTCTGTGAATTCTGCTAGCATTTGAGAATTTCAAGTTTCCAGAATCCTGAGTATCCTTTGAATGAAATCTCAAAGAGTTCCGAAGATGCTCAGGTCAATGGTCTTTCAATTATTATAGCTAAAGTAGTTGTTTAATTATTTATATTAATATTGATATCAAATCAGTGAGTCATACAATTTAACTAATCAAGCTTTCTATTATTAGGGCTAAAAGTTTAAGGAATAGCCTGAAACTGTTCTTATTTATTCTTTTGTTTTACAAAATGAATCTTCACATTCGGAAATCCTTCAAAGGTCATATATATATATTCAATGAATCCGTGCTTTGGGATGTTTTAGGACCTAGCCAGAGGCTGGTTTTGACCACATTCCTCTCTCCCCCCACCCCCACTTTAGTGGCTAGCTTCAATATATCCAAAACAAGGGCCAATTCTAGTCTCTCTTCTTTGCCAAAGTCTTCAGTAGAAAACTTGAGATATCTGCATGGCCAAAAACCTCCAAAGAAAAAAAAAAAAGAGACAAATGGGAAGGGGGGGGAAGAGAGAGAAAGAGAGACAGGAGAGAAAGGGAGGGAGATGGACGGAAGGAGAGAGAGAGAGAGAGAGAGAGACAGAGAGAGACAGAGACAGAGACAGAGACAAAGAGAGAAAGAGAGAGAGAGAAAGAGAGAGAGAGAGAGAGAGAGAGAGAGAGAGAGAGAGAGAGAGAAATTAATTCCCTGTTTCCAAAGGTAGAGAGTGGGAATTTGTGTTAAAAATGACAGTTTCTAGACAATTGTTTAGAGTTTTCACTTGATTTTTTCATTTTGATCTACAGTTGCTTATAGGAGGGGAGGCAAAGGGTGGTTTTTGGCCTGGTTATCTTACTATAGAGAAAAATTGGAATGGTTTAAAGAAAAAAAAAGCTGACTACAATTTCTAGCCTGGCCCTACCTAAGCTATGGCCCTAAATTTTATTAGCAGTGAGTTAACAGTTAAAAGAGAAAAAAGAAGCCTGTTCACTACCCTGGGCCTTCTCTCACTTCCAGGCTCTCCCACCTCATCTAATTCCTCCTGAATATGAATGACCTTCTTCAACTGCTGGCCTGGTGGCAAAAGGCAGACAGGACCTTTCCCAAGACCTCCATTTCCAGCTTCCATTTGCATTCCACTCCAGGGACAGCCCGAGCCAATTCAACTGGGGTTTATCGCTCCAATGACAGCTCTTTAATTAAGCAACTGTGACAAAAGCATCATTTCCTGAACCTTACAGGGAAATTCTTAAGGAAACCAAATGGCTAAGCAGTCTACAAGTAATGGTAGCAGTAGGAAAGGGAGGGTGTGTATTAATTTCACAAACAATGAAAACATGGGATTCCAAGATAATTGGGTTAATTCTAAAAAATTACTAGTGACCATAGACTGGGTTCCTTGTGTACTAAAGAGATTAGAGACCCAATGAAACTGATTTTAATCACTATTCCCAAATATGGCAGGCATGGATGCTCCTCGTTTTGACATGATTAAAAATACATCAAAAACTAAAAGAAACTCAGTGGACTAACACAAAATGAGTTACCATCATTTTTCTTCTTATCTTCTTATCTAAATGTAACTAAAAGGGAGGAAAAAATTTAAAATGACAATTTATGGGTAAGACAAACTTCAACATCTAAAATACACTTATGTAGATCCTTGGGGCTGTCTAGTCCAATTCCCCCATTTTACAGGTGAGTAAACTGAGGCACAGGAAGGTTAAGTGACTTGTGAAAAGTCATCCAGGCAGTCAACAGCCACATCAAGATTTAAATCCAAGTTATGTAATTCTGAACCCCATACTCTTTCTACAGTATCACAATTTGGTGCTACATTAATTTGTTTCCTGGGGGGGGGGGGGGAGGGAGGGAAGGGATTCTGGGTCATCTTCAAAGAACCCAGGGTTTAGGTTTTCAATTACAGCAATTGCTTTTCTTGGGGGTCTCCTATGTTCCTCCTGTGTCTGGTGTAAAAACTTTTTCATATATCTTTCTACTACACTCCCACAAAAGGAGCAGGTATCCTCAGAAGGGTGTGTGTGTGTGTGTGTGTGTGTGCTATACATATGTCAAATCACTCCATGAGCTGAGGCCATATTCTCACATTGGCTTGATACTATTCCGTTTGGGCCTGTTTTCCCAAAGCACATATGACCTGTGGATCTTAAGCTTAGGCTTTCCCATAGTACATAGGACATAAATGTTTGTTATATCACACATATATGCATAGAATCACACAAACTCCAAATTGGAATTGTACAGAATGAATAACTCTCCCAGAGAGAAGGAAGTTTATAGGTCATTTATTCCATTCCCTCCTCCCCCAACCCAGGAATTTCAGAATCTCTTCTATAATACAGGATTCACAGAGTTGGAAGGGCCCTTAGAGACAATTCAGTTCAAAGTCTACCACAGAGCATGGATTGTGTGTATAACAAACCTAGTATGCTTGTACATGTGGACCTCCAATAGATGGTGGGCTCAGTATCATCACCTAGCCCTGATGTGGCCCATCTCATGGCCAAGAATTCATAAATCTTACTCCCTACACTGTCTACCCATGGCTTTTACTTCTGCTCTCCAAGGTACTTGGGAGTCACTAGTACCCAAAAGGAAAATGCACTCAGAGCCATGATAAACTTCAGTTTGATAAATATTTATTAAGTGCCAACTATGTGTTATACACTTTGCTATGCACTGGAGATACAAAAAGAAAAGTCCCTGCCTTCAAGGAGCTTACAATCTAAGAGAAGAGACAAAATTCAAATAAATCTATGCAAAGCAAGCTATATACAGGATAAATAGGAAATAATTAATGGAAGGAAGTCACTGGAATTAAGAGGAGCTGGGTGGTTGCTGTTGTTATGGTTCTTTGTCTTTCATTCTTGAAGAGGACCATGACATCAGGGAGAAGATGACATGACATGCAAGTAAATTGAATTTAAGTGAGAGAGAGCTGTGCAAAGTCACCAGCCTCACTTTTACTTCCAGAGCCATCTGGGTCCAGTGACAAGATGTAGATCAGGATGACTGGAGATGGTCCTCGACTTAAAGGAAGCCGGAGAGGTCAGTAGTCAGAGTGGATGAAGGCCAGCATTCCAGACAAGAAGGACAGCAAGAGAGAACATCTTGTTCATGGAATGACCAGGATCCAAGAGTACGTGATGGGGAGTATGGTGTAGGAAGACTGGAAAGGCAGGGAGGGGCACTAGGTTAGGGCTTTGAACACCAAAGGGGAATTGCACTTGCTCCTGGAGGCAATTCCACTGGAGTTTACATAGTGGGGTGTGTGTGACATGCTCAGACTTGCATTTTAGGATAACCACTTTGGTAGAGGAATGGAGAATGGTCTATAGTAGGAGGAGACTTGAGGCAGGCAGACCCACCAGCAGGGTATTGTAGAAATCAAGAGATAAAGTGTTGAGGGCCTGCACTAGAACGACAGCAGTGTCAGAGGAGAGAAAGGAGGTATACTTGGTTAAATGTCATGAAGGTGAAAACAGTAGGCCTTGGCAACAGCTTGGATATGGGGAGTAAGAGGCAGTGAAGAATTCCAGGAGGACTCTTAGGTTGTGAACCTAATCAACCAAAGACTAGAGGGCAAGACAATGAGGGGAAGAGTCAACAGCAACATAGAAAGTTTAAAAGAAGAGTTTAATCTCACAATTAAAAGAAACATTTTTTCAATAGGCTTCCCCTTCAGCTGAGAGCTCCAGAAATGCTTTTTGCTAAGCATCTAAATGACGCACTCCTTCCATTCTGGGACACCCCAGTACTCAAGGGCTGCTTGGCCTGTGTCTATTTTTGCCAGTAATAAGTTTTCAAGGAATATTTGAATTGGAATTTTTTTTATTTTGCTTTTTGGAGGGCAATTGGGGTTAAGTGACTTGCCCAAGTTTTTTTGTGTTGTGTCTGAGGCCAGATTTGAACTCAGGTCCTCCTGACTCCAGGGCCAGTGTTCTCTTCACTGCACCACCTAGTCACCCCTTGAATTGGAAATGTCTTTGCATCTTTTACAAGGAAGCTAAATACAACTGATAAAAGCTAACTTACAGCCCATAATTCCTTTAAGAAGGAGCCAACATCTTACCCAGTTCCCAGTAAAGCACTGGAAGGAAAGGAGAACTTACTTCCAGTTTTACAGGTGGTTACTATTGCTATTTATTTCAATTCAACAAGTGTGAGATTTCCTGCAATGTGCCAAGCATTTTATTTAACATAAGGGATAAAAAGCAAAATAAAACAGCGGGAACAAAAGCATCTCCCTCCAAGAAACTAACATTATATTAAGGGAGACCAACATGTATATAGATTGGTACGTACAAAACATACTGAGTAAACACCAAGTTATCCAGGGGATGGGCTGCACTAACAACTCAGGAAATCCACATTTTCCTGTCTTGGGGTCTCTGGGGCAGGCAAATTAGTGAGGAAGGAACTGAGATATAGCTGCTGTGTTCTAGTCTGGATCCCTACACAAGTTTCAAATCACTTCAAAAGACCAATGATACATACAACCATTCCCGGTCATTAGACATTCGTAGCTATCTCCTCAGTGAATTGCTCACTTGTATTTACTTTGGCTAAGAGGTCTCTCTGGATGGTTTCAATGGCCAAATGGGAGATCTCACAATGGTCCTGTCCATCCAAAACCAATGTTATGATGCACTGTCACTTCCTTTCTATTATCCTATAGTCCCAAATGACATAGTATTCTCTCCCTTGTTGGAGGGGGGAGAGAGTATGGTACATAGTATTTACCATATAGGGCAACTAGCTGGCAAGTGGATAGAGTGCCAGGCCTGGAGTCAGGAAGACTAATCTACCTGAGTTCAAATCTGACCTCAGACTTACTAGCTGTGTGACCCTGGGCATGTCACTTAATCCTGTTGGTCTCAGTTTCCCCATCTATAAGATGAGCTAGAGAAGGAAATTACAAATCACTCCAGTATCTTTGCTGAGAAAATAGGGTCACAAAGAGTCAGACACAACTGATGTGACCACAAAAATATACCATATCATGGTAATTTCAGAATGCCTACAGTGCTCTTATATAATCTTATGAGCTACTACAGTACTGAAAAAGGAGTGGAGTCAAAGCTGAGTTAAGTGTCTGAAAGGCCTGACCTCCTAATATATGAGGCGATGTGACTTTCATATCCTTCTGGCTTGTTACATTCCCATGTCTCAAACTTAATCAAAACTGCATGAGAGAAGACTGGATATGAAAGGGACAGCGCTTGATATTTTCTTTTTTCTCAAATGCAGACTTTTTTATAGTTGTTTAAAAATAAAAACTGCCAGAGGCAGTTAGGTGGTTCAGTGGTTAGTGTACTAGTCCTGAATTCAAATCTGACCTTTGACACAAAGTCACTTTAACCTCTACCTGCTTTAAATCCACTGGAGAAGGAAATGGCAAACCACTTTACTATGTTTGCTAAGAAAACTATATGGACAGCGTTGACTTGATATGATAAACGGGGCCATGAATCACTGGACATGACTGGACAGCAACAAAAAATGCATACAACTGGGATGAATTTAAACAAAAACAAGCTATTTATAATTTTGAACGTTACATAAATTTAATAATTAGGGCTTAGTTTAAGAG
Source organism: Pseudochirops corinnae (assembly GCA_028646515.1). NCBI lineage: Eukaryota > Metazoa > Chordata > Mammalia > Diprotodontia > Pseudocheiridae > Pseudochirops > Pseudochirops corinnae. The sequence continues at coordinate 32,020,024 of CM053590.1, forward strand.
AAAGAAAAGAGAATGGAATTTAAATAACAACCAATTTTCATGCATTTCTCTCTAGAAATCAGTTTGATGCTTTTATCCCTTTACATTTTCTATTAAACCTAAGAGGTCAAACTGAAAGCTACACACTTTGACAGGTACACGCTTTGTTTATGATGTTTTCTGGGAGCTAGCAGAGCAACAAAGTAGGAAGGAATCATAGGAAATAGGAAAGAGATGATAAAATTTGGCTCTCTTGATTAAAAAAAAGCAACATTCTTGCCACCAGTATGCCAGGATTTTTCTTTTATTTCTTCTATAATTTTATCTGATTCTCTTTTAAATTATCTGAAGCAAAATTCAAGATATTTAGTCAAATTTAATTCACAGAACTGTAATTGACATCAAATGAATAATTCATAACCAAATCCACACTGAAGCCAAGTGTGTGGGCAAATATTTGTAGGTATCCCATTCAAGGCTGCTTTTCCCCCTATACAAAGGTTCCTCTTAAGCGAGAGCCATTTTTCCAAATGAATTTGAAGTTTCATTCATCAGAATATAGCGGCTTACCCAAACTGTTGCTGCTAGAAGCTTAAAAAAAACAACAAAAAGAGTTCTGGACTGTGTTAGATTTAAAGGATTGAGACAAAGTGATGAAAATGGACAGTAATCTACTTCCAACACATGATTTTCTACTATAAGTAACTGTGTAAAGTCAATGTTTCTGAAGACATGAGTCAACCAAACAAGGTTTTTTAGTACGTTTGATTCTGTTATGACTCCATTTCCTCAGGTTTCAGTCACTGTAACACCAAGAACCCTCTAAGAAGTCAGGTTTTTCAACCTCAAAAAGAAAACCATCATCCAACAGGCTTCCATGATCTTTCTTGCATATATTCTTTAAAACAAAAAGGAAACAATAAAGAAAAAGGAAACTAAAGGAATAAACATCAATAAAAAGGATGTTAAAATATCATGAGAGTTTAGATGTGGCCTGGCATAGTAGAAAGAGGTCAAAAATGCTGGGTTCAAGTCTTGACTCTGATACATACTAGATATGTAAGCCCAGGCAGGTCATGTCACCATTTGATCCTCTAGGAACTGACTCTCTAAAACAAGAGATCTTAATATAGGATCCAAGGAGCTCCAAGGGATCCATGAATAGATCCATCAATAGACTTCAATGTGAACTTGGACAAGATAAATAATCTTTATTTTCACTAACATCTAACTGAAATCCAGCATTTCTTTCAAGTAGGACCATAGCTAATAGACTATATTATGAGAAGGCATCTGTACATTTCACCAGACTGCCTAAGAGGTCCTTGATGCAAGAAAGATGAACTTCTGCCCTAAGACTAAATGATAGAGAGGGGACTGATCTACATTCTTGGAAAGGATTTCCTCATCTGGGAGTTTCCTAAATTATTTAAATCATATACTAAGTACCCATTTTTTATCCTATGATGGTTTATTTTCTCAAAAAACCCAAGAAAATAAAAAAATACTTAAGTTTACTTCTATGAAATAACATAATAGCACCGCCAAATCATCAACTTATTAATTTATTTCTGATTAAAAAATAAAACAGTAAAATTGATAAAGAGAAATTTTAGCTAATGAAATCTATTTTAAAAATCTGGGATATAACCTATCAAGGTACACTGTTTGTCATAGAAACCAAAACAGAATTAAATAGAGATATTCAATGTTCATGATTAGGCTCAGTTAATACAAGAAAGATGGTAATACTATCCAAATTAATATGTAGATTTAATTGCTATGGTGATTAAGATGTCAGCAGCATATTTTAGAGAATTAGGCAAAATACCAAAACTCTATGAAAGTACAAGTGGTTAAGAATAATAAGGGAATTGGGGACTTGGGCAGGGTTAGAAGTGAGTCTTACACTCCTAGAACAGAATATGAAGAAAGAAGTAATTATATAGGGGGGGAAATCCAGTTCATAATAAAAAATAGAAAATTAGATAGTTGAATTCAATTAGATGAGAATGAAATAGAATAAGGTACATGATATACATGCATATAGGTTTATTTAATAGTCTATATGTGTAGTCTATATAGAGATTATATATGTATGTATATATACAAATACAGTCTGATAGTCTATATAGATTGTCTATAGTCTATATATATTCTATTTGATTGTCTATATATGTGTGTATATGTATGTACAGTTTCTATATAGTCTATAGACATACAGATTTGAAGCTTCTGAAGGGTTGAACTGCACTAGAACTTTTGGGATATCCTGTATTTTACTGCACAAATTTAGAAGCATTCTGAGAAGAGGCCTATCACCTTTACCAGACCACCAAAATGGTCCAGGACACAGAAAAGGTTAAAAATCCCCAATTTTTATTCAATTATGAGACAGAATAAGTGGTTTTGATTACATAAAAAAGTTTCTGCACAACAAAAAAAATGCATCTAGAATAAAAATAAAAGAAACAAGGTCAAATATCCAAACATTACCAAAGGTAATGCTTCTAACTACTAAAGAATTCTTTGGAGTGAGATAAGAACATCATAAAATAATTTGGAACCTTGATTTCTGGTCCTGGGCTATCAGCACTATCAGTGGTTATTCGACTCGAGTGATTACTATGGAAACTAAGCGTCGTCTAGGTGGGGTTTTTGCTACTCAGTCCAGTCCCTCTTCTTCCAGGGCATATTACAAAGCAGCAGCCTGGCCCAGTCCCTGAGCTACAGAAGAGCCAACATCACTTGTGGAATCAAATTCAGAATTATATATTTTCTCGAACACCATTTCTTCCCTTTTACTCTCATGGTAAAGACACATAATGAGAATACACCATACCACATTTTCATAAGTCAAACTGAGGCATGCCAAGGTTCATGAGAGGTGCCCAAAGCTCACATTTTCATAAAAAAAAGCCACCTTTTCCTTAAGGTGCTTCAACTCTCTCCAAGTACTTTGTGCAAACCTGATATGTGACTGCAGGATTGTTTTGATTTAATTTTAAAACAGCTCACTCACAGGCCATAGGAGAAACTATGTGGTAACTTAGGGCATATGTATTCAATTAAAAATGATTGTGAATCTGGGAAGCAGTAAATGTTCTTTTAATAAAGATTCCAAGTGCTGCTAATCTAGAAATGAAAACAGATAAAGAGTGGTCTGGGTCTCAAATCAGACACAGCACGTTCTAAGGTTTGCAAAACTTGGAGTAAAATGGAATATATGGAGTATAAAGAAAGAGCACTAGCTCTGGAGAATTGGCAGATCTGGGTTCAAATTCAACCCCTGATGCTTACTATTTGGTATGACCCTGGCTGGACAAGTCACTTAACCTTCAATGGCCTTGGTTTCTTCATCTATACAATGGAACAGATGGCCTCCCTTCCCACTTTAGAACTGTAATCCATGAGTTGTTCCATGAGTTTTTCATCATTATGCCAATCACTCATTCATACGGCATTCAAAGGACATATGAAGGAAGACACTATCTGCATCCAGAAAAAGAACTGATAAACAGAAGTAGGTACAGAATGATTTTACATAAATATACATATATGAGTCTAATGGTAGCAATCTCTAGGGCAGGGGAATGGGAGGGAAGAAAAAAAAAAGAAAAGAAAAAAAGAAATGTACATAATAACATTATTATATATTTAAAAGCAATACCAAGTTGTATATAATAGATTTGCAGTTTCATGTGCAATCATCATTTTTTAAAATTATATTATGTTATGGAAATGCTTGCATTATTCCAGAAATTAAAAAACAATAAAGTTTAAAAAACAAGAACCATTGTAAAAACAAAATAGAATGTTGTCTACTTTGCAATGTTCTCTTCTGTTTATGGTTAAAGAGGACTGTGATGAATGTAGGTAACCCAGATGGTGTCAAGCTTTGAGTCCTTAGCAAATAGGGAAGAGTTTCAGAAACTTGAATGTATGTTGATGGAGAGAAGAATGGTGGAGGGAGGGGGAAGGGAATTATTGAAGTTAAATAGAAACAAATTTAGATTTGATATAGAAAAAACATTCCAACAATCAGAGTCCCAAATGTGGAAAGGGCTGTCCCAGGAGACACTGGGCTCCTCCTGACTGGAGAGTTTCAAAGCAAAGGCTGATGACCATTCATCAAATACATTATCAAAGGGATTCCTTTTCGAGTATGATTGAACTAGCTGGTTGGTGAGGTCCCTTCCAGTGCTAAAATTCTGTGATACTACAATAAGAACAGAATAGGAGAAAAAGCAATTGATTCTTCCTTATTTTAATGGCAGAAAGTTTAATTGTTAAAATTAAATCTGAAAGTCCATCATCCTTCTACATCCAACGTAAAGTGAACACTCTCCTCTAGATTGTTATTCCAGATTTTATGTTCAATACCATTTTGGGGGAATTTATCACTTATGGCCTGATATGCTGCTCTTACCTTTTCCTGAGCATCTGTCTTATCTCTGTAACTAGATTATAGTGTCCTAAAGGCAGGGACATTCTCTCCCTTCTTTGGATTTCACTCAACGCCTTGCACCGTACAGGCAAAAAATAGTTTTGGTTGTTGTTTTTTTGGTTTTGGGGGTTTTTCTTGTTTTTGTTTTAAAGAGTCTACCTTTAATAATTACCTGAAAACATGGACCAACATAAAGGATGAATTAACTTTCCTCTGCTCTAAAAGGGAGAACTCACACTCTACAAATCATTTCCCCTTTCTATCAACACCTCCTTTAAATCTTTTTGGTGAATATGCCAACTATATCATGATGGCTAATGAATTCTCAAATAAAAGTTCTAGAGACACAGGGGAAAAAAAAAGTGTGTTTAGATCAATGATTCCCAGCTGTGGTTGTGGGACACAGAAAGTTTTCCCCCATTATCTCATGGGATATTGCAAAATACATGAAGGACATTTGAATTTATTGTAATTTCAGAGATGCAAAATGTGCCCCTGGCTCCACTTTGGGGAGGAAAAGTGTGGGTATAATGAATCCAAAGAAATGTGATTTATCTTCACAACTCCAAAAAAGGTTAAGAATCTCTATTTTAGGCTTGCTTTGGATGCCAGAGCTCTCCAAAGACTCAGTGGGGTTGACAGGAAAGGGGAGCCTTGATGAAGAACAGGAATTAGAGTCAGAGGAACAGGAAGACATCGGGGAGAGGAGCTGTCAACAAGAGCTGTCAGGAGAAGAGGGGGAGATGGTGCATTATACACAGGGAATGATTCAAGATGCAGCGGCTGGCAATCTCGACACTGAAGAAAGGGGCCTAGGGTCTACAAGATACAATTCAATATGGCATACTCTCTAATGTTCTCAACATGAATGAAATTCAAGAAAAAGTTTCCAAAGTATCTTGTATTATCTGAATGTATCAATGGTGTCTTTCCTCTTCCGAAGGAATTTGCACAAAGATTTTCTTCATTTCACCCAGTCTACACTGGTCAGAAAAATTGGCTGAAAAGTAGAATATTCACTGCTAGTTTTTCTAGATTTTTCCAAAGCTTTTGTATGATTTAATTAAATTTTTCTATTAAGGGATAACCATGAAGCATAGTTTTGAAGCTTTTATGAATTCAAAACTCCCATAAAAGTACACAGTGTCAACATGCTGTGAACTTTTATTAAAATGGGCAAGGAATTAGGCCTGGTTACTCTCTGAAAGAAAGGCTTCAGGGACCCTGGTTCAAAAGTTTTAGCATGAAATACCTTCAGGAATTCTGCACTGTGCCACTAACTTTGGGAGAAGAGGATTTCTGTCTTGTTTTAAAGAAGCTTTCATCACTTAACCCCAATTGCCTTACCTTCCCCCTCCAAAAACAAAAGCTTTCACAGATTTCTTTCTATGGTTTGACAATTTTACCATCTATTTTTTTCTTTTGTCAAGTTTCCTGATTTTTGGGATAGAATCCCACATGCCACATTATTCATATCTGCAAGAATTAATTGATAAAAAAATCAACTGATAATAAAAAAGTCACTGGTTTCCTTAGTAACACTAAATTACTGCAGTGTACCAGTTGAAACCAATTGGGGAGGAAGAGAAAAAGAGAAGAAGTTCATTAAGGTCTTTGTTATTGCTTTATCTTCATTGGGTAGAAAAATATAGCATTTAAACCCAGGGGTTCTAAACCTGAGGTCAATGAGCTTTTAAAAAAATTCTGATAACTGAATTTCACCATAATTGGCTTCCTTTGTTATACTATGTATTTTATTTAATGCATTTAAAACATTCTTCTGAGAAGGGGTCCGTGTCACAGTTCTCGAAAATTAAACAAAAAGGTTACAATATTAATCATAGTTAACTGGTATGTAATAACCCACTACTGGGCTTTTCAGAGGTTGACCAGGAAGTTCATTCAATTCAATTTCCAAATGTCCAAGCATTTCTTAAGAACCTACCATATATAGCATACTGAGATAGGTCCGAGGGATACCCAGAAAAAAAAAAATTGTCCAGTCCCCACCCTCAGAGCACTAACATTTTCTTGGGGCTATTGCCTAACATATTTCCAAAAGTATCCTCTCTAGCTTTTCCTTCATGTGTGATAGACAGGTAAAAAGGGGAGGAAATGCTTTGTGGGGAAAAGGTGAGGAGAAACAAAAGAACTGATGCTTGGAGGATAGGAGAATTATTTTAAATAAAAACTCCAAGGAAAAGAGACTCACTTGTAATTTATCTAATATGGTATCATTCAAGAGTTGAACAACCAGACAGGGAGGTGGGCTGGTTATATAATGCAAAGTGATGGATAAGCTACTTGTCCACATGCAGTGTCAGGGAAACAAGAGGAAGGCCTCTTACCTCCCTCTTTCCCCGCCACCCAGCACACTGAGTGAACACCCTGTATAATAAGATCGATGAGATGGAAGGACTTGTGATCAACACTATTGTTGATGAGTACCCAAGTTGATAAGATAACAGACCAACCTTGAAGTCTAAATCAATGGCAATGATATGGAGTCAAAAAGTCACTTCTGAACAGCCAGACTTTCAAAATGTCTGGAAAAGGAACACTGGAACCAAAATTCCACAGTCAAAACAAAGAAGAGATTTCATAGTAACTAAAGTAGGCAAAAGTTGTTTTTTGAATATTTAAATGTTTTAGAGGGTATTTTTTTTGAGGGGGGCGGTGAGGTGGGGAAGTTATCCTGGATTATGTGGAAGATTGTTCCACTCCCCCCATTTCACTTTGAAGGGCTTGGAAATAAATTCTGGCACCACTCTGTTAAACAGCAGCATTGTGTGGGCCTCAGTGCTAACACTGCCCAGGCCAAATCTTATTCCTATCTCTGCTTGCTTAGTAGTAAAAACATCTCTCAGGGTTCTAGCACAAAGCTGGGCTCGTTTGTAGATTAAATCAGTACATATAAATGTCAGAGTCTACACTGCCCCACTGATGGAATGGAAAATTAGCAAAAAAATCTTATGGATCACAGCAGAGGATTTCCCCCACCAACAACAAAAATAACATGGGAAATTTAAAAATCTATTTCATCCAGTTTGACTTCTCTTTTTCTCAGTCCTACATAAACAAAGAAGGGGAAAAAGGTTTTTTGGTTTTCAGCCCCCCTCCCCCCAGCCAAGAGAGTCACACTATAGTGTTTTAACAAAGTAACTATGAAGTCTTCTCCCATTATTAACAAAGTGGCTAACGAAGTTACAGTTTGCTCAACCATATTCATGGTCTTAAATGAGCTTTGGCAATGGGGGAATGGCTGATCCTTTCTAGGTGATACCATAGCTAGCCTTGTCAGAAGTGACAAAATTACTAATGCTAATGCAAACAAAAGAAAGAATGACTGACTTACCCAAATGCCTGGGAGGTTAGACAGCTCATGTGCCTACATCTTAAGGTCTCCAAATCATAACATTACCGACATGTCAGCTTATTTATGAAAGATTATGCAGAAGGAAGATTATTGGAAATAGAGAGTTAGCTGAATGTCTGAATGTGGAAAATCACATTTGTAATTCACTAAAGAGACAGCAAGCACAAACTCTTTGGTCCAAATAAGTATCAGACATCTTAAGCCCAGTGTGTAGCATCTCATCCATACAATTTATTACTATAAAAATTCACTTCCAAGATAACAGCAAATACTTTCATAACAGAATGCTCATGAGAACAATTTTCTCACATGTAATCAAGTAATTTATAAGCATTTATTAAGTACCTACTATGTGCCAGGCACTGGGCTAGATGCTAGAAATACAAAGGCAAAAAATGAAACCATCCCTGCCCTCAAGGAGCTTCTATTCTATAGGAAAGAAATGGAGTCAAAAGAGCTCCTCCAAAAAAAGCTCCCCATGTTCCTCCAAACTGAGCAAAAAGACTCAATTGAAACCTGAATTCTAAATAGCATCTGGAATTCGAACTATAAAAGAAAAGGCCCAGATCTGTATAAAGGGACACCTATAGGTAAAAGTAAGTATTGGAAACTGGAGCTTAGAACAACTAAATGACATGGTTTCACAACTTACTGGGGTTTGCTAGGGATGCTGGGAAAGAGAGGCAGTTCTCTGCATCTTCCAGTGAAAGAAGATTAAATTACTCGACATGAGATGCAAACTTTGAAAAGAGAAATTATGAAGATGGACAGAAATTCCCCCAAACTACATGCCAAATTAACTTCATGTCCTTCTCCAACAAAGTCACTGCAATGGCAGATGAAACTGGACAGAAAAAAAATGACATCTTTATCTCAATATAACTGATTTATTTTTAATTGTAGCATGAGAATGGGTCCCTAGACTGACATCCCCCCCCCTAAATTAAGAAGCCCTGCTCAGGGAGAAAGAGAGGCAGTTGGGGACTTTATATCCTGGTCCCTTATTCTCACACTATCTCCCAAAAGCCAACAAGAAGAAAGCAAAAAAGATGACAACAGAGTGAACACTGATTCTTTTCACTCTGGTACTTTTTTGAGGGGGATGGATTCAGACTCATGACTTCATAGCTGTGGGGAAAACCAACTCTCTTCCCTGGAGTGGATGTAGAATCTAGTCTGTCAGTTATAATCTAGTTGATAAGAGGAATTGATACAAGTTATAAGACTCTCCTCCATTCAGCATCCAGTCCAGATCAGACATTGGACTTGAACTGGCCTACTATGCCATGGTCTGGACCAGTTTATTCCAGTGGTGTAGACACTCCCTTTACCAAAGCAGAAGGTGGAAAGTTGGAGAGATAGGGGAGAGGTAAAGGGGGGGAAATGACAAAGTGAGCTTGCATTTTATTATTTTGATTCAACTTCAAAAAGCAGTGATTTCACTCACATATTTAATAGCACACAGAACAATAAATATAAAATACTAGCAGTATAATGACTGTGTCCAGGCCCGTTTCTATCTGAAAGGCATCAAATCAGATGAGAATATTTTTTTCAAGAATAACAACATAAAGAGCAGCCATTTCTAGAGTGTTCTAAAGTTTGCCAAACACTCACTTTACAGACATTATCTCCTTGTAGCTTCACTCCAGCCCCAGGAAGTAAATACCACAGGTACTATCACCCCACTTTATAAGTGAGGAGACTGAGGCCCAGAGATGCTGAGTGATTTGCCCATGTCATACAACTTGTAAGTGCCAGAGGCAGGATCTGGACCACGGTCCAAGTCTAATACTCTAGTGACAAAACCACGGTTCCTTTCTGACTATTTCTATATTGCTGTTTCACAAACAATTTTTTTTTTTTTTACAAATAAATAGCTTAGTATATTACTTTACACTACCCCTTTTCCCAAAAGCCTACCACACATATTATTTTCTATAAAAACTGGATTGATTGTTTTACATAGTACACTCCTGCTTCTCTTGGATCTCCATATTTGCGGCCAAGTCTAACCAGCAGGTCTCTGTTACCCAAATGAGGCCCCTCAGAGCACCTTGTGACACCATTCCCTAGATGTGGGCACAGGACGTCTGAGCTGCTGCAAAGTCTCTGCAGGACTTTGCCCTCCTGCCACCTGAAGCTGCAATGTTAAATATTAAAGCTATGCCTCGTGCTAAAACAAGATAGAAAGCAGGTGTGCCAGCACGCATTGCTGAGAGCCACTGAAATCTCTGTGTTGCTTCAAAGAGATTAGCAATTGATTGATACATGCGTGATGTGTCAACTGCAATTATCTAGATCATTTTGCTATTGTTAACTTCTATTCTTTTCATTCAGGCGCAAGAATGTGATTCATATTTCACATACTGACTAAAGGGAAAAGGGGGCTTACCAGAAACTGTACTGAACATTCAAATACAGGTTGCCCTTTGCCAAAAGCAAATCCTCCACAGCTGTATATTTCTCATTTGCAAAACATAAGAGCAATGAAATTCCATTACTTAGAAAACTGGCTGTATGATCATTTCCTTGGCAACAAAAACTTCACTTATCTTTTTGAACAATAGACCCACAAAATTGCTTCTTTTTCAAAACAGGCAGTGACTACACATCTTAACTCTAATGAAGGCTGTCCTTCCCAGGAAAATTGTTGTTTAATGACATCAAACCCTCTCTGTTCAGAAAGAGATTTACCCTGGAACACATGAATACCATTTGAAGATAAGAGCTCTGTAACTAATGAAAAGAGACACAATATTCCCAAACCTCACTTTTTTCAAAGAAATCAAATGTATGTGAAGGAACAAAAAACTCCAGTTTTGGAGTTCAGAGAGTTGATCCTTGGGCTGCCCAATTCCTGACAGTCTTATGAAGGGCATGTGACCATATTCCAATAGGGTGACAGGAGCTTAGCTCACCACTTTGTGTTCAAAACTGCTGGGTATATCATTGGCTCACTAAAAGGGCACGAGGGTCTTCTAACAATGAAAATACATCCTGCATATCAGATATTTACATTATGATTCATAACAGTAGAAAAATTACCATTATGAAGTAGCAAGGAAAATAATTTTATGGTTGGGGGTCACCACAACATGAGGAACTGTATTAAAGGGTCACAGCATTAGGAAGGTTAAGAATCACTGTTCTAAATGAAGGTGCTATGTGAATATATATGCAAAAGCTAATAATGCCTGCTGGTTTGTTTTGTTTTTCTTACAGATGACTAACTCAGCCTCCAAAGAATCCAGCTACTTTTCAGTTTCCTAGACCACTGTACTATTTTCTGGAATTGCTTTGTTAGAAAAGCCAACAGTATTGAGCTTATATCTTTAAATATTAAACCAGAGATCCAGTAAGGAACTATGGTGTTTTTTCAGCCTAGGGAACATGGCTGATCACAGTCCTAATCTGGCTGAATAGCTAAATCCTGAGAAAATGGTGAAAGTGCTTAAAGGTGAAGTGATGTGTTCAGGATTATATGGCAATTAACTGTCAGATGATCAGGCCACAACTATTAAGAGCTTACTTTATGTGCCAGGCACTGTTAAGCTCTAGACATACAAAAAAGGCAAAACTAGTCACATATCTGATATATAAATACATATGCACATGTACATTTGTGTGTGTGTGTGTGTGTGTGTGTGTGTGTGTGTGTGTGTGTGTAAGGAATCTAATAGGGAAAGGCATTAGAAGCTGGGGGCACTGAGAAAGGTCAATTGCAGAAAGTAGGATTGAAGCTGAGTATTAAAAGAAGTTGGAGAAATGAAGAGGCAGAAATAAGAAGAGAGTAATTCAAACATGGGGGTCAAACACTGCAAATGGAGGAGACGGGAAATGGAATGTCACATGGGAGTGGGCCAATCTGAATTGTTAAGTACATAGAGGGGAGTGAAGTGTAAGGAGACTGGAAATACAGAAAGAGCCTTGTCAAAAAGAAGATTTTATATTTGATCCTGGAGGTAATAGGGAGCCACTGGAATTTACTAAGTGTACTTTTAGCTAGAGACATTGCCAGATCTCTGTTTGAGGAAAATCCCTTTGGCTGCTTAGTGGATGGATTGGAGAAAGGTGAGATATGAGACCAATCTGAAAGCTGTTCCGATAGTCTAGGCAAGAGGTCTTCCTGACTCCAAGCCTGGCACTCTAGCCACTATATAACACTGAGCCTAAGAAATATTTCAACATAACATTAAGAAAATTGTTCAATTGTTTAATGAAACAAAAAAAACATATTCAAGAAAATAGACTCATTTCCTCTTAACAACTTGGAATACCCCCAGTGTTTCCCCCCACATCTCAAATGCTCCAAAGGAGAAGAGACCTAGTTCACCAGATGTGCTATTAGAGGGAATGCTAAATTAAACTGATGTGGTACAGCACAGAAATTAAGATGAACATGCTGACGATAATTGCAGATGAGGGACTTTTCTCTGCACATCCGTCAGAAAACTGTCTGTGGCTATCATAAAAGAATGCACAAGGGCAAAGCAGACAAGTGATTTATGCCATGTAACCCATGTATGCTGAACTCTGGAGGCCTTCACACGGCTCCAAAGCCTACAGAAAAGTACCTTGGCAACTGAGATAAATACAGTTCCAATGTACACAACAGAGATTTCACATCTGGTGTTTAACTAACATCCAGACTCCCATTGGTTTCCTAACAAAACTACAAGCAGAGTACACCAAAGAGATGCCTGATCCCACTGAGAGAGGGAGTGAGAAATCCTGACCACGCCACTCACAATCTGGCTCCTCTATATTTAGAGAAGACCTCCTCTTAGTACAAAGACAATCGGAACTCAATCTAACAAAGCACACTTTGACTGTCTCCTCAAAACACTTGCCTTATTCATCCCACCAGCCCTTCACCAAGCAGGCTACCTTGGGTGGATATTCAGAGATGGCATTCAGAGTATGAAAAGGCACTGTCCACTATTCCACATACCTCGATAATCCGGTCGTGAATCTGCAGTCCTCCTTCTTTGGCAGCTGGCCCGCTGTCAACTATTTTTGATACAAAAATTCCTTCACTGGATGATCCCTCCTGATTATCCTTTGGAGGTAAGGAAAACAAGATAATATTAGGTTTTCCATGAAATAAACTCTCATATGCCTAAGACAATAATTCCTACTGTCAACAGAGAAAGTAGTTATGGGAAAGCATTTTTGAACAAACCCCGATCTCTCTAAGCCTCCCTGGGTCCTTGAGTGATGAGTCAGGACTCTGACTTTCTGAGAAGGAGGGCAGGACTGCTAGCACAGTTTCTTTTTCCAAAATCATAAGGCTTAAAACAGACTCAGAGAAGCCTCTTATCTTATACACGAGCCTTGCTCGAAACAGCCCTGGAATGAGTTACATCTAAGTGTGTGGATTAAATTTCCACTAATTTACAGATGTATTTATAAATTAAAAAGCACAAACATGTGGTGTTTCCAAACAAAATCATTTGGTAAAATAAATTCAGGATGTTGCACAAATCTACTAGGTGGATGCATTTCAAGTAAGGAGAAGCTCCTGATCTAACTACACTGGATACCAAGAACCTGGGTATATGTGTGTGTGTGGAGGAGGGGGAGATGTAGAGACTCTGGTTTATGCCATATTCTCAGTCTCTAATCTGCTTAAAGAATGTAGTTCAATCAAGTCCATTAAAGTCAAAGATAAATATAGGATAGACGCAAAACACAAAAAAATTATATCTCATTGGGACAAAACATGACTAGGTATGAGTAATCTAAATTAAAACTCTCAGTTTAAAGTGTACTTCAAGTACTATTCCATCCCTCAATGTATACTACTTGTAGAATGCAGCTACAAGTTTCAGATAAAACCTAGGCTCATTTTTTTTTTTTGTCATTTCTTCCCTTTGTGACTTTTGTTAAGTCCCTTATTCTCTCTGGTCCACAGAGTCATCTGTAAAAATCAGGGAACTGAAACAAATGCTCCCTTTGTAGTTTTAAGTGAATGAACCCACAAGCCTTTACATGATGGTGAAGTGTAGACTGATAAAAATAAGGCTAAGGGATTCATAAATGGTTGAACGACTGGGCCCAAAATCCTTAGACCTGTGCTTGACCCTTTGCCAATTAACATTTTCATCAATAACTTGCATTTAAAAAGAGATGACATATTTTCAAATCTTCTGATGACTTGAAACTGAGAATGATAGCTAACACATCAGATAATAGAATTAAGATCTAAACAGTTTAACTATCCAAGACAACGAAGTGAATGTAAAAAAGATTAAATTTGACAGGAAAAATGTAAAGTTCTACATCTGGGTGCAGAACTTGAGTTCAAAAGGTCAACTATGTAAGTAGAGAATGGGGGAAGATATGGTTACTCAATAGATTGTGTGAAAAATAACTGGGAGTCTTAGTGAACTTAAGGCATAATGAGTCAACTATGTGGCATGTAAGAGGAGGAGGAGGAGGGGAACAGGAGGAAGAGGAAGAAGAGGAGAAGGAGGAAAAGAACTCCTTAATGCAATAATCAGCTGCATTGATCAAAGTATGCCATTCAGAATGCGGGAAATGATAGCCTTGCTTGGTTAGACCACACATGGAGCTCGGCACTCAATTCTGCATGCTGGATTTTATGAAAGGCATATTGACAAGTTATAGCACATTCAAAATCAATGCAGAATCTGAGTCTATTTAGCCTGGAGAGAAGACTTAGCCAAAAGATGTTCACCACCTCAAAGTACCTGAAGGATTTTCAGTTCATCAGGTTGTTCTTAGCCCTTATGGGCAGAGGCTCCAAGGAGGAAGTTTAATGTCCAAAAGAAGGAAAAACTTTCTAAAGCTTCAAGCTTCAAAAAGTATCATGGGATGCCTCTGAAGCTAGGCAACTGTAGCTAATACTGGAACGGTTGAATGGCAGCTAGAGAACCACCAGCCGAAAGAGGGATAAAGGCCAGAAAGGAGGTGCAAGAAATTAATTTGGGAATAGCCAAAGAGTCATTTTGGGGAACGAGAAAGAGAAGGACGGGTGTGGGCCAGACAGGAGTAAAGCAGAAGACATGAAACCAAATGAAAATTGGAAATCAAGTAAGAAAATGGGCATCATATATTCACAAACATTTCAAAAGGGCGTTGTCAAGTGATATTATTCCTGATTTGCCTGGATGTTACTAGAAGGAAATCTCCAGAAAGATCTCCATCTTTTTTTTTCTGGTCCAGTCTTTCTCCAACAGGCTTACTATTTCCTACTCATGCCTCCTCCTATGTGTGTCATTACTCCTGTCCTGCCTCTTTTCTGGAAACCCCATATCTAGATATTCCATGTTTGGAAGTTTCTGGGATCCAAAATTCCTGTTTAGTGTCTGACTGTCCTCCTTTCCCCCTGCCTTTGACCTCAGGGGCTAGAAGCCTATCAGACTCAACTGAGCAGAAGCCCTCTAAAACGCAGGAGCAGTTCTGATCCATAAATGGCCACAATCCCTCAGCTGAGCCAACTGCCTAGACTCCAGGATTACCTGAGCTATCATGAAGAAAGAAGTCAGGAATTCCAGACTACCAAGGACTCGCCCTTCTTGTCATGGCCCTGAAGCTCCCTAGCTATATCCCTGGCCCCAGGGTGAGGAGCTCAGAGGGATCCCCTAGAACCCTCCCTTTGTTATCCTTGCCTACCGCTCCCTTAGGTGTCTGCAGTTAAGCCCTCCCTTAAACATGCCACATAAAAAAGGCTGCTTGCTTTCAAAAGTGACTAAATCATCTAAGCCTTCTGTGAAGCTCTTCTAGACTCAGTAAGACACCCTGACAGATTTATTCCTAATAATGCCGTTTAAGTTATTGCTGATAAATGTTATCTAATATAATTAATTATGTGATTGGATTCAGCTGGGAGGGTTAAGCAAATGGAAGACTTTGGTTCCTAATCCAATGCTGACTTTCTAACAGCATGCAGTTACTGGCCCTCATGTGAAAAGTTTGATAAAACAAGTTGTTTCATTAGGGAGATTAAAAGTGAATGAATGAATGATGTCACTTTTGCCTCCTGCAAGATGTCCCAGATCGTGTAATAAGGCACTCTAGGCCAAAGCCTTCTGGGTGAGATATTTTGTAGCACAACTCAAGCATTTACATAAGGATTCCTTGGAAAACACACACAATCTGTTTTATTACATTCTACATAAAGTACATAACAGTGTGTGGACACTGTTACTTATCTTGGGGTTTTAGCATGTGCTAGATACATTGCCAGATTTTCCAGGCAACAGTACAGAATGACTTTAGGCCCTGGGGTAGTATTTCTGCTAATCAGAATGGGGGGGGAGGGAGAGAAAAGGGGAGAGGAAGAGGGGGAAAGAGATGGGGGAGAGAGAGAGAGAAGGAAAGAGGGGGAGGGGGAGAGGGAGAGGAAGAGAGTTCTGTGATAAGCACATGTCTACAGAACCAAATCTTTCCCTGGGGTACATATGTGTATGTAAAGTTCCCACTGAAGACAGTGTGAACTGAAAATACTTAAAAGGAGGGCAAACTATAGAATCTGGTTTGTTCTCAAATGGGGGGAGGGAGAGGAAAGGGGAGGAAAGGAAGAGACAGAGAGAAGAGAGAGGAGGTGAGAGAGAGGGAGGAGAGGAGAGAGGAGGAGAAGAGCTCAGAGCTGTTTATAAATATAAGGTAGAATCTTGTCTCTGATGCATACCATCTGTTGCCTTGGCCAAGTCACTTTTCTACCCTAAGTCTCAGCCTCCTTATCTGTACAAAGGGTGGGGCTTGACTAGAGCTTTGAAGGTCCCTGCCAGCTCTAGGGCTACAGAATGACCACAATGAGATCCATCTCCTGACTGGTTTTCCATTGATTCTGACACAACAAAAAGAGAGCTGTACACTGCAGAATTCTGCACTTCCTTTCTTCCTCTTAATATCACTAGGTTGGAAAACCCTGAACTTTAGCCTAAGAAACAGGGATCATTCCCCCCACCCCTATTCTAAATGTGTGTTGTTCACCACTGTAGAACTCATGGAATCTCTACCCTGAGAGATCTGTAATCGTTTACTGGTACTCGGGTCCAAAGGCCTGGGAACAGTTTCCAAACCCTTCCAAGTATAGCAAAAATGCCATTGAAATGTCTGCAGTCAATCTGGCAGGTTTTCATTTTTCCCTAATCTGGTCTACATAGACAAAGTCTGTGATGAGAAGATGTTCTAACCAAAATCCAATGCTAAGACAGCATTCCACCTCAAGTTCCATTAATTTTCCCTTTGATGTGGTTCTGGCAGACCCAGTAGGATCACAGGATCCATGTGATTCCCCATGTTACCTCCCTGAATCCTTCCTGGTCAATTCTGGATTCACTTATCTGTGTGCATGCTGTAGAATGCAAGCTCTTTGAGGACAGGGATGGTTTCATTTCATCTTTCCATCCTAGGCCATGCTGCAGCCCCTGGCCCCATGCACTCCTCCCCCTCTAGACTTCTCCACCTCCAGGGCAGCAGCCAAGTTCCTGGTACCCAGGCTTCCAGTAATTCTTTACATTTCATCTTCCCCTTTAGACCATGAGGTCCTTGAGGGGAAGGATCATTTTGCTAGCTTCTATTTCTATCCCAGGTGTCTAGAATACTGTCTGGTACATAGTAATTGAGTACATAGTGCTCAGTTAATGCTACCTCCAGTCCATTTATCCAGGGCCCAACACAGAGCTAAGCATATAATGTGTTTAATATTGCTGGAACAGACCTTGGAGGAGCTTGTCTACTTCAATTGCTTCATTCTACAGATGAAGAAACTGAGGTAAATCTCTGCAAAACTGTGAACAAATCAGAATCCTGGGGGTGGGGGTCAGGGGGAGGAAGAATGGATAAAGATTTTGTACAAACAACAAACAAGATAATCAATCCCTAAAAAATTCGGAGTCGGCAGAATAAAAGAGAATCCAGATATCACGGCTTCAGCCTTATAATACAAACACATTCTAATGAGTATAGGAGAGAGTGACTTATTAACCATACACATCACACACTACTCAACACATTAGTATCTAATTACCCAATAAACAGAAACGACCCCAAAGCAAACCTCTTTAATTCACTCTGATCTCCAGGATAGTGATATTTGTGAGTGATGAGATAACGAAGATATCTTATAAACTTGAATATTAGATGATATTAAAAAGGCATTTGCCCCAGGGAATTGTATGAAGCCAGCAGGTTTCCCACCCCTCACCCCTAAGCTCTGACCCATATGGTTCTCTACAACAGGAAAAGGCAAAGACACATTTTAGCAATTAACATACCACACACGGTCGGCCACCAATAATATTAAATCCCAGAGAGCCAGAGTCACGATGAAGGACAAGAGTCATTGTTTTCATTTCTTCACCCTATGGGGAAGAGGTAAATTAATTCAAAACTTTATTTATCACCAGGAAATTGCTAGCGTGGGTCTTCAATATCAGTGTTTCATTAATTCACAGATCATTGAACTGTCCATTTTCCAACTAGGAATATTATCTTCATAAGTTTCACCAAGGAAGTTTTTTGGTCAACAGGAGGTGTGACCACATCTTTGGTTTACATTACAAGCATTTATAAGTGCCCTAAGTAGTACCTGAGAGTTACTGAGGACTGTCCCAGTCAGGATGCCCAATAGAAAAATGTGTAGGGATGTCTAGACATGTCTGAGGCATACTTTCCATGAGTGTGACTCCTGGGTCTGTAAATCCATTTTCAGGCTGATAGCTCTATCATGTGCTGTCTAGACTTCTAATATGTTTGCTTCTCAAAAGCTCAAATCAAGAGCACCTATGGATCACGAATGGCTCAAGGAACAATTTTCCCCAAGGTTTAATGCCCTTCCCCCACCAATGATCAACGGTATTTATATTATAATATAAATGAAAATTTAGCTTTCAAAGTCAGACCCATTTTTGGTGGATAGCAGAAAGGCAAAATCCCAATTATCATCCAAAGGACATTAGCAAATTAGAGGCAGCCCAATATATGTGAGCCCCAGAATATTAAAAACACCATTTCCAAGACTAGGGAAAGCTAAACTCCTTTAAATCAAGAGTACTGGAGAGGTCACAAGCATACTGTGCCAGACAGTGCAGTGGGAAAGAAGCAGGGTTAGGAAATTAAAAGGAATTTAACTTTCACAGAAAACTGTCATCTGATTATTATTCTTTTTGGTAGAGAAACTAAGTTTTTTGATACATAGTTAAAGTGATTCCAATGATCTAATAATAATATTTCTATGTCACTTTAAGGTTTGCAATGTGCTTTTCCCATCTCATGTGAGCCTCACGACAATCTGTGACAAATTCTATTATTATTCCCCTTTCACAAATGAGGAAAGAGAAGCTGAGTGAGGTGAGGTGATTCTGCCCAGGGTTGCCAGCTAGTCAGTATCTAAGGCAGTATTGGAATTCAAGGTCCTGACTCCAAGTCTGGTGTGCTAGCCACTAAGTATTTCTGAGTACAAAAATTTGTGATCTTCCTGGATATTAATATAACAAATAGGTACATAGGCACATGGAAATGGAGATTTTATTCCGAAGTGTACCACCATAAAGCAAATTACCAGAGTTTGCATAATCTTCCAGGAGAAAAGTAGACTTTTTTTTTTCTTAGCTTGGCAATGAAGAGACCATAGACCTTTGAATCACGACCAGGGTTCAAATTCTGCCCCTGTTACTAAATGACTGTGTGAATCCCTGGGCAAATCCTTTAACCCCTCAGAGATCCAGGAAACTCAGACTGAAACTTTTACAGGAATGGGATCAGCTATACTGCTTTCCACATGGGAAGCTCTCACTGCCCATGAAATCACAGGCCCTGACTTCCCATCCTGACCACCCCAAATAGTTAGCTTTCAAAGAATGGCCTCCCTTGGCAAGATAATCCCACTTTTCTGAGCTTTTCTATCACATCATTCCAAAGTCCTGCTCCACTGACTGCAGCACTTTCCAGCCCACAGCTCTGGCTCCATATTTGGGAAGGATGCCTTTGTCCATGGGAGCCAAATGAAATGAAATCATTAATGACTAATGAGCTGCATTGTGGAGGAGTTTTCATTTCCCAAAGCCCTTAAGAGCCAATCCTCCTGCATGGATCTTGAAAGCAGAAAGTTTCTTTACTGGTAAATGTTACAGAAACAGACGCATCACTGCAGAAATCCCACCACAGCAAAGCCACTACTTCTCACTGAAAAAACAAACTTTCAGATTCCAATTCTTTCTAATTAAACAAATGTGGCATTCAAGTGAAAGTTTCACAAGAATAGAAACTTTATGACTGAAGTATCACTTCATGACAAAAACATATAGTACTTTATATCAAAGAGAACCCTAGAGACTCTACCATGCCACTTTTTGGGGGCGCGGGGAGGGAGTAAAAGTGAGTGTTTGTATCTGTGAAACTCCCAGCATGGAAACTTCCTACACTGGTGTATATGTTAACTGATCTGTAACTTCTAGTTTGAACTTGTTGCATCAGAGCACTGAGAAATAAATGACTTGGCCAGGGTCACACAGTCATACGTATCAAAACTCTCTAATCACTGTACCATGAAGATTCTCACCAATCCAATGAGATTTGAGATACAGATAAAAGTAAAGAGTCACTGAGGTTACTCCTCAGTATCAAGACATAAAGGTTAAGGGTGGCTAAGTGGCACAATGAATAGAGCACCGGCCCTGGAGTTAACAGGAGCTGAGTTTAAAAATGGCCTCAGACACCTAACACTTACTAGCTGTGTGGCCTTGGGCAAGTCACTTAACCCCAACTGCCCTGCCTTCCTCCCTCTAAAAAGCAAAAAAAAAAAAAAGTTCGAAGAAGTAAAGGTTAATTACCAGCTTCAGGGGGTGGGGTGGGGTGATGATCCCAGAAAGGCTTCCTGGAAGAAGAAAGATCTTAATTGGGCTTTAAAACATGGGTAAGAATTTATTAAGTGATGGCTGATATTTCAATCCCTTTTGTTGGAAATTTTCCCTCAAAAATTGGTAAAAATTAACTCACTAAATACCAGTAATCACCACTAGAAACATTTATAAATGGCATTCTTCTTTTTGGTGCAATGCGAAAACGTGTTAGGTTTTGAGCATCTGGGTTCTAACCCCAGCTTTACCATCACCAGCTAGGAGGCATTTGGTAAATTACTTCTCTCTAGATCTCAGTTTCCTTACATGCCAAATGAGACAGATGGACTGGAAAAATTCTAGAATCAGTTTCAACTTTGTATCTTACTGTCCTAAGATCTTAATTTGGTCCACAGACATGTCAGTCAATAACAATCACTGTCCTGCCAGATAAAACCATAAATTTGCCTAGAGGTTATGGAGCAGAAACAGTATGGTACTGATTAATATGGGGTACAAGCTATGTAAGAAAACAAAAAAAAAATCTTCTCTGTTATATTAGAAAGGTAAAAGAGGTTCATCCAGACATCTGAACAAGTTATCTTATATGTCTGGCTTTCATAAGCAATTAATGATAGCAGTTGAAATAGTTACTTAATAATGTAGTGCAGATGTTTTGAGTGGGTGCATTTTTCTCCTCACATGTCAGTTTGAAATTGTCAATCAAATATTCAGAAAGGCTATTTAAGTCATACCACATGTGACCTGATCCCCAATAACCCCTGCAAAGCTAGGCTTCCTTCCTATTGCCTTGCAGTGTCTTTCTTCACTCAAGATGGTAGAGAATACCATTTAGAGAGACAGATACAGGGGGCAGAACTGGGGAATTAGGAGAAATCCATATTTGGTCTCATCAAAGGGCTCTGTTTCCTTAAGTGCTTTATTATAAAGAGGTCGAACCCATGAAGTGCTCCCACAACACTACCCTGGAAGGGAGGGTTTTAGCTAAGCTGCAGTGTATTTATCCTACATGTCAAGGAAGATCTAAACAGAGTCCTGGCCTCTGAGAACACTTTCCAAAGTGAAACAGGCCAACATTTGAGAAGCCCAAGACCGTGGAAGAGCAAGCGCTCTGAAAGAAAAAGTCTGACAATTACCTGAAATGTCAATTTTCTCAGCTTTGGGTTTGTTGTTGTTGTTGCTGTTTTAAAAGCTACTTACCTACCATTGGGGATAAAGAAAAGCATTCCTAATTTTTACATGCATTTAAGTTAACAGATTTATTAGTACCTACTGTGCTCAAAGCATTGGGCTAGGTTCGAGAGAAGGATGCAAAGCTTAGATAAACCTCTCCCTGCATTTATGAACCTTCATGGAGCCCTTCAAGATTCAGCTGAAACTGACAAGAGCCTTTCATTGCCCCCTGCCTCATTAGTGCCTGCCCTCTAAGGTGACCTCCCACAGAATAATAATAAAATGCATGTATACACATGCACACATATATAAACACAGATGTGTATTCATATATACATATACACTATATGTATACACACACACACACACACACACACACACATATATATATATATATATATATATATATATATATATATCCTACACATACATTTTACATCCCATTAGAATATGAGATCTTTGAGAGATCAGACCATTTTCTCCCCTTTTCTTTGTATTCCCAGAGCTTAGCACAGAGCTTGGCATATAATGAGCACATAACAAATATTTGCTGACTTGACTTACAGCCTACTCAAGGATAACTAGAACAAATGACATGTGATAATTGCATTAGTGGGATATGAAGAAAAGCACTGTTTATTTATTATCAGGAAGAAAAAGGCTCCTTCCAGCTTCAGGGGGTGGAGTGGGGGGAAGATCCCAGGAAGGTTTCATGGAAGAAAAAAAATCTTAATTGGGCTTAAAAAGGTGAGGAAGAATTTATTAGGTGTTGGCAGATATTTCAAGCATAGAGAAGAGAATGGGCCAAGGTTTGGGTGCCAGTAGGACATAAACCACCGTGTCTGGCACACCAGGTAGGCTGATATGGCAAGTACATGGCAGGGAGTTCTATGAAATAGTATTAGAAAGGTAGAGATCACACTTGATTGATGGCAGGGACTGGTTTTTGCTTCCTTTTTGTCTACTTAGATCTCGGGACAGTGCCTCGCATGCAGAAGGCACTTAATAAATGCTTGGTTATTGAAGGACCTTAAGTACAAGACAGAACAGAAAGGGAAGTCTGATAGTAGTATGAATAATGTACTTAGAATGGGAAGAAAGTGAAGCAGGAAAAGCAGGAAGACCTTTTAAGACGTTATTGCAATAACACAGGCAGGTAATGACCAGGGTCTCTACCAAGATAGAGACAGTGGGAACAGAAAGGAGGAATGATTGGGAAAGGTATTACAGAATTAGAATCTAAAAGACTTAGTAAGCTAAATGTGTGCGAGAGGTATCAGTTGTTCCATCGTTTCTCTGGTCATGTTCAAGTCTCCAAGACCCCCACTTGGGGTTCTCTTGGCAAAGATATTGGAGTTGTTTGCCATTTCCTTCTCCAGCTCATTTTTCAGATGTCAGTTGAGACAAACAGTTAAGTGACTTGCCCAGGATCATACAGCTAGTAAATGTCTGAGGATGGATTTGAACTCAGGAAGATGAGTCTTTCTGATTTCAATACTAGCACTGTATCCACTATATCAGCTACTCACCCTGACATTAGAGGTGAGGAATAGGGAAAAGTCAAGACTGAGGAGCTGTCGAATTTCTAATTTGTGAGAAACCTGGGAAGTGATATAACACTACCCTTTCATTTGACACGAGAAAACCAAAGCCAACAAAGGTTAAAGGTAATGTTAAGGTTAGTAAGCAGCAGAACCAGGATCCAAACCCAAATTCCCTGACTTCAAATTCAATGTCTTTTGCTTTGAACATGAGAGACTGGGTAGAAAGTGGTACCATTGACAGAAATAGTAACAAGAAGAGCCATTTTAATGAGAAAGCTTATAAACTCAGTTTAAGACATGCTGAGTTTGAGGTGCTGGTGAAAAGCCCTATAGGCAGGTGGAGATGCAAGTCTGGAGCTCAGAAGAGACATCAGTGCTACAGATGCAGACTTCAGGTCATCTGAACAAAGATGAAGGTTGGAGGCACAGGAGAGAACGATATAAAGGAGAGTGAGTGCAGAAAGGGAAGAAGATGGGACCCAGGACTGAGCCTTAAAATTCCTCCCTTTAATGGGTGAGGAAAAGTGATGAGGTAGAGGAGATACTGAAAGGATCCAGGACATGGTATAGAGCAGGACAAAGTGGCAAGGAATCAATAGTATCAAATATATCCAAGACGTTAAAGAGAACGAAAAAATGGCAGCCAGGGGGCAGGGTTGGTAGTGCTGCTAGAATGGGTCATCAGACTGTTTTTTGACATGGAAGGGGAGTTTCAGTGCAGTAGTGAAAAGCTACAATGCCCAGAGCTAAGGAGAAAGCCACTAGTTTGGAAGTGGAGGCACTGGGAGAAAATAACTTCAATGGAAGAACACTGAGACAGTAACCGGATGGAATAAAATGGTCAAGGAAGTCCATAGACGGCTGGGAGGAAGGGAGGGAGAGAGAGGGAGAGACAGAGAGACAGAGAGACAGAGAGAGACAGACAGAGAGACAGACAGACAGAGAGACAGGGACAGACAGAGACAGACAGAGACAGAGACAGAACAGAGACAAAGAGACAGAGACAGAGAGACACACACAGAGAGACAGAGAGAGGGAAAGGGAGGGGAGAGAGGGGGAAAGGGAGGGGGCAATTCAGGAGATGTGGGTTCAGATCAGGCATCAGACACAAGTTACGTGTGTGTGGCCATGGGCAAGTCACTTACATCCTCCAAGTCTCAGTCTGCTCATCTCTGCACAGGGAGGATACTCATACTTGCTCTGCTGACCCCACAGGGTCACTGTTAGAAAAACCTTTGCAAATGTGACTTACTATTCTTTTTCAGATCGATGAATCTTCATCTGTACAATGACTAGGTTGAATTACATAATTTTTAAAGTCCCTTCCAACTTTAAATCTTATTAGTCCCTGAGCGTGGGTATGCAACTGGTATCAGGTGTGGCAAAAATAGATACCAACACTGGGGAATAAGTACAAGAAGAGGGAGACTGAAGTAGGATGTTATAGTACAGTAGGGGAAATTACACAGTTGGCAGAATTAAAAACAACAGAGAAATACGAGAAGTTAACTTGTCTCAAAGTTCTACATTAAATCATTTGTAACCATCACTCACCCACATGAACGTAAGCCATTACTGGCTTTTACATATAATAAATAAGGAACTTAAAGAAAATGATCAAAAGAATCAGGACCACTCAAGTAGGAAAGGATGGCAGGTAGACAGGCTGAGAGCTCCACTGATACCCTCTTGATGTCAAGAAGGCCCCCAGTACCCTGGGTACACCCTCCATGGCAAACCTAGGAGAGGATGTAGACATAAGTGCACAGGCAGGGATACTTGAGCTGCATCCTGTATCATTGCAAGGGGATAACCACACAGATGAGATCACAAAGCCATCTGAATATCAGAGTTTATTAAAGAAGAAATGCTAACATTGTATTTAGCTTTCTCAGTTTTAAATAAATACCCTTCAGTAGTGTTGATTCATTTTCCTGGCCCCAAGGCTCAAATACCTCATGAGGCTGAAGGGTAGATAATTGGTGTAAAAATTATATTCTCATCACTCAAGAAATTCATCGATGTAGGAAATACATTAATGTCCAATACTCTCATTAATGCTTTGTTCCTCATGGGTTCAGAGACTGTAAATAACAACAGCATCTTTCCTTTGAAGAACAGCATTATCAACCACAAAAAAATGATTTTTAACAGCAATAACTTACATTATTGGTCTGCTTTGACATACACATATACACACTACTACTACTACTACTACTACTACTACTACTACTACTACTGCTGCTGCTGCTGCTACTACTACTACTGCTACTACTACTGCTGTTGCTACTACTACTACTACTACTACTACTGCTGCTGCTGCTGCTGCTACTACTACTACTACT
>CM053590.1:32048720-32145415 GCA_028646515.1 Pseudochirops corinnae
GCCATATCCAGATGAGTGCAAGGGCTCTGGGAGTCAGCTGATGACAATGTCACTGCCAGCTCTTCCAAGACTTTTTTCTGCACAAGGATGCATGGCCCCTGATTATCCCTGTTTCCAATTGCCCCAACTGGAAGGTTGCCCAGCATGTTGTGAAAGATGTAACTGACCGGCTGGGTCATGCATCTGGGTGACACCACTGACACCTTTCAGTTTTCTGGAGATTATGCAAAGTTCATGTCCGAAGATGCTGCTGGTGCCACAGCTTTATGCAGACAGTTGGGAAACAGCCTGGGGGCTGCTGATGAACTGACAAGAAACACAATAAGTTTGGAACTCAATGGTAGACATGAAGGGCATTTTGGACAGTAGTGGGGGGGGGGGGAGAAAATGGAAAAGAGGGAATCAGAGCTGCTGGGAACCGTAAAACAAAAACAATGATGATAATAATGAGAGCTAACATTTACACAATCTTTCAGGTTGGTGAACACATTTGATCCTCACAACCATCCTCATTTTACAGATCTCATTTTACAGATGAGAAAACTGAGGCAAACAGGGTGAAGTGAGTGGCCCAGGGTCATACAGCTAATAAGTGTCTGAGGCCAAATTTGAACACAGGGCTTCCTGACTCCAGGACCAATGTTCGATATATTCACCAGGTCACAGCTGCATCTAAAAGAAACAGTGGAGAACATGCATGTCTTCATTCAAAACATTTAAGGGCCATTGTCACAGGTTTGAGTGTCCCTGTGAAGCCCCACATTATCCCC
Organism: Pseudochirops corinnae; assembly: GCA_028646515.1. Classification (NCBI taxonomy): domain Eukaryota; kingdom Metazoa; phylum Chordata; class Mammalia; order Diprotodontia; family Pseudocheiridae; genus Pseudochirops; species Pseudochirops corinnae. The sequence goes on from CM053590.1 coordinate 32,049,491, forward strand.
CCCACCACAGCCTAAACTCCAGCTAAAGTGACTTTTGGAATTTTCTCTACCCCTGGCCATTTTCTCCCTTCCCTCCATGTCTTTGCACAAGCTGTGCCCCATGTCTGGCATATTATCCTTCCTCAAATTACTGGCTCCCATCAAGGTTCAAGCTTCAGGGCCACTTCCTCCTTAAGGCCTTTCATGATACCTTAGTTATCACTGTTCCCCCACCTCCAAACATTTGTTGTCATTTTTTTCAGTCATGTCCAAGTCTTTGTGACTCCATTTGGGATTTTATTGGCAGAGATACTGAAGTGGTTTGCCATTTCCTTCTCCAACCCATTTTACAGATGAGGAAACTGAGGCAAGCAGGGTTAAGTGACTTGCCCAGGGTTACACAGCTAGTTTAAGTTCCCTAGGCAAAATTCCAAGACTGTAAGTTATAGAAAAACTGCAGACCTGCAACAGTGGAAGGAGTTTCACACATCAGACATCCCAGACACCTCCTCCCCATTAAAAAAAGGTTCTTCAAGAAACAGCTCAAAGGGAAAATATTTATGGATGATATGAACAAAAGGATCATCATTGGGGTAATCAAACAATTTGCAATACAGGCATCTTTCCATTGATACAGATGGTAACACATTCATGTCTCCCCATCCTGTGTGACTCTGGTTTATGTCCTCACATCAATTCACCATGGCGGCCCATCCAACATTCCCCAAGTTCTTTTGACATACTATGGATACCAATGGACCATACAGGCTCCATGAAACAAAAGCAAAAAAAAATTGGGTTAAGGCATAAAAATAAATGGAGACTGGATACAATGGAAGTTAGTTCCAGATGGCAAGAGTTTGGGATGTGGGCCTTCTACCAAAATAGTACTTAAGAAGATGTGAAGTGATAAAGGGAAGCAGACATTCAGACAAAAAGTAAAAAAGTGGTTCAGTGGATATAAGGCCTACAGAATTTTTAAACCATCCAGGTTAAAGACACCCATCTGATCTGGGCCAGAACTTAATGGATCATAGATATGGAATCATAAGAGACCTCCAAAATCATTGAGTCCAGTGGTGCCAACTCAAAAAGAAATAGGGGCCATTAAACTGTACAAAAGCATCCATCAGGTCACATACTGACTTAGAAAGCCACACATATTTCTTTTTTCATTGACACATCAATGCAGTATAATCTGATAGGAAGTACATTTAAAAATGGTTCAGCCTGTACCTGGGAATGTTGTGGGCTGCATGGAGGTCTCATGTCCGACACCACTGATCTAGCCCAACCCCTTCATTGTACAGGGAAATTGAGGCCCAGGAAGGCTGAGTGATTTGCCTAAAGTCACACAGCTAGTAAAGGTCTGAGGCTGACTTCAAATCTACATCTTTGCAAATTCAGATCCAGTGCCCTTTTCACTCTCCCATGGCCAAACTACATTTTTTTTTTTTAGAAATTCAAATAAAAAGGAATGATAAAGACAAGCTTCTTTCCCAATATTTCCAGTAATAGCCTTGCCTTTTTAAACGTCATGCTGTTTTCAAATGGTCTCAGCAGAAAAACCTCAAGATGTGTGCTTTTCTTTTTTGGCACATCTGTTTCTCGGTTTGTATGGCTGATTTTAACAATGTTCCATCTGCTTTTTTGTTTGAACATCCACCGATATCTAAAAATGAGTGCTTGATAGTTACTGGGAAACCAAACAGCAAGAACAGCTTGCTTCCTGTTTTAAAGTAGTCATATACTTCTCTCTTGGGCAAGGAAAGAGGTGGTTTGGAGAGGTGCAAAGGAGAAAAGGTTAAAATAAAAATAGCCATTTTTACTATTTGAGGACATTCTTATCTGAAACACAACAAGACCAGGGCAGGCCAGTTTCTACGGCCAGTGAAGTTGGGAGTTCTTATTACATCACTTTATAGCACAGAAACCAAGCTATCCAGTTAATTCTCTTTGATAATTGGAAACAGCATAAATACAAAACATTGAAATGCCCAGATGATTAGAAACTTAAATTGCCATCAGTTCCATCATGTTCCCTTGGGCCTTTCACTAAGAAGCAGGAGAACAGGACAGAACAGCAAATCTATTATCTTTCTGCCCAATCCTGACAATATTTCTAGCGAAGTCATGCAGCTGGCCAGAAGTTTATAATTGGGAGGCAAAGAGTCTGCATGATTCATAAATGAGATAATGCACTCTTGGATAATGTGTGGCTATTTCTTTTTTGTGACAATCACTGCAAATTGAGCAAGTATTTCTTTAGAAAATCCTATTTTTTGTGGTTAATATGACTGTACACATAGAGCCTATATCAGATTGCTTGTCATCTTGGGGAGTGGGTGAAGGGAGGGAGGAGAGGAAAAAAATTCAGAACTCAAAATCTTACAAAAGTGAATGCTGAAAACTATCTTTACATGTAATTGGAAAAAAATATTATGATTAATTGGGGGGAAAAAAGAAAATCCTTTTAAAAAAGACCCAACAAACAGGAAGTGTCAAAGCAAATTCCTTTTGTAGCACCCACCCCCATTTCTCCAGTGTTTTGCAGTTTTCTTTTTTTGGAGGATAATAGGTCTTCAAATACTTTATGGATTAGATATATATATTGGAACCTGACTCAGCTCCCATGTCGAAGTACTAAGGTTAACCTTTTAATGAGCTAGTCCCATATCTAGTCATATGACAAGACTTCTAAGAATGGTGTTTCTGCAAGGCTTCAGGATAGAATCACCCACTTTCCATCACTGGTCTCAAAATACTCATCTCATCCCCCTACCACTGAGAATCTCATCCTCAGATTCTAGTTATGAAACAATTATCCAGAACTAATATTGTATTGACCATCACACAAGTAAACCTAAATAACAAAGTCTTTGTTCCATAGGCCTACTATAAAAATAACAATGAAACTGAACATGAAAACACTCAATCCCACCTGTCAATTTTCTCTATATAAACAATGTTCCATCATTTCCTTTTTAATAATAAAGTTATTAAAATATTTTAAAACACAAGAACTCTACCTAATAAATAGTTAAGTGCCTTGTACATAGTAGGTATTTACTAAATGTTGAAAAAAAAACTTGATCAAAAAATGATGAGCCATTAAAATGCAGAATGGAATATCTGGATGATCCAAAGTTGATTAAGAGTTTTGGGTCACATTTCTCCCCAAAAGAAGAATTAGTACTTGAGGAGAGATGGATTGGGAAGTCTACAACACTAACACTGAAATAACTGAGATAAATTAGGAGGGACCACTGAGAACAGCAATGTCTTCTGGACTTATACAGATTTCTAATGACTTGTTGTTTGATCACCCATAATCGACACATTTCCCACAATATCCTTCCTCTTATTCACTGTACCAAAGAGAACAGATGAATACTCCACAAACATAGTCTCTCATTCTGACACAGAATGACTCAATTCCTAATTGTTTAATTGAACTTAATCTGATAAGCAAATTCACCACGGTCCTAGAATAAAAGGGCCTAGATTCAAATCCCACCTCTGAACCTTCACTACCTGTGTGATCTTTGACAAGTCACATTGACCTCCTTGTGCCTCCATTTCCTCATCTGTAAAATGAGGAGGTTGACCTAGATGGCCTCTTTGGTCCCTTCCATCTCTAGATCTGTGATCCTAAGTTGCTAATATCAAATGATGGTGAGAGAATGTCAAGAGTTTTACTACAACACTGCTCTTTCGATGCTGTGAGGCCTTTTAAGTAAAAGTGTCTTTTGGGTATTTTATTATATGAATCCCTTGGAGGGGGCCCAAAGTGGATGAATCTTATAATCCATTCTCACCATCTAGCAAATACTAGTCTAAAGGTTCATTCTATGATAAATTCTGAAATGAAAGTCATATAGAGAAGCCAATTCCAACTCCTGGACAAAACTGTTCACTCATCTCTAATTCCTAATATTTGTAGCACATGGATTCCCAGTGCCTAATTCGGTGCCTTGTACATGATAGAAGCCTAATAAATACTTATCAATAGAAGAGAAAAAACAGGGTGGCTAGGTGGTGCAGTGGATAGAGCACAAGCCCTGGAGTCAGGAGGACCTGAGCTCAAATACAGCCCCAGAAACTTAACACTTGCCAGCCCTGTGACTTTGGGCAAGTCACTGAACTCCAATTGTCCTGCCCTCCCCCCTCCAAAAAAGAAAAAAAAAAAGAAGAAAAAGGTGTTTGGTTGTCACTTCCCTATGAGTGGCTGAACTCAAAAGGACTGGCCAGAATGTCATTTCATTAACTTACCAACAATGTAGGGAGAGCATTTTGTGTAACATTCAGCCACAGAAATTCTATCGAGTGGTGTGCAATTTTAGACAGTTGGCTCAAGGTGTTTACCACATCTGGAAAAGCTTTTAATACAACTAAACTGTCAATTAGGTTCATTTATTTACTGTAGTTGTAAAGAACAAATATATTTATGTGATTCGGAAGCTATGAAAAACTTGCTTTGCCTGGATGACAATCTTGAACTGAGCCCAGATTGGCAAAATATTTTCTGGGGCAACTACAGCTAATGGGGGGGGGGGAGGGGAGAGAAAGATCCATTTTTTTCAGTGAAATCCTTATTGGTCTGGTGATCTGTCAAGCATTCATATTCCCATAAAGAACACGACAGCTCTTTGGATTTCCAAGGAGATAATAAATAAATGCCTTGAGAACCACTCAACAATAGAGCATTTCAGTCAAGCTGACAAGTTGGGTTTAGTTGAATCCAGAATCTTTTGCTCTCTAGGGAAATGTTATCAGTTCTTGATCATTCAAGAGAAGCAGTCTTAGAACCAAATGGGTGAGTGACAAAGAGAAGGCCTGAGCCAGAGCCCAGAGTCACAGACCCAAAGCAGATGAGAGTTGTAAGAAGCCCCATTGTTTTTAGGATAAAGCAATGGAGGACTAGAAGCTTTTAAGTGACTGATCGAAGGTCAAACCCATTAGATAGAGTCAACATTCCAATCCCAGCCAGGCAGCCTTTTCCTCTGAATATATTTTCAAACAACTCTGAAATGAAGGGGACATCACCATGCCCGTCTTGGCCCAGAGCCAATGGAGGGACACCTTTTAATACCTTATTTACCTCTTGACCAATTTTCTCTTTACTATTCAAAGAAGTGACTGAGATAGATTAAATGATATTTGCTCATTTAATGGAATACTTCCAATTCTTTTAAAGTCAGCTTATACTAGAACGAGGAGGGGGAAGGAGGGGATATGATGTCCTGACTGTAGGGAACTCCCTCTACCAATGCAGACCTGCCACTGTTTTGCAACCTACAACCTTAAAAAGCTGCCTGGGGCACTTGAGACATTGAGTGACACTACAGGAAACTTGAACTCAGGTCAACCTGGCCCTCTAGCCACTACACATACCTCAGCTGCCTCTCCTAGTAGCTATATGCAACATGCAATAAACGCTGTAAACATCAAGGGAGTAGCTTTTTATGGAAATCCACAAATCCGGAATGTAAAAGAGAAAAATACTCATTCCAAATTGCAAAAAAAAGTCATTTTCCACCTATTTGAATACTGACTGAGTCACAGTAGCACATTCTGTGGCTAATAAAAGGCATAGAAGGCCCTTAAAAGGTTCAACATATCATAATCTAGTATTATGGAGTGCCTGATGTAAAAAAAAAAAAACAAAAACAAAAGAAAAACAAACAAACAAAAACACTAGTTCAGGAAGGCTTGCTTGGCCAGGGACCATGACAACAAATGATTAATTTGACTTCAGGAGGTGACTCAAAATCTTCCTGGTTTCCCTAACACCTAGATTATGCTGACTACTGATATGTTTTACTTCCAAGACCACCAAAATCATGTGAGCAACTTGGTGCCCGTCTTTTTTTTTTTTTGGATGACCTCAAATTTCCATCAGAGGCATATTAAAACCCAGAGCTCAGCACCAACTTTCAAACGAGAAGTTTCTCTGTGCAAGATTACATAGTAAAGTCTTGTCCAAACAGCAAAACCCTGCTGATGATCCTCATTCCCACCCAACTGATCTTCAAAACATACGGTTTTGAGGAAATGTGTCACATTTTTTGATTCAGAGAATTTATCCAAACAGTCTAATGGAAACAAAAAAGCAAGAAGAAATAATAAACTAGGTTAACAATGAATGATATATAAACTCCAGGGGAGTGAATGGCTTATTTATAAATAAAAGTATCGCTTCAAAATATTCAGAAAGTCAGAATCGCAAGACAAACTTTGGAAATCTATTCAGTGCCTATCACCGGCAACACTAGGAGGATAAGCATCAGGTAGGATTAAAAATAGTGTTTCTGTTTTTATTTTGGCAACACACCCTCACACAGCCCTTTTGTGTGCCTTCCGAGCTGAGCCGGTGGTAAGTAGCTGAGCTGTAAATATTTGCCCTTCGCCCAGGGTCCGCCAGCTGCTAAGACTGCAGCTGACAGACAGACATGTCTGTGGGCGAGGAGGGAGAAAGTATGTCTGAAAAAGGGGGGGGGGGCTCCTAGCAGACCTTGATGATACATATGCCAGGAAACTAGGGGGAGGGGAGTGGCCCCGGGGGAAGAGTTCAGCACCAAGGCAAAAGTAACAAAGCTACCGCCCAGATCCCCTCATGCCCACCCGCATTCCCCTACTCCCTCCTCATCGGCCCCCGGAGGGTGTCCCAGAGTCCGGGTGGGCTCAGGGCGAAGCTTCTATTCCCAGCACCGCATCTGCTCCAGTTCGCCTCGCCACAGGCAAATAACCCAGCCAAAGCGGCGGCGCCCCCATTACCCTCCCCTCTGTCCCCACCCCCACAACTTCCCCCAAAGCAAAGCATTGAGCCAGCGGGGGTGGGGGGGAAAAGGGGGAGTCTCCACCACCTCTTTTTTTCTGCTTGCAAGAAGTATTGGCCAGGGGTGCCTTGTCTGCCTCTCCCCCAGTGCCCCTAGAGAGGGGAAAGAAGGAGAGAGCTTGGAGAGAGAAGGAAGCTGGAAAGGGGGTGATAGCTGCACAGGCTGGGGGGATACTGGGAAGCACGGGGCAGAGGATAGTGGAGAGGGGGCCTAACTACTGGAGAGCGATACCGGTGGGGAGGGGGCAGTAGCTGGAGGAGGGGGGTGATAGCTATGGAAAGGGGCTATAGTTAGGAGAGAGGGGACAAGAGCTAGGGAGAAGAAGCTACAGTTAGGGAAAGGGGTGGCCATAGGAGGGAACGGTGACTGATGGAAAAGGAGCGATAGCTGGTGGAGAAGGGTCGATGGCAGAGAGAGGACGATGCTTGGAGGAGAGGGGCGATACCTGGAGAAGAGGGGGAGACAGCTGGGGGAAGACGGGACACTAGTTGTGGCGAGTAGCAAGAGTGGGGAGGGGGTGGGATCTGGGCCAGGGCGCCCCTCCCCGCGCCCTACCTTGCTGCCCGGGGAGGCGACGCTGCGGCTGAGAGAGTCGAGCCGGGCGCTATACTCGGTGAACTTCTTCTGGTAGCGCAGCGCTGTCATCTGCAGCTCCAGCTGCACGGCGGCCAGCTGCGCCACGAGCGACTTCTCGCGCTTGCCGGCCCGCAGCGCCTCCTTCTTGAGCTCCTTCTCAAGGCCGGCCACCTTGGCCTGCAGCGCCCCGCTGTGCGCCTTGAGCGCCTGGAAGCAGCAGTGCGCGCCCGGCCGCAGCTCACCGTGGGTCAGCACCAAGCCGCAGCCCTGCTCGCACAGGCCCGCGGGCCGCGCTTCGCAGCGCTCGCGCATGTGGCTGTCCACGTCCTTGAGGTTGAGCACCTCGCCGCAGCCCGGGTGGCGGCAGCGTGCTGGCGAGTAGTCGCACATTTCGACGTGCTCCCCCAACTGCTGCAGCTTCACTATCCGCTCGCAGCCGCGCCCGTGGTGGTCACACTTGATGTCCAGCTTGAGGATGAGGCTCTTGAGTGGCAGGACGTGGTTGAGCTCCTTGGTGGAGATCCGCTGGCACTGTACCGGGCAGCTGCCCTGCTGCACTACCCAGGGCAGGACACAGCCGGCGCAGAACACATGACCGCACGGGGTGGTCAAAGGGTCTTCCAAGACCTTGTTGCACAGATTGCACTTGAAGTCTGGGTCCACGTCGCCGTCGAAGCGATCCAGCTCGAAGCCCATGGTCTGCAGGCTTGGGCACCGCTTGGTGGGAGAAGGGAGCTCGGGGCCAGCCTGGGAGAGGGGGGCGCGGGGCCGGCCGGAGAGACCACACACACAAAATGCTCAGCCTCAGCCGCAGCCGCCGCCACCGCCGCCGCCAAAAGTTTCTAAGAAATCCCCAACTCCTGGGACCGGTGGCGAAAGTGCAGCGGCTCCTCCGCCGCCGCCGCTCGTCATCGGGAGAGGCGTCCCAGACAGGCTGGCTGCGCGGCTCGCTCTCCCCGGACTGAGCTAATTGCTCGAGACTTCCTTGGAAAAGGCTGGAGACGAGTTCTCTACCGCATTTGCGCGAGTTAACGCGCAGCTTTCTGGCGGAGGCAGCCCGCCTCTACTCCCCCGCTCAGAAGGGGGCGGGGGTGAGGGTCAGGGTGGGGAGGGGGCTGGGGACCCGGAGGGAGGAGGGCGATCGCCTATGCAGTTCTTAAGCATGCGCAGGGGGTGAGGATGGCGATCCAGGTTCAATTAACTTGGGACAGGGGTGGGCGGGGGCGGGGGAGGGGGAGGAGAAGTGGGCACTTTCCTTCTCTCCCCTCCCACCCCACGTCAAGTTGGAAAGGATGAAAATAAAGCTGGGAGAGGGAAAGAGAGGGAGAGGGAGAAAGAGACGAGCAAGACGCAGAAACTCTCGCTTCTTTTGTTAATAAAACCGTGCGTCTTAGAAGACGTTTCAAGGCTGTTTCCCCCCCTTTGGGGCTGTCTGGCCCTTATGCTAAGAATCTGGAAAGAAAAGTTTGCCAAAGCTTATGTTCTTTATTTCCAGCGTAGTTTGGGGAGAAAAAGATGAGGAATGGAAAGTCTTTTCCTTTGACTTTTTGCTGTTTTTTTGTCGGTCGTATAAAAAAGCCCGGAGCAACCTCTCCCAGCCTACTTTTGGAGGATGAGTGGATGGATCTGGGTTAGCCATCTTACTCGAAACTTGTCGATCGTTCAGTCAATAAACATTTATTCTGTGTCTACTTTGTGCCAGGCGCTGTGCTAAAACCTAGAGAAGCAAAGAGGCAAAAACAAAGCAGAAGAAAATTGTTGTCAAGGCAGGAGACGGCACGTAAACAACTGTATGTAAACAAAATATATAAAGAATAAATCGGAGATGATCAGAGGAAGGTACTAGAGTCCAGGGGAATGGAGAAAAAGCTTCCTGCAGGAAAATGGGATCGTAGCTGGGACCTGAAGGAAGCCTGGGAAACGAGAAGGCAGAGAGATGAAGGAGAACATTCCAAGCAAAGGAGACAGTCACTGAAAACTTGGACTGCTAATTGTCCCTAAAAGACTATGAGAGTGTAATTGTGGAATTTTCAGTACCTTCGCCTCGCAGCCCTAAGGGGCAACACAATACAACTGAACAAGTTTTTGGTTTTTGGTTTGTTTTTAGGGCTCATGATGTCCTAGGATCCTTGGGTATACAGAAAGGTTTTTCTGGCTCCCAGGCTTAGTTCAGATGTTCAGTCATTTTTTTCTTCTCAATCATGTCCAAGTATTCCTGACCTCATTTGAAGTTTTCTTGGCAAAGGTTCTAAAGTGTTTTGCCATTTCCTCCTCCAGTTCATTTTACAGATGAGGAAACTGAAGCAAGCAAGTTAAGTGACTTGCCCAAGGTCTCACAGCTAGCATCGGAGACCAGATTTAAACTCAGGAAGATGAGTCTTCCTAACTTCAGGTCTGGATTCTATGTATGTATGTATGTATGTATGTGTATGTGTGTATATAAATATATGCATATACATACACAAATATTCAAGAACTAAATAGAACAAATCCCACCTATTTTAGTGGTATTTGGAATACAAGGAGGATTAATAATAGTATGTAGAAAGTTGATCATTTCCTTAGCTATAGCTCTAAAAAGACAATGTAAAAATCAGGGTTCATAGAAATGAAAGGGATAGGCTGAGCTCTTGGTTAGAATTCACTATTCCAGACCAGATTCTGAAATGTAAAATTCAGAGTTGTGTATATACTGCATTTCTGTGGATTGCAAGCCAAAATTACATAATCTCTTGTGGAATTGCCCCTTTTACATGTCCAGTTCTTTAACTTTAGGGAAAGCACCGTGACTTTTTAAGGAAAAATGGCTTTCTCCATGATCCTAATAGCTTCTTGTTGTTTAAATGACCTTTTTAAAAAGAGATAATGTCTTCCTTTTGTCTCCCTTGTTCTTGTTATAGACTTCTCCACTAAACTCTTCCCCAACATCTCACTGTGATGTAAAGGTGACTCTTAAATTCTTCAGGGTTAACTAACTTAAGAGACGTTCATCTCCCTCTCCCCCAGAAAATGGCCATCAAAGAATTTCATCAGCACAGAAACTTATAAAAAATCATCTGCTAAAACAGTGGTTCTCAAAGTGTAGTCTGAGGAATCCTGTGGGTCCATGAGGCCAAAACTATTTGGAAAATGCTAAGACATTTTAATTCCCATTATGGTAAGTAAAAATACCTATAGCCCACATAAACAAAGGTTTTTGAGGAATCCTCAATAATTTTCAAGAGTGTAAAGGAGTCCTCAGACCAAAGAGTTTGAGAGCAAGTATACTAAGTCATGAAGGGGTTGTGGTAGCAAGAACATCCATATTGATGAATTCATAGGGTTCTGAAGGATCACAATATGACTATTAACAGAGATTAAATAAATAGAGCTTTTGGGACTCATGTATGTAATGTTCAAGGTTTGGTTTTGTTGTTCTCTGGCTTTCTAAATAGGAAGTGTATTGCTTCCACCAAGTTCCACTTTTGGGTCAGCTTCACAAGAATGCTCCTTAGTGTGGACAAGGCAATAATCTTCACACCCAAATCCGTGATTACAAAGAGTGATGCTCTTCTGCACAAGGGCAAATGTGTGCCTGCATTGAATGTTGCTCCCTAAAAAACTTCATCTTCAACACTTTCTAGGCACCAAATGGAGGAATCAGAGCTGTACGAATGAGGGCTATGTTGAGAATGATAACCTTGGGCAAATCCCTACCCTGAATCTCCTCAACTGTCAGATGACAGGGTTGGGTTAGATGCCTTCAGAGACCTTCTAGCTCTATTTCCATGATCCTATGAGCTTAGGCCATTTTGTAATCCAGGTCATTAGACATGCTGAAGCAATGGAATTGTTGGTTTACTTTGGGCTGGCCTTATCAAGAAAAAATCAGAACAGGATTCATGCAACTCTTCCTTGATGAATTGGAGGAGAGAAGGTCCTTGAAGTGGGAAGGTGGATGCCTTAAGGTTTTGTCTGTGTAACCCCTTTGCCTTGCATAGTACCTGGCATCTAACAAATGTTTGTTGATTGATCGACTGATTAAGAAGAGAAATGATAGGATCATAGAATACTACAGCTGGAAATGGCCTTAGCTATCATCTAGTCATTTTATAGATGAGGAAACTGAGGACCAAAGAGATTACGATAAAATATTCAATTTAATTCAACATGTAAGCATGAAGAACAGGCAGGTGGCATGATACATAGGACACTGGACCTAGAGTCAGGACAGCCAAAATTCAAACGTGTAGACAAGTCACTTAACTTCTGTCTGCCTCAGTTTCCTCAATTGTAAAATGAGAATAATATTAGCATCTACCTTCCAGGGGTCATGAGGAACAAATGAGATACTTGTGCTTAGTACAGAACCTGGCACATAGTAGGTAATTAAGAAGTGCTATTCCCTCGACTACTATGTGCCAGGTGCTAGAGATACAAAGACAAAACAAAAGGCCCTGTCCTCAAGATCTTAAATTCTACTGAGGGAATAGAACCAGTAAACAGCTAAGTAATACAAAGTGATGTTATTTTCACTTCAAAAGTGAGAAGATTAGCAGCAGAAAGCAGATTGAGCCAGCAGAGAGCAAACACAGAGATGTGACCTAGCTGGGGAAGAATGTTGAAATGATGAGTTCAGAGCCACCAAAGAAAACAGAAGGAACTAGAGGCAGTATTAATGACTAGATCTGGTGTGGCAGGACCTGCTAGAAATGCAGCCACATTTTTAAACATTGAACAAATAACGCCTTGATTTGCATAATCTTTGAAACGGAAGAGAGAAGCCTATATATTCACTTCAACAGACACTGAGTAAAAACATGCACTCTATGAAAAAGCATTGTTCTAGGGGCCTGGCATTCAAAGACAAAAACCCAGCAAAAACTCTCTGCCTTCAAGAAGTGTTCCGGTGTGTCTAGCTTGCTGCTCAGTTAGAGGCTGGTCCAATTTTGTAGATTATTCCTGGTAATTTAGGGTCTCTCCCCTTCTTTTCCCACCAAATTCTGGTTATTGACCCAAAGCCAAATAGAAATCCCATCCCTCTATATATATACAACTCTAAGGCCACCTAGTATAAAGCCCTCTTATCCTAAGGATAAGGAAACTGAGCCCAGAGGGAGGCTACGTGACTTGCTGAGATGACTCAAGTAGTATCAGAAACAGAATCCAAACCCAGCTCATTTTCAGTCTAGAGCTAGTACTCTTTCCAGCATACTACAAGATCTCTGGAGTGTGTATTATATGATCTGCATCTTTCCTTTCTATTACTATGAATAGTCATCACTTAGTGGTGTGTGTGTGTATGTGTGCAGGCAAGCCCTGAGGTATAAACACCTAACTTACACCCCATGACCCATACAATTAAGAACACATCAGTTCCCCTAGGCCAGATGGGCCTTCTATGGGGAAACAAAGGGGCACTTTAAGCAAATCTATAGGTTTAGAAATTAAGGAAATATGAATTTATAAAAACCAGGGGAAACCAACAGGATCTGACCATTGAGAAAAGGGAAGGCCTGATGCTAGTAAGCACCATCTACCCAGCTGGTGATTGCTAAGCTCAAAATACCTTTTCCTTCATTGCTTTAAGCTCTTGCTTTGCTTGTTAAAACTACCTGAAACTTCATCAATTAGAAATTCACTTGAATTGGCAAGCTTTTTTTTTTAAAGCCCTTGAGAATACTGGAGGAGTCATTCACACATGAGTATAAATTAGTTCAAGCAGATCTGTATTCAGTTTCATCGAAAGATTGAAAGATTATAATTGAGGGAAAGGGATGATGGATAATTTTGGAGCATTGGGCACTTCTTGGGGCTAAGGCAGACCAGAGACCTTCCAAGAGGGATTCAGGCTAACATAAAAGTACTATAAATATTGGAACCTGGGGCAGCTGGTACTTGGAGCCAAGGGAGTAGGAGCCAGGGCATCTTAAGCATGGTGTCTAGCATATAATAAACACTTAATAATAGTAATTCACAGTACCTAGCAATCAGTGATGTTTGTTGACTGCCTATGCTTCATTTTTGACCATTGAACACTGTTTGTGTCTGCCTGAAGCTTTGAGCCTTCACTATAACACGTGACGTATTGAAAAAAAATCATAGATCATAGCAAGAAAAAATTTATAGTTGTTTTCTGGTATTAGAAATATATACATTTATAAAAGGGATAGGGTCTGGACCTCCAATTTCATTAAGGATAGTGAACTCCTCTGTGACCAAACTTGAGGAAATCAGGTCCCTGCCTTCTCTGAAACTGAAAATCCTAGAGAATTGCCTAGAGGTACTGAAAGCTAAGTGATTGTATCTCACACATATGAGGAACTGAGGCAAACATGTTTAAGTGACTGGCCCAGGGTCACACAGCCTGTATGTGAGACAGGGCTTGAATTCAGATTTGGCCAGATTCACCATTCTGCCACGCTACCTTTCTAAGTAATCCTGTGCCAACTTTTCCTAATTCCAATGGCTTTCCTCTATTAGTTATTCCTTGTTAATACATATATAGCTTATCTCATATGGACAACTAGGTATATAGCTTACCATATATGAACAGCTAGGTGCTTCAGTGGATAGAGTGCCACGCCTGGAGTCAGGAAGACTCATCTTCCCAAATTCAGATCTGACCTCAGACACTAGCTGTGAGACCCTGGGCAAGTCACTTAACACTATTTGCCTCAGTTTCCTCATCAGTAAAATGAGCTGGAGAAGGAAATGGTAAAACACTCCAGTATCTTTGCCTAGGAAACCCCAAATAGGGTCATAGAGAATCAGACACAACTAAAATGACTGATGAACAACAAGAAGCTTGCATTATATATATATATATTTTCATGTTGTCTCCCCCAATATATTGTAAGCTTCTTGAGGGCAGGGACTGTCTCTTGTCTCTTATTGCATCCTCAGCACTTAGCACTGTGCCTGACACATAGTAGGTACTCAATAAATATTGATTGATTGATTGCTACTATCAGAGAACCGTGATGATTGGGCTTCTTGAGGGCAGAGACTGTCTTTTGCCTTTGTATCCCCAGTGCTTGATGACACATAGTAGGCACTTAATAAATGTCTATTGATTTATTGATTCCTCATTTCACAATGCCCCTCGTCCCTACAATGTGTTATATCTAGGAAGCTTCCATACCTACTCTGCTTTAACAAAAGGAAGTCAAAGAACTTTGTGTATTTCATCATTTTTTCCTAGGGCCAGCTGGTTACCTGTCCAAAAAAGACACAAAATACTTTCTTTGGTTTCCTCTGTCTTTCTTTTTCATTTTTCTATTCTTTTCCTTTCTACTTCAGTAAAGATGTATGAAATACCTACTATGTGCAAGGCATTGTGTTTATTTCTCTTCCTCCATTTCCTTCTCATTCCCCCTTCATCATGCTGCCTAATGCTATTATTGCTACAGTTGACTTATAGCATGAGTTACACTGGCTTTTAATGGATTAGCCTGGGAATCCAACACCCATGGGAAGATGGTTCTGAGTTCCCCGCTATTACCCATAAACTTTTACTACACAACTAGTCCTCCGGCAACTTACACATGAATTTTTATTTCACAATGGATGGACAAATTAGGGACCACCCATACATTTTGGTTTTCTAATATTTATGTATTTTGTGTATGTGTATAAAATCATAGGATAATGAATTTATAGATGGTAGGGACCCTAGAGATCATTTAGTCCAACAAATAATTCTAGCTGTTTTTATAGATGAGGACCCAGACCCATCAAAACTGAGATGTGGCATTGGGAGAAATGAGGAAAGTCTGTGTTCAAGTCCTGCTTCTGATACATAATAGTTTGATTGTAGAAAACTTTAGGAAACCAAGAAGGCTATTCTGTTTATTTTACTTAGACTAGGATGATCCCAGATTGAGTTACTAATTTTAAGGAAATTAATGAAACATTACCTAGAAAAATGCACAATTCAAATATCATATGAGAGAGAAACAGAGGCAGAGAGAGAAAGAGAGAAAAAGAATGAGAAACAGAGACAGAGAAACAGAGAGAGACAGTGAGACAGAGAGAGACAGAGAGACAGAGACAGAGAGAGGAGGGAGAATGTAATTTTATCAATACAAGGAGCTCTTTCTACCAATTCTGAATGGCAATTGTTCTCCAACTTCTGGTCTTAGAGAGGGGATGATGTCTGGGGGCAATTTGACAAATATCAGGCAGCCAACAGAATGTGTCAGAGACAGGATCTGAATCCAGGTCTTCCTGCTCCTCAGGTTTTTCCTCCTTTCATTCACTACCTGGTGTTACTTTGCAATTATAATTTACTTTTTTTTTTTTTTAAAGTAATAACCAAGTGATCATATAACTTAGGATTTAAAGCTGGAAAGGTCATCAAAATATAGTACAGAGTCCTAGATTTAGTCAGGCGACTTGAGTTCAAATTTTACCTAGACCATTTACCACCTGTCAGAATTTAGGCAACCCACTTAACTTCTCAAGGACTCAGTTTCCCTTTCTGTCAAATGAAGAGTTGGTGCGTGAATTCCAAGGCCCCTTCCAGCTCTAAATCTCTGTTCCTAGAATCCTAAAAGGCCATAGAGGTTGAAGGGATTTGCACAAGGTCACAGAGATCATAGATGACATAACCAAGGTTTGAACTTGGGTCTTTCACAGCCATATATAATATACATAAATCCTAAGGACTTAAGGAATTTCAGAAAATCAAATGAGAGATTTTCTGGTTTAAACAAGCAGTGTGGTACCTATAATATTTAGCATCATTTTAATGTGTAACTATAGGAATATTTCAATTTGGACATTACATTTTTCAGTCATTTAATTTCACTGTGTTGGTGTATGTGTGTGTGTGTCTGTTTGTGTATGTATATATATATATGTATATATATATATATATATATATATATACGTCTTTAAAAAAATAAATCCGCTCTTTGAAGTAGTTACAGAGCCACACTGGGATCTAGGAACTCATTAATTTTAATTTCTGCTCTGGTGCAGACTCCTCACTCTCATTTACTCTATAAAATTGGCATCATCATCATCATCATAATGATGATGATAAGAGTAATCCTGGCTTACCTAACGTATCGTAACGATAGCTGATTAACTAATTTTTATTTATGAAACACCCTGAGGAACTCCGTCTAATTATTTTAAGTTGATTAGGAAGACACGGTCTTCTGCTTTCAAGTATGACAGGTTACATTTTAATTTTACTCTTTCCACAGGGACAAAACATTACAAGCTGCTTTCATCTGTTGTCCTTCTGCTGATTTATTTAACTGACAAAATGTAGGAAGAAGATAATAGCGACTTTCCCTTGATGCCTGGTGCTCCTAACACCAAATGCTCTGTTTTTATTATTCGGCAGAATTACCGCATCAAAGAATGTAAAGATGATAACTTTCCACACATAATTTCAAATTGCAGAAGGGATGGACCTGTTCACAGCTTTACAACATTATGCTGGAGTATAATTATCTCAATATTCTGTCATCATAGCTAAGGCTTTCTAAAAAAAGAAATGGGCTGTCTTTGGAGAAAATAGTCTGCCCCTCTCTTGAGGCCTTCAAGCAAAGGCTGGATAACCCCTTTTCAGGAATAATCTAGAAACACTTCTTAGCTATGATGTTGGCTACATGGAATATAAAGCTCCTTCCAACTGGGCAACTGGGTGGTGTAGTGGATAGAGTGCCAAGCCTGCAGTCAGGAAATTCCTCTTACTGAGTTGAAATCCGGCTTTAGATACTTCCTAGCTATATGACCCTGGGCAAATCACTTAACCCTGTTTGCCTCAGTGTCCTCATTTGTATAATTCTGGAGAAGGAAATGGCAAACCACTCCAGTATCTTTGCCAAGAAAACCCCAAATGGGGTCACAGAGAGTCAGATATGGCTGAAAAATTACTGAACATAAGACTATGAGTCTGCATTTCTTCTATTAGTACACTTACTGAAAAATAGAGGTACTTCAGTTTTAAGCACTAAGACTTTTTGAGACAGCCTGTACAAATCACTCTGTTAGCCATCAAAAGACAGTTATGAGTGTGAGCAAAAATAAATATGATGGTTTCTAGGGTAACAAATAAGGGGCAATTTGATGTATTAGAGTAATGGATGAGAGTCAACTTGTTATAGTAAATGGGCACTTAACCTTGGAGTTTGAAGGACCTGTGTTCAAAGTTTACCTCGGATATATGCTGGATGTATGACTCTGAGCAAGTCACTTTACCTATGGCTGCTCCAGGTAATTAGCAAAGACCAGAATTCACAGTAACAGCCACAGATCTGCATTGTTGAAATCAGAAATCTCCTCCATTAAAAAAATAAAAGCAGGAGAGAGCGGGATAGTGGGTCCATTAATTCCTTCCATATTTGTATTTTTCACTTAGAGTATAGAGGGGGATGGCTAGGTGGTGTAGTGAATAGAGCACTGGCCCTGGATTCAGTAGGACCTGAATTCAAATCTGGACTCAGAAATTTAACACAAAAAAACTAGACATGTGACCTTGGGCAAGTCACTTAAACCCAATTGCCCTACATTCCCCCCTCCAAAAAGCAAAAAAATAAAAAAGTATAGAGGACACAACATTTATTTTTCCTTAATGGTGTCTGCTTGATATTTGCTTTTCGGCGTGCTATGTTTTTCTCATATCTAATGATGAAAATGATTTCTATTCTATTTAGTGTTGGCTTAAAGAACTATAGAATGTTGAAAATTTATCTCATTTAGGCTATTTTTTGGAGGGGAGAAAGCAGGGCAATAAAACAACTTGCCCAAGGTCACACAGCTTGTAAGTGTGTCAAGTGTCTGAGGCTGGATTTGAACTCAGGTCCTCCTGACTCCCGGGGCCAGTTCTCTCTTTACTGTACCACCTCACTGCCTCTATGCTATTTTTTAAAGGGGCACTTTTATTTCCTAATAACCTTCCTTCTCTCTTAGAGGAAAGAAAACCAGTTGATCACAACCATCAGACACAGTGATCCCATCTGATGACATGGGCTGCATTCTGTACCTACCCTGATACCTCTTTACCAAGAGGAGGGAAGTATGTTTCATCATTGATTCTGGACCCATAGCTGAGAGTTGCATGAAATCCAGTTTCTGATGAGTTTGGATATTGTTTCCATTGACATTATCGGAATAATTTTGTATATCATTCTTCTGGCTCTGCTTTTTCTATTCTAAATACATTTTTGCCAAGTTTTCCATTTTCTCTGAACTACTTACATTTGTTATTTCATACAGTTGAATAAGATTCTATCCCATTCGTGTATCCTGGTTCAGGCCCCTCATCTTATAGAGGAGAAAACAGAGACCTAAGCTGATCTGAGTGACACATCCAAGGTCACACAGGTAGTAAGTGTCACAGATAGGCTTTTAATCAAGTTCCTCTGATCCCGGAGCTAGGTCCCTTTCTGCAGTACTAAATTTTGTTATACCATCTCCTAAGCAATGGACACCCACTTTGTTACCATGATTTTTTTCTATCATAAAAATAGCAATATGATTAAAATTTTCATTTACCATCATCTACTCTGTTGGTCTCAACTCTACCAACATCACAACCCTGTCCTCCCCTCTTCCCTCCCCCCATGAACTCATCACCTGAAGTCTCATTGTCTTGAAGATTGATTCAGCTTTAACACTCAACACCACATCAGCACTGTCAGTTGTTTCTTCCCTCTGATTGGAGGTTTGGAGAATGGAGTAATGAACAGTTCACCCACGGCCTCCCTTTATGCAAGGCTCAGCCTTTTACAGTCAGTTTCATTACATTCAACATTGGCTGATCTGCTTGGTTTTAATTCAATGATCATCATGCCCCTGTATCTAGTACCCTCTAGGCCTCCCCCGCCCCTTCTTTTTCTGTATTTTCTTGCAACAATAACAACAGCAACAACAACAATTGCCCTATTTGAGGAAGAAATTTTCTTTCTTTTTCCTTTTTGCATCCCTAGCACTTAGAACAGTACCTGGAATATAGTAGGCACTTAATAAATGTTTACTGATTATTGCTATATATAGAACTTTCCATTTTGTTATTGACTTTCTTGGAGATATAGGCTGAGTAATGGGATCACAGGACCAAAGGGTGTTGTTGTTGTGTCCAACTCTCTGTTGACCCCATTTGGGGTTTTCTTGGCAAAGACTCGGGAATAGCTTGCCATTTCCTTTTCTAGTTCATTTTACAGATGAGGAATCTGAGGCAAGCAGGGTTAAGTGTCTTGTCCAAGGTCACACAGCTAGTAAGTGTCTGAGCCCATATTTGAGCTCATGCTTTCCTGATTCCTGGCCTGCCTTCTATTCGTTGTGACACTTTTCTGCCATGATCAAAGGGTGCATCTAGCTTAATAGCTTTTCTCATTTAGTTCCATATTGTTTTATATGATATGGTAGGATTAATTCATAATTTGACAACAATGTATTAATTCCAACATTCACTATTTTGAGCATTTTTTATCATCTTTGCCACTTTGCTGAATGTGAGCTACAATCTCAGAACTGTCTCAATTTTTATATCTCTTATTATTAGTAATATGGAACATTTTTTCATATGTTTGTTGATAGTTCATATTTCTTTTTTTGAAGATGAAAGACTGATTACTTACCTATTTGGGACAGCTAGAAGATTGTTTAGTCATCTAACAACAAAATGAAACATAATATGGTAGTCCAAAATTTTAACTTTCAACATAGTGGTTTAATTTCACTGTTCAATCTGGCAATTGGTCCAAGGTTGTCATAAAAAGCCATGAGTATGGTAACATGGTAGCATAATCTACCCAGGGTAACTGTTGTAGTTAAGCAAAAGGAAATAATATTTAATACTTCCATTGCCTGTAGGTATTGTATGGGAAAAGACAAGTAACATAATTACAGTGACATGCTTTCTCTATATGGACAAAGTTCATTATATGGAACAAAACAAAACAAAACCAAAACAAGCTCCAGATGCTGTTCTATTTTCTGCATAGGTAAAATAGAAAATGTGTTCCAATGCCATCACATTCTCTGTAATTTTGTCGAAGAGTACATTTCATCTTGATGGTCTATGATGAGCTTTAGAAGAGGAATATGAAAAAGATGAAAGGGGTCACTGCCTAGACAGACACGAAGGGGACAGTGAATCAGTTTGTCATTGGTGGGAATCTTTGTAGTAACATATAATTTATCTCTGTGTTGTGTAAGCTCAGAGATGAAGATAAAACTAGAGTCAGGGAGTTCATATTGGATTTTCTCTACCAGAACTACAAAGATGTTGATGGTTCTGTGACCTTTGGGCTATCTGATTTATAAATATATACACACATATATATTTAATATGAAAAAATATATGTATATATTTATATTTAAAATTTCTTGTATTTTCCAGGGAAGATTACTCACTGGGAGTGGAAATGCCTAACTTCTATTTATCTCTTGTTGAGGTTACCAGGGGTTCAGAGTCTGGAGATTATAGGTTCTAAAACTTGATTTTATCTGTTTATTCAAGGATGAATAGGATGCAGGAGACTGATTCAGGTTAACCACACTCACAGTGGTTTGATTGTCAGATACTGGAGAACGCCAACTCGCTAATTTATATTGAGAAATATCCCAGATGGAAATACTCATAACAACGTGTCAGTTTCTCTTCTCAAGAAGAAAGTCTACTTGGAAAGTCAATTTAATATCAGAGGCTTACTTGGCAAACACAGAAACTGAATAAAGGGGTTTAGCTCATCTTCTGTGGTGTACTCTGAGCCTCAGTTTCCTCATATATGAAATGGGGATAATAATTATAGCAATAATAACTACCTCTTTGTGTTATTGCAAGACCCAAATGAGATAATCTACGTAAAGTGTCTTTCAAAACTTGAAGTGCTATGTAAATATCATAGTTGTTTGTTATTTTCATGACTGATTTTTAAAAATTTATCAGTATAGTGTCATAAAGCCAGGATAACATAATTCTTCAATCTTCCCTACAGGCCCATAGCTACTAAGTAAAATGGAAAACTTCAACTAGTCGGTGGTGACACCCAGTCCCTATGGACAGTTTCAGGTAAACAGTAACAAACTTTTACTACCCAACTATCCCTTCTGAATATTTGACTATGTCACTATAAACTTCAAATATTACAAAATTTATGCAAGACAGATGGCTGCAGTTTCTAAGATTATCTTTTATCAGTTCCATTTTTAATTGGTGTCTTTTTTTAGGGAGGCTCCCAAGTTCCCTGGCAGTGATTTACGAAATGCCGTGGTCTTATCAGCAGTATGCTTATAAACCATCTTGTAGGGTGGGTCACTTCTTAAGCTAGCCAAAATGCCAAACAGTCTGTCAGTCATTCTTAGTTTCAGTTTCAGAAGGTGACTTTTTTCCCCCTTTTGGTCTTTGTCCCCACATTCTGAGAGCACAGTTCATTTGGAGACTACATTTCTCCATGTGCTAACCATAGCAGCCTGTAATGACAGGGGTCATAGATTAGCTGTAGCACCCAGGAAAGAGAAGTAAAACCAATAGCCTAGAATGTATCTGTCACAAACAGATAAAGAAAGGTCTATCTATATCTTAGATTTTGATGGATAACAATATGTTCTCTTCTACCAGGTCCAAGTGCTCCCCCTACGAAACTCCTGCATAGTACATCAAAGTTTCGTTTCTCTGGAATCTTCAACCCAAGTCTTACTCCATTGCTTCAGCAAGGCAAGGAAGAGACCCGGTATTCTCTAAGATTATATACCATAGGACCGTAAGTTCTGGCAGATTTGTTCAAACTGGAAATGTTTCAATTTGGGTCATAAAGGTGACTAGCATGCCTGATATTCAAGGACCAACTTGAATAAAATTCAACATGGAGATACAGGTATGTATCTTTATTTCAGAGCAATTGCTGATCTGCATTGGTAGAACGTATTTCTTTTCCGGACATTTCCTGTGCTAATGAAATCACAGGTCTGATCTGGTCTGGTCTCTATAGTCCATACACATACACATACATATATAATATGCATGTAAACATACATATCTATATATCTATATCTATATCTATATCTATATAAAATCTGTCCATCCATCCATCTATCTATCTATCAATGATCAGGCAGGTAGGTGGCACAGGGGGTAGGAGCCCTGGACTCGGAGTCAAGAAGATCTGAGCTCAAATTTGGCATCTAATATTTACTAGCTATATGACCTTGGACAAGTCACTTAACTTCTGCCTCTGGAGAAGGAAATGACAAATCATTCTAGTATCCTTGCCAAGACTCCATGGTCAGTGCTACCGTGATATGGTTCATGGAGTCATGAAGAGTCAGACACAACTGAACAACAACAACCCACACATTATATCTATACAGGGCAGAATGGGTAGAACGTCAGGCCTGGACTCAGGAAGACTCATCTCCCTGAGTTCAAATCTGACCTCAGATACTTACTAGTTGTGTGACCCTGAGCAAGTCACTTACCCCTTTTTACCTCAATTTCCTCATCTGTAAAATGAGCTGGAGAAGGAAATGGCAAAGCACTCTAGTATCTTTGCCCAGAAAACCCCAAATGGGGTCATGAAGAGTGAGATGTGACTAAAAAACAACTGAACAACAACAATTAATTGTAGATAATAACGGCACCTACCTCCCAGGTTTTTTTGTGAGCATCAAATGGGATACTATTTCTAAAGCACTTTAGGAACCTTAAAGTCAGTGGATAAGCCTGTATTAAGTACCTACTGTATGCTCTGCGCTGTGCTGAATGTTGGGAATACAAAGAAAGGCAAACACAGGCTTGTTCTCAAGGAAAAACAACATGAAAACAACAGTATACAAACATCTTACATGCAGGATAAATCAGACATCGCCGAGAGAGAGGGAAGGCACTAGCATTAAGGGGCATCAGGGAAGGCTTCTTGTAGAAAAGATTTTAGCTGGGACTGACAGGATGCCAGGGAAGCCAGGAGGCAGAGATGAGGAGGGAGAGCATTCCAGGCATGGGGGACAGTCAGTAAAAATGCCCAGTCTGCAGATTCAGTGTCTCATGTAAGGAAAAGCAGAGAAATCAATGCCACTGGAACAAAGAACATGTTGTGTGTATGGAGGGGGGGGTGTTAGATGGAAGAAGACTAGAAAGGTAGGAGGGGATTGGGTTATGAATGGCTCTGTATACCAGACTAAGGGTTTTATATTTGGTTCTAGAGGTGATAGTGAGCCTTTTTGTTTGTTTTTTGCTTTTTAGAGGGGGAATTGCCCAAGGTCACACAGCTAGTAAGTGTTAAGTGTCTGAGGTTGGATTTGAACTCAGGTCCTCCTGACTCCAGGGCCAGTGCTCTATTCACTGTGCCATCTAGCCACCCCCTGATAGTGAGCCTGTTATTAAATAGGGCAGTGACATGGGCAGATCTCTGCTTTAGGGACATTCATTTAACAGCTGAGTAGAGGATAGACAGACAGGAGGAGAGAGACACTTGTGGCAGAGGGACCAGTCAGCAGTCTGTAGAAATGCTAGCTATTAAAAAATATATATATATATTATGCATATTTATATATATGTATATGTTTAAACACATATTATGTATATGTTTATCTATACATAAATATATTTATAGGCATGTTTATATAGATAAACATGAATAAATATGTTTATATATGTATAAACACACAAAATATGTTGAAATCTATTTAAAACATGGATGATATGTGATTTCATCAGCACTTAGAATCACCACTGTTGTCATTCCCTACACCATCCAAATTGCACTGGACTATGAGATATTAGCAGCTCCTGTGTGACAGGTCCTGTGTTAAGCACTTTATAAATATCGTCTTGTTTAAATCTCACAGAAAGCCCAGGAGCTAGGTGATATTGTCATCTCTATTTTACAGATGAGGAAACTGAAGCAAATGGAGGTTAGGTGAGTTGCTCAGGGTCACACGACTAATGAATGTCTGAAGGACCTAGCCACCTCTTATTAGGTAATTCCTAGAGAGTTTCCAATCCCTAGAGAGTTTCTTGAGAAACTCTCTAGGGACATAGAGGTTAAATAAGTTGCTCCAGGTCATGAGTGTCAAAAGCAGGATTCAAAACTAGATCTTACCATCTCCAAGAATAGAACCTGATCAACTCTGTCATATGATTTTCTGTCTCTCTCTATTTTTGTCTGTGTGTCTACTTATCTATTTCAGTTAGAATGTAAGCTTTCTGCAAATAGGGATTATTTTATTCATTATATGTACATCATTAGTACTTGGCATTGTGCCAAATAATAATAATAATTGTTGATTGGTTGGATGATTTCTCCTTCTGTGTCTCTTGTTCTCTGTCTCTGTGTCTCTCTGTCTCTATTTCTTTGCATATGGTTTTTTTGGCAGTTGTTCTCACTTGAACTAGACATTCCACATAAATGGAAAAGTCTTCCAGAAACAAGTGACTGTAGATGACATTGTGTGGATTGCTACAAGTCCTGGAACACTGCAGAGCCTCCTAACAACGAGATACATAATCAGACAAGTTTAGCTTAGGACAAAAAAGGGGTGTGTGTGTGTGTGTGTGTGTGTGCGTGTGTGTGTGTGTGTGTTAAGGATTCCTATCTTGCAGACTATAGTATGTAGTTAGATGGATAGCCTATGGATCAGTCTGTACATGGAACAGACTTGTGAATGGGCAATGACATTGTACAAGAATTAAACAACAGGAGGAGAGGGGCTGAATCACCTCTCAGGGATAATTCAATTCTTTTAGTGATTACAAACTTTCCCTTGAAAGAAAGGTCCATCTTTTTAACACTAATATTCCTCTGGCAATGTTGTAAGGTTGTAGGTAATAGAACACAATAGACAAGAGAATTTAAATTTAGGATCCACGAAAGAGTAATGGACTGATACAGGGTGGATACAAACAGGTGGTATGCAATATCAGTGGGGAATTACCCAGCAGAAATGGTGCAAAATGATATATCAGAGGAACGTATGATCAGAAAATGAATATCAGCCAGTCATGGGCAGAGGGTGAGGGATAACAAAAAGCCCCTCCGCTGCACTGATATCTACTCAATGTCATAAGAATGAGAGGAAGGTCTCCCATGAGGATGTGGTGTGGATGACCCCTCTATGGAGAATTTATGAGAGGACAAGAATCAATTAGGATTGGCCTGGATGGGTTGCATTTTGTATCACTGGAGGGACGACTCACATCAATGAAATCATATAACCATTGGAATATTGGAGTACAGGACAGTACAATACAATACACATTTATTCAATACCTACTATGAGCCAGACGCTGGGGATACAAATAAGGAAAAGAAAGACAATCCCTGCCTTCAAGGGGCTTACAATCTAATGGAGTAAGATAATGTACAAAAGGAAGACAACACACAAAAAACTATCATGAGGAGGGTAGATGGTGGCATTGGAGCTAAACAGTGGGCAATGAAAAGAAAAACCCAATACTGGTGGGCAATGAAGAATTGACTGTGCTTCTCAGCCCTCTTTAGAGAAAGGCTTTGGGAGGAGTTTTCAGCCCTCCAATTAGAGGGGAAGAGACAACTGAAAGTGCTGATAAAGTATGAAAGCTGAAGTTGCAGCAATCTCTGAGGTGATGACATTGTTTCCTGGTGATGAGCTTATTCTGCAGAGGCATGATGATGATGGTATGCAAACCAAGTAGTGTAGCTGATGGAAATGTAAAATTAGCCCCTAGATTTCACTGATGGAGTCCAATCAGTAGCATACAAAGAAGACTAGATGAAAACCTAACAAAGAAGACTAGATGAAAACTTTTTTTTAAGTCTCCTAACCTTGCCCTAACTTTCTTTCTAAAGTGAATCAATTTCTCATGTCAGGGACCATCTCCAGTCATCCTGATCTATACCTTGCAATTGGATCCAGATGGCTCTGGGTTAGGCTGGTGACCTTGTGCAGTCCTCACTCACTTAAATCCAACTTACTTGCAAGTCATGGCATCATCTTCCTGATATCATGGTCCTCTGGACCAAGGAAGGATGAACAACAATAATTTCTCATGAGATGGACTTGATTGCTTTGTTCCAGAGCCATATAGAAGAAATTTGGGAGATTTCATACATGTGATCTTAGACCATGTGTATAGGCGGATGGATCAAGTGACACTAATTAGCAAATCATACCTGAAGAGAAATGAATGAATCAAGGCGAAGAGGTCATATTATTGCAATGCTTGCAGCAATATATGTTCTCTCTCTCTCTTTCTCTCTCTCTCTCTCTCTCTCTCTCTCTCTCTCTCTCTCTCTCTCTCTCTCTGTTTCTGTCTCTTTCTGTCTTTGTCTCTGTCTCTCGTATAGGGTTAGAGATTGGACCTGTGATCACATTGTCACAAGGAACTTTCAGGTGAAGAAATTCCCCCCACCAATGAAGGTTGACATCTTCTCTACAACATTTGTTTTGTTTTGTTTTTGCTTTTTGGAGGGCAATTGGGGTTAAGTGACTTGCCCAAAGTTACATGGCTAGTAAGTGTGTCAAGTGTCTGAGGCCGGATTTGAAGTCAGGTCCTTCTGACTCCAGGGCCAGTGCTCTATTCACTGTGCCACCTAGCCGCCCCTATCTTCACAACATTTAATCTTAGAAAGTTGCTTGAGTGCAGAAAGGCTAAGTGCTTTGCTCAGTGTTATATAGCCCAGATGTGTCAGATATGAGACTTGGACCTAGGTCTTCCTGGCTTCGAGGTCAGCTCTCTACCCAATATGTCATGTGGTATCTCTCTGAATTAACAGTAATGAACCAAAATTTTTGGATGTGATTTATTAGATGCTGGCATTTTGACCCTTCCTAAGACTACCTTAAAGAAAGTAAATTAGCATTACAAGTTGTCTCTTCATTTTCTCTTGAAACATTGGGGTCAATATATGATTACAGCCTTGCAAACCATTCTACTAAAATGAATGATAGGAATTGCATTAATAGCAAGGCAAAATTCATGCTAATATTGAACATAAAAGTCCTGAAAAGGAGCCTGAAGAAACTACATTGTTGAAATCCCAAGAAAGACAGTCACATTACTGACAAATCTCTTAAATGACCCAGTCTTTAGCATTTCCATGTGGTACCAGCCTCCCTCGGGCTTCTGCTAGGACTAACATGAAAGTCGGGCAACATTCTGGCCATTTGTAATACTGCCTTCCTGCACAACTAGCTTTACATAGGAGACAGCAACAGATTTCAACATATTATATGCTTTGGGTAATTATATCATAGGCCTTTGTCTAACCTGGTGCCAGTGTGTCTAAAGACAAATGCTGCCTGTCTTTGCTTATGTCAAATCTCCAGGGTTGCCCATTCATTATATTTGGGATTTTAGAATTTTATATTCTCTTTCCTGAATCACTTAGACCCAGAAGGAATTCGATTCTGCTGTTGAGAGTCCTGTTCCCTAGAGAAGAGGATGAAAAATGGGTATTTGAATCCAGAAGGAAGCATTATACAGTCAGGCAAAGAGGATTAAAATGACAACAACGATTCTAGTTGGGCTGAAGGCAGATTTGTATTAAGATAATGGAGGTGAGTGTTTAAATTATATCCTCAACACTATTCTCTCCTCCCCTCCTCTCCCCTCCCCTTACCTTCCCTCTCCTCTTCTCTCTTCTTTTTCCCTTCTCTTTTCATTTTATGCTCTCCTCCCTCTCATTTTCCTTTTACTTCTCCTTGAGATTCTTCTCTCTCTCTCTTCATCTTTTCAGCCTCTTTTCTCTTTCTTTCCTCTCCCCCTCCCTTTTCTCCCTCTCTCTCTCTGTGTCTCTCTGTCTCTGTCTCTCTCTCCCTTCCTTTCCCCTTCCCCCCTCCCATCTCCCTCTTTCTCCCTCTGTCTTGTCTCTTTCTCTCTCTCTGTCTCTGTCTCTCTCTTTCTATCTCTGTTTTTCTATCTCTCTGTCTCTCTCTCTCTTACACACACACACACACACATGCACACACACGCGCACACACACACACACACACACACACACACACACACACCATTATAAGAACCAAGTTGCTAAGCTGGAAAACAGAATTTAAAGGATTGCCAACAGTTTGGTTATATTTGTATGGGGCCTGATAGCAGAATAGCCTGTCGACTGGTAAAGGATGAGCTGTTTCTGCTTCTTAGGGTCAACCCTTCCCTACTTCATCTTTTTTTTTTTTGACTCTGGCAAGAAAAAGCCAAGTATTGTTGAAGGCAGGCAGTGAGATGATGCAGAGGATAGGATACTGGACCTGGAGTTATCAAGAGTCAGCTTAGTGAATTCAAATCCAGTCTTAGACACTTACTAGCTATGGGACCCTGGGGAAGTCACCTAAACCTTTTTGCCTTAGTTCTTCATCTAGAAAATACCTGGAGAAGGAAATGTGTCTTTGCCAAGAACACCCCATATGAGTTACAAAGAGTTGAACACTACTGAAAAAATGAACAAACAACAACATTGTTGAAGGCAGGAATGATGGACTATGAGTGTCAAGGGTGGAAGAGTGGCCTCTGGAGGAAGGTATTTTGCAACTGGTCAGTTAACCAGTTAGTAAGTCGAGCACTGATTAAATGTCAGGCACTGTACTAAGTGCAAAAGATACAAAAAAGTCAGACAAAGCAAAAAACAGAATGAGCTTACCTTCTAATTGTGATAGCATGTAAATAATTAGGCACATCTACAGAACAGATTAAAATAATCTGAAAGTAGGAGGCATCATCAGCTGGGGAGGACCAGAACAGGCTCCCTGCAGAAGGTCAAATTTGAGCTGTCTTGAAGGAAACCAGAGAAAGTAAGAGGTGAAGTTAGGAGGGAAAAACGTACCAGGCATGGCGGAGAACCAGTATAAGTCGAGAAAGGGGCCAGGTTGTGAAGAGCTTTAAATGCCTCATAGAGAATTTTATATTGGGTCCTGGAGGTAATAGAGAGCCATTGAAATTCATGGGGCTTAGAAGTAACTAAGGGAGAGGTTGGGATGGTGTGGTTGGACCTACAACTTCAGAAAAATAGTGGATGGATTCGAGAGGGTAGAGACCTGAGCCAGGGAGACCAAGTAGAAGGCTATTGGAATAGTCCAAGGAAGAGATGATGAGGACCTGAAATAAACTCCTTGAGGATAAAGACTGTCAACATATGCTTGGCATACAGTAGGCACGTAATAAATGTCGAGTGATTCATTGATGGCTTGTATGGGAGGAAAAAGGGGTTTATATAGGAGACGTATCGTGAAGGTAAAAAGGCAAAGGGGAAGTCACCATTAGTAGTTGGGTTAGGGCAGTATCCCTGTGAGTGTCCCTGGGGCCTTAGTACTTCTACAGAGGGAGGAGGGAGGTGGGTTAGCAGCTAGAGACAAGAGGCCTGGCACAACTTCTTGTCCCTAGGCAATCAACTTGGACCCATCATCTGAGAGTTGCAGAATGGATAGTAAGTAGCATGACTGACCAAGGCCTCAGGGTCTTCATAAACCAGTGACCTGACTTCCACCACCAATAACAGCTGCAGCTGTTAAAAGTTATTCTTATTCTGTAAATCTCAGTAAGCTCAGAACTGCCTGTGGATTTCTGGTTTTGTTTTATTCTCTTTTAACCCTATGTTTTACAGAGTATTCTGTTTTACTCAGGATGATCAATTAACTCCATACTGCCCCATTGTCTTGTTAAATCACAAGATGATCTTAATGGCCTTATTCTAAATTCAAATGCAGATGAATTTGACCAAGGGGAGATTGCCCTCCACTGTCTCTGTCCACTTGATCGAATTGAGGAGTGTGAAATATTTCCAGCTGGTGCTTGTGATAATACATCATCTGACTCAAGAGGCTGGAAAATTCGTGATGATGGAAGTCAAATGGAGAGCTATATTTAGTTCCATTTCTTTTTTCTAGCTGTTCTTTTCCCTGATTTTTTGATCACCTATGTTATTAGGGAAATTATAGCACACTTTTAATGATTCTTAGTTTGTTCCAGAAACACAACTTCATTAAAAACAAACAAACAAACAAAAAGAAACCTCCAAATAGTCTTCTGGTGATGGTATAATGATGTGAATCATGGGATACTACAGTCTGTTAGGGATCGATAGCATGGGTCACCCAAAGGGCAATGGAGGAGACACATGGTGAGTGTATATAGGCTGCAGCATACTACCAATGACGAATCTTAGGCACTAAGCAGCAGCACAATTAAGGAGATTAGAAAAGGAGGTGGGCTGGTTATTTAATAATTTAAAAATAATTATATTTTAACAATAATAAATGATAAATATAATTATAACACAATGATATACAAATATGTCATGATATATTTATGCTATATATTATATACATTATACTTACTATAAGCATATGATAAATATTTTAAAATAATGATAACCAGCATTTAAATAGCACTTGGAAATTTGCAAAGCATTTTACATATATTTTCTCACTTGATCCTTCCTATAACCCTATGAAATAAATTCTCACTCTCTCCCGCTGGGGGAAAAATGCTCTTGTAGCAAATATGCATAGTTCAGCAAAATAATTTCTCAAATTGACGGTGTCCAAAAATGTATGTCTCATTCTACATCATCACTTCTACATTAGGGGAGTGGATACATTGTACGGAGTTGGGGATTTTCATTGTACTGGTTAAAGTTCTTATGTCTTTCAAAGCTGTCTTTACAATACTGTTATTGCATACATTGTTTTGCTCCCTTCATTCTGTATCTGTTCATACAAGTCTTCCCAGGAGTCTCCGGAACTATCTC
Source organism: Pseudochirops corinnae (assembly GCA_028646515.1). NCBI lineage: Eukaryota > Metazoa > Chordata > Mammalia > Diprotodontia > Pseudocheiridae > Pseudochirops > Pseudochirops corinnae. Next base: position 32,080,551 of record CM053590.1, read on the forward strand.
TTTCACTTATGGAACAAGAGTAACCCATTCTACTAGTACTCCATCAATTGTTCAGCCATTGCCCAGTAGATGGGCATATCCTTGTTAAGTGGTTTTAGTAGGGTATAGTTGGAATAATAATGGGTATATTGTCCTTGTGCTAGATAATATAGAAAGACTCAGAGAAAGGCACCCTGGTTTGCTGGGTGTATCACCTGGGTTTGCTGGGTATATCTCCTCTGAAGGATTTAATAGAAGACATGGACAAGAGATGCCTGAGATGAAAAATTTGTGTTTATATTGAGCATCCATAATGAGGAGATAACAGATTCCTGGAAATATTAAAGTATCTCTAGCTTTCAAGATTTTTCCCTTCTCTCTCTCCCCCATAATCAGTCTTTCCTTGAATGTTTCCAGTGAGGGGGAACCAGCTATACAAGCAGTCAGCAAGCATTTATTAAGAGCTGACTAGGTACTAGACACTGCAGATGAGGCAAGACAAAAATATCATCCCTGCCCTCAAGGAGCTAACCTTCTAAAGGAAGAGACGATACTCAAAGAATAGGAAGGCAATAGCATGGGAGGAGGGTTCTCTTGCAAAAAGTGGGGTTTGAGCTGAGGCTCAAAGGAGGCTTGGGAAACTGGGAGGTGGCAGTGTAGAGGGAGAGCATTCAGGTATGGGGGACAGCCAGAGACAGAATGTGGTGTGTGAGGAACAGCAAGTATGCTGGCAGGGTCAGATCCTAGAGTATGTGGAGGAAAGTAGAGTATTAAGAGGACTGGGAAAGGAAGAAGGGGCCAGGTTGTGAAGGATCTTAAATGCCTCACAGAAGACTTTGTATTTGATCCTGGAGATAACAGGGATTCACTAGAGTTTATTGATTAGCCTGTGACATGATCAGAGTTGTGTTTTAGGATAAATCACTCTTTTAAAGCCGAGTGGAAGGAGGATGGGAATGGGGAGATACCTGAAGCAGTCTTTCCTTGAAGACCTACCTCTGTGGTGGAGTGGGAGAGGTGGGGTGGTAGCACTAGCTTGCGACACAGCTCATTCCACTTTGGACAGAGTTAATTAGCACAAGGTTCCTGACGTCCAGTCTAAATTGGACTCTTATGCAATGTTGCTACTTGGGCCCTCTGGGACCAAACAGAACAAAGTTAATTCTTCTGCCAGGTGATAGCCATTCTATGGCTCTCAAATTAGGAAGATGTGGATTGGAACCCCACAGAAACTTGTGTTTCTGGTGACATCCTCCTTGGTTCTTTAGTGCTATTACCCTCCATTTACACTCTATATATTTTGTATGTAGGTGACTGTGAATTCCTTTCTTTTTTATCCCTAGTACTTAGCAGTGTTTGACACATAGTAGGCACTTAATAAAAGCTTATTGTTTGAGTAACAGGACCCTGGTCAGCACATGGGATGATTGAATCACAGATTTTCTTTGAACTTCACTTTCCTCATCCCTCAGTCAGGTGATCCTCTCAGCTAGCTGCTCCATTGACTTCTTCCTTTGGTTCCAGAAACTCATCTTTCTGCAAGAGCAAATCAACCAAATGGAAGAGCTTCAGGATTACCCTGCTTTTTGAGCCCCTCTCGGTAGAGAAGGCCTCCCAGACCCTCCACTATTTATGAAGAGGGCCCACGCAGACACCTCCTAATTTCCCATCTGGTGGCAGGATTTCATCCCCCTTCTCTCTTCTTTCATTTCCCTCTCCTCCCTCCTCACTTCAGTCTTTTAATATGTTCCCTCTCTGAGTAGATTTGTTAACTCCTTGAGGTCAGGGACTGTCTTTTGTCTTTCTTTGTAGCTGAAGGACTTAATAAATGGTTATTGACTGACCAATTAGCTGATAATAACATCTGCCTCACAAAATTGTCTAGAGGATCACTGAAAGAATGCATGTAAAGTGCTTTTTTGAATATTAAAATGATACAATAATTAATAACTAATGCTAATATAATAATAATTAATAGCTAATATTAGCATCCAGAGAAAGAACTGATAAATAGATATATAGAATGATTTTGCCTGTCTATGCATAATTGTGTCTAATAGTAGCCTTCTTGGGGGGAGGGGAGGAAGAAAAAGAAAAAAAAAAGAAATTTATATGATAAAATAGTTATATATCTTTAAAAAGAATTTATTTATTATACATTTATTATTATATTATATTATATTATTATATTATACATTTATCATTATATAATACTGTTATGGAAAAGCTCATTTTATTCCATAAGTTAAAAAATAAATACAATTTTAAAAATAATAGCATTTACTATGTGCTAAAGCACTTGACAAATGTGATCTTATTGGATCCTCATAGTAACTCTGGGAGGTAGGTGCTACTATTATTCCCATTTTACAGATGAGGAAACTGAGGCTGGCAGAAGTTAAGTGATTTGTTCAGGGTCACAAAGCTAGGAAGTGGCTGAGGCCAAATTCGAAAATTCAGGTCTTCTAGACTTGATGCCCAACCATCTGTCCTCTGTACCACCTAGTTGCCTATACACAATCCAAGTGTGCTGTTATCTATTTTATACTTATATATGTATACATATACACACTCTGTCCTCATGGATGTATGTATATACATATTTGTATATATACATGTTTATCTATCCACATCTATACACACATGTGCATTCATATATGTATGTGTGTATTATAGCTCTCACACGAATGCACATCTACACACATATGCATGTGTGTGATCTATTTGTTCCTTAAGGAACTAGAGACCAAAAAAGGAATGCATGAATAAAGTTAAAGAAGAAAAAGTAAATTGAGTCAGCATTAAAGAAAACAGACTTCTCCATGTTTCAGAAACATGATGCTTTCAGACATGATTTATTACACACTAGTCTTGTTGAAGTCATTTATATATGTAGGTACTTAGTATATATTTATATACAAAATTTGCTTATATACACATTTATATCCTGCCCTTTTTCTTTCAACTGGAACTGACCTTAAACTTTATTTGGAAGAGGTGATTGATTGAAGAACCAGGATTGATGCTCGTTATGTTTTGCAGTTTGAGTGATGTCCTGCCTATTAAGACATTTCATTCTAGTAAAGGGAGAATAGAATGAAGTGTTTAATAAAAATGTTCATGAACTTCTTCCCCTTTGCTTGGACTTGCTTCTTTTCCTTTTCTCAGTCACTCCTACTTCATGCTCAGCATCTGTTTTTCCTGTGAGTTCTGCCTGTGATTAATTTTCCAGGTAGGTTCCTGGAGGCCCAGAGGAGTCAGGCAGCAGGCTCAGCTGAGCTTGTATCCTAAACAGTTCTGCATCGTTCTCTCTGCTCTGGCCCTTCTCTTCTGCTTTCTCCAGTAAAATCACCTCCATCACTGAAGCAAATATTGGCAACTGCTTATTTTTAAAAATAGCCTTTTACCTTAAAACATATGCTTTTATACGCTGCATTTTGAAGGTCTGGGGGAAATGCGATGTTGAGATAGAGCAGAGATTCTAAAGGGAGGGTGGTTCTGTGGTTAGATTTCAGGGGGTCCATGAACTTGCATTAGGAAAAATTACATCTTTGGTTCAATCTAATTGGTATCCTAAGCATTTTATTTTATACATCTAAATCATGATTCTAAGAAGGGATCCATAGGCTTCACCAGACAGCCCAAGGCACAAAATGGTTAAGAACTCCTGTTCTGGAGAGTCCTAAAAACAAGCAGCACTCCCCACCCAAAAGAAGGTTGGATTTGGTCTTACATGACATGGATTCTAATCTTCATTCTACCGCATTATGTGTACAACACTGGATAGCTGATCTTTTAAAAAACATTTATTCATTTTATTTTAATTTATGGAATAAAACAAGCATTTGCATAACATAGTGTAATAAAAAATGATTGTAGATGAAGCTGCAAATGATTTTGTACAACTGGCTATCCTTCTTAAATATATAATAAAATAGTTGTGTAAATTTCTTTTTTTTCTCCTGCCCACCATGGGGCTACCATTAAGATGCAAATAAGTTTATATGTATATGTGTATGTGTATAAACATATGCACATGTGTACACACACATACATATAAATTATTCTATATAAGTGATTAAAGCTCATTATTCATCTATAAATTGAGGCAAGGGATAGATTAAATGATCTCTTGAGTCTCTTCCAGCTCAAAATCTATGATCCTATGATTCAGAAGGTATCCTGGGAGACTGGAGGAAGAAAGTCTTCCCCTCTACAATTGTAAAATTATTAATAGAAAGGGCAATTTCATTTTTATCTTTAAATACCCAATACCTAGCTTAGTGTTTCCCACTAAAATATTTGTTAACTGTAGTTGCTTCTATAAAAGTTGGTGCACCCTTCCCAAACATTTAGAAAATAGCTCCCATTCCCAATACTACCATCGTCAGGGTTCAGAATCTCTTGTTTCAGATAAAGAACTTTTTAATGTTAGGAGGAAAAAGGGAGGGCAGGTCCAGTTGAAATGCACAAACCACATCTAATATCTCCAGCTACCGTTTGGGTTTTCATTTTTTACTTGAAAAGATCACCACAGAAAGAACCGAGATTACAGATGCCTAATTATAGCCTTTCTCAGGCTACAAGTCTGACCCATGTTTGATTTAGTGTTTCTGAACAGAATATATACAGCAAGAATTTCATCTCCCAAGACTACTATTACCAGTCAGTCACACCCTTATGGAAATATTGGGTCAGGCTCCATTTTTAAAAAAAGGATAAATATTTTACCTCATTCAAAACACTGGTTCAGAAATAGGCTTACAAGTACTCATTTCCTATAGCTCTTTCCTCTTGGATCTAGTTGTGCCTTATTATGGGAACTTTGATGTTGGTTGTCTGACATTTCTGGTGGAAATTTCATAGACCTGAATTTACTCATGAAGAATATTTCCATGTTATGATCATAATAACAAGAAGTCCAGTGGGATGGGATGGTGACAGAGTCCAGACCTTCTGTATGATCTAAGGCACGGGTTAGTGAAAATAATGAATAGCGGACAGAAGGAAGATAATGACTAAGGTTACAATAAAAAAGGAAACTGGCTTAATTTAGAGGATCTAATTTGGGTTCAAATTTCACTTTTGATAGCTTACAACCAGTGTGACCTCTGACAAGTCACAATTTTTCTGGGCCTTAGTTTCCTCATATGTCAAATGAGGAGATTGAACTAGTAGTCTCAGTGATCCCTTCAATCTATGACCCAAAGTTTCTCTTGTAGAAGTAGCTGCAGAATATGGTCCAATCTAACAAGACCAGAATCAAAGAATCTCAAAATTGGAAGGAACCAAAGAAGTCTTTTTGTTAAATCTATAAAAAAGAAAATTCCTTCTGTAACAAACCCAACCTATGGTCATTTAGCCTGTACTTGAAAACCTCTAGTGAGGGAGTACACAGTACCTGAGATAGCCGATTTTATTTGAGCTAGCCTGAAACATTAGAAAGCTATTCCTTTTATCAATTTATTTCTTGGCAACTTCCATAAGTTTGGTATGACTATATTTATTTTATTGGCTGTTATATCCAATTACTGATTCTTATCAAAATTGCAGCATCCTAAAGTCCTTGGATCTTTTTCAGATGTACTGTTTTCTTCTTCTTCTTCTTCTTCTTCTTCTTCTTCTTCTTCTTCTTCTTCTTCTTCTTCTTCACCTTCTACTTGTGAAGTTGAGTTTTTGAACCCAAATATAAGACTTTGCCTTTATTCCTGTTAAATTTAATTTTATTAGATATGTTCTAGCTCAGAGTGGTCAGATCCTGGGGTTGCAAAACTCCATAGTGCAGCAGTAACAAGATTAAAATATAATTTGGGGATGTTTAACAAAATAAGTTAAAATGCAATACAACATAGAAAATGTTGATTTGGAGTTTTCTAGGTCAATATGCAACCTTCATGGCTCTGTTTTCTATCTGTGTATGATACTACTGTTCTAGCCAATCTTTGTGAATTCTAACTTTAACAACAACAACAAACATTTATATAGTACTTTAAGGTTTAAAAAGGGTTTTAAAATATCATTTCCTTTTATCTCTACATCTGACAGAAAAGTTGTTGATAAAAATATTAATGCCAAATGCAGATCTCTGCATCACTCTGCTAGAAAACTCCTTCTAAGCTGACATCAAACCATCAATGTTTACTCTTTGGGTTCAGATATTCAACAAATTTTAAATCCATCCAATAGTACTATCTCTCTAGCTTTTCCAGGAAGATAGCATAATCTTTCTGAGGCTCAGTTTGGTCACATATATAATGGGGATAATTATAGCTGCATTTTATGAGGGTTAAACAAAATATTATAAGTGCTTTGTAAACTCTAGAGAGGTCAGTTATCATCATTAAGGGTTATTAAACATTATTTCACATTCTATTTATTCATATTTAAGTATGTAGTTTCTTAACAGCCCTCTCTCCCAAGACTTTTAAGTTCTACTAGAGCAGTGACTGTTTTCTCATTCCTCCTAACTCAGATATTTGTGAGTCATACCATGGAGCTCCACATGTCATCTTAGCTTTGTGACCACTGATGATATGAATTTGGTTCTATTAGCAATAATAACAATCAAAAATTAAATTAAAAAATCACATTTTATAGCTAAAGAATACTTCCCAGGTATTTCATCTTTGCAACTTTTAGAGATATTCAGTACAAATGTTCTTTGTTTATAATTAAGAAATTAGAGCCTTTTGTTGCTGTTCAGTCGTATCCGTCATGTCTAACTTGCTCAGGGTCACACCACTAGTAAGTATCTGAGGTCATATTTGAACTTGTTAGTCTTCCTGAGTTCATGCCAATGTTTTATTCACTGTGCTACCCAGCTATCTCATTGTAGCCTTAGGGAAGTAAAGTGACTTGTTTGTCCCCATGATCAGTGCTCTTTCCATGGTTCTAAATCCTCATTAACTGTAAACTCATTGAGGTCAGTGACTTTTTTATGTTTGTGTATATTCTCAGCATCTAGCCCAGTGCCTGGTGCATAGTAGGCATCTGATTGGTGTCCATGGAATTGAACTGAATTAGGTGTTTGGTTTGGTGTTACCTATTTATTAATACCAAATTATCTTCAGATTCCCAGTTTTATATCTTGCTTTGACAGAGAAACTATCTTCTGAATAGAAAGCACTTCAGAAGAGTAATAATATTTATTAATATTAATTAATATTATTTAGCGTTTTAATGTTCACAATGTGCTTCCTGTGAGATAGGTGCTCCAGATATAATTTTGTATAAGTTTTATGTTTTTTGAATCTCCTTATTTTCAAGAAAAGTCACTGAAATTTTAAAAAGAGGAAATTATCCACATTTTCACAGATGAGGAAACTGATGGAAAGTGACTTGTCCACAATCACACAGCTGCTAATTGTCTGAGCTGGGATTTGAAGGCAGATCTTGGTTCAGACCCAGCTCTAACCCACTTAAGGTAGCCTGTTTCTAAAAATTTTAAAAAGCAGATAAACAAAGGTCAAAATTCATACTATTATAGTGATATATTCTCTTGGAGAGTGCAGTGTACTTGTGGCCAGATAATTAGTGTTCAGATTTCAAGTCTACTACTTTACTACCTGTGTAATGGGTCTTGGTCATTTCCTTTGTAAAAATGGGGGGGGGGGAGGGGAGTTGGACTTGGGGATCTTCAAGTTCTCCCTCAACTCTATGATAACAATAATAACTAATATTTATATAGTTCCTACTACATGCTAGCATTATTATGTTATTATTATTATGTGCCAGGCAAGAGCAGCTAGGTGGTGCCATATTGGATAGTGCACTGGACCTGGAGTCAGTAAGACTCATCTTCCTGAGTTCAAATCCAGCTTTAGACACTTACTAGCTGTGTGATCCTAGTCAAGTCACTTAATGCTCTTTGCCTCAGTTTCCACATCTGGAAAATGAGCCAGAGAAGGCAATGACAAACCCGTCTAGTATCTCTACTAAGAAAACTCTGAATGAGGTTACAGAGTTGGATGTTACTGGAAGGACTGAACAACAGCAAAATAATTCAATTCAACTCAGTAGCCATTTGTTAAGCAAGGTTCTGTGTTAGGGCGTATAAAGATAAGGATGAAAAAATGACCCCAATCCTCAAGGAGGTTATATTGTATTGGGATATTCAACCATGAACCTAGATAAATAAAAATAGACTAATTTTAGTATTTTCAGTAATGGCTGGTCTTCACTGGTAGCATGTCATGTTGCAGCCTATTTTCTCCCATCTTGAGCTTTTCCACTATCCCTTGGATATATTAGACCTTAAATTGTGGGGAGATTGTGAGATTTCATGACTCAACAGTCATTCACTAGAATAATATTGATGTTTAAAAAATATGGATCTTTATATTAGAGTGAAGGTAGGGATCACTAAAAGTTTCTCTGGAATGGGGATAATCTTCAAAATATTGACCTCCCAGTGATATTGTGAAGAAAGTGGTTATTATTTTTAACTTTAAATTTCTAGACTATGTGTGGGATATTATTTCTATAATTCAGGAAAGTAGACTTTTAGAACAGTTGGTAAGTATCTTCTGGAGTTTTTAAATGTCATTGTAATGTGGTTTCTTTGGAGTGAGAGAAAAAACTCAAGTTATATCTAGAGATTTGGCATGGTTCTTGAAATAATATTTTTAATAACTTAAGCAGAGAAGGACATTCTGTACCTAATGATCTGAAAATATTCATTTATTTTTATCATCTAATGTTGAGCTTCACAACTATCTTTAGCTAACCAGACATATACAACATTCCATCTTGGTAGTTATGGTTTGCTCTGTGTGACCACTTTTATTTCCCTCAAATGTCCCAATTTTAGTGACTTCTAAGGTTTAGGGATTTCTGGGTGGGTGGTTTCCCAGGATTAAATTTGCTCTGGAAACTAAATTAGGCTTTTATATGCTAAACAATCTAAATGTTTATTGGAATTTCTAAGATCTCACAGAATTAATAAACATCAGCTTGATCTTTTGGGAAGTGGCCATGATGGCAATTTTGGGCTAAGACTTAGCTTTTTTTGGCACTCACAGTTAGAAGACAGGATGCAGTCTATACCAATAGGACCATCAGTTGAACTGGAAAGGGAGACTGTGTAGGGTGGTGAAAAGAACATTAAATTGGAAATCAGAAAATTTAATTCTCGTTCTAGTTTTGCCATGAACTAGCTAGGCAGTCCTAGGCAAGTCCCTTCACCTTTCTGGAATTCAGTTTCATGGATGTGGATGATCTTTAACATTCCTTCTAGCTTTAAAATTTCATGGCTCTAAGTTGGTAATATGTAGTTATGCAGAGATAGACTAGAATTTTGTGCTGGACACCACATTTTAGGAAGGATATTGGTATTAATAAGATGGAGAGGGTCTAGAGTCTATGCTATATAGTGATTTGATGATGGTTAAGCTAGAGAGGAGATTTGGGGGAAGACTTGTTACTCATCTTTGAGTCTTTGTAGGACTTGTTGAAAGACTGATCAGTAAAGTAAAAGGGCCCTGGGACTGTCATCTCCCTATTCTTAGTAGCTGTCTCTCCGCCTGCCTATTACTGTTTGTGTATAGATTTATTTTACCTATCTAGAGAACACCTAGAAAGAAAGCCCCTTTTATTGACATATAGATTAACACTTGTTCTGCAGTTGATAGTTTTAGATATTTGCCCAGAGGCTCTGAGAGGTCATGTCTTTTTAGCCAGTTTGCATTAGAGATACAACTTCATTCCAGACCTGACTTTCTGACTTCAGGATTAACTCTCTTTCTCCATGCACTGTGACACAACAGTCATACCTCTTATAATGCAGCCCAAAGTTATGGTAGTTTTTCCGGGTGTCAAAAAAAATCAGGGCCTCCAAGATAGTCTTTTTCTCCATTTGAACCTCCAATCCAACTTTAGAATACCTTGGCCTATTGGTTCCTTAAAACTTCTCAACTCTCAGGACCTCTATAATTAGGTTGGTTCAGGCATGATGAGTTCATAGTCATACCTAGACTACTATCCATTTCCATGAACTAAATTTACTTCAGATGTCAGTATTCACTGGGTACCAGACACCTGGGACACATTGCCTATTCTTGAATATTTTACACTTAAAAGCCAGAAGTCTACAGAGGGTGGAGCTTAAACCAAGGAAATGAATCTCTAATGGAGGAATATTGAGGTGCTTAGGTTCTTGGACAAAAGAGATGCTGTAGCTTTTTTTTTTCCTTTGGGATAGAGGAGAGAGAAAGGGATCTTCCTGGAACCCCTCACTTAGCTTCTTACCCTGCTATACATGAAGTGAGGCTTGTAGATGATTTGTTGTTGAGAAGAGATGGTAAAATCATTCCATGAAGGATCTCTTGATTTCTTCCCTCCCTCTCTCCCTCCCTCCTTCCCTCTCTCATTTCCTTCCTTCCTTCCTTCTTTCCTTCCTTCCTCCTTCGTTCCTTTGTTCCTTCGTTCCTTCGTTCCTTCGTTCCTTCGTTCGTTCGTTCCTTCCTTCCTTCCTTCCTTCCTTCTTTCCTTCTTTCCTCCCTACCTTCCTCCCTTCCTCCCTTCCTTTTTTTCCCTTTTTCTCCCTCCCTCCTCTTTTTCCCCCTCCATCCCTATAAAGGCCCTGAAATATAGTGGGTAACCTCCTAGGGGTAAAGGTAGAGTCAAAAAGACCTGAGTTCAAATCCTCCCCTCCCCCCATTTACTAGCTGTGAGACCCTGAGCAATGAGCTTAACCATATTTGTTAAGTGATAAACTGGATCTGTGGGTGAAGGGAATCTTCCCCCCTTACTCTCCCCCCCACTCATCATGCTTGTATTCATATACTGCCTTTTTGTGATTTATCCTCTTATTGATGTTCCAAAGCCCTTCAAATCAAATAACATTCATCTGTTTTACAATCAGAAAAATGTTGGGAAGTCCAGGGATTAAGGCAACAGAAACTTTAAAAAAATAGCGTGTAACCAACATCTTCAGATCAGGCCAAGTAACAGTAATAGGAAAGAATTTGGTCCTGTTCTCCTTATTGAATTTTCAATAATTTGGTAGCATTGTGTCACTTATTCCATTGCATGTTTTCTAACTTTTCCTTTTTATTCCATTGTTTCCTTGGATACTTATTACCTCGAGCCAAAATTTCATCCTTTTGTGTTCTCTGGGACAGCTCCTATAGAGCAACAGAGAAGGGGTAGGGGAGGCTGTCTTACTACAGAGAATCACATTTGCAGTGATTATATATAAAGAAAATGGAAAACATAATCCAGTCAACTCCTTCACACAAATCAGATACTTATCTTTTAAATGATTCAATAGATGGGATGGAAGCCCCCCTGTGTCATGCACTAATTCCCCTGTGCCATGTATTAACTTTCCCCACTCAGACTCTTCAAGATAGAGGAATTTAGTCTCATTTATTTATCTGCCCATCCATTGTAAATGATATATTCTTGATTTCCCAATTATTTTTCCTCTTCAAACAACAGCGAAAAAAGCCCACTTACTCCAGGAGAAAGTTTTCATTTTTCTAACTCCTTTAAACCTTTAAGGTTTGGCTTCATTCATAATATCCTATAGACATCTTAAATTCAGCATATCAAAAACTGAACCCCTCTCCCTGCCTACGCTTCCTCTTTTTCAACTTCTCCATTTCTCCATTATCATCAAGGGCACCACTGTCTTCTCAGTCCTCTGCGCTCACAACCTAGATATTCTAGATTTCTCATTTTCATATCCAATCAGTTGTCAAGGCCTGCCGATTTGACTTTTGTACCATCTCTCAGATACACCCCTTTCTCTCCTCGGAGACTGCTGCAAGTCTGATGCTGGTCCTCATCTCACACCTGTACTGTAATAACCTGCTCCTTGGTCTGCCTGATTCAAGTTTTTCCCCACTCCAGTCCTCTCTCTGCACAACTGCCAAAGTGATTCCTGCCTAAAGTGCAGGTCCAACCATGTCACCTCCCTACTCAATTAACTTCAGTGGCTCCCTATCACATCCAGGATCAAATGTAAAATCTCTGTGTGACATACAAAGCCCTTTATAACCTAGCTTCCCCACCCCTGCACCTTCCAAGTCTTCTTACTCCTTATAGTACACCATGTATTTACTCTTTGACCCACTAACACTGGCCTCCATTTCCTGACTCTAGGAAATTTCACTGGCTGTTCACCATGCCTGGCTTGCCCTGCCTCCTCATCTCAACCTCCTGTCTTCCTTGGTTTCCTTCAAGTCCTGCTAAAATCTCATCTTCTCTCATCCTCTGCTAGTCCTCGAGTCTACTGTCTTATCTGTTGATTACTTCCAATTTATCGTGTATATTTGCGAATTGTTATTTATGCATTATCTCCCCCATTAGATTGTGAGCTCCTTGAGGTTGGGGACTAGTGTTTAGCACATAGTAGGCACTTAATAAATATTTATTAACCAACAATAGAGAACTTGAATTTTCACTAACTTTACTTTAATTTAGTTTGATTAAAAAGTTAAATTTGGTAAGGGCTGAGAAGAGCCCTTTTTAATAGAATAAATAATAGGAATCTTAGGTCCTATGACTCCAAATCTAAAACACTTCCCACTGTTTGCCATGACTTAAATTTTCTTGCTGCTCTTTAAGGTTTGCCCTTTCCTCAGTCAAGTGATGACATTGAATACATCTAGGCCTGCAAGCTACCTTAGAAGTTTGAAAAAAGGTCTGGAGGCTGTGAGTCTTGGTGGTTTGGTGCTGAGTGACAGTAGAGAAGGAGTCCCCAGAAATTACCCTAGTCTTCTTGGGGAGGAAAGCCTCAAGAGGATTGGCTCAAGTCTGGATGGTTTATCAGGAATTGACTCAAGCCTGGTTGGTTGACATGTGCTGGGAATTGTTTGGACAATGAAGTGAAATGTAAAACGTGTAATTAGGAATAGTACAAACTGATTTATATGATATGATCTATATATTGTATTCTATTCTATATCAGCTTCCTAGAAGATTTTACTAGTTATTATAAGTTAAGTTACTGAATCCAGTTTGAAGTTATCATATTAATATACTCTTTGAGTCTTTTGGGTTTAACATTTGTTTTTTATGTAGGAATAAATTATCCATCATATACCTGATTTATGTTGTACAGAATGTCTTTTTATTTAATTTTATTTTTATTAAATGTGTTTTTATTTTATTTGAGGAACACTACACGTGAGCCATGGAATGTGAATGGAAAGCATAGTATGTGCTACTGGGAATAAAAATCAAAAATCAGAAAAAGTCACTGCTCTCAAGGATCTCACATTCTAAATGGGGGCAACATCAAATAAAGTATTTATGTTTGGTCCATGGAAGATGGAAAATGCAGGTAGTACATTGGTAGAAAGTATATAGTAGGCCATATGGCAAAGCCCAGAGGACCTTGGGCAGGACAAATAGTCTAAGGGTTAGAGTGGAGTCAGACCCTGGGATATCTCTCTTAGTGGTAGGGATGTGAGGTAAGCATCCAGGTGATAGAGGTTTTCTTGACTGATAGAAACTAGGTAATGGGACAATGAAGATTGGTTGGGGAAAAGAAAGGTTTCCTTCCATGGTTCCCTTCTGTGGCAGCTGCTGGTGATGGTGGTTTAAAAAAGCCATTTCTAAGTAAATTTGCCCCAAGGTGCTGAGGTGGGGGTTTAATTAGTAGAACAGTGTGAGAGCAGGGAGCTTAACTCCCTCTCAGGAAAGGCCAAGTTCTATAGCACTGAACCTAATCCAGACTGAATACAGAACAAGAAATGGGTACAGTAACCCAAACCTCGTGGGGCCAGTAGAAGTTCCATAATGTTATACTCTCCTTGTGTGTCTTGCTGTTGTTGTAGGAGATGGGGTGGGAAAGGTGGAGGAGAGTAGCCCTGAGCCATTTGAATAACCATCTCCAGCTGTCCAAGGGGAATCCTGGTGGGGTGAGAGACAATTTGTAATAATCACAATAGCTAACATTTATATAGGCCTCTAAAGTTTGCTTTACAAACGTTAAATAATTCATTTGATTCTCACTACATCTCTAGGAAGCAGGTTCTATTATTATGGTCCCCATTTCACAGATGAAGAAACTAAGGCATAGAAAGTTTGAATGATTTGTTCAGTGTCACTCAATTAGGGATATTGAGGCAGGATTTGAATTCAGATCTTCCTGACTCTAGGTCCTTTACTCTATCCACTGTGTCATCCAGATGCCCATTTGAGTACCATGGGGAGGGCTGATGTGGGTAGGAAGTATATTACCTCATCAATAGAAGAGAGACATACCCATTGATGTTATAAAACCAATATGGAGGTGGTCTATTATAAGGTACAAGAGGTGATATACCCCCAGCCTCTGGGAGACCTCTTATGTGTGACCCTGGGGCCACAATGGGTGCCATAGTAAAAAAGAAGGCACTCTGGCCTGAGGGGTCATTTTGAAATGTAAACATGTTCTCCCAAGAAGTCACTTTTGACTGCGGGTTGTGATAAAGAACTAGTCCCCTGGGAAAGGAAATGAAGGCCATCTGTTGGTACATGAGTAACATTGCAGATGGAGAGACAAAGTAGGACGCAGCCCAGAAGATTCCTGGCAATATCTATATTGGCTCTGAAGAGACCTGAAGGCATATCAGGGCAGGATTATAAAAACAGTTTGAGACAGGATACAGTGAGGAATTTCCATAAGGAAAGCTTCAAGGCAGTGAAAGGAATTAGCAGCAGGTAGCAGCACGTGGGAATATCTGTTGATAACTCTGGAAGAGTTTGTCACAAGGGGAAAAAAAAGGTGCTAGAAAGAGCAGCTATTTCTTATCTGTCTCTGTGTATCATACATCCCACCAGTATAATGTAAATCGTTTGTGGGCAGGGAGTGGTTCATTTCTGTTTTTTCATCCTAGGTGCTAAGCTCATTCCTGCCTATATGTTGTTCAGTCATTTCAGTCATGTCTGTCTCTTTGTGACCCCCATTTGGGATTTTCTTGGCAAATTTGTTTGCTATTTTACAGATGAGAAAACTGAGGCAAACAGAGTTAAGTGACTTGCCCAGGGCCACACAGCTAGTAAGTATCTGAGGCTGGATTTGAACTCATGAAGGTTAGTCTTACTGACTTCAGGCCTGATTCTCTATGAACTGGCTGCAGTAGACACTTAATAAGTTTTTGTGTAATTGAATTAGGGAGGAAAATACCAATGGGGAAGAGGTACCTACTGGATACAGAGCGGTATTGTAAGTGACTGAAACTATACTGGTTGTTTGGTAGGACTGCTGTACTCTGGTACACATGATGATTTCCAATGAACTGTGATAAAGGACGCTCACTTCTCAGTGCGAGGTTGGTGAACTACGAGGGCCAAATTGCCTATTTTTGCACAGCCGTGATCTAACAACAGTTTTTACGTTTTTCTTTTTTTCAGAATTTGTTTGTTTTTAGTTTTCAACATTCATTTCTCCAAGATTTTGAGTGGTTTTTACATTTTTAAGCACAAGTTTATTATATATAACTTTAAAAGTCATTTTCAGCTCATAGAATATACAAAAACAGGCTTTGGGATAGATTCAGCCCACAGGCCATAGTTGGTTTGATGACCGCTGTCTAAATCAGCCTTGTTGGTCTGTGTGTTCATGAGCTTATGATAAAGAGTAATGAAATGACCCTTGATGGCCCTTGGATGTTGGTGCAGCGGACAAGAAGCAATGGATTGGGAGTCAGAAGACCCGGTTCAAAGCTCTGAGGCTTACCAACCTGAGTGACTATGTACAAGTCATTTTGCTTCCCTGGGTCCTGATTTCCTCAGCTGTAAAATGAGAAAGTTGTGTAAGATGGCCCCTGAAGTCTTGACTCTATGATCCTGTAATTTCCAAGCTCCTTTCTGGTTCTAAGTCTAGAACCACATGATCCCTATGTGTTGAGAGAGGGCCCCTGTTTGACATGACAAAACAGGAAAATGATAAATGCTGGAGAAGATGTGGGAAATTTGAAACACTAATGCATTGTTGGTGGAGTTGTCAACTGATCCAACCATTCTGGAGAGCAATCTGGAACTATGTCCAAAGGGCTATAAAAACATACATACCCTTTGACCCAGCAATACCACTTCTGGGGCTGTATCTCAAAGAGATCATACAAGTGGGAAAAGGATCTATTTGTATAAAAATATTTATAGCAGTTCTTTTTGTGGTGGCAAAGAACTGGAAATCAAGGGGATGCCCATCAATTGGGGAATGACTAAACAAGTTGTGGTTTATGAATGTAATGGAATACTATTGTGTTATAAGAAATGAGGAGCAGACAGACTTCATAATAACCCGGAGAGACTTATATAAACTGATGCTGAGGGAGGGGAGCAGAACCAAGAGGACATTATACACAATTACAGATACATTGTACTGTGATGACTGACTGATAGACTGGACTCCTCCCAGCAACACAAGGTTAGAAGTCAACTCCAAAGGACTCATGATGGAAAAGGCTATCCATATCCAGAGAAAGAATTATGGAGTCTGAATGCAGATTGAAGCAACTACTTGCTCTCTCTCTTTTGTTTTGTTTCTTCTTTCTTTCTTATTATTCATTCCATTGGTTAGAATTCTTTACAACTTGACTAATATTTAACTTGAAGGTATATGTAGAACCTATATCGGATTGCATACTGCTATGAAGGGTGAGGGAGAAAATTTGGAATTCAAAACTTGTGGAACTGAATATTGTAAACTAATAGTAAATAAAAAAGAGGGGGGCTCTGACACAAGGGTTACACCTTTATGGAGGATTTATAGAATTTAATGGATGGGAATAATTCAGGATAAGAAATTCTGTGGAGGACTGGGGTGTTTACTATTGGAAGGTATCACTCTATGAATCCAGTACTAACTCTAACTCTCCAGAGCCAGGTCTTCCTCCTACTACATTCATCCCTAAGATTTATTTAAGTATAGAACAACCCTGGTCCCCTGTGTTCCTGCCTTCCAATAAAGGCCAACAGAAGTAAGATGAATGAGAACCATAAAGTCAGAGGCACCCAGACAACAACAGTTCTGGGGACCTTGTTAGCAAATGGCTATGGAAGAACCATAAAATTACCCTACACAACCCAAGGCAACCACTGTATTGCATTAACAGCAAAAGCTGTTTGTCCCAGGGAAATAACTGTCAGGTTGAGATCTTATTTTTCTCCTCTAGTTTTTCTGGAATTTGTCTTATAATAAATATTTGGCAGCTCCAAGGTATGGCAGAAACCCAGGAGATCAATTAATGAATTGATAAACATTTATTAAGCACTTACTGTGTTCTGGGAGTTACTGTGCTAAGTGCTTAGGATATAAAAAGAGGCGGAGTGTCCCTGAAGTCAAGGAGCTTACAGTCTAATGGAAGATGAACCTCGTAGGACTTTGGCTTTCCACCATTTGCCACTAACCAGATGATATATGCAGATTTTTAAAGGTTTATGTTAAAAAACAAAATTTGTTGGGGAATAGTTGAACAAGTTGTGGCATATGATTGTGACAGAGTATTGCTGTGCTATAAAAATGCTGGGCTTGATGATCTTAGGAAAACATGGATAGACTTGCACAAAATAGTGAAGAGTAAAATGAAAACCAAGAGAAGGCACTTTGAGTGCCTCAGTCATTTTGACTATAATAAATACCCAAATTTACTACAAAGGATCTATGAAGGAAAATGCTATCTGCATCTGATAGAGTTTATATAGAATGGTGTGGATGTATATATGTGTGTGTGTGTGTGTATATACATATATGTATATATATATATATATATATATATACACATACAGTGACATATTTGTGTCTAGTGGTAACCATCTCTAGGGTGTGGTGGGGAGGGAAGAAAAAGGGAAAACAAGAATGTTACATGATAACTTTATTATATATTTAAAAGGAATAGCAAATTATACATAATAGATTTGTACTTTTCTATACAATCTTTTTTTCCTATTCTATTATGTTATGAAATGCTTGTTTTACTTCTTAAGTTGAGAATAAAATAAATGAAATGAAAAAATATTTTCCAAAGATTAACTACAAAAATGAAGAGATTATCTCTAAGAACCTTTCAAACTTTAAAATTTTGCTTTTGAGGTAGAAAAGATTAATTTTTATTCAAGCCAGGGGACCCACGTGTACTATGAAAACAACTATTTCTACATTTTTTCTACTTTTTTTTTAAGAGAATGCAAATCAGTAAAATGAAAATATGCAATTTCCCTTTAAAACCTAGCAAATGTTTCTTTTTAGTACTTATAGGTTGTTATGGATAATGTATTAACTT
Organism: Pseudochirops corinnae; assembly: GCA_028646515.1. NCBI lineage: Eukaryota > Metazoa > Chordata > Mammalia > Diprotodontia > Pseudocheiridae > Pseudochirops > Pseudochirops corinnae. Next base: position 32,098,748 of record CM053590.1, read on the forward strand.
ATTAACCCTAACTATATGCATATTTCCTAGCTTATACAAAACACTCTTGTACCCTTTAATACCCATGTTGATTTTGAGCAGTGAAGTTATTGGATTAATTTCAATACTTTACTCTTTTGGTCTGGATTATTTTGATAATAGTCTTTTGACAAACATTGGGTGATGTGATATTCCCAACTCCAGAAAATTCATAGGTCAGATCGAAATTTGCTGCCTCATTTTTAACATGTGGCAATATATTTCCATCTACTCTTCACCAAGATTAAGAATCAGAAGATTTTGTGTTATCAGTGCCATAGGTAGAGTTGGGTGTAGAGGTATAATAGAAGCACTGAACTGAGAATCAAAGGACTTAGGTTCACAATTTACTAGTCCTATGATTGTCAACAAGCCATCTAACCCCACTGGGTCTCTCTTTCCTCTTCTACAAAATGGGGAGAATGATTCTTCTAGAACCCCCCAAACAGAACTTTCGTGAGACAAGTTCTCTGTTATCTATAACACCCTTAGAGTCTATGATGTTCAGAATGTAAACCCCTAGAAGGCAGGGTCTACCTTTTATTTAGTCATTGCATTCCCAACCCTTACCATAATGCTGGCATTATGTATATGCTTAATAAATACTTGTTGGATCATGGGATTGGAAATGAGGGTCAGCATTATGAAAAGGAAGTTTAAAAACAGCAAGCATATGTCCTACATTTTCCATGTTTGACCTTGGCTTCAAAAGCAACTAAACAACTGATAATATTTCATGCTACACATAATTTATATTATCTGATTGTTGACAATGCAATCTTTCCACTATACAGGATTGGACAGAGAGTTGCAGTATATTATACATGTTTGCAGCCCCAGTCCTTGGTTCAGGGCAATATTATTTACCTAATATTAGTTTTTATGCTAAAGACACTGATGATACTGATATTTTGTGCTATACATATATTGATGATGTATAGCCGCAGCCTGCGTGTCTTTCATCTTTTCCCAAGAGACTTACTGAAATGGCAAACATGACTTCCTGGCAGGACTACAGTTCTGTTTTGCTCCCCTTAGTGGCTATAGTCATATATTAAAACAAAAAACATATGGCATATTATAAAATGGATCCATATTTCATCACATTCTCAATGATGGGTGATGATGCATTTAGTCTCTTTACATGTCATTGTATATTGGAACAAAGCAAAAGGAAATATTGAATTTAAAAGTTTAATGGTATCTCAGAGAGGATCTAATCTAACCCATACTGAAAAACAATGCCCTCTACAATATACTAGACAAGTGGTCATCCAATCTTTGTGTAAAGATATCTAATGAGACAGAATCCAACTCAAGTTTGTCCTCTTTGGACCTCAGTTTCCCCTCTGTAAAGTGTTGGGGTTGGACTATATGACTACTAAAGTCCTTTCCAACTCTATATCTATCATCCTATCAGCCTGTAACCTTCTAAGGAACCCCAGCATTACTATACATGAAGAGATTGATCATATCTCTTCAAGTCTTCTCCAGACTCAACTTCTCTATGTCCTTTAATTGAACTTCAACATTCCCTTGGCTCTCTGCTAGACATTCTTAGGCTGGCAATATCCTTCACTCAAAAGAGGCCTTAGAATCTTCCATAATAGTCTAGATGTGGTCTGACTGGGACAAAATAAAGCAGGTTTATCACCTCTTTATTCCTGAGGGCTATGACCCCCTTAACGTAGCTTATAGGCACTGGTGCAGCTTTCTGTACATTGTTGGCTTCCATATTTGTTACACTCTTTTTTTTTTTTTTTTGAGCTTGAAGGTTTGCATCTTGTACATCTGAAGCTGATTTTTTTAATCCAAGTGTAATTTTATATTAAAGTTCATCTTTTTAAATTCATTTCTCTTCTCTCAACAAGATATTTTTGAATCCTGATTCTATCATCCAGCATGTTCATGGTTCTTATAAATATTTGCATATTTTCCTTAACTTTTTATGTCCCTATGTATCATCCATTTATAGATCTCAGAAGAATCAAGGTCTTTCTCATTTTCTTCCAAAAGACATTTTCAATAAAGTTATTAAACTTATTGCATTGTTCCTCCTGTTGGTCTTTGTAAATTAATGCATTTTATTAAATACAGCTACTGTTGTTATGAACAAGTGACAGTCATCCTCACCAAAGCTGGCTTTTGTTTCCCTGAGGAAAATCATTACCTAGATAATTGAAATTTAAACAAAAAGGCATAGCAATGGCATATAATAAACGAGACTTCCTTGCAATAATGCCCAGGGAAAGCATTCATGGTAAGTAGGTTTTTCTCCCTTCTTCTGTTTTTCCTATGTGTAAATTCTCTTTTTCCTAAACTTTCTTGACCTAGCCCTTGGGCTTAGTGAGAGTTCTCTGGATTCAGTCCCCTTCTAGATAAGAAATGCTGTATTATGACAAGTGTCATTTCCAATGAAACAGAATGTTAGTTACCCTCAGTAGGATAAAGAGGTTTGCAGAGCTGAGACAAAGGGAATTCAGAATGAGGAACTTAGTCATATATGTATGGTACATGAATATTTCCTTTTGAAGAGAGAACACTGCTTTTTATTATTATTTACTATTTTCTTCCTCTCCATCTTGAAAGAGATTCCTCTTCTGTGCCCACCTTCAGATTGCTGAGGCTAATTAAAGCAGTGGAAATGGGATAATTGTTCCCTCTTCTCTCTCTTTATTATTTGTACTCTGATGAGTTCAGGCCTCACCTCACAAGAAGCAATCATGTATAACTCATCACTGATCTCCCCCGACGATGATTTCTGAGCATCCTGGGATCAGATTAATTTAATTAGAAAATGTTTCCTATGAAGTGGAAGCAAGACTTGGTATTTGGGTTGCAAATTGTTCAGCACACTATAGAAAATGGTGGGATAGCACCAAGACCTGAAAGCAAGTTTAAATGTAGGCCAAAATAACAGTATATTCATTATTTACGGTCCCTTTCAGTGCAGTATCTCAAAATGTCTTGCAAATCCAGAGGAACTCAGCAACTAGGATGCTGATCAATGGAGCTCACTAAAGGCTGTTGAGGTCAGAGAAGAGGCTTATCTTGGAAGCATAAAGGCGAATGTTTTATATGGTTCTTTCTGGGCCACTGCTGGGTATATCTGATGGTCTTCAAAGGGATGGACTACATTAGAGATTGTTCTATGCTGGAGAAAGGGGGAGAGTACATTATAGTTTCATGCATGAAGGCAGATGATAACAACTAGGATGTGTCAATGACCCTATTTTATATTTTTGCTTCATGTCATATAGGAAAAAAAATCTGTTTTTTATTTTTCTGATTTATATTTTCTTACATGGAATGGTTAAATTTGGTTTAACATGTGTTTGATCGTTTCATGAAATATCTGCTTCCTTTATAAAGGATGATTGTAAAATGCTGAGTCATGTTTATTAATTCTCTCAATGTGAGCCTGAGAGGTTAATTAGGATCATCTGGGGAAGATTTTAAGCATCAGCTATTTCCCATGTTAAAGGCAGATCAGAGAGAAGCAAGAAGAGGAAGGGGAGTAAAAGGAGAAGGAGGTGAAGGAGGAAGACAAGATGAGGAAGAGGAGGAAGAAGAGAAAGAGAAAAAGGGAGAAGAGAAAAGGGAGCAGGAGGTTGATTATTACTCTAAAAAGCAGATTGAAAAAGATTATTGTGAGAATGAGAAAAAAGTGAAGGGAAGTAAAGGTAGAGTTGTCTGTACTAAATGTGAGAATTTTTTTTTTTTTGGAAGGCAATTGGGGTTAAGTGATTTGCCCAAGGTCACATGATTAGTAAGTGTTTCAGGTGTCTGAGGTTGGATTTGAACTCTGCTCCTCCTGACTCCAGGGCTGGTGCTCTATTCAGTGCGCCACCTAGCTGCCCCCAGATGTGAGAATTTTTGCTTCAGAAACTGGAGAACTCTACAAATCAGGATTTTCATTTTGTTGATTATCTAGACTTTAAAAAATGATGCAGAAAATGTTAATAATGCAGATTAAATTAAAAGAGAGCCGTGTGTATGTTTTCATTTTCTTTTTTTCAGAAAGTTAATTCTTGAACATCCGTCTGTGCTGTTGCTGTTTAGTCATTTTCAGTCACGTCTAACTCTTTGTGACGCTTTTTGGGGTTTTCTTGGCAAAGATACTGGAGTGGTTTGCTATTTCTTCCTCCAGTTCATTTTACAGATGAGGAAACTGAGGCAAACAGGGACTTGTCCAGGGTCACACAGCTATTAAGTAACTGAGGCCAGATTTGAACTCAGGAAGATGAATCTTCCTGAATCTAGGCCTGGTTCTCTATCCACTGTGCTACCTAGCTACTCTAAATATTTCACACTGGCTAATAATTTTTGATGAGGCAGACTGGCAACCCCAAAATGATGAGACAGCCTGTAGATAAGTATGGGTGAACAAAGGCAGTGTTTAGACGTGGTGGAGCGTTATAACAATTTAGCCACCTACTATATTTTTTGTACCTACAAGCTTTCTCTTTCTTTTTCCTGTTCTATATGGTACCATGAGCTTTCCGTATTTAGAAGTGAACTACATTTCTCTCTATAGAGGATAATTCTTGTTGTAAATGCCTGTAAGAAAATGGAATCATATATACCTTGCTTTCCATAATTTTTCTCCAAGGAAAGTTTAAATAGCTGTGACTCTGCCTCTAATTCTCTGACCTTTGCCACCCTGACTCAGCCACCTCATCTCCCTGGAATGTTCCACCTCCATTCTGGCCTCCCCCCATTGGTGAGTTCTTTCCAGGGCCCTTGATTTTGGGGATGGGCCCAGGCTGGCTCCATTTCATTTCTCTCCTGGCAGTGCTTCTGACTCTCTGGACTTTTCCCTCATGCCCTGACATGGGTATTTTCTTTCTCAACCTCTTTTCAGGTCCATTTTATGTTTTCCCCCATTAGAATATATGATCCTTGAGGACAGGGACCATCTTCCTTATTGCTTGAACTTAGCACAGTTCTTGGCACAAAAGCAGCACTCTGTAAATACTTGTTGCCTGCCCAATAAAGAAGCACTTGCCTGTGTCAGTGTCAAGAGGTTATGTCTGTGGTCCCCAAACTGTGCTCCATGGTACACTAGGGCACTCATTCTTCCAGTGAAATATAATGATGCGCTATACTTAGACACTGCTTGGACTGCTAGCTTGAGGTAGTTCACAGTTTCAACATTGATCAGGTTACATTGCTTTCAATGATGTTCTCAAACGTTTACTTATACTTTTGGATATGACGGTAAGTTTTCAAAGCTTCTTAGATTTTATACATAAATATCTGTTTACTCTGACCCCATTAGTAACAGAAATGTATTCTTAACTGGCTACTAAGTTGTTAGTACATAAGTTATTTGGACCTAACAACTTAATAAATGGGATAAACGATTCTGTTCAATGTTTCTTTAGACCTGTGGATGCCAGGGGAAAATTATTGCAACTCTATGGGTGCCATGAACCAAGAAAATTTGGTAACCTTTAAATTTATGTAAATTCTAGAGAGATCAAACCAGTATCTTTATGACATGTCCCCCAATTTTAATTCTTAAACAGTGACAGAAATGTCAGATAGCCAGTTTATGCAAAACTCAGATTTATAGCTCAGGAAGCAGAAAGTAGAATTGAGGGTCTGGTCTACCTCCAGTGAGTGTCTATAGCAGTTACAGATAGGAGCATTTTCAACCCATTACTTACCATCTATTTCTGTTGCCTATGTCCACATAGGATATTTCTTCACTTTGCCCAACCTCACACCCATAGAAATGTATGCGGGTACATATCAGGTTTCTAATCTGATCAAGTTGCTTTTGTTACTGTTTTATGTGGTGTTTTGGTAAAATTGTGGTGGCCTGGTGTTGTGGTACCTCCTCTGTGGGTGTCATAGGCATTTGTAGGTCAAGTGCTCTAGGACCCTGAGGAGGAATGGCCAATGGGAATGCTTGCCCAAGGGGTGCTGTGTGCCTGACCTCTACTCTATGCATACCCATGGACAGATGTGTTATCATCATGATACTCTTTGTTTTCACATCCCTGTTATTACCCATCACCCTAGCCCCTATCCCACCAACAGAAATACTGCCTTGAAATATATACATTAATTCCAGTGAAAAAATCAGCACATTTGCTATGTTTGAGAATCTCTGTCTTATTTTGTTGCTCTGGTTGAGGTTTAAAATGTAGACTTGGTAGAGACCTGTTTTGTCTGCCACCATTCAATCATTTCTTGCTTTCATGATTACTTTCACCTCAACTTAACTCAAATCTAGGCCTGAATAGAGTATATATCCAAGACACCTAATTTGATCTTAATCAGAATTAATAGAGACAGAGTTGGTCCATAACAAGAGAAGAGACTGTACTATTATACCCCTGCCGCGGTCAGATCTAGCCTGAGAATTGTGTTGTATTATGAGGATATGTCAGAGAAGACAATGGTAAAATGGAAAAGTGTCCTCAGGAAGATGACCAAGATGGTAAGTGGACCAAGACAATAGAGAACACTGGAAAGCTACTTTTGATTCTGTGATGTTTGGTTTGGAGAAGAAAAGACTTAGGGAAACAATGATAATAGTATTTGAATTATTTTAAGGGTTGTCACATATAAGAGGGATTAAACTTGTTCTTGGCCCCAGAGGGAAAAGAAAATAGGGAAAGTGGGTGGAAGTTGCCAAAGGCAGATTTCAATTTCATACAAAGAAAAATTTCCAGGTAATTAGAAGAAGTGGAATAGGTTATTGCAGAAAGTGGTGAGTTCCCTGTATCTGGGTGTCTTCATGTTCCTTGTGGGAATTTGGAGAGGGGGAGACTCCTGTTTAGCTGTGGGTCTCACTGGATGACCTCAGAGGCCCATCTGAAGCTGAGATTCTGTGATCTTATGACCTTTGTTATCAGCAAGATGTCCTTATCTCATGCTAGGGGATGCTCATGGAATTGTGCTGCTCAGACTACTGACTTTCAAATGAATTTCTTGTCACTGACCCTAACAGCTTTCTGGCCCATCTCCTCACTATCAAACCATATAAGGCTGATCCTGAGCAGGTTTCAGGCTGACCAAGGTCACTGGGCAGCCAACCTTGATAGATGGGGTCAGTGTAAAAATCTAAATCACAGCTGTGGCCTAAAGCAGTCAATGACAAGTGTTATTGATGAGTATTCTTTGTCCGGACTTTATAGTGGCCTAATGAATGAATATCAGCCAAATGAATGAGCTGCTGCTGGTCTGCGTAAGTTATAGATTTATTCAAGTAGAAGAACAGAAGGAAATTACTTAAGTAAACTTGTGTATTGCTTACTTCCAGGATTCTTCTATAGACCCAAATCTGTACTTTGATATGCAGTATTTAGACATATGGAAAGGCTTAATATTTGTTTTCTTGTGCTTTTGGAAAAAAAAATAACAATGGAGAATTTCATGGCTGTTACTGATGATGAAATTCAAGAATTAATTTTTAACTTAGCATGACCTGCTGCTAGTTCTTTAATCTAACTAATGAGAACAGTTGGAATTTACATTAGTCAATTAATCAGCACACTACCATTATGTGATGATAGACAAGAGAATTGCATAGTAAGTCCAAATGCCTGGCCCATAGCCACAGAGTCAATGGCAAACCCAGGATTCAGAGACCTCAGAGACCTGGGCTTGTTTTTGTCTCATGCAGACTGCTTTTAATCATGTCTATAAAGTGCTTTGAAGTGCCATTATTTTGGTTAAAATTCTCTTAACCTATGCTGGTAATTGAATTGAAAAGATAATGAGGTCCTATAATAATGAGCTTTTTATGTCTTATCTTCAATCCTCACCATGTATCAGGTTCATTTGCACACAAGAGAAAAGGTAGTTTTGCTGTTTGAAGATAAAACACAAGGTTTCTCTCATAAGCCCATACTGCTGTCATGCTGCTATTGGTCAGAAAAAAATCTTAGTTTTGAACTGAAAAGTCTCACTAAAATCATTGCCCTCACTCCAGGTCCCATTTCTTTGTTTTTAAGATTTTAATTAAATTGTATTTTTATTGTGAACATTATGATCACTGATAAATATAAACATTTACTATACAAAGGATGAAGAGACAAATATATATGTGTAATAATTTCTGTTATATAGTTTGATTTTAATAAAATATATAGCTAAGTCTACATGCGTATATATACACTATATATGTGTATAAATATTATTTTAAAGAAGATATATATGTGCATGGTAGTAACAAAATTATGTTCCTTCTATCACTTTTTTCTGATAACTAAAACAGTTTTTTATTGTTATTCTTTGTTTTCACATATCTATTATTACCCATCACCCTAGCCCCTATCCACCAACAGAAATACTGCCTTGAAATATATACTTTTATTCCACTGTAACAAATCCGCACATTTGCTATGTTTGAGAATATCTTATTTTGCATTGTGGATGTATTCTCTTTCTGTATGTAGAACACAGTAAAGAAAATGCAGATGGGTGAGAGCAGGAAAAGCTGGAACTTGTATGAATGAGTTTTTATTGTGTAAAAGGATTACTGAAATAGGAAAAAATAGTTCTCAGAAGTTTCATTTCTATCATCTCTTTCTTCTATTGTTGTTCAAACATTTTTCAGTAGTGTCTGACTCTTTGTGACTCCATTTGGGGTTTTCTTAGCAAAGTTATGAGAATGGCTTGCCATTTCCTTTTCCAACTCATTTTACAGATGAGAAAACTGAAGGAAACTGGATTGAGGGACTTGTCCAGGGTCACACAGCTAGTAAGTGTCTGAGGCCACATTTGAACTCAGAAAGATGAATCTTCTTGACTCAAGAACCAGCACTGTATCTACTGGGCTATCTAGTTGCCCCTTTTCATCTCTATCTATACCTATAAATAGGCATACATTTCAGGAGTATTGCTATTAATGCCAGTGCCTTCTCTGTTATTATCTCTCAATTATTGTGAATATATTTTGTTTGTGCATAGGTGATTACATTTATTAACTAAAAGCTTCTTGAAAACAGGGACTAGTTTTGCCTGTCTTTGTATCCTCAATGCTTAGCATAGTGCCTGGTACATGCTACCATGCATCTAAGAAATGCTTGTTGACAGATTGAATGACTGTTGTGAAATTTTCTCCACCAGTGCAGATTTCTACTCTTCGATTTGAAAGTTGCTCTGGCCAGATGCTATGATTCCTTACCTCGTGACCTGCTTGAGGAAAAAAAAAGCAATACTAAATAGTGCTTAGCACAGAGCTCTGTACACAACAGGTGCTTGGTAAATGTATGTTGAATGAATTTCTAGATGCAACAATTTTATGGCAGAATTTAAGTATTAGTTTTTTTTTTTAAAAATTAAAGGTCAAGTTGGGTCATTTCAGGTGCATTGACTAAGAGCTGGATCGTGTAGATTGTCAGTTGGTATTAGAATCAGTTTTAGAAGCTAAATGTTTTCCTTGGGAAGCTAAATATTGTAAGAAGGACTTTGCAAAGATAAGAACAACTGGTGGAGGCCTCCAGTGTTTGCCTTTTCCCTTCTAGCATTTATTGCTGTCCTGTAGCTTTTTGGAGCTTTGAAGCAATTTGTATAGCCTTGTGTTATTTCCTCAGGCATATTGCAGAAGTTAAAAAACATAAATTGAAAGAGATAGATGCCTCAGAAATACTCAGCAGGTTGGTACTGACCTTGGATTGCTTGGAAGTGGGGTAGGTGTACCATGACTTCTTTTGGAGGTGGGAAAGAATGAATGAAATTCATACTTACTCAGCTAAGAGCAAGGACCAAGTACCTCCACCTGAGGAAGGTGAGAGCTTTCTAAACAGCCCTTTGTATGCTAGCTGACTGAGGCTATGAGGCTGCTTAACCACCAAGATGAAAATAGTGATTGACACTAGGATGGAGAAGCCATAAGGAATATAGGCCAGAAAAGCCTTACTCTGGATGATAGATGGTATTTCTCCTCAGAGACAGAGCATCAAGGCTAGATGAATAAAGAACAAAGAAGATAATGATGGAGACAGAGAAATGAAACAATGATATAAACTCCCAAGCTTCAATGGGAGTTAATGCAGGTCAGAGCAACATTAGCAAAGGAGCTCCCTGTGCCCGTCAAGAAGGGCCAATGGACCATTCCAAGCAACCAGGCATATTGCGCCTTTGGGATGTGGAGTCTCAAGGACTCCGGCAGGAGAAATCTTCCACATATAGATTAAATTGAATCTTAAATGAGCTCTTGCCTTGGGAATATACATTTTCTAGAGATTTGCTTGTGGAAGAGTCCCCAGCTCTTCTACCGGTGTGCAAATATGTGGGATCTGGTTGTTTTTTGCTGTTTAGTAGTTTTCAGACTCTTCATGACCCTTTTGGGAGTTTTTTGGCGAAAATACTGGAGTGGTTTGCCATTTCCTTCTGTGAGGAACTGAGAATGATTCTGTTGATTGACTTGTCCTTATTACTTTGTTATTCTGTTCCTATTAAATATTTGTATCTTCTGGCAAGCCTCATAAGTTTTCCAGAGAAAACAAGTTATTTTATTAGCAAAACTGACTCTGTCTCTGTCTCTGTCTCTGTCTCTGTCTCTCTGTCTCTCTCTCTGTCTCTGTCTCTGTCTCTCTCTCTCTGACTCTGACTCTTTCTCTCTCTTTCCTTCCCTCTCTCCCTCGCTCCCTCTTTCTCTCTCTCTCTCTCTCTCTCTCTCTCTCTCTCTCTCTCTCTCATTATCATTTGCCTTGCAGTTGGCTTTAAAACAAATAAAACAAAGCTAGAAGCAACTACCATACCAACCCACTGATAAATGCTCATAAGTATTTACAAGCTAGAATTGCACAAAATAATGACTACAGATTCCAGACAACATGATTAAGGAATGCATTGATGATTGTTGGCAGACTTCTAAAGATTGTCAGTGATAGATTTCACTTATAATGGGCTTTTTTTCATGAAATAAGAATGGAGGCTTTAGACAAAGGCAAAATAATTTTGTTGTTCTAACAGGAAACACAAGTATATGTAGCAAAATTATAATAGCTAATCTTATGAATAAATTCAAGTTACAGGTTCTATATTATTTGGTATCAGAAGCATGGCTTCAGATGTAGAAGAGACCTCAGAGTTACCATTTACAGAAGCATTTCATTTTACAGAAAAAGCCCAGAGAAGTTGTGAGAAGTTGACAAATATCACACAGATAATGAGTAACAGAATCAAGACTTGAACCCAGAACTCCATACTAGGAGAACTTCCCAACTAAAAAATAAAATTCAAATCTCCATGCTGTGACTTGTTTATTGCCACATGATTTTAGTGTTTGACTGACTAATGGTATTTTCCCCATAAACTCTTCACACATCTTCAAAAGCATTACAAAATACTTATGTATTCCAGAAAGAAGAAGTTGACTACACATTTCACAGACATATTGCAGGTTCTGGGAACCATTTTCTCCAGTCTCTTCCAGCTGTTCTCAGCATCTCCCTAATGTATCCCTGCAGAGTAGTTAGCATTTTTTGTGACACCAAACCCAGGTTTTCCTGTTTCCATGCATAAGGAACATTAACCTTCAGGTTTGCAAAACATTTTAATTGCAAACTGTTCTCCAAATTACCATCATGGGTTTTGTCACTGGTAATTCTCACCTAAAATATTGATTACAATAGCTTTGCATTGTACTTTGAGTTGTCTTGACTCCTGAAAAAGAGCTTAAACTTTCAATTTATGGGAGCCAGTTAATTTTCAGCAAAACCGCTGTCCAAAAGGCTGTGTGCATTTAGTGAGCTGGTCTGATTTTGTCAGTCTAATTAGTAGCACAGATGTTGGAGCTGAAGTTTGGCAAATTATGTGAATACAAATTGAAATGACAGACCTGGGTTTCAGCTTTCTGAACAAGTTCCTCTCAAACTGTTCTGATGCCTTTAGAAACATTTAAAACGTTTCTAGACTAGATATAACTGTGGGTCCCAGCATCATGAAGCTATATCTTCGAAAACTAAGAATTCACTGGAAATGGAATGGAATAGGATTTCTGTCTGCATTGGGCCTCACTTTGATGCTTCATTGGATCTTTGATCTTCTTGATGTGGGCATTCTTTCCAATGATACTAATCACAGCTCATCCTTGCCTGCCCATTCTGCTTAACTCTTCCTCATGTCTTCTCTCATCGTCACTACAGTAGGTCCACCCAATGTGCTGGATACCTTCCTCTCATTGAGTTTCTTAACCTGAAGTCCATAAAAGATTTTTTAAAAAATATTTTGATAAATTCATTTCAGCATGATTGGTTTCTTTTATAATCCTATGTACTTTTTGCATGTAAAAACATTCTGAGAAGGGGTTAATGGACCCTAGCAGATTGCCAAAGGGGTCAAAGATAGACACAGAAAAGATGAAGAACCCAGCTCTAGCTCTCTTGATCTCCTAGAGATACCAGCAGAGTGTGGTCTGTCCATCATTTAGCTTTTGAATTCACTATGAGAATCACAATACTTTAAAGTTGAAAAGGACTTACTGGCTGTCTAGTCCAACTTATACTTAGATGAATCCTCATGATAATATACTCTAAGATGACCATTATCTGAATGAATAAGGACCACAGAAGGAGACTTTTTTTTTAAAGGAATGAGAAAACATTCTGAATTCATCTATTGAAGAATCATACACTATTTGGGTTAGAATAGACTTTACAGCTCAGCTAGTTCAGTTCTCCTGCCATTCCATGAAAGTCCTTTGTGATATTTCTGATGAGTGTTCATCTTATTTTAGTATTTTGGGGACAGGTGTGTGTCTGCCTGTACCCACCCCCAGAGTGGGCAGGTGGGGTAGCAGGCAGGAGACCCTCACCTGGACAGTTTTGGTAGATGTGTCAATGTAGGGGATCCCATAGCTTTGGGACAGCTCCTGTGCCTGGTGTGTCTCCACTCTATGGGCTGTCAGGTCACATTTGTTCCCCACCAACACCATGGGCACATCATCAGAGGCCTTCACTCACTTCATCTGCTCCCCAGGTGGGAGGGGAGAAGCAGGCGATAGCCAGCCGGTTGGGCAGGGCCAGTTGTTGGAGATTGGGGGTGGGGGTGGAGGCTCACCTGTACTGGTGAATAGCCTCACTGCTTCACAAGACAACATGTTCTCTTTTGGAGGGTATTCATTGGGAAAGGGTTATATGACCCTGCTGATTGTATAAGACACGTAAAATTGATCTTATCAAAATTAAACCGTCTCTCCTCTCATGGCCTTCTCCATTGCTATTGCCAATGCTCCACTGACCATGTAAACCCTCAAGTTTTCAGTGTTTGATTCTGCTCGTCTTTGTCTCTCTCCTTTACACCACTCCTGTTTCTGTCCAAACGACTTCTCTGAGCCATTCTTTCCCCTTCTCTTCTCTCTTAATATATGTGTTATGTAATGTATATGTTATATTCACATTTACATTATATAACAGTATATATATATATATATATATATATATATAACAGTATATATATATATATATTCTCTCTATGGGGTTTCTATATATGCATATATGGGGTGTATGGGTATTCAAACAGGACTATATGCATATATGGGATGTATGGGTATTCAGATAGGACTGGCACCTCTGGTGTGAGGGCTTATTGAACTGTTTTCAGGGCTGCTCATCCACCTTTGATGTCTGCCTTCACCCAACTCTCATCTGTGGCTCCAAGAAGCTGTAGCATGGACAGTGGCCACACCTTGGTCAACTGCCTCAACAGATGGGCCAAACCAGGTTGAAGGTAACCCACAGGTCAAAATCCTGTTGTGGAATAGGGGGAGGGTCTACCCCAAGTATGTGAAGACTTCCCCTTGCAGAACGGCCAAATGAGAACAGGTGCTGTGGAACACTTAGAGCTTGGTCAAGCATCAGAGATGCCAAGGTCATCCACTGCATCCTGGGTCATCAGTAGTCATCCTGCCTTATTTTGCCACTGAACTTTGATCACTCCATAAGAGAGAGTGAAGCTGATGACTTTGTGCCACTCTGCCTTGATGAAATCCAATTCACTCATGAAGGATAAACAGCAATAATGTACACATTTGATATATATTTGTGTATGTAAATCCCCTTAATAAAAGGATTTGTTCTGTGAAGTTTGGATTCAGTCCAAAGGCCACATTTGAGGAACTAGAGGGGTACATGTGGCCTTGAGGCCACAGCTTCCACCCCTCTCCCTCAAGCTGCTAAACCCAGCAAAGTGCTCCTAAACTGGCCAGAAATGTGAGCATGTCAGAGCTGGGATACTGAAATTCAGGTCCTGGGTCAAAATATTCTATTTGACCTCCCTGAAGACAACAGAGAGATAAGAAATAGAACAGATTGTCTAGTGTTTCTACACACAGTCAGCTAGCATTTATTAGGTATGTGCCATGCACTGTGCTAAAGATGAAAAAATACAAAGAAAGACCATTCTAGCTCTCTCTGAGCTTTCATTCTGGTGAGGGAGATAACATGAAAGCAATCATAGTAATTTATTATCATCATTGATGACAGTGGGATCACTACATTTGGGCACCTCAGTACCTAGTATGCTGGATAAGGAAGAAAAAATGGTACTTGAGGACAAAAAGTCGGAAGGGTGGCTGGACCAGATCACTTATGTACAGAAGGAATTAGAAAGAACATTATTTTAAAGATACTCAGGGATTGTTTTACAGGGTATACTAGGGAGCAAAGTTTCAAAGAGTAAAAAAAAAAAAGAAAAAAAATAAATCAGACAATAGTATTACCTCCCCCCACCAAGTAACCAAGAAGACATCAGTAACCTCTAATCCATTTTTGTCTATTTTTCTAACTTGATAAAGTCTTTATGAGAAGTTTTATGAATATAGTGAGACTATTCTCATGTAAAAATTGAGAAGGGGGCATATGGTCTTTGGTTTTCTATAGCCAGTCACACAAGTATCTGGGAGATGTGGAGAGTACAATATCCCTCTATTTTTTTTTAAATTACAATCATTTGAGTTTGAATTATATATTTAGGGTTATCTTAAAACAAGATGTCTCCACTACATATATTAAATCATTTTGATTCAGTTTCATAAACATTCATTGCTGGACGCTGGGGAAACATACACAAAAACAAAGCTGTTGTTAACTTCTCCAAAGAGCTTATATTCTATTGAGGGGCGGATAGCATGCAAACAAGTAGTAGTAGTAGTAGCAGCAGCAGCAGCAGAAGCAGCAAGTAGTAGTGGTGGTGGTGGTAGTCTGCCATTGTAATAGTATCAGTAGCACCAGTACTTACATAAGTAATAATAATGAAAATTATTTTAAAAGATGAGATTATTATCTCTATAATGAGCATTTTTTTAGAACTTTAAAGTTTGCAAGATGTTTTGCATAAAATTCTTCACTTGTTCATCGCAATAACCAAGTGAGGCAAATGCTACTGATATTATTATCTCTATTTCATGGAAGAAAAAAAAGGAGGCTGTTTATTTAAGTGACTTACACAGGGCAATACAGCTAGCAATTGAGGAAGAATTGCAATCCATTTTTTTTCTGCCTCCAAGGCTAGCACTCTTGTCACAGGAAAGAAAGGTCTGTTTAGTAAATGGGCTGCTTAGGGAAAGCCTCATGTAGAAGAACATACCTGAATTGTACTTTGAAGGAATCAAGGGAATCTATAAAGTGACTATACTATACAATAAACAATAATAAATCTATAAAGTGAGGAGGGAGTGCTCTCCAGACATATAGGACCAAAATTCCTTTAAAAATGCAATCACAAATAGAGCACCAGCCTTGGAGTCAGGAGGACCTGAATTCAAATGTGACCTCAGACACTTAACACTTACTAGCTGTGTGACCTTGGGCAAGTCACTTAACTCCAATTGTTCTGCCTTTCCCCCTCTAAAATAAAGACCAAAAAAATGCAATCACAGAGATCAACCTTCTTCTGATGATTAGTCTGAAATAAAGCATAAAACTAGGAGCAATGTTCTGATCAAAGATGGTTGCCAGTGCCATAGATATTACTGTGCAAAGTCCAAATGAAACAGAGATTCCAGAAATACTTGAAAAGACTTACATGAACTGATACATATGAAGTGAACAGAACCAGGAGAATGTCGTGCATAGTAACAATAATACTGTTCAATGAAGAACAGAGAATGCAACATGTATTGCTCCAAGACAATCCCAAAGAACTAATGATGAAGCACACTATCTGCCTGCAGAGAAAAAAACTGACATTGTGTGAAAACAGACTGAAGCATGCTATTTTTCACTTTCTTCCATTTTTCTATTTTATTCTAGTTTTCTTGTGCAAAATGACTAGTATGGAAATGTTTTACATAATTGCACATGTATAACCTATATCTGATTGCTTACTGTCCCAGGGAGTGGGCAGGGGAGGGAATGGAGGGAGGGAGGAATAGAATTTGGAATTCAAAACTTTGAATCAAAATGTTTAAAAAAAGCTCTATATAAATGTCAATTACACACACTCTCTCTCTTGCTAAAGTAGAAACTGTATACATGTACTCTCAGATATATAAACATGTTTCACATTCTCAGATGTAAGTTAGCGGTCTGGAACTTAGGACACATTCTTCCAGAAAATTAGCTGTACATTTGACTCTGACATAAATGCTAAGGGGTTGGGGTAAAGCAAGGACAAAGAGAATCATTCCAGGTTTTCCTCGTACCCACTTTCACATCAGGCTTTGTTTACACATAGCAGGGTGACATGTGTGTGTGTGTGTGTGTGTGTGTGTGTGAGAGAGAGAGAGAAAGAGAGACAGAGACAGAGAGACAGAGAGACAGAGACAGAGAGAGACAGAGAAAGAGACAGAGACAGAGACACAGAGAGAGACACAGAGAGAGAGAGAGACAAAGAGACAGACAGACAGACAGACAGAGGGAGAGAGAGAGGGAGGGAGGGAGGGAGTGGTCAGACAGACAGAGACAGAAAGGGAGGGCAAGAGTCAAAGCGGAAGAGAGACAGATACAGAGAGAATGGCTAGCATTTATATAATGCTTTAATGTTTGTAAAGTGCTTTACAAGTATTGTATCATTTTATCCTCACAACAGCTTTAGGAGGTAGGTGCTATCATTAGCCCATTTTACAGATAAAGAAGCTGAGATTCACAGATAGCTTAAGAGAGTTGCCCAGAGTTACACTGTAAGTGTCTGAGGCAGGATTTGAACTCAGGTTTTCCTGACTTCAGGTATAGTATTCTATTCACTGAACCATCTAGAAAGACAGAACATTTATTGTTTACTGTATGCCAGATATAGTGGAGAAGTCAAGCAGAATTATGAATAGGAAGTAAAGTGAACAATTTGACTTATACTACTATGTGAGTATTTCTGATCAAATTCCAGAATATATAAATGTAGTTATAGAACATAATTATTACAGGTTTGTATTTCCAGAGAACTGCTAACTACAGTGCAATTTTGATGTTGTAAATGTGAGTGTCCATTGAATCACTCAATAATCCTATCCTAAATAAGTAGCTACTTTAATCAATGGAGATCACCTTTATTGAATCAATGAAAGGCACTAAACAAGGTGTCAAAGGCCTTCATCAATTTTGAAAGAGTAGAAGTCATTGAATAAAATTCAATGATGCTACAAAGGAAACATAGTGGAGTAGTTTGAAGAGACTTAATCATACCTTGTGGGTCTCTGATAAAACAGCAATCAGTTTGGAACCCATATATTTTAATAGAGGGTTGACCCAATGATAGGCATAATTCCCCAGTACTTAGCAGAGTGCCTCCAGTGTTCAACACAGTGTCTGGCACATAGTAGGTGCTTAATAAATGTTGATTGATTGATCGATTGATTCCAGTCAAGCACCTGAGAGGGAATCATTCAGGTGGGGGAGAATAGCCTCCAGAGGAGGACCTTATGAACTTAGGAAGGTTAGAAAGTTTTAGACTTTCCATGAGTATCCTGGTAATGTCACCAGAACAGCAGCTACTGATAGTTTTGTCTGCTTTGGAAGCTGAAGAAAAACTAGACACAATGAGGAAAGGGAACTTGAGGACTCTGCAAGAACTATAGCAGGAAATTATTCCAAGCCTAATGAGAACTTCATAGAACCTGAACAAAAGAAAAGACTTTCAGTAGCTTGGAGTTGTGCTCTCTAGACTTGAGCCCACTTTCCCCTGGGAACCATACATACTTGTTGCAAAATGTGCCCCTAGTTTGGAGTGATGGTTCTACTGATTATTTTTCCTATACCATCTTGATAAATACCTGTTACTAGAAGTTTGTTAAGTCTAGCTGGCTATTTTATATTTACTGATAGTCAATGAAGGAAGAGCACTGGTGGGGGTTCATGATCAATAGAACTAAAGAAAATCCCCTAACACTTCAGCTTTATCTTTATAACTTTGTGATCAGAATTAGCCGGATAACCCTCTAGGGACTTAGCTTGCTGTGCTTATGGGTATCAGAAGAGTGAGTCCTAGAGCCTGCCGTACACTGTTCTTGTGGGAGTTTATAGTGTATTAATGGTGCCACTGTAAAGTAGTGCTGGTTGGAATGCTTTCAGTTAGCTTTTGTGACTTTTATAAATCATGAATGTCCCTTGAAAAATTCTATACATAACAAGTAGTTTGGGGGAAAAAAATGAGTTAATGTAGTTTCTCTCTCTCTCTCTCTCTCTCTCTCTCTCTCTCTCTCTCTCTCTCTCTCCTTCTCCCTCTCCCTCTCTCTCCCTTTCTCTTTCTCTTTCTGATTTACTGATTAATTGAAGTATGAGGTTCTCCATATTCTTGAAAGAAGAGTCAATGGTAAATTCACTTTGCTACTCAGTAAGAGATCAGGAATCATATTAGCATTTTTTTTCATATCATGAGTAAACAGAATACTTACATGAAGGTAATAGCATTCCACTGAATAAATAGCTTCCAGAACTCTGAAAACTCAAATTTTCCTGAAATTTTGACTCAGGCTGCTTGAAATACTTCCATTTGGTCAGAATGGACCTGATAAGACCTTCTTGTGTTTATGAATTGAGTCTTCTTTCATCTTCATCTTTTATTCATAATATTTAATCTCACCATGTTTCATTGGGCATATGCTGTACAATATATCTATAATTTATGCCACAAAGCCTTATTTTCTTCTTCTTTGTAACCTTGACACATGTTCTGTATTGTATGGTGATGTCAAAGGAAATGTGTACATTTAGAAAAAGTTTTGAATTTTTCATGAAGGATAACTGGGGCCAGGGGACATCTATGTAGATGCTGGGAAAAGGAACAAATCTATTTCAGAAAGAATTTTCAAAACGGATCACAATGATCTTCCCTCTCTTGCCAGGAAGAGGTAGGACAGGGGCTGATTGTTTCATAGGACAATTCTTTTGCTTTGGTTTAACTACTTTCCTTTGTTACAGAGAAGCAAAGTTGTAGTTTTGGAGGGCGGAGAATAGGGTGGTATATACAGATGTCACTGACATACAAACAGAAGGCAGCAATACAATACTAAAAAGAAACAAATGGAATGTATGATACCTTTCTTTACTCTCTATCTTATCTTTTTGGTACATTAGGTCAGTGAAATGGGTCTTTTTAAGCCTATATTTAGAAATAACAAGGTGTCTTTTCTTAGATTTCTGATTGTCCTACTTTTCCGAATTTGGGTAGATATGGGGTCACCAGTCTGATTAAAATTAAGTAAGTAAATAGTTTACTCCAGGTGTTTATTTTGGATATCAGAATGAGGGTAGAAGTCATTCAGCAGGGAGAGGTATAACAATAAAGTCTTTTTGAATGGTGCCTATCAATGAAGGCCACATGCGTAGGAAAGATGGGTAGATGCCCAAGTGATGTGTTCTGAGGAGCACTGGCACAGGGGACTCTTTGACACGACAGTATCTCTCCTCAAAAATGACTGTTATCCCACCATTAAAGCTTCATTCTTATAGAGGATGGGGCAAAGGCATTCCAAGGCATTAAAATTAAATGGCTCTGGAAAAAGAAACACACTAAGCTATTATCAGTCACTGAACTAATCCCCACTGGGTTATTGGGTCCTTTCTGATATGGCATCTAGCCAAGATTAGATTTTGATATGGGGAAAGTGGAAGAAAAAGTTCAGATTATATATACTTCTCGCTGAAAGTAGACCCAGGTTGGAGCTCTGGTGCTTTGGAGTCGGAAGCATGGTAAGACAGGGACAGGGACAGAGAAAGAGGTGATAGGTGTGGGCATAAAAGACATACTTTGGTGTTTTTAATATCTGTTTTCTAGGGCCATAATTTTGATGCCTCTACAGTGAGTTGGCTGATTCACTCGAAGAACAAGAATCTAGATGAGGACAAGCAGATAGTAAAAGGGCCTTGAGCCAATGCAGTGTGGGATTTAGTAGAAGTTAGGATGTCTAACATGAAAAAGATGGGGTAGTGGTAGTGGTGGTGGTGGTGGTGGTGGTGGTGGTGGTGGTGGTGGTGATGCTGGTGATAGAACAGGGCATGAGAGCTGCCTTCATATCTCTGAAAGACTGACATATGAAAAAAAAAGATCAGACTTATTCTGCCTACCCCAGGTAGGAAAGCCTGAAATAAGGGTTAGAAATTGCAAAGAGGAAAATGAAGGCTTGACATGAGAGGCAAGTCCCAAATAATTGGACCTCTCCTAAAGACAAATGGGCTGCTTTAGGAAGTGGACGCCCCCTTCCCTCTCCCAATCATGATAAGCACATTGAGAAGACAAAAGTTTGGGAGCTATTTTTGTTTCTCCTGGACTATCATCAAAAATATCTAAAGTCAACATGACATTCAATTTCAGTTCAGGGAAAAGGCAATCTGACTTTCTTCATCCTAACTATTATTTTCAAAGGCACATTTAAAAGCAAACTGCCTGGTACTGAAAGAAGATTACCAATACATTCTACTTCCAGAAACAGAAGGACCAGGGAAAGGAAAATTACCTGGAGAACTGACAGACCTTGATGACTGGCTTGATATGGGAAACAAGGAAGAAGAAGAAGAAAAAGAAATTTCTGAGGTTTTAAGACCATATGACTAAAAAGATAATTCATGGCATTAAAAATTATCAGACATATTTATGTAACATTGTGTTTGTGATATGCTGATTTTACTTAAGAGGAACTGAGGCCCAAAGAAGTTGCAGTAATTTTTCTGGTTCCCAATCCCATATATACTAGAGTTGGGAATTGAATGAATAATCTTTGATCTCCCAGAGCTGGGCTCTTTCCCCTCCTCTAAAAAAAGGAATATTCCCGGAGCAGATATAGCAAGAGCACCAATTACAAATTTATTCTGCAACCATCTAGGAGCACATCATTCCCCCCATCCTACTTTAGTCCTTCGATAGAATGAGCTCACCATTTTAACAAAGTATTTCCCCCCACCAAGTTCACTTTCAGTATAACTGATAGAAGAGTGACTATCACTCCCTTTTGGAAGCTTTTGTCTTTTTTTTTTTTTAAATTTATGCTGAGTTGTCAAGCAGGTCATTCAAGAATTTGCCTTCTCACTGAACTTGATTGTCTGCAAAATCTGGCTTGGATCCAGGTTCTTAGACCACAGGTAGCCCACTGTGCAACCTTTAAAAGTTCACAAGGTCACAGATTAGCCTGATACTCTTTCCCCTAAGACAAGAAAAAAAATATGGAAGTACAGAAACTATAGCAGGAACACAGTCTTAAGAGACACATGGTGATGGGCTGGAAAAAGAAATTAAAACCTGAGGTCTCTCTTCCTACCCTGAGGCTTACAACACTCCTTACTGACTGGGACAAAGCCAGGCAGGAAAGAGACCAGTGCTCTTTCAACTCAATTCAATGAAAATTTATTAAGAGCCTATTATGGACCAGGGACTGGCTTGGGCACTGAGGACTGAAACACCAAAATACAGTCTACACTTTCCTTGTTGTTGCCTTGTCATTAATTTAAAAATAGGGGAGAAAAGGGAGAAGAGTTGATTTATGGGGAAGATGATGAGTTCAGTATCAAACATTTTGAATTAAAATGCCAGCAAGACACATAGGTGGAGATGGCCAGAAGTTTGTTGGAATTAGAGGTCTCAAGCTTAGGAGAGCCTGGCCTACCCTAACCTGGTAACTGGCTTATTCCCTTGGTTTGAGTAGCAGATGCAATCCAACCTTCTATGAGAAGTCTTTCCCAATTCCCCTTAACTCTAGAGTCTGGATCTCTGATTTATAACCTGTTTGTACCCTGATGGGTTACAGCTTTTCATTAGACTGTGATCTCCTTGAAAATAAACACTGTCCTTTGCCTTTCTTCATATTTCCAGTGATTAGCGCAGTGACTGTTCATAGTAGGCAGCTAACAAATGTTTAGTGATAGATTTACTGGTGATTTAGTTATTGACTAGTGATTTTGCTGTTGATGCTGGAATTTAGTTAAACCGAGTCTCAAGAGATCTGAGACCCTTTCTCAAGTAGCATAAAGGAGTGAAAAAAAACCCCATTGTAGCCTTGTTGTCATACCTATCTTCAACTATGATGAAAAATGGCAATTTTACCAACTCATTCCTCTGGGAAAAGTTCCTGCCCTTGAATAGTATAAAAGTTGGTGTTTGAATATGCATATGTTTAGCTTTCTGTGAGTCTTGTCCTTAAACACATGCATCCATGTTTGGGAAGAGGAGTTTGACTAGGATTAAATACATTGTGCTTATGGCATCAGTTGGTCGGTGATTGTCTCCACCTTGGCCTTAAAAATTTTTGAACAGGGTGACTAGGTGGCAGCCTAGCACTGGCCCTGGAGTGAGGAGGACCTGAGTTCAAATCCAGCCTCAGACACTTAACACAAAACTAGCTGTGTGACCTTGGGCAAGTCACTTAACCCCAATTGTGCTACCTTCCCCTCAAAAAAAAAAAAAGCAAAAAAAAAATGGAACATTTCTTTTCTGTCTAAAAGGAATGATTTCTTAGCTACTCTTCTAAACCCAAAATTCTGACTTGGTTGATATTGAACAGAAAATGAGGCCAAGAATAGGAGAGAAGTTGCCAATCCAATAGATTTTTTTCCTTACCTTCTCTTCCTTTCTCTTTTATTTAAAATAAATTCTTAAATTGGATAAAAGAGGAGACACAAGTTAATAACTATTCAGAATACTTCTGAGTCAAACAGAAAATTATCAGACTACTTGACTTAGATGCCAGGGTAATTAGAGCCCAATTACTTCTCTCATTTAGTTCTAATGGATGGTGATAGATTAAAAAACAAAAGATCGATGTAACTATAAATTGCTTTCAGTGAGTGGAGAACTTTGCATGAGACAAGCATTTTCTCTGCTCTTGCTAATTAGAAATGTTAAATAAAGACAAAACAAGACTCCAAACCTCTAAATATTCACTGTCAACTAGTGGTATGACTTGTGTTTTAGATGTATGTTCTAGGTATAACATCACGTATTTTCTTCCATAGGAAGAATCAAAATATGGCCCACATCAGTCTTGTTTTCCTGATAAGATCAAAGTCACGGGCAGAATTTTCTTGTTGCTTTTGGATTTGTCATGTGTTTGGACTGAGATGGAATGTCTGATCACCTAGACCATAGTATTTTCTTGGCTTCTAGTGTGTGTGTTAGTTCCGTTAAAGTCCAATTCTGATGGGGCATTGTGAGATGAAGATGGCCCTGGGGTCTTGAAGATGAGGCCTTATAGATCACATTTTTACAGATTTGTATCCCTCCTTGCTTATGTTTCCATCTTTTCTACATATTTTGGAGGGCAGAGGAGGGATCTAGTGATTTCTGATTTTATCGTTGTAAAGTGGTTCAAGCACAGAAACTCCCTCCACCGATACATATTCGCCATTCACCTGGAACTTCATCTAGAGCAGCAGTTCTCAACCTTCCTAATGCCATGACCCTTTAATACTCATATGTGGGTGTAGCTGCATGTGGGTGGACCTGCCTGGAAATGGATAGAGGAGTGGTGTCTCAGTTCCTAAGACCATTGGAAATATGTGTTTTCTGATGGTCTTAGGCAACCCCTGTGAAAGGGTCATTCAATCCCCAAAGGGGTCGCGACCCACAGGTTGAGAACCACTGATCTAGAGTGTATTGTTTGGAAACAGATAGATACTACTTTTTAAAAAAAATGTTTTAAACATCTTTATTTAAAGTTTCAAGTTCTAAATTCTATTCCATCCTCCCTTCCCTCTCCTTTTCCTGAAATTGTAAGCAATCAAATATAGGCTGTTAATGTTCAATCAGTTAAAACATTTTCATATTTAGTCATACAAATAGATCCTAATACCAACCTTACTTTTCAAGTGAGAAAACTTAGAGTTGAAATCACTTGCCTATGGTCACAGAGTTAATATATACCAGAGGCAGGTCTTCAAACCAGTAACTTCCATTAATAAGAAATCACTCTATTAATTTTGTTGTTGCTTAGTTGTTTTCAATTGTGACTCTTCATGACCCTATTTGGGATTTTCTTCGCAAAGATACTGGAGTGGTTTGATGTTTCTTTCTCCAGTTCATTTTACAGTTGAGGATACTAAGGCAAATAGGGTTAAGTGCCTTGCCCAAGATCACACAGACAGTAAATATCTGAGGCCAGATTTGAACTCAGGAAGATGAATCTTCTGTCCATTGTGCTACCTTAGCTGTCCCACTCTATCAATGCAGTTTGGCAACTTCTGCAATTTACTATCTTGGGAAGTTACCTAGGGGCCCCAACAGGTTAAATGATCTGCTCCAGGTTCCATGGTCAATATGTGTCAGACTTAAGATTTAAACCCAGGGCTTTCTGACTTAAGTACTCACTGAGTTAGCTGCAAGGATGAAAAGAGAATAGAAATCATTCCACCGCTCCAAGACTTTCCGTTCTATTAAGGGGAATATAGCATGGTCTACACTGGTCTTATTTCTTTTCTTTTTTTCTTTTTGCTTTTTGGAGGGGACAAATTGGGGTTAAGTGACTTGCCCAAGGCCACACACTAGTTTTGTGTTAAGTGTCCGAGGTCAGATTTGAACTCAGGTCCTCCTGACTCCAAGGCCAGTGCTCTATTCACTACACCACCTACTCATCCCCTACTGGTCTTATTTCTATTAATATTTGGTTGAGCAAGTTCTATTAGTCTCAAGTAGAATACTCTGCCTAAGTGTCCTATATTTATGAAATTTCATAGGAACCTTAGAAGAAAAGGATATAGATGTCTTATGGAAAGACAGTGTATAAGGCAATGTGATAGAGGGGAATAATCATTTGACTTGTAGTCATAAACACCTGGGTTTGAAATCTACCATTGACATGTATCAGCTTGTAAATGACAAGCTTCCTGAGCCTTACTTTTTTCACCTATAAAATGGGGTAACAATATCTGCCTTACTGGGTTATTGTGAATGTCAAAGGAGATATTTTGTGAAGTACTTTGCCAAACTATAAAGCATTTTCTAAATGTTGATTCCTGGGGTGGCTAGGTGGTGCAGTGAATAGAGTACTGGCTCTGGAGTCAGGAGGACCTGAGTTCAAATCTGGCCTCAGACATTTGACACACTTACTAGCCATGTGACCTTGGGCAAGTCACTTAACCCCAATTGCCCTCCAAAAAAAAAAAAGTGAATGTTGATTCCTATAAGAGTGGAGTTAATCTCCCAAAAAAATAAGTCAGTCCATTAATATCCTGGGCAGACATATGGAGCATCTTCAGTTTACTTGCAGCTGAAATGAGCTTTCAAAGTCCATTTATCTCCTTCTGGATCAAAACAGAGAAGATGAACTTTGTTTTGATAACAATGACAGTTTCTCAAATCCCTGAGCTCAGAGACGTGGGAGATAGCCTGAAAACTCGTCTTTTTCGTTATACTGTATTATGGAACTGCTTGTTTCATCCCATAAATTCAAAATAAAATAAATAAATTATTTTAAAAAGTCCAGGTACATCTCTTGACTAGGTTAGTTAGCTGTTTTCAAGTTTAACTAGCTAATTTATGGACTAAAAATGCATGAGTGAAAGGAACAAGCATAGTACATGCTTTTTGATTGTCCAATAGATTTCATGGTATAATCATAAATTTATAATAACAAATCATAAACAGTTCCAAACTGCTCATGGAACATTAAAGTCTTACAAACAAACAATTTCACTAAGTTTATTACTGAGATAAAAGTGGAAAAAACCAGAGCTTCTCAGAAGACACAGTGGTAACATTTTTGTTCAAATAACATTCCATACTCTCTAGGGCAGGATATAAGCTTTCACTGAGAATTAAAAAGGTGTGTGCTTTGTTTCTTGCATCTCTCTCTCTTTCTCTCTCTCTCTCTCTCTCTCTCTCTCTCTCTCTCTCTCTCTCTCTCTCTTATCTATGACAACATGCCTTAGTAAATAGGGGGTTAGGTTTGGAAAACTTCTGGGTCATCTTCATTTCAGACACATACTGGCTATGTTACCCTGGGCAAGTCCCTTAACTTCTCAATATCCTAGGCAAGTATCTGAGACTAGAAGGAGCCAATATGCATTGGTGGACAGATTTTCCTTAACTAGTAATTCCCTGTATTAATAAAACCATGAGTGTAGCATCTATCTGCCTTTTTTTAAAGAGACCTATGATTTCATTGGCACAAGAAGCTCTTGATGATAAGCTTCCTGTACCAACATGCAGATCTGCCCACTTCTCTGCAATGACTAGTCTTAGAGAGTTGTCTAGGACCCTGAGAAGCTAAGTGACTCCCCCATGATCAGGTAGCCATTATAGTGCAGAGGAAGGACATGAACTCAGGTCTCTCTGACTCCAAGGTCAGCTCTCTATTGCCTACACTTCTCAGCCTCCCTGAGAATATATCCAAATAGTGAAGGTAATCCAAAATGAACTAGGATTTCAAAGGAGGCATATTTGTTTTTCTCTCTTTCACAATATTAAAAAAGTCAATGAGGAATTTGCTAATTAGGAGATTGCTCTAACATAACAGTTGACATCTGCCCTAGTTTTCTTCCAGCATCAAAGATGGTTTAATTTGAATAAAAGCTCTCTCCTCCATGATTTGACATTCTTCCTTTTTACCCCACCCCCAACTCAAGTTTGATCTCACTGCAAAGTCATAATCTTCTAATTATGATTAGACTTGGAAAAAAAGGAAAATGTGAAATGGGGACCTAACTTGGCCTGTTATTTTCAGCTGTCTCTTGATGCTATCTGTGCTAAGTTCTATTTTATTATATTGGTGCATAAGAAAAGACTTTCATCCTCATTGCCCTTCATTCCCTTTTACTTGAACCTACTGTGAAGTTACACAATTGTGGCTATGAAGATAATTTCCTATGTCATCATGGAAATTCATGTGGAGGTCACAAATTTATCTTCATGACTCCCTTTCAGAATCCAGAAGATAAAAAGAATTTTCATAGGATGCACTGATCTAAGCTGGTATCAGACTAAAATTTAAGATGCTGGTGGGGTGATGAAGAGGTAATGAAATTAAAATAATTAGACCTGTTTGAAAATGGAAGTAAGATCACCATGGTGCAAGTAGAGTTGGAAATGTTGGAAAAGGAATTTGTACCTTTTACAAATGGTTGGGTGACCTGTAAAGTATTTTTGAACTATGAAAATTCTGTGATTCAGTTCCAATTACCTGAAGATCTTTTTTTTTTTCTTCTGGTGAATTGAACTATCATGAAGCTAATTGGACCATCTCATTGGAGGTCTTTATGGAAAGACTGAGGGATCATTTGTTAGCCATAATGAAGGGAGTGTTATCTCCAGTCATCCTGATCTATATCTTGCCACTGGACCCAGATGGCTCTCGAGGAGAAAGTGAGGCTGGTGACTTTGCACAGACCTCCCTCACTTAAATCCAATTCACTTTCAAGTCATGGCATCACACTCCCTGATATCAAAGGTCCTCTTCAATAATGAAGGACAAAAAACAACAGCCACAATGGAGTGAACATTATTTTCAGGTAAGGGTTGGACTAGATCACTGCTGATGTCCCTCCTCACTCTCAAATTCTCTGTTTTTGATGCATTTTCCTTGTGGGGGAAAGAAAAAAAAACTTTACTTTGAATCAAGTTGTACTCACAACTTAGTGGTAATAGACTTGTATTAAAGATGTCAAATTCCATACAGTTTGGGCTTGAAGTCAGGGTATTTTGATCCAAGGCAGATCTGATTGAATAGGACTTTTATTTGTTTCTCATCATGAAGCTTCAATTGTAGACCCAGAATTTTCAGATAAAAAACTCTGGATCAAAATTCTACCAGCATAGTTGTGAATAGGGCAGCTTCCCCATCCAACTCTATAACATTCCAGCTACATGCAAAATCCAGTTCCAGGCCTAACTGTATAAATAGGCAAAATCAGGTGATTTGGCTTCAGAGGTTATAGAGCAGAACTAGTTTCTGTTGTGTGTGGGTGGATGAGCAGAGCAATCAATGGAAGGCCTAGTCAGTCTGTCTCTATGGGTGGGCAAGATGCCCATACTTTTGAGGCATGTAGATCCTTGCTCAATAATGCATCTCTTGACACAGAAGCTCTAGCCAACTCTTTTCTGGCTTGGTATATGGGGAGTCTTTGACTGTGAAAGAGTTAAAATTCCTGTGTGTGCCTGACTTCTGACTCTTTCCTTTGCTTCCCTCCCTAACTTGTGTGGTTTTTTTGACCTACAAGAAAGTTTTCAACTGCCTTTGATGGTGGACCTCAAGTCTAAGGAGCCATATATTTGTCTATAGGTCTTCATATGAGGGAATTATGCCTGGGGTACTAAAGGGAGGGACACTGGCAGGAGTATTAGGAAGAGGATTATTGCTCCCCTATGAGTAAGAAAAGGAAGGGAGAGAGAAATGAATATGTCTTACGATTTATTTTGGATGTGTTACTGTATTTGTATGTTTAATCCATGGTTTAGGGATTCCCAGCCTCTGAAGTTCACAAGAACTGGGTGTGGTAATGGGGGCTCCCCCCCAATTATGTTCTTTCTGGTTTGTATTTCTATATTCAGGGTTTACTGTGAAAAATACCTAGAAATCTGCAAATGTAAGTGACAGGGTCCCCACTCAAGGCCACTCAATGTAACAAACGCCCCCCCCCCCCCCCCGTAACAGACCAGCCTTTGTTTCAGGTCTGCCCATGGCACTGTGGCCTGACCATGGTACTACCCCCTCCCCCCACTCAGTAAACTCCAGCGCATTCTTATTTTCCCCAGGATCAAATATAAAATGCTCCATTTGACATCTAAAGCCCTTTGGTACATACTTCCTTTGCACCTTTTCAGTCTTCTGACACCTTACTTATTTCTACATATGGGATCTTCGATCTGGATCCACAGGCCAACTTGTCTGTTGTTTCTCATATGCCATGCTCTGTCCCTGGACTCTGTGCCTTACCATTGGCCACTGCCTTTGTTTGGAATGCCCTTTTCCCTCCACACAGCCTCCAGGCTTCTCTATTCTCTTTCAAGACTCAACTCAAATCCCACCTTCTGCAGGAGATCTTTCCTGATTCCCCCTCCTGCTAGTGCCTTCCTCTCTGAGATTACCTTCCATCTACACTGTACATGTCTTATTATTAATTTGTTGTCTTTTCTATTAGAATGGGAACCCCTTGAGGACAGAGGCCAGTACTTAATCATAATTCCAAGTAAGCACTTGATAAATGCTTGTTGACTGACTGATTTCACCCTGCAGAAGGAGGAAGGAAAGGAAGGAAGGAAGGAAAGGAGGAAGGAAAGAAGGAAGGAAAGGAGGAAGGAAAGAAGGAAGGAAGGAAGGGATGAAGGAAGGAGGAAAAGAAGGAAGAAAAGAAGGAAGGAACTGAGGAAGGGAGGGAGAGAAGAAGGAATGAAGAATGAAAGGAAGGAAAAAATGAAGGAAGAAAGAAAGAAGGAAGGAAAGAGGGAGAGATGGAGGAAAGGAGGAAAAGAAGGAAGGAAAAAAGGAACACTTATTCAATGCCTGCTATGTGCCAAGAGCTTTACAAACATCTTATTTGATCCTCAAAACAATTCTGAGAGATTATTATGATCTCCTTTTTATGGTTAGGAAAACTAAGGTAAAGAGAGGTTAAGTGACTAGACAAGCTAGCAAGGTTCTGAGGTGGTATTTGGGCTCAGGTCTTCTTGACTCCAAGCCCAATGCTTCTCTACATAGAGCCACCTAGCTGCTTCTAATGTACAGTGGTCATAGGAGTCAACAAACAAATAGAGAAAACACATTATAGCCTTCATATCTCATAAACTCCTCTTGGAAGGGAATTGAATTGGGTATAGCCAAGGCAGCACCCTGATATTCCAGTAAAGTCTCTTTTCCCCATAGAGTTCTATACAATCCCTCCCAGATGCATGACACCCTGTGATTCAGGTTCTCCCTCAAAAGGAAAACATCTTTTCTAATCAAATTACCAAGGGATTGACTTTATAAAACTTGATAAAAATAATAATGAATTGTATTTAAAGGAATAAAATATTTAGAATTTTGAGGGAAATTTTAAAAAAATAGGAAGGAATGAAGAATAGCTCTTTGGTACCTCAGCCTTTATCTATTCCTATTGTAAGGCACTAATCATTGCTGTTTGACTGGTTAAAACAGATAAGGAGATCAGTGGAGCAGATTAGATAAGCAAGAATTAGACACAATTCACCTTAGTAGATCAACATTCAATCAATGGATAAAGACTTCCTATTTGACAAGAATTGGTGAGAAAACTTGAAAGCAATTTCACAAAAAATAGGTTTAGGTCAGCACCTTAAATCATGCATGACAATAGGACCCAGTGGATAAGCAACTGAAATGTAAAAGGGAGAGAGAGGGAGGAGAGAGAGAGAGAGAGAGAGATAGAGAGAGATAGAGAGAGAGAGAGAGAGAGAGAGAGAGAGAGACAGAGAGAGAGAGAGAGACAGAGAGAGAGAGAGAGAGAGAAAGAAAGTTAGAATGCAGCGCAGGTTTAAAAGGTAGGTTTTGGACAAAATGAATGTACTTTGGGCATATTGAATTTGAGCCATTGGTGGGGCATCCAAGTGGAGAAATCTAACAGGAAGTTACACATGTGGGAAGGGTGTTCAGGGAAGGTATCTGAGGGCTAGAGATGGAGGTGATAATTGAAGTTGCTATTAGAGGGTTAGAGGGGTGAGTGGATGAGGAGGAACCAGTGAAAAAGTATGAAGACTTTTCCTAGATTTCAACTGTTAACTAATTAAAAATTAGTTATCCTCATGGCACTTTATAACTTTTCTATGATTTTCTTCTAATTCAGGAATTCTTAACATCAGATCCACACAGCCCCAAGGTGCCTGTAGATAGGTTAATGGCGATCTATAAATTTGGCTGGAGAAAAATTAAATCTTTGTTTTCACTAACTTCAGTCATGAATATAAAAAAGAAATAGTAAATATTCTTAGAATGGATCCACAGATTTCAGTGGATGGCCAAAGGACTCTTCGAGACACAAAAGGTTACTAGTCCATTCCACATTAAGATTTTTATATAGTATCATATATTTGTGCATGGACAGTGTCTCTCTCCATCAGATTCGTAAGTCTGATAAGAGCTGAGACCTTGACTTACTTAACTTCTTGTTAGCTTCTGTATCCCCCATCCCTGGCATTTAGCACAGTACTTTGCATGTAGTAGGTACTCAATGAGTCATTGTTGAATGGAAGGAATGAATGAATGAACAAGGCAATTACTGAGAAGGCCCATTTGAGGAAGCCAGGTTTCCTGAATTTTCCTTTTTATCTGATGGAAATGTTTGCTTCCTTTTCTGTTCTGCAAGTGTTGCCCAACATTTCTGCTTCTGAAAATGCCCTGCTATAGTTAAAGCCATCTATTTATAGGGGGTGGAGGGGTGGGGGGGTTCATTTAAAATTCTCCCTTGGTAGCTGACTGTAGAAACCTGTGCTCCCTCCTGGCCCCTTGCCTGTAGGGAAGGGAGTAACTCATTGCTTCACAGTGTTCCCAAGCTACCCCTAGTCATGTGCAGAGAAATTCGAGGAGTTGGCTTGGTATTGCATAGATTAAAATCATTTGGACCTTGGAAACCATCCCAATTGCTTCTTTCTTGAGGCCAATGAATTCTTACCATGGTTTTGTGATGCCCCAAGTATCCTCAATTATCTCAAGGGATCTTGTGCAATTTACGAATACATACAGACACATAACTCTCAAAAGAAAATTAATTTTAATCCAGTTATATATAGTGTCATATAACATTTCAGAATTATATGTCTATGGAGGACAGGGTTGTGATCACGTGGGAACAGAACTTCAGAAAATTAAGTGGTGATAGATTATAGAGATGAGAGACAAGGAAATATTGCTCTACAAATTTACAACACTTTGAATTGCTGGGTTGCATCTTTATACCTAATATAGCTATGCTTTGGTGGCCAGTAGGCTGTTTGCTATATTTTAGTGTACAGTCTTGCTTCAAGCAGGACAAGCCAGGATACTAGGCTTGATGCAGAGTAATTAGAACAGGCAGCTAGTTACCTCTTGCTTGTGATGGGAAGTGGCACACAAGGTCCCCTCTGTTTGGCAAGTCTCTTCCTATTGACTCTGCCCAAGTATATGAAATTCCTAGCAGAAGTCTCCTGAATTTTGATTAGGTTTAAGTACAGATGATAAAGGAAAGAAGGGCCTTGGAGTTAGTAAGATCTGGGTTTAAGCCCTGCCTCTGAGTCATAGCAGGTTGGCCCTGGCCAAGTCACTTATCAACCAATCAGTCAGCAAGCATTTATTAAGTGCTTATGATGTGCCAGGCACTGTTGTAAATTCATGAGAGATGAAAAAAGGCAAAGACAAAGTCCCTTCCCTAAGAGACTTGCCATTCATTCCATGATGCAGGCAACATGCATGTAACTATGTACCTTAAATTAAAGATAGTCTCAGAGGGAAGGCACAGGGGACCACAAAAGGTTTCCTGCAGAATTGACCTGAGTCTTAAAAGACTTTGGGGAAGCCAGAAGTAGGTGTGAGGAGTGAGAGTATTTCAGGAATGGGAGAGATCCAGTACAAAGGCACAGAGACTGGAGATGAGAGCTCTAAAACTCTAAACTATAAAGGAGTTTCATTGGTAGAGCAGATTTTCATACCTGGGGTTCTTTCCAGTGAGTAAATAACAAGTGTCAAGGGGAAGGGGATATGTAATGCCATTTAGGTTTCTTAGCTTTGAGATAAGCATGGTTTAGTTTAATTGATTAAATTAGTGATCATCTTCATTTAGCCAAAAATCAAGGTTCTGGGGAGATGGGACACAGGATAGATAGGTTTTGATGGTGGGGGGTGGGAGGTGGTGTTGGCTACTGACTAGAGTGGGACATGGAAGAAGTGGTTCTGGGCACTAGCCCAGATATGATGGTCAGTGATTTGATGGCACCAGATAGATACTTAGGTATGATGAGGAGAGGTGATGCCTAGGAAAAGCATTGTCTACTTCATACCTTTGCAATTCTGATGGAACAGCTTTTTCAGGAACCTTATTTTTTGATTCTATATATGACAACTGGCATGAATTTCAGCCTCCCTCTCTATCAACTGGTAGAAGACACATCTCTATCCCTCTTTAGCCCTTTTCTCTGCATAGGTGGCTGGACAAACAGATAGGTTATGATAACAAAATGACACATAAAGCAATACATCAAGGACCTGTGATTTCACATGGGGGAGCTTCCTCTGCCAAAAAGCATTACAGACTATCTGTGATTTATGACCTTTGAGAATTGTCTGAGCCTCAGATAGGTCAAGTGCTTTGTTTCTGCTGGCACCATTAGTAAGCATCAGAGGTGGATTTGAACCCAGGTTTTGACTCCAGGTTGTTGACCATTGCATCATGCTGCCTCTCATATGATAACATTTATCAAAAGATGGAAAATACTGTGTTTCCATTTCTTTGCAAGATAGAATTATTTCAAAGGTTGTAAAATGTAAGCCCCCTGTGAGTAGGGATTGTTTTTCTTATTGGTTTTGTATTTTTACCTTCCTACGTAGTACCTGTCATATAATTGCTGCTCAAAATCAGCTTGCTGGTTGGTTAATCCAGAGGAACAACATCAAAAAGTCATTGAAAGCCCAGGAGATCAAAGAAAGAAGAAAAGATCTCGAGCATACACAAATATTTGTAGTAGTTCTTTTTTTTCTGTAACTGCAAAAAAAAAACCTAGAAGCTGAGGGAAGTATCCATAATGGGAATGGCCAAACAAATTATGGTATATAAATAATGGAATACGATTGTGCAGTAAGAAATGATGAAAGAAGTGTTAGAAAAACCTGGGAAAATTCATATGAACTGATCCAGATTTAAGTGAGCAGAACCAAGAGAACAATTCATAGTCTAATAACAACATTGTGAAAATGAACAATTCGGACAGACTTTAATGACCCTGATCAGTGATATAACTAACCATGGTTCCTGAGGACTGATAATGAAGAATGCTTCCCATTTCCAGACATAGAGGTGATGTATTACATACACAAAATGTGACATTCATTTTGGGCATTCCAATATGAGAATTTCCTTCACTTGAGTATGTGTATTTGTTACAAATGTTTTTGATTCCTTTTTTGGGTGGTGGTGGTGGTGATGGGACATGGAAGGGGAAAAACACTTAAATTAAAGCCACTGGAAGGACTATAGAACTTTTCTTAATTATCATCCAAAAAAGTTTTTTTTTTTTTTTAATCTGTAGGATACCATGTTAATTCTGGGGCTATAAAGAAGCACCCAACAGCAGGTTGTAGCCTCAGAGGGCCAATTAGAGAGACAGGAAAAACTCCTCCACTGATAAATCACAAGGTATCTAGTGTCAAATACACAACGAACAGCGCTTGAGACCCTAAAGGGGGGCATCCTATAACTCAGCTCATTCCACCCCACTCCCACTAGGAAGTTTAGATCTTGTATTAATGACACCACATGTAGGTTTAGAGCTTCTAGAATTTTACTGCCATTTTGGGGCTTGCTTCCACCTGACTTTGGGAAGGATGTTTCCTCATCCTTGCTCACCCATAAACAAACCAACAGCAGCAGCAGCAGCAACAACTGCAACAGTAACATCCGTAAGAACAGCAACAACAAAAGCAGCTGCAACAAGAGCAACAGTAACAACGGCAAAAGGAACAACAAAAGTGTCAGCAACAACAGCAACAGCAATCCCAGCTACAGTAACAACAATTGCAACAGCAACAGTAACAAGATAATAACAGTGGCAAAGGCGAGAACAACAGCAGCAGTCTCGCCGGCGGAATCTCCATGGCGGCCGGGACTCTGTACACACACCCTGAAAACTGGCGGGCCTTCAAGGCCCTCATTGCCGCACAGCACAGTGGGGCCCAGATCCGCGTGTTGTCCCCGCCTCCGCACTTCCACTTTGGTCTGACCAACCGCCCCCCCCGAATTCCTCCGGAAATTTCCTGCGGGCCAGGTTCCAGCGTTTGAGGGTGACGATGGGTTCTGTGTCTTTGAAGCAACGCCATTGCACACTGTGTGAGCAACTATGACCTTTGAGGCTCAAGCCGGGAGGCGGCGGCCCAGGTGATGCAGTGGGTGAGCTTTGCTGACAGTGACATTGTTCCTCCAGCCATACCTGGGGGTCCCCCACTCTCGGCATCATGCACCACAACAAACAGGCTACAGAGAACGAGAACGAGAAGGTGAGGCGGGTTCTAGGGCTGCCCAATGCCCACCGGAAGACTTGGATGTCCCTGGTGGGGGAGCGCGTGACTCTGGCTGACATCACAGTTGTGCGCACTCTCTTGTGGCTCTATGAGCAGGTCCCAGAGCCATATTCCGGCAGGCCTTCCCCAACACCAACCGCTGGTTCATCACCTGCATCCACCAGCCCCAGTTCCGGGCAGTGTTGGGAGAGGTGAAGCTCTGTGAGAAGATGGTGCAGTTTGATGCTAAAAAGTTTGCCGAGAGTTAGCCCAAGAAGAAGGTCCCAAGAAAAGAGAAGAGACAGCGAGAAGAGAAACCAAAGGCCCAGGCAGAACGGAAGGAAGAGAAGAAGGCGGCCGCAGCCCCTGGCCCTGAGGAGATGGATGAGTGTGACCAGGCCCTGGCTGCAGAGCCCAAGGCCAAGTATCCCTTTGCCCATCTGCCCAAGAACACATTTGTGTTGGATGAGTTTAAGAGAAAGTACTCCAATGAGGACACGCTGACCGTGGCCCTGCCGTACTTCTGGGAGCACTTAGGCCGTGAGAACTGCTCCCTGTGGTACGCCGAGTACCGTTTCCCCCAGGAGCCCAGCCAGACCTTATTGAGGTGCAACCTCATCACTGGAACGTTCCAGAGCCTGGACAAGCTGAGGAAGAACACCTTTGCCAGCGTCATTCTTTTTGGCACCAGCAATAGCAGCGCCACTTCTGGAGTCTGGGTTTTCCGGGGCGGGAACTCGCCTTCACTCAGTTCAGATCGGCAGGTAGACTACGAGTCTACACACGTGGCATAAGCTGGATCCTGGCAGTGAGGAGGCCCAGACCGTGGTCCAAGAGGACTTCTCCTGGGAGGGGGCCTTCTAGCACCTGGGCAAACCCTTCAATCAGGGCAAGATCTTCAAATGAACGTCCTCCCTGCTACCACCTAGCTGCCTGCTTCCTCCTCTGCAGGGAGGTGCCAGTCATTAAACGAAACTGAACATAGAAAGAAAAATAATAGGGATACCATTAACACCAGCAGTGGCAGCAGCAGCAACAACAGCAACGACAACAACCACAACAGCAACGGCAACAACCACAACAGCAGGGCAACAACAGTAGCAACAACAACAGAGAACCAGCACATAAACCTTGTCTTCTCTAGTTTTTCTTTAAAAAAGAAAAGAAAGGGGCGGCTATGTGGTGCAGTGAATAGAGCAATGGCCCTGGAGTCAGGAGGACCTGAGTTCAAATCCAGCCTCAGACACTTGACACAAGAAATTGCCATGTGACCTTGGGCAAGTCACTTAACCCCAATTGCCCTACCTTCCTAGGTAAGATCCCATAGGTGTAAATGCAGAGTTAATTCATACACAGGGCTCTTCCCGACCGATGAGCTCTATATTAGATATACTCACCCTGCATTCCCTCCTACTTCCTTCAGATCTGGGGTCATTTTTTCACAGGTGGTCCAGCTATGGTTGCTCTCTAGCCAAAGATCTGCTTTCCATTGGCAATTCCAAGCGATAGAATAAAGTAAAGATTCAAATAGTTTAGGTCCAATATGCAGACAGCAATCTCAAACATTCGCCTTGATTTGAAGTAATGCCCAATGCTAAATTACAGTAATTGAGGCAAATTTCTCTTGCCTGAGTGGCTTTTCCATTTTGCCAAGTGAATGGGAGTATGACCTTGATACCAGGCCCTGCTTGGAACATAGAGATCGCATGATTATAGCAGCATTGTCCTAGAAAAGGAAGGGCCCTCACAAGGTATCTGGTTCACCTACACTCCCATTTATAGCTGAGGAAATGGAGCAACAGGCAATTCAGATGCCTGATATAAAGTCAGAAACAGGGAACAATGGATGCAATCTGTCAAGAAGCAAATTTAAGGTGCAGTGAAAGGGAGCTCGCTACCTGGGAAGGAGCCCATTTCACTTTGGGCCAGCTTTCATTGTTAACCAGAAGTGGAATGGATTGCAAAGTATATTACCACTCACTAAAGCCTAAAATTTGCTGTTCGCAACTTTTACTGATTACTCTAGCTTCTGCCCTCATGTCATCTATATGTTCTATAGTGTCTCCCATTACTAGATTATGCATTCCTTGAATCCAGAGATTATCTTACTTTTATAGCTGTATCCCTAGAACTTGTCATAGTTTAAGTGAAAAGCACATAGTCATCGTTTGATAAATAATTTTTCATCCATCCATCTATCCATCCATTTATCCATCCATCCATCTATCCATCCATCCATCCATCCATCCATCCATCCAGTGCTTACTTTTCTCCATAGGAGGTCTTCAAGAATAGCTTGAATGAACCACTTATTGGATAGGACGTAGAGAGAATTTTTCTTTGGGGAGCATCCTAGGTCTGCTAACCTTCCTCCCCACTTAGCTTTGCTTCTGACTTTGACATCATGCCACCATAACTTCCTTCTCTGTATTGTCTTCCTTCATTAGAATGCAAGCTGGAGGGCAAGGGCTGGCTTTATTTGTGTTTGTATCTGTATCACTTTCATTTAGTTTAGTGTGGGGCACATAGTAAGTTCTTAATAAATGTTTATTGCCTTGTTCAAGTAGGGCTTTGGCTAGATGGCCTCTGAGATCCCTTCCAACTCTTGAGATTTTATGATTCTGGTCAATTAGGTAGATATGTCATGTATTTGTACAAGTATTTTGTCCTTTGGGGAGGCTATTGATTCTTCAAGTTTTCTCTAAGTATTGTGGATATCTTTTTTTTCAGATCTTGTTAAGGCATTCTAAATAATGGGTGAGGGGAATTCACTTCCTAAAGAAGCCACTGAAATGGGAAAGATCTTCAGAGATAGTACTTGTAAGTTACCTTGACTTAACTTAGACTCTTGAAAATAGGGAAGAGGTAGAAATTGAGGTTAGGAAAAATTTTGTTTTAATCTTTTGAGAGGAGAAAAAAATAGCTTAAAAACAATAGGGGGATAAGTATGAAGGATGAATGGTAATTCCAGGTTTTCCATCGTGTCACAATCCTTTCATGAAAAGTTGAGCAAGGCAAGGCTCATTCTCTTTGGATGAGAATATTCCATTACCAGCCATGTTTGAGTTGACAGCTCACTGGAAACCTTGGAGCAATTCCACTTGGATGCCAGTGTAAGCCCTGACTATAATAATGAACAGATCCAGATCACTCTGAAATGTATTTTTAAAGTTTTTCATTGGCCATGGGGGAGGAGGGGAAAAATCCCTTGTGTTAAAATGAATCTTGTTAAGGACTTGAAATTTTTCCATTCTCCAGACTATATGACCTACTCAATGACTTTCTCCATTCCTATCAAGTCTTTTACAAGGAGAAGCTTAATTCTAGGAGAACACTTATTCATTTTCTGTCTCAGAATGACAAGGGAAAAAATGTAGTCACAACTAAATATGAAATTAGCCGGGAGTCTAGACTACCTGCTCAACTATCTGTGAAGTTGACTTTTTACTGAATAAAATAAATGAATGTTGATGGCTTTCCATTTGATCCTTCTCTATTTACTATCTAAGCACCTTACTCCCAGTCCCAAAACTTCTGGAGCCAAGGAGAGATGGACAGGAAGATTAAGCAGTATCTTTTTAATAACTACTTATTTTATAGGGATTTATTTCTCCTATCCAGGAGAAAGAGAGAAAATGGCTGAATGGGCTTTGAAAAACAATTCAAATGGGCCATTCACCATTTATTATAGAGTTAAAAAAACATGTACTACACCAGCAGGCTGAAAAAAGCCTCATCTATTTCAAAAAAGTGCTTGTAATTTTCAAATATGATGTCAAACTTGGTGAATTGTCAAATTCTGGGAAATTCTATTTGAAAATGAACTTCAATCCCCAAAACTGATGGAAAAAAGAAAATTAAATAACAAGATTTTGGGGGGCCAATTTCAAAGACTTTTTTCCCCTTCCCCCCCCCCCATACATGAGTTACAAGGGCACCATGACAATAAGCTACAGATTAAGTTAATGGTCTTTAAAGTATAATCTGCCAAATTGTTTAGTTATGCTAGGAGGTGTTCTGGTGTTTTGGAGAGTGTAATGAACTAAAAGTTCAATGCTAGAATGGAATTCCTTATTTTCTGCCTAAACTTGCCCTTTCTCCTAACTTGGTTATTCCTATGCAAGATATCATTGGTCAACCAGATTCATAGCTTTAGCCACCCTCAGTCTTCCCTCATTTTCCATCCCCTTTCCTTTAATCAACCAGGTAACTAAGTCTTGTTAAATCTACCTCTACAAACATTTTTCTTTTGCATCCAATCCCCTCCCCCTTGCTCTCCACAATGTCACCATCTATTTCAGGCCATTATCACCTTTTGCCTAAACTATCCAAATAGCCTCCTAATTGTTCTATCTGATTCTTGTCTCTCTTCTCACCATTCCATTCTCTGTATAATTACCGAAATCATTTTCCTTACTTATTTATTTGACCATGCTACTCTGATGGTCAAGAAACTTTGGTGGCTCCCTGTTGCCTCTAAGGTAATAGAAAAACTTTTCACCCTGACTCTAGAGCCCTATACAAAGTGGCTCCAGACTCCTTTTCCAAACTTAATCACATTACTTCCTGCCTTGCCCCCACTTTATGTTTTAATCATGCTGATTTATCTGCAGTTCCCTGTATGGACATTCCATCTTTCCCACTTCCCTGCCTTTGTATAGGCTGTGCACCCTGCCTAGAATGCACTTCCTCCTTTCTTCTTCCTCTTGGACTATGGACCTCTTTGCAAGATTCAGTTGAAATGCCTGTCCCTACACAAGCCCTATCCAGATCCTCTCCCTTGTTAGTATTCTACTCCTCCTGAAGTTACTTTGAATTTACTTATCTGAGTATATCTTGGATCATACCAGTAGAAAGTAGCATTTGAGGGCAAACGAGTGTTTCATTTTTTTCCCTTTTGTATTCATAGTTCACAGAGTCGACTTTTAATTGGCTTTTTGAATTGAATTAGTTATATGACCCAAGTTTGGGTTTTGTCTTGAGCTTGAACTGAGTAATCCTGGATGATTTCAGAAAACTCCTCCCCCGCCTCAGTTTCCTCACCTGGAAAATAAAAGGAATAATTACTTCCTTCCCTACCTCCCAGGTTTGTTGGGAGGACTGGATGAGTTCATAGATATGAAAGTTTCTTTGGAAGTTCAGTGTTTGACAAATGCAAGGTGTTATTAGATCACATTCAGCTTCTGGTCACGTTTTCTCAACGATACCCATGGTGTAAGTGTGAGATCACCAGCAATGAAATCCTGCCATAGACTTAGTCAACTAACCCTGAAAACATATTCTTGTGAACCCTGAGGCCTGGCTGTGCATGAAGGTTAGCTAATGGGATGTCTGCTGCATGGCTCCAAAAGAAACATATTGGACCAAAGCCACACTCATCATGCCAATGCTGTTAGTTCAGTGAAAAAAATCTCCCAGGGAAGGTACTTGGCATCACAAAGACCAATGGCAACTGGGATTTTCATTTTATTAGCACTTATGTTGGTATCACGTACAAAAAGAACCTGTATCTGGGGAGGTGTCACTTTCAGGCCTGCAAATGTATGGTTAGTGGAGGACTGTAAAAATTTGTCCTCAGTTCAGCAATTAGTTTTAAAAAGCCTTTTTGTACGCATATTTCATATGGAAAGGATTGTTTGTCACATATTGGCTGCATGCTGTTGTCTTTCATGGGCTCTTCTAGCTCCAATTTCTGTTTGAGGATCGTGCTACTGAGAACAGTGCTATCTGTGGGTGACCTAAGTGACTGATGTGGGAACAGGAGGTTTTTATTTCCCCCTACGTTGGAGATGCAGATGCCGCAGGGACAAGACTTGAGTTTTTGCCATTGTGGAAGGTTTACTGCCTTTGCATCTCCCTTGGTGGTGTTTCTTATGCTTTCTTGAGGTTTCTCCAAGCCCTAGGGTAATTTGGATGGCCTGGTCTTCTAGCCAGAGTGGGGTGGGGTAGATAACAGGAGTGAGAAAGGAATTTTTCCCCCCAGGTTTCAAAAAGATACAATAGGAGTTTCTGACCATGTGGGGAGCACACTTACTTCACTTTGATGAGGGAGAGGGAGATAAAGCAATCAATGTTTCTAACTAGGCTAGGAGTAAGGGCTGAGAATTGTTGGTTGAGAAGGGTGAGTTAGCCCTTCCCAACAACCTGACCCTTTTGTGTTCTAGCCTGGTGGAACTATGGGTATGACTGCAAAAATGCGCTCTCACTCTTGAAATTGGTTTGAACAGTATGTATGCATATTTCATATGGAAAGGATTTCTATATTTCACATGGGAAAGAAACAAAAGAGCTGGAATGGAAATATATTAATTCGGCCAGTGGCATGTTGGTCTTGGTTCTCTCATTATGAAAACATTATAATCCTTTACCCACAAAGACAATCAGTGGGAAGCAGATGGATGTGTATGGCAGTTACAGATGTAGTGGTTGTATCCTGTTGATAGAGGTGGTGTCCCATTGGTAGAGGTGGTGTCCCATTGGTGATGGTGGGGTACCATTATTAATGGCAGTAGCACCAGAGGCAGTGGGAACCCCATTGTTTGTGGGAAAGTATCAGCAGGCAGGAGTCAAAGAATTCCAAGGTCAATACAGGAGATGTGGCAAGTGGAATGGAGGAACAACAAGTCACTGAGCCATGATGCAAAGGAACAAGCTCAGACCTTATCCTTCTCTTATAAGTACTGTGCAGGTTTGAGGGAAAGGGATCAACTCTCTAGTGATCCTGAATTCTTTCCCTACTTGGAGGGAATTCAACCCCGGAATGACAATATAATGGTGTGTGTGTGTGTGTGTGTGTATGTGTGACACACAGAGAGAGACAGAGACATCATGAAAAAGACAGACATAGAGATAGACACAGACACAAAGAGTCAGAGACATGAAGACACAGAGATCTGTCTCTGAGACACAGAGACAAAGAGAGGAAAAGAGAACAGATATAGAATGAGAGAGAATGAAAGAGAGAATGAGAGAGAGATTGAGGATGAATAGAGGCAGTGTGATACAGTAGTTAGAGAGTTGACCTTAGAAGCAGGAAAACCTGGCTTCATTTCCTACCTCTAATGGGCTGCAAGCAGGATTATGCAAACTCCCAGTGTTTTAGATGACTGTGTAAGACTATACATTACAGAGAAAATGCTGACCTGTATTGATAGAGAGAATTTCCTCATCTGGAAGTTTCCTACACTTAGAAAAATCACAGTTTCAGGCCATATCTCATACAGTTGGACCAGCTATAAAGAAAGTACAAATGCTTTTTTTTTTTTTTTTGGTCTATAATAAGCTTGTTTGATAACAGAAATTCTTAGCTTTTTTGTGGCATGGAAGTTTTATCAGAAACTGAGTAAATTAAAATATATAAAGATTATGAAGTCAACCAATCATATCAAAACACAAAGATCAAAAGAAAAAAGAAAAAAAATCATGTTCACAAGCTCCAAGTTCTTCCCCAATTCTTTGGGATCATAGATAGATAGGTACTGGGGACAGGAATGGGGATAGAGGAGCAGAAGCAGAAGAGCCAGAAAGAAGCCAAATTCAAATGTTCCTAAGGGAAACAATGGGTATAGCCACAAGTCAAAGACAAATATTAAGAGATTTTTTTTAAAATTTGGAGATAGTGATAGTAATGTCAAAAAAAAGGAAGAAAAAAGTGTTTGAAATATTTAAAAAACACAGAAGAGAACAGGAGAGTTGGCAATAGTTGACTGGATGGCTTTGAAATTGATATGGTGAATTTTGTATGTTTTTTAAAGAGAGTAGGCTGTTTGTAAGATATTCATGGTTTCATATGCAATTCTAATTTTCTGTTCTTCTTTGCATCCAGAAATGTTCATGTAAATTCATGTTTGTCCAATACACAACAATAAAAACGAAAATTATTTCTTTAAGCAAAGAGAAGCCTCTGAGATTGAATCCAGTCCCTGTGAGCTTAGAGCTGAGAGGTACTGAGTTAAGGGAGTTCTGTGACCCCCTTTGCTTTTCTATCTATCCATTTCTGTAGAATGTTATAGAATGGGTTTGAGCTCAGACCCACCAGAAAGAGTGCCTTGAGCAATTTCCCCCACTGGGTTGTTTCCACTTCTCTTCCCAAATGTCATTTTAGACCGTCTCTTTGCCCAACACATTTCCAGTTCCATATGGAACAAAATTCAAACAGCCTTTTTATTAACTACTAATAACCAACATTCTGGTTAAACAAAACAAAATTCATGGATTTACTAATTTTCTTTTCCTGTCTGGACTTTAATAGATTTTTGATTTTTATGCAGCTGAATATTCAAACTGCTCATTCAATGTGGAAAGAAATTGAAGTTTATTTGAGGCAGGTCTCTTGACCTTTACTTTCTCTTATATAAAAGGAATTATATTGCTAGAAACCCTATCAAACTCACTTTTTTTTCAAAAGAGGAGATTTTTCTACTGTCAAAACTAGAAATTATGAGTTGTGGCAAATATTGGCTGTTAAAGCCAACTGTACAGTTGTATTTTAAACTCACTTGGTCTTTGTCTAAACTTGTATTCTTAAGAATGATTTTAGTATTGAACACTTTTTCTTAAAGTTCCTTTAACCCCCATGTATGTGGAAAATGACAGAATGTCATTTACAATACTTAAAGTCCAGACAGACAGTAAAGACAATGAGTACAATTTAGAAAGACTTTACAAATGCTTGCTTTCCCCCAGGAGATAGTAATATTCCTTAGCATAAGTAATAATTAAAGCAATTTTAGATAAAACATTTTATTCTAGGGTGGCAAGATAGTAGAATGCCAAAAGCAGACTTTCCTAACACAGAGAATAGAACCCAGTGAGACCATTCTGGTAAAAGGGAACATTTCTTCAGTGAAAACAACGAAACAAACCAATCTAAAAAACAACCTACCTCCTCTGCTCTTTCCCCAATCCCTTCTCCTAATGCAATTACAAATGTCTCATGTGATTTGATTTGTTGGTGAGCAATATCTTTTGCTTACAGCCTTAGGTTTTCATGTTAATTTTAGCTAAGAACTAATTTTTGATAGTGGATTGATAGCTCTTTGAAATGGAAATGTTGACAGACTTAAAACTTTTGGTATCTGTCTCTTGACTAACAATTCCACTCACTGTGCTGAATCTTATTGTAATCTTCATGCCTCAGCTCCACACTCTGGGTAGTTCATGGCTGGAAGCATGTTTTCTTTGAAAATGACTTTATCTTGTATGGCAC
The DNA here is from genome assembly GCA_028646515.1 of Pseudochirops corinnae. Classification (NCBI taxonomy): domain Eukaryota; kingdom Metazoa; phylum Chordata; class Mammalia; order Diprotodontia; family Pseudocheiridae; genus Pseudochirops; species Pseudochirops corinnae. The sequence continues at coordinate 32,143,489 of CM053590.1, forward strand.
ATACTTCAGCAGAAATTGCCTTCTATTCACATAGAAATGTATTTTCATTCTAGAAGCTAGCAGGGTTTGAGATAAGCAACAGAATGAAGATCAATGAACTCAAACATTGAGAAGTAGTGCATTTAATATTTGTAGGAATAAACTGGACTACAGAGAAATACTGACTTTACTCTGTGGTTAGGGACTTGCGTTAGGCAAGGTCTCTATCTATTACAGGAGACAGCTGTTGCTTGTCCTTTGTTTTTGAAGAGGACCAATGATATCATTAGGTGATGTCTTGACTTATGTGTGAATCGGATTTAAGTGAAGCAGAGTTGCACAAAGTCATCAGTTTCACTGTCTCTTCCAGAGTCATTGAAGTCCAATGGCAGGACAAAAGTCTGGATGACTAGTAATGGCCTGGGATGCAGTGGATGACTTTGGCAACTCCAATGTCCAATGACCAAGCTTCAACCATCTTCATGACCTTTGGAATAGTAGTTCTCATGCACCCATCCCAGTGAGGGAAGTCGTCACATACTTGTGGTAGACGTCCCCTAACTCACCAATGGGTTTGAGGCCAGTTGTTTATCCTCAATGTGATTGATCCCATCTGCCGAGATGGTTTGGTAAAGAGAATAGAATGATGCGCCTGGAATCGGGAAGACCAGAAGTTCATATTTAGCCTTGGGAATTTATTTATGTGAGCCTGGCTAAGTCACATAACCTCTGCTTACCTCAGTTTCCTTATCTGTAAAAAAGGAGCAGTAACAGCACTTGCCTCCCAGGGTTGTTGTGAGTATCAAATGAGATAATATTTGTAAAGTGCTTAGTACAATATTTGGCACATAGTAGGTGCTGTATACATGTTTGTGTCCTTTCATTCAATAAATATGAGGCAGTTAGGTGGTGCAGTGTATGGATTAGTGGACTAAGAGCCAGAAAGGTCTGAGTTCCAAGCCTGCTTCATGCACTTATTATCTGTGTGACTCCAGGCAAGTCACTTAAATTTCTGCATCCATATAATGAAGGTAATAATAGTACTTACCTACCAGGGTTATTATAAGTATAAAATGAGTTAACCTGTGTGAAGTGTTTTGCAAACCTTAAAATTCTGTATAACTATTATTAAATATTTATTTTATTTTGAAAGAGAAATTATATTGTTTTGCTGTTTTGTTTAACAGCTAGTCTTAAAAGAATATCACTTTCCATTTTTAGTGATAAATTGTGGTAGCTGAACTACAGAGTTCATTAAATGGGTTTTGTCGGCTAGTCTGGGAACTTAAATACCATGTATAATATTGTGTCAATGGGAAAGTACATTTCAAGTTCCAAGCTTGTTAGCAAGCATAATTAAACAGAGCCTGCTTGACTCCAAGGTCTAAGGTCCAGCTCCCCTGTGTTGGGTAGGTAGGTAGGATTGTGCATGTAGTGCTGGACTTGGTGTTAGGAAGTCCTGAGTTGAATCCTTAGGCAGACACTTCTCAGCTTTGCAGACTCAGTTTCCTTATCTGTCAAATGGGAATAATGATAGCACCTTGCAGAGTCATATGAGATCATTTACACAAAGTGCCTTATAAACCTTTCAGTGCCATATAAATGCTAGCTATTATGATGATGATGACAGGTTGGGTGCTTAAACAATTTTTATTACAAGTAATGTGCTACTGTGGGGGTTCTATGAAAGACAGAAAAGTATGTAACTCACACAAACTCTAAAAACTGGGAGTCCTCCTAGGCCATTTAATCCAACACTAACCTTACCACAAATCACTTCTTTAACAGCCCTCAACAAGGAATCACCTAATATAATAAAAATGACAATTTTACCAAAATTAAATTATGTATTTAGTGCTATACCAATCAATCTACCCAAAAATTATTTTATAGAACTAGAAAAAATAGTAACAAAATTCATTTGGAAGAACAAAAAGTCCAGAATATC
>CM053590.1:32145915-32163896 GCA_028646515.1 Pseudochirops corinnae
CTGGATGCTTTAGATCTGAGAATCATTTACATAGAAATGGTCTTTGACCCTATGGTAGCTCATGAGATCATTAAGTAAGACAGAAAGGAAAAGAGGACCCAGTACAGAGTCTTGGAGGATAACACATAGTAGTGTGCAGGACTCTATATAAAAAACTAGCGAAAGAGATTGAGAAAGAATAGTCATATGGGGAGGAGTAGAACCAGGTGAGAGTGGTGTTACAAGAAAGGAGAGAATATTCTCGAGGTGAGCCATAGTATTAACAGAGAGGTCAAGATGTATGAAAATTAAGAAAAAGCCAACAGGGTTTGCTTTTATGTAATGGAGGTAGTGGTGATCAGGGGACCATCCCAATTTACTGGAGTAGGTTCTGACAGCCCTCCACTCCATGGAGCATATCTAGGCATGGACCCTATAAGTAGTCCTGAGCCACTTCTGGAGAGAGGCATATATTTTGGGTCCAAGCTGAGAGACTTGGTATTTGTGATGTATTTGTCCCTGTGACAAGACTCTATGTGGGGTGTATTGAAGGTAATTGATGATTGAGTCAGGAGGATTACAAGAAGGGTGACTCAGCCCCCTGGTGTTTGGTCAACTCCATAGAGCTGGAAAGAATGCTGGGCATGGAGTCAGGAGATCTGGGTTCACATCCCAGTTTAAGTAAATAATACCTGTGTGGCCATGGACATGCTATTTAGAATCTCTCAGTCATTTTCCCCATCTGTAAAATAGGGAGAAGAAGAATTATACTTTGTACACCTAGGGAAGAATTTAAAACACACAGAAGTAGGAATAATCGATGGTAGAACGTTATCTTTATCTTCTCTCCTTATTTTTTTGTACATGCCCCTCATCCCTAGGATTCACTCAGTTTTACTTTTATTTAAGGCTCAACTCAGGTGCCAACTGCTACACAAAGCCAAGGCCTCCACCTCCACAAAATATTTTATAAGCCCTTTGTGTTTATTTAACTGTATACATGTAGTTCCTCACCTCCCCCTCAGGAGAATATAAGATCCCAGGGGGCAGAGACTGCTTTCTTTTATATATGTATTTCCAGTACTTTTGACAAATGCTTATTGAATGAATGGATGAATATTAATATGGCCAAGATACAGATTTGGTTCAGTTAAAGGATCAACAATGACAGAACTTGAGGCAGAAAGTTAACGAATGTCTGTTGCTGGTCATAAGAGGAGCTAGTTAAGAGTTTGTGTGTGATTGACTGATGGCCATCATTACTATTAGAAATCACCTCAGAAAGGATTGGTATGATCTTCTGATAGTGAATCACCAGTACTATCTTTTAAAAAGTATTTTTTTTAAATTGGGAACATAACCATTAACAAATACAGATATTTCAATATACAAGGAAGAATAAAAAAGAGTTCTGATGATATAAGGAAGTACAAATCTTTGTTTCATACAGTTTGCTTTTTAAAAATAAATATATATTTTAAATATAGCAGACTAGCAATAAAATTATTGTGATAATTTCTCTACATTAAAATGTTTTATTTATGCACCCTTTGTGACAAATCCATATAGTCAAAGAAAAACAATCAATATATGGATTACCTCTGAGAATGCATACCTAGCTCTGTACTTTCAGTCCATCATCTCTCTCGGGTAGCAGAGCGGATTCGAAAACAGAGTCCAACAATGGTAACAAGTTTACCAGAACCATTTTTCAATTCAATTCTATAAACATGTATTAAGGGCCTACTATGTGTCAGGCCCTGGGCTAAGTGCTAAGGATACAAATAAGAAAAAGAAAGATAGTTCCTGTCCTCAGGGAGCTTATAATCTAAAGGGAGAATACAAACATAAAAGGAAGCTTGCTTTCTGGTTAACTGGGATCAAGTAAAGCTGCAGATGGAAAAAGGACAGTGAGCATGTGAAACATACAGATTCCCATCCAGTTAAGAGAAGGGGTTAGAGCTAAATGAACAATTCTGTCTCATGTGTTTTCACATGAGAAATGGGTACATTTCTCCAGTCTTATCTTCAAATCTTTAATTTAACAAAGTTTACTCCTGCCAAATGTTTTCCCTCATTGGTCTGAAATATACTTTGTGCTCCCCTGTTTCTGCCCTTGAGTTCATATTCTTCCCTATTCCTAGAATGAAGACTCTTTTCTCTTTATTCATTCAAATTCTAGTGATACTTCAAATACCCAGTCTGCCATATGCCATCACAGGACTATCTTAGTCTACCATTCTCATACTTCCGGTTCAGTCATGAAACTGTTAGATTATAATGGTCAGGAATAACCCAGTCAATCCATGATGCTTCAGTAACTTGGGGAAATAAGAATGATGAATTACTGCCCTCAACTCATTTTCCTTGTGCCATAAGCCTAATTTTGAGTTGCTATAAAAAAACATATGCCCATTTGCCATGTCCTTCCCCCCTTAATTAGCATGGCTAGCCTTTAGCACAAGGCTGAATTACTGTACTTTGGAAAACCACATACACAATTAATAAAACACACACACAGAGTTGCTCCTTTCAGATACTGTACAGGCAAGAGATGGAATTCCTAGTCATCAGTCTCTTCCTATAGAACATTGATATTGGTAGGCATCCTTATCAAATTCATATTAGTGAAAAGGAGCTGTATGTGGCCTCTGTTTCTGAATCTTTTCCTCCTTCCTCTCTCTGCCTCTCTTTCATCATAGTTATCTTCCTCTCTCTGGTATCCTATATTTCCAGACTTTCCTGATCAGTTGACCCAGACCCTGAAGTGACCTTCAATCAATGAGATGATGAACTGAGTTTATCTGAACTCAGCCTCTTGGTGAAGCTCATTCTTCTACTGAACATGTGCTACCATGGGGAATCCCTTCCTGCACTGGTTTTGTGTACATTTGTATTAGTCAATAAGTATTTATTAGGATACAAAAAAGCAAAAACAATTTCTACTTTTAAGGAGTTCACAGTGTAATGGAGGAAATGTTATATAAACAGCTGGGTACTAACAAGATATATACAGGATAAACTAGATATAATCAAAGAAGGCACTAAAGTCATGGAGGACAAGGGAAGACTCTGTAGAAGGTTGGATTTTTGCTGAGACTTGAAGGAAGGAGGAAGAGATGAAGAAGGAGAGAATGCCAGACATGGGGACAGTCAGTGAACATTCATGGAGTTGAAAGGATGGAATATCATATTCAAGGAACAGTAAAGTGGCCATAATTACTGGATCACAGAGTACATGGTGGTGAGGAAGGTGTAAGAAGACTGAAAGGTGGCAGGGGGTTAGCTTATAGAGGGCTTTAAAAGCCAGAGAATCTGAAGGTGATAGGGAGCCACCAGAATTCATTGAGGAGAAGGGATGACATGGCCAGATTTGTGCTTTAGGATAATTAATTTGATAACTGAGAGCAAGATGAATTGGGGTGGGGAGAGATTTGAGGCAGAGATTCCAACTCACAGACTATGAAATAGTTCCAGGTGTGAGGTGATGAGGGCCTGTCCCAGGGTGGTGACAATGTCAGAGAAGGAAAAGAGCAGGGGACAAGCATTTATGAAACACTTGTTATATGCCCAGTCATTTACAAGTATTATCTCATTAGATCCTCACTATAACCCTGTGGGGTAGGTTCTATTTTTATCTCCATTTTACAATGGAATAAACTGAGGCAGGTAGTGTTTAAATGACTTTCCAGGGTCACACAGCTGGTAAATATCTGAAGCAGGATTTGAATTCAGGTCTTCTTGACTCCCAGCTCAGTGCTTTATCCATTGTGCCACCTGGACAGGGGAGTGTATATAAGAGATGTTACAAAGCTGGAATTGATAAGACTTGACAACTGATTGGATATGGGAGGGGAGGGTAAGAGAGTGAGAAATTGAGGATGAGACCTAGGTTGTGAGCCTGAGGGGCTGAAAGAAGGGTATTGCCCTCTACAGTCATTGGGTTGTTGTTTGTCCTTTGATTTTGAAGAGGGCCATGCCATCAGAGAAGTGGTGCCATCACTTGCAAATGAATTGAAGTGAGAGAGGGCTGTGCAAAGTCACCAGATTCACTCTGTCCTCTGAAGCCATCTGGGTCCATTGGCAAGATATAGAACAGGATGACCAGAGAAGCCCCCACCTTAATAGGAAAGTTAAGAGGGAAGGAAAGTTTAGGGGGAAAGAATGAGTTGAGATTTTTTTTCTTTTTGGGGGGAGAAGGCAGGGCAATTGGGGTTGTGACTTGCCCAAGGTCACAAGGCTAGTAAAGTGTTAAGTGTCTGAGGTTGGATTTCAACTCAGGTCCTCCTGACTCCAGGGCTGGTACTCTATTCACTGTGCCACCTAGCCGCCACAGTCATGTTGATTTTAAGACTGGACATCCAATTCAAGAGCTGGGTTAGCATTTTATTCAACATTTCAAATCTCTATGTCTTGGCTTCCCAAGTACAGTAGATTGTGGGTCCTCCATGTCCTAGTTCTTTTTTGACTGTCCCACAGCACCAAACACAATGCTTTGTGCATGTTTCAGTGCTTCAAGGAACTGAGTTCATTGGCATGGTTACTTCCTCCATGAAAGCCGCATATGACACCTGTTTTGCCTCCATAGACAGTTTCTAACTATTGCTGTCATCCGGAAAAATGTGTCAACCTGGTGATGAGAATCTTCCTGGACTGGCAAGGTGTATACCTGACCAGGGTTGGACATAGCTAGGGTTCAGCAGATGGTTTTTCTTGGTGAGTAAGACCTGCTAGAGCTCACAAGTTGTTGATGTAGCTTTCAAAAAGCCAGCATCACCTCGAGGTCACAATTAGCCCCTACTTGCTGGAAACTGTGGTAGAAATTGCACTTGTGGTAGACGGAGCACCATCCTGGAGTCAAGGAAGACCCCAGTTCAAATCTGGCCTCAGACAGATTTGTGTGACCCTGGGCAAGTCACATCATCCTTGTTTGTGTCGGTTTTCTCATCTGTAAAATGGGCATAATAATAATAGCACCTACCTCCCAGGGTCGTTGTGAGGATCGAATGAGATTATAGCTGTAAACCACTTAGCGAAGTGCCTGGTACATAATGGAAATGTGAGTAATTATTATTATTTTAATCAGTATTATTATTGTTATAACCACTATTACCATTATTGTAATAGGTACACAAACGCTTATTGCTTTGATTCGATGGTTTTATTCTTATATAATTCATTCCAATTAAGACTATACTGACAACTCATCCAGGTCTTCACTACCCCTTATGATGACTAGCATACTAGGTTTCTAATCAGTCTCTTGACCAAAGTCATTTTGTGCTTAGCCCAGTGTCTGGCATATAGTAGGAGCTTAATAGATGTTTATTGACTTGACTTGAGTCTTCCTCTATTCCAATTCATCCTCCATATAACTACCAAATAGATAGTGCTTGAGTGGAGGTTTGACCACATTGGTTTTCTTCTCAAAAAGCTCTAGTGCCCCTCAATTGCCTATATTTGGCATTTAAAACCCCTAACAGATTGGCTCTAGCTAACCTTTCCAGGCTTACTTCACATTGCTCCCCTTTGCATACTTCATATTTCAACCAGATAGGCCTCTTTGCTGTTCATTGTGCGTGTCGTTCCATCTCCTAGGTCTGTGCCTTTTTATAGGCTGTCCCCCATGCCTCTTTTTTACATAAAGGAGCTGCTAATGGGGCTCATAGGGGCTGGATTACTTGGCCCCCCCCAACCTCTATCCAACCATGTGGTCCTATCCTGAGTGCAAATGGTCTTTCTCAGTGTGGAAAGCAAGTTCCATGTTTTCCCATTCATTGGCTCATTAAACTCCCACTTTGGCTACCACAGGGAAAAACTGACTTACAATCTTCATCTAGGATTTCCCCTCTAAAAGGAGGGGGAGTCACAAAGAGTATTCAAGGTATAATATGAGATAGGTATGGGAAAGCTAATTTATTTCTATACAGAATGGAATACTAAATATAAATATAGTATGAATAGAATGATTTAAGCAGGAGTCATAGAATTCATTAACAGCTACTATTGATAATCTGTTGAAAGGCTAATATTGTAGGACTAATAAGACAAGAAGCAGTTCTGAAATGTTGCTAATTAGTCATTTTTCATTTTACTTTGCCTTACTTACTTTACTTTACTATTGTCCGATTAACTCTGCAAAATGGCCAGATGGAACCAGTCCTCTTTCCAACAAAGGCTGGCCACTGATGCAGGAATTTTTTTTTGTTGTGATTTGCCCTTGTGACTACTACAACCCAAACTGCTTCTATTGGGGTTTCCCCTTGCTAATCTTGCTGATGTAACAATGGTCATTGCTCTGGTATATGCTACCAAAGTTTTGAAGTTAACATTGTTTAGGAATCCACCAAGAGAGGCAAAGTCTCTTGGCTCTGGCCGTCTGGGAAGGGTTACCATGATTCTGGAATAGGGAAAGAGCCTGTTCTTCCTCCAGCCCTCACTGGAATCAGATCTTGCCACCTAGAAAACTGTATCCAAGAGGCATTGGATGGAAATTGGCTCTTCTTTTTAACAAATGTAGCACTCCATCCTCTTGTTGTTGTTAGAAGGCTGGGGTTTGATTGGGGGGAGCTCCCACAGGGTCCTTCACTTCATATTAGAATGTCAAATCATTTCTGTGATGAGTCTCCACATAGCCATAAGCAGTCATCTTCCCTCTCTGTCTTCTACATTATTGGAGGGAGTTAGGGAATATCCACATTCACTGGGGCTGGGGGCACCTGCTATATGTGAGATATAGGCTCTGCTCACCTCTGTTTCCTAAAATCTCTAGCTTCCTTCAAAGCTCATGTCACTTCCCACCCTGATCCCCCCAGTTTCTAGTCTCTATCCCTTCCCCTCAATTACTCTGGATTTCCTTTGCATGTAATTTGAATTTATTCATATTTGCATATATTTTCCCCTAACAGGATACAAACTTCTTGAGGGAAGGACAATTTCGTTTTTGTCTCTGCATTCCCATCAATTAATATGGAGCCTAGAAATACTTATTAAGTGAAAGTGAGGAGCAAAGAGATAATCTCAACTCTTGAGAATAAGGAGTCAGCAGGATCTTTACCACAGAGAATCTCAACTTCAGGCTTCCAGTTCTAGGAACCTGGTATTTAAACTTATCCAAAATGGAAAATTGGAAACAAATGCTATCACAAAGGTGGAGATTACAGAGGGAGGGAGGGAGAGAAGGAGGAGAAGAAAGAGACAGAGAAAGAGAAAAACACAGAAAGAGAGGCAAAGAGAGAAACAGAAACAGAGAGACAAAGTAAATAGAGAGACAGACACACACACACAAAGAGAGAGAGAGACAGAGAGAGAGACAGAGACAGAGAAATACAGAGAGACAGGGACACAGAGAGAGAAACACACAGACACAGACACTCACATACAGAGACAGAGAGACAGAGAGAGACAGAGACAGAGAGACAGGGACCCAGAGAGAGACAAACACACAGACACAGAGACACACACATACAGAGAGAGAGAGAGAGAGACAGAGAGAGAGGGAGACAGAGAGAGAGACAGAAAGAGACAGAGACAGAAACAGAGAGAGAGGCAGAGAGAGAGAAAGAGAGGCAGAGAGACAGAGAGACAGAGAGAGAGAGACAGAGACAGAAACAGAGACAGAGAGAGAGACAGAGAGAGAAAGAGACAGAGAGAGAGAGAGAGAGAGAGAGAGAGAGAGAGAGAGAAAGAGAGAGAGAGATTTACTTTCTTGTAGGCCACATGGGCAGATTAAACTTTTCATTAACATTTTTTAGTATATTGGAAGTAAAAGTCAGATGTGATTAAAAATATATATTGTACAGATGCCTGGATGTCATTCAAATCCCTGAAAGTGTGACAAAAGGTCCACTTGCTCTCCAAATTTCTAGGGAGGGGAAATGGGCCATGAGAGCCAGTGAATCCCCTTTTCTGAATTTGTTCAAGTGACAGGTTTTGTCCTTGTAGTGTTGTCTCAGCTGCTTTGGTCCCTCCTGTTAATATGACATCCTGTTGGCTTCCCAGAAACAAACAAACAAAAAATAAAGTAACAAGAGTAGTTTAAAGAGGAACTTATCACCCGAGGCATAAAATTCTCATGATTTTTGGTATATACTGTCTAATCCTATATTACATAAGCGTATGCATATAATTAATACGACTGAGACTTCTGAAGTATTCAGCACTCTCGTCCTGCCGCCAGAACAGAGTACTATTTCACACACACACACACACACATACACACACACACACTCATTTTTCCCCACTTACCTCCCACTCAATACAGAAGAGATTCTAAAATCATAATAAAAAAATACTTGATTTCTCTCATTCACCAATATGGCTTGGTTTATAGAAACTTGATAATTCATCTACCAGGCTTGAGGCTTTTCTTCTTTTTTGCCTCAGCTTTCTCAAGTGCCCCTAAAGCCAAGTGTCCCTGTTCACTCTCCAATTTTAGTTTTTAGCTTGGACTTGTCACTGCCATCTTTTTCTCTGGGCATTGATGAAGACAGAGAGGTGGAAATGATCTGATCCCACGCAGTTTGCCTGTAAGGAAGGTTATGTTAATTAAAAAAAGTTTCTTTTTAAAAAAGTTGCCTCTGTTCCATAGAGACCAAACTGGGGCAAAGAAAGACACATTGTTTTGCCAGACAAAGGCAGACTATCAATTTTCATAAATCTGCATTCCCAAGACAACTGTTCGTGTCTGGTAAAAGGTCTATTTCTTTGAACCTACATACCGGAATGTATTTTTTTTTTTCCTTGTCCCATAAAGTAGAAGAATACAGGTTAAGTATATCTGATACATAAGTGTGAGTGGTATGGGATAGATCACTATATTGATTTCAAAAATTTCATCCCATTAAGAGAATCCTAGTTTTCTAAGGAAAAGAAAGGTGGGTGGGAAAACACCCCAATTATTTTGGAGGGGCAGATTATATTTCCTTCGTTGTCTTATGGTTAATTAAAAAATTAATATTTTAGTTTCCCCCAATTACATGTAAAGACTGGTCTTAGATTTAAAAAGAAAACAAATGCAAACAATGTTTGTGACCATCAAAGTGGTTGGGACAATGATGTGCACAGTAATAACTATACTAATGATAATAGCTAGGATTTATGTAAGGCTTTAAGGTTAGCAGAGCACTTTACAAATTCTGCTTCCTTTGATCCTTACAACCACTCTGTGAGGCAGGTGCCATCATGATCTGCAGTATACAGATTAGGAAACTAATGCCAATAGAGGTTAAGTGATTTAGCCAGGGTCACACAGCTAGTAAGTGTATGAGGTAGGATTTGAACACAGGTCTTGACTTCCATGTTCAGTATATATTTAAATACAATGAAATAGGGTTAGAGAAGATTTCCAAGGTTGCTAGACTAAATATTTAGTTCAGCAAACATGTATTAAGCATTTAGTATGTGTTAGGAACCAAGCTAGCGATTGGGAACACAAAGATCAGTGAGGATTAGATGCTTACCTTAATGGAGTTTAATTTCTGCTGGTGAGGGTAGGGGTCGGGGTGGAGCTCACCAGGTATAGAATAAAGGAGCAAAGTCAAAGCAGAGTTTTGGAAAGTCATTTCAATAAGGAAAGAAGACAAACAGCTTGTTGAACGGGGATACAGAGAGATGATGGAGGCTAGCAAAACCCTTTCCTTGTACTCTGGGCACCATTGGGTGCAACCAGTTTTTCTCTGTGGACTTTGGTTGCTAGGTCTGGTGAGGAGATGTGTTGACTTGGGAAGGATGGCTTAGTGGAATAGTTTCGGTTTGGGATTGGTGGTTTTGGTTCCTGTTGGGTAATTGTGTTGGTGTTTGTAAACACTGTGTCTAACTAGGCCAAGAGGCCTTGTCAGTGGGCACCACGTGTGTAAATATAAACAAACAAAATTAAGTCAAGGCAGCTTGGGCAGATCAGCATCGTTTCCCAACAGCCCTGCCTTGGTAGGGTTTGGCCGAGCAAAGGAGAACACTGGGGAGGCTTGTGTGGTTTGGCAGGAGCTGTTTTGCCTGGAAGGCAGTCTCTCTGATAGCTTGTCTGAGCTGTGCGTCTCTGTTCTGTATAGGTCCGTGTGACTCCATTTAATATTTATCGTGGAGGCCTGACAAGATCCAGAAGTTACAAAAAAGCCCAAACCCTGCCAACTGCCAACTCAATGCAACGTGCAAGACTATCTAGAGGGAGTAGGTCTAGGCCTGGGGCAATTAATCTGTGTAGGGGAGGCTCTGCCTCCTCCTCCTTCTGTAACACATTCTTACAACCTTATATATCTGTTAAACGAGAGTAATAATAGCTGATGAGCCTCAAAATTTACAGTGATGTATCTGTCTATCTCTACAGATACCTATGTGTATATGTACACACATTATATTACTATCATCTCCATTTTCAGATGAAGGAACTGAATCTAAGAGCCATTAAGAAACTTGTCCATAGTCAGTTGTTGTTCAGTCACTTTTCAGTTGTGTTTGACTCTCTGCTGACTCCATTTGGGGTTTTCTTGGCAGAGATACTGGAGTAGTTTGCCATTTCTTTCTCCAGCTCATTTTACAGATGTGGAAACTGAGGCAAACAGAGTTAAGTGACTTGCTCAGGGTCACCTAACTAGGAAGTGTCTGAGGTCAGATTTAAACTCAGGGAAGATGAATCTGCCCGACTTCAGACCCAGCCCTCTGTCCTGTGTCTTCAGTGACCCTGCCCATAGTCCCATAGCTAGTAAATGTATGAGACAGGAATCAAAGCCAGGCATTCCTGCCTCTTCTATCCTCTTCATGACCTCCTTTTGGCGAGGGTGTTATTTATTTATTTACTTGGTTTTGTAAAAACCTCTCGTCTATCTCTGTCTCCCCTCTTTGTATTTCTCTCTCAGTTTCTTTTTGATTTGTTTATGCCTTTTTAAAAGTGTAATATTCATTTTCAAATATGTTCCTGTAGGAACAAAGATTTTAAAAGAGGAAAAAAAAGCAATCTGGCGAAACCAACCAACACAGAAACCTTGACAGATCATGTGCGCACAATTCCATATTCATGTAATGAAGAAAGTGAGGCAGGTTTTCTCAACTCATGTCTGGGGACATTGTCTTTGTCATTGTACTTACCCTGTTTCAATTTTAAGATTTAATTACTTCAGACTTCACTAAGACCATGGGGACACCCTCTTTTCTTTTCTTGCTCATTCTATTCTGCATCCATTCTTACATATTCCCTTGTTTCTCCAAATTCTTCATGCTTATCATTTTTTATGGTGCAATAATATTCCATTATGTTCACATGCCACAATTTGTTTAGCCAAGTAGGATCAAAGACTTAGAACTAGAAGGGTTCTCAGAGGTCATCTAGTCCAACTTCTAATTTTCTAGATGATGAAACTGAGCCTCAGAGAGATTTTAGTGATTTGCCTCAGTTCACAAGGCATGAAGTAGCAAAGAGAAATTCAGCCCTCTTTCCATTACCCCACAATGCCTTTTCAGATTGGATTAAATGAAACAATTTCCATGCCTACTTCTTACTTTCAATCTGAACTTAGAAAAAAAAGGCGATCTCAGGTTGAAATAAGAAAGCAGAGTGAGTGATCCAGAATAAGAAGATGGTACATCTTTAAGTTGCCATTGGAAGTATTCCATTATAGATGCTATGTTTTGGGAAGGACATTAATAGGCAGAAGAGCATCTAAAGAAGGCCACTTACCATGGAGGCTGAGGTTGGTAGATCTCTTGAATTCAAGACTTCTCACTGATCAATATTAATACGGTGAGCCCCTTGAAAGGATGCTATCAGATTGCCTAGCAATGGGTGAACCAGTGCATGTCAGAAACTGAGGTCAATGCTCTTGTGCTGATCAGAGTTGGACAAGGCTGGTGAGTAGGCCCTGCCTCAGTGAGATAGAAGGATCCAACCTTTTTTTAAGTCATTATTTTTTATTTTTAACATTCTTTTCAAAAAAAAAATTGAGTTCCAAATTCTCTCCCTCTAAGCCCTCTTCTATCCATTGAAAAGGCAAGCAATATGATACCCATTATACATGTGAATTCATACAAAACATATTTCAATATTAACCAATCTCAGAAAAAGTCCAAAAACTAAAATAAAAAAAAATGTACTTCACTCTGCACACAGAGTTCATGTGTTCTCTTTCTAGAGGGGGATGGTATTTTTTTATCATGTGTCCTTCAGCACTGTCTTGAACCATTGTATAGATCAGAGTAGCTAAGTCTTTCATAGCTGATCACCATTATAATATGGTTGTTACTATGTTCAATGATCTCCTGGTTCTGCTCACTTCACTCTGCACTGATTCACATATGTCTACCCATGTTTTTCTAAAATCATCCCCTTCATCATTACTTACAGCACAATAGTATTCCATCACTAACAACTTGCTCAGCCATTCCCCAATTGATGGGCATCCCCTCAGTTTTCAACTCTTTTGCTACCGCGAAAGAGCTACTGCAATAAATATTTTTGTACGTATAGGTTCTTTTCTTTTTGTCTCTTTGGGGTAGAGACCAAATAGTGCAGTTTTACAGACCTTTGGACATTTTCCCAAATTGTTCTCCAGAATGTTTGAACTGGTTCACAACTCTGCTAACAATGCGTTAGTGTACCTATTTTTCTACCCCCTACTGCAACTTTTGTCAATTTCCTTTTATGTCATGTTAGCCAGTCTGATAGGTGTGATACTTAAAGAGTTGTTTTAATTTGTATTTCCCTAATCAAGTTATTTAGAGCTTTCTTTCCCATTTAACTATAGATAATTTTGATTTTTTTTTCTGAAAATTGCCTGTTCATAATTTATCAATTGGATAATGGCTCTTATTTTTTTTTATAAGCTTGACTCAGTTCCCTATATATTTGAGAAAGGAGGCCTTTATCAGAGAAACTTGCTGTAAACTTTTTTGCTCTTATTTAATTGTCTGTTACCTTTTTAGCAAAATATAGTTTCTCTGCTTATTTCTTTTAATTACACCTATTTTTGCTTTTACTTTGTCTGAGATCATGATTGCTACCCTTATCGTTCTTTTTCTTTTTTAACTTCACCTGAGGCATAATAGATTCTGCTCCAGCTTCTTATTTTAACTCTGTATGTACGTCTTTCTATTTCAAGTGTGTCTTTTGTAAACAAAATGTTGTTGGATTCTGGTTAAAAATTCCTTCTGCTATCTGGTTCCATTTTATGAGTAAGTTAATGCCATTCATAGTCACAGTTATGACTACTGGGTATTTTCCTCTATCCTATTTTCTTCTGTTTATCCTTCTCTCTCTCTTTTTACTCTGTCCATTCTCAAAAGTTCATTTTGCTCCTCACTACTACCTCCCTTAATCTGCCCTTTATTTTTTTGATACTTCCCCCCATTTTTCTTATTCTCCTTTTCTCCTACTTTCCTGCTGGATAAGATAGAGTTTTATACCTGAGTATGTATCTGTATTGTTCCTTCTTTGAAACAATTCTGATGAGGGGTTCAAGCACTGCCGGCCACCTCGAAGCATTTTCTTCTCCACCGGGTAAAAGTTCTTTCTTATGCACCTCTTTTATGTCATATAGTGTTTCCCATTCTTCCTCTCCCTTGCCCCTTCTCCTAGTGCATTCCTTTCTCACCTCTTCATTTTTTTGAGATCATCCCAACATAGTTGACTCACATCTGTGTCCCCCCTAATGTTGCCCTAATAATAATAAAGTTCTTAGTAGTTACATGTATCATCTTAAACCTCATTGAGTCCCCTGTGATTTTTCTTTCTTGTTTACCTTTTTATGTTTCTCCTGAGTCTTGTGCTTGAATGACAAGTTTTCTATTCAGTTCTGGTCTTTTCATCGGGAATGTTTGAAAGTTCTCATTTCTGGCAAGACTTACCAAAGAAAAGGGAGAGCCAATCTTTAAAAAAAAAAAAGGCAGTCAGGATAGTGAAGGCTTTCAAGGTCATTCTATATAAGAATCAGCTGAAGGAATTGAGGCTCGTTAGTTCAGAGAAGCCATGGGAGCAAGGGTGGGAGGTGGGGGTGGAGATGATATCTATTTTCAAATATTTGAAGAATTATTGTATAGAAGAGATTTCTTATGCTTCCATTCAGAGGACCAAGCTAGGGATATTGGGTCGAAATAGCAATTGCCCGGTTCCCTCAGCTACAAGGCTTTTGGACATCTTTGGATATCTCTATTATGCCTTCCCTCCCCAGGAAACTCATAACTGGGAAGTCTCATTAGTCTGCATGATTGAATCTGCCTGGTACTCACCATTGCCCTTTGCTCCTCTGACTAGATCCTCTGACTGGAGTACAGGGCCATGAATTCTAGGGCTTCTATCTAAGAAAGAAGGTCCACACAAAGTTCTTCCTATTCCCCACTAGCTGTACTGATTTTGGACTTATGTATCATGCCCCTCAAGCAGACATCTTCCCCTTCTTCCACTTCAGCTTTCTTTTGCTTGTTGTCTTTCCTCATTAGATTGTAAGCTCCTTGAGGGCAGGGACTGTCTTTTTTATTCCCGATACTTAGCAGAGTGGTTGGCATTTAGGCATTTAATAAAAGTTATTGATTGAGGTAAATTTAGACTTGTATAAGGAAAAAAAAAACCTTCCTTCTTAAAAATCCCTAAAAGTAGAAGGAGATGCCTTGGAACATAGTGGGTCCCCTCTTATCAGAGGTCATTAAACAAAGACTGTATGACTCCTTGTTGGAATGTTTTATAGAGAAAATCCTTGTTTGAATATGGGCAGGACTTAGAAGAGGCCTGAGATCCTGTCTAACTTTGGAATTCTGGGATTCTTTCATTTGTAATTCAAATATAGCATCAGTAATTAGATGAATTCCTGATCAATTTAGAGCAGCGGTTCTCAACCTGTGGGTTGCGACCCCTTTGGGGGTCGAATGACCCTTTCACAGGGGTCGCCTAAGACCATCGGAAAACACATATTTCTTATGGTCTTGGGAATGGAGATACTGCTCCTCTATCTGTCTCCAGGTGGGTCCGCCCACATGCAGCTATGCCCACATAGGACTATTAAAGGGTCATGGCATTAGGAAGGTTGAGAACCACTGATTTAAAGGGTTCCTTAACCTACTTGATGAGATTACAGATGATAGGTCTTTATTAACCCGGAGCAACTCCCATAGATCTGGTCATGTGCCCTTGGTTCCTAGCTTAAGGAAATGTACCTTGTGGGAGGACAAAGTGAACTTCTCTCACGGATTTTTCCCCAGTGATTGGAATTGTTTCCTAATGCTTAGTTGATTGAGGCTGGGAGGGCAAACTTGTCAGAGAAGCCTCTCCCTCTGTGGCTGAGGTAGGAACAACATCCTAACCTTTCCCACCATGCAAATTAGACTAATTTTTCCCTAAAAGGTATTAAAACCATTGTTGAGACTTGGACTAAACATAGGCTGTTGACATTACCAGTAGCTAGACTACAAAGTAACCATGAGGAGTCCCAGGTGTTCTCAGATGCTGATTCAGCTGAATTAACTCTAGGAGTCCTTGATGCCTTGCCTTCTAAAATCCCATTCTACCACCACTAAGAAAATCTCCTTTTATTAACTGTTGATTGCCCTACCAGGGTCTCATCTTGTTCTAATATTGTACTGAAGCTGCCAGGAGCATGGCCTGAGTCAGGCCCAGACTAAAATAATGGCCTAGAAAAATCTGAGCAAAAATGACTCCACCCCATCTTTTTTTCTTCAAATGTTTTCTCTCTTGTAATTCCAGAGTGCTGCAACCCTGCTAGTAGCAGAGGGTGTCAACATAAATGCATATAGTCATGGGAGGTAGTCTGGCAGGCAGCTTGAGACTAGAAGTGCCTTGACTTCTTAATTATTGTTGCCTTCTTCTGCCTTTCTATTTCCTTCTCTAAACATAGTGATCCTGAGAAATGGACATTCCCAACCTAGGTGGTTACCTCATGAGTTAAAGACTTTGTGAATTCAGGAGTTGGGTATCATTTCACCAGCAATAGAGGATTTTCTTAATAGCCTTCTTAGAGGAGAAGACAAGCTCATTCTTGCTAGTTAATGGACTATGAGAGAAAGACATCCCCTTGGAGGTCCAGGAGATTTGGATTTATAAGCTGTGTGGACACTATGGTCTGAAATAAGTGGGGGATATCCATTCAGTAATCCCACAAAGTTATTTTAACCTTACAAGGGTAGCTGGGAGTATGAGTGTAATGAACTAATTGACCGTTAGGTTCATGTGTACCTTTGAATTCTTTGAGTCTTACATTTAACAAATTTTCTGTAGATAAAAATAAAAGCTTTCTGATAACCCATACCTTCTTTGGACATTGCATAGCTCTGGGGAAAGAATCTCTATTATTTGGGAGACCATAGTTCTGAGGGTTGCTGAAACTTTAAAGATTTCCCCCCTAGTTTTACTCTAGGGAAAGGGCAAGGCCAAAGAAAGGAAACTTGAGTTTTTGTGGTCCAGCTCCTCTGAATGACTATGGGACCTTGCAGTACACAGTTACGTGGGCAGAGGGAGCACTAAATCTCAGGGTACACTGATATCTGGGTATCCTATTTGGAAACCGAAATGAAGAATGAAAAGACAGTGAATGAGTACAGTGGTGGAGTGCAAAGAGTTCATAGGTCTGCCCTTGTTTCTTTTCCAAATTCTTCACATTTATCAATGAAGTCTGGAGTCAGAGGAAATGAGTTCAAATCCAGACTTGGACACTTACTTCTTGTTGTTTGTCCTTTCTTTTGTTTTCTTTTTAAAAAAAAATAAATTAATTAATTTATTTTCTTGTTTATATCATTCATTTCCACGAGATTTTGAGTTACAAATTTTCTCCCCATCTTTCCCCTACCCATCACCCCAAAACAGCCATCCCATTGTATAACCCCTCCCCCAATCTGCTCTGTCCTATGTCCTCCCCCATCATCCCTCTAACTTTCTGGTAGGGCAGGATGGATCTCCTTACTCCAGTGCCTGTATATCTTAATTCCCAGTTACATGTAGTTAATAATAATAATATTTACACACATAAATATATATTTTTAACATTTGATTATAGAACTTTAAATTCTAGATTCTTTCCCTTCCTCCCTTGTCACCCACCCCCACTGGAAGGACAGGCAATTAAATACAAGCTTTACATGTGTAATTACGCAGAACATCTCCACAGTGGACATATTGTGAGAAACTGATTATATGTCCCTCCTTCCTATCCTGCCACCCCCTCTTATTCTATTCTCTACCCTGTCCCTGTCCCTTTACAGAAGTGTGTACTTCCATCAACCCTCCCCCTCACCTTGCCCTCCCCTCTGTCCTCCCGCCTCTCAACCCCATTCCCCCTACTCTCCTGTGTGGCAAGATACCCAGTTTAGAGTTTATGTCATTCGTTCCCTAAGCCAAATTCAATGAGAGTAAGGTTCACTCTTTCCCTTTTGCCTTCCTGTTCTTCCTCTCCATTGTAACAATTGTCCCTTGCCTCTTCTATATGAGGTGATTAACCCCATTCTGTCTCTCCCTGTCTCCTCTCATTCTAATCCTCTCCCACCTCAGAATTTCACCTTTTAAAGTATCGTCCCTTCCTATTCAATTGATCCTGTGCCCTCTATGTACACATATATACACATACTTGGATATGGGTTTGTACACATATATAAACGCTCCTATATAGACATATGTGTATGTATATGTATATATACATTTGTACCCTTCACCTATCCTCATACTGAGAAAAGTTTCATAAGTTACATTATTGTTTTTCCATGTTGGCATGTAAATAGTTCAACTTTGATAAGTTCCTTATGATTTCTTTTCCATGTTTACCTTCTCATGCTTCTTGTGTTGGAGTGTCAAATTTTCTTTTCAGTTCTTGTTTTTTCAGCAAGAATGCTTGAAAGTCCTCCACCTCACTGAATGACCATATTTTCCCCTAGAACATTATATTCAATTTTGCTAGGTAGGTGATTCTTGCTTTTAATCCTAGCTCCCTTGATCTCTGGAATATCATATTCTAGGCCTTTTGATCCTTTAATGCAGAAGCTGCTAGATCCTGGGTCATCCTGATTGTGTTTCCACA